>CM045742.1:33812500-34070000 GCA_024760905.1 Plotosus lineatus | reverse complement strand
TGTGAGGCATGTAAAAGAACCATTGCTGACTTTCGACAAGAGTAGCTGCATAGCTGTCAGCGTGTTTCCGCACTGTGATGGCCTGGTGAGCTGTCCAGGGTGTACTATGCCCTCGCCCAGAGTTGGCTGGGATGGGAACCAGCCTCTCCGTGACCCTAATTAGGATGAAGCGGTTACAGAAAATGAATGAATGAATGAATGAATATTCTATAACCTGCATGTACAACATTCGCTGCCTTCCTTCCTTAAATGAGGCCAACAATTGGTACTTGTTTTTCAGAGAAAGAATGACATCACTAATTGAACTCCTCACTGCTATTATTTTGAACATGCTCCTTTCAATTAGAGATTTAATTCCGCCGAATCAGTAGCAGCTTGTCATGACTGTTGGTTCTGTTGGATTTTATTACTCTACTACACGTGATAGTAAACTATTTAACATGTACAAATATCATTTCTCCAAAAACACTGATTGTTCAGGTACGTGATGTCTGACTGACATTATTTAACAAAACTGTAAGTGACGAAGCGCCCATCAAGAGTTCTTCAGTCTGTTGTTTTCTTTTCATTTCATTTGATCCCACTTTCTTTTTCTAACTGTGATTTAAGACTTGCCAGTATCCAAGGAGGACTCTACGGTACTGCTATTCATGCTTCCAGGGAAAGAAACAAAAATGGACTTCTATTGCTAAGGAGACTTATGTGTGTGTGCATGCGTGTCTGTGGGGACATATTTAAAAAAAAAAAATTTTTTTTCATTCTCATTTTTTTTTCGTGGGGTCAATGAGAACCCTGTGGAGAGTGGGACTCAAACCCCCGACCTTAGGATCAGCAATCCAGCACTTCTTACCACTAGGCCACCACTGCCTATTATTATTATTATTATTATTATTATTATTATTATTATTACTATTATTATTATTATTATTATTATTATTATTATTATTATTATTATTATATTTGGATATGATTAGATAGAGTAGCATAAAATGCATTCATTGCAATATTAATTGTTTATTTTTGTGACAGATAAAATAAACATTTGGTGTAAAAAAATTAGAGAGCAACAAACCCACATGATTTTTTTTTTTTTTTTTTTTTTTCATATGTATTTTTCCTGTCACTCTGATTTTAATTTACCCCTTTCTGAAATTCACTGGTCTGAGTAAATAGCATTTTATCCCTGGATCAGTGTCAGAGTTTTGGATTATAGTAGCTTAAGTGGTCGTCTTTCGAAATAAACAAATATCTGGCCCTCCCCTTCTCTTCTCAGGACTCAGGAGTTTAAACGATAAACACGCTTGCTCCGTCAGCACACAGCAGAGAGTTTGACCCAGCCTCTACCATACAAAGCTCCACATCATTGGAGACCATTACTCACATGTAGAGAGACTGGGAGGCAGGGCACTTCAGCGGATCAGACACACGGCAAGAGAGAAAGAAATAGAGGCAATACGGGAAAGACTAGAGAGAAAGGCAGAGCCAGATGCATGTCCAGAACCTGACATGTTAAGGGGACTCAGAGTACTGAGAGGTGAAGGTAGGCTTCATGAATTCTCCTATCTGCATTCTTTTACTGGATCAAACTGCTAATGTTTCTTCTATTGTAAAGCAATTTACACCACAGTGCATGTTGAGAACTGCTTTAAAAGTACCTTTGTGTGTGTGTGTGTGTGTGTGTGTGTGGGGGAGAGAGAGAGTGAGAGAGAGAGAGAGAGAGAGAGGGAGACAGGGCTACATTGTTGTAGTAGGAGACACATTCAGATGTTTATGCAGTGAGGAATGACTTGGGACTTGAACTTCCTGATTGTTCAGTCAGAGCACGCTCTTAAATGTGTCCAGAATATTGAAAGGACCTGGACAGCTCATCCGAATTCACCTAACTTCACTTTAGTTTCAGTCTCTGACTCATAGCATCCCTTTCAGATTGTGTGTGTGTGTGTGTGTGTGTGTGTGTGTGTGTGTGTGTGTGTGTGTGATGCATCAGTGTTGTTGTGGCAACTTATTTCTTCTGGTAGATGGGAAAAAGCCAGAGTTTTCCAGGACACTGGGCAGCTGGGATAATTAAGGATGCAGGTATTTGTTTGTGTGTGTTAAATATGTGGCGTCTCTTTGCCACTCGGGGCGAGTAAATGCTGTAGGGCGCATTTACGCATGTTTCCTTTTCACGAGAGTGCCTGAGAAATTTAAGATGTTTACTCTCTCGCGAAGTGAGTGTGTTTAGCAAGCAGTTACATCCTCAGAACAGTTTGGAAAGGACACCATTTTAGTGCTAATGAATTGCTTGAACATCTCCTCTCAACTGGATCCTTTACATCAGCCTGGATTTACATCAGCATGGATGCTTTCATACTATATACTCACAGATGTGAGGTCAACTTTATGAAAGAATTCAAGAGTTCAAGCTCTCTCTCTCTCTCTCTCTCTCTCTCTCTCTCTCTCTCTCTCTCTCTCTCTCTCTCTCTCTCTCTTTTTCTCAACATCTGGTGCTTATACAGTCTGGACCAGCAGGAACTCCTTTTTCTATTTTTGCCTGCAGAAAACTCTTTCCATGCTTGTGCATCTTGTTTACTTGTTTATTCATCTTCCTGCCTATCGTGAGTTGTACAGGCTTTGCAACAGATGTTTGATGCAGATGTTCTGCACCTGAACTCTGACTTACCCGGGTTTGTGATTGGCAGTGCCTATTCTTCCTCATGCGTATCCCCCAACACATCTTTGCCTGGATCATACTGTTCCTTCTGACTCCTTATTGTACGACTCGGGCTTTCATTATTTCAAAGTATTCTAACAAGACTTGTGTATTTGTGAAAGGAGCTTGTACACAATATGTTTATTAGTGTAACTATTAAAACATCGGTGGCAGGCAACATAAATGGGGTTTGGGTTTTTTCTAGAGTGTACGCTGAGTTGTGTAGGAGGAAAAATGTGTGAAGTGGTTTGGGCTGGCTGAACAGTTACAGTAACTCGGAGAACCACTCTTCGCAACCACGGTAAACAGAAAACCATCTCAGAATGCACAATATGCCAGTAGGTGCAAAAGCAGAAGACCACATTGGATTTTATGTAATACTTATTAGAACCATAGACACATATACAGGGATTCCTCGCTACTGCGCGGTTCAATTCATGCGGCTTCAGTGCATCACGTATTTTTATTTTTATTTTTTAATATTCATCGAATTAAAAAATAAAGAAATTAAGGAAGAATGACACAAAACAAGGCCAATTATGTAAAAAACAAAACAAAAACAAAAACAAACAAACAAACACCCCCCCCCAACAACCCAACCCCACCCCCATCAAAACTACTTACATTTTTATGTGTGTCTCTGTGTGTATTTATATTTTATTTACATGTTATGCATTATTTTTGAATATTTCATTGTTATTATAAGCATTTATAGCATTGAATATGTATTTATTGATATTATATACACATATACATGTACGTGTACGTCAGTCAGGGGGTCGATCCTACTTCGTGGAATTCGGCGGTTGCGGGGGGGGGGCTCGGTCCTAATTAACCGTGGAAAGTGAGGAGTCCCTGTACATATGTGCGTCCACACACACACACACACACACACGAACACATGCACACACGAACACATGCACACACACACACCAGTATAACCCAGTTAGCTGCACCAGGGGGACAATGACAACATTATGGACAGTGGGACTCGAACCCCCAAACCTTAGGATCAGTGATTCAGCACCTTTACCACCCAGCCACCACTGCCCTGCCCGGAATCACAGAATGTATCTTTAAAATGAAAAACAAGTCTCTGATTTCAGTGTTAATTATTAGGAATGCGGCAGTGCGCTTTGAGGAATTATTTTACATTACAAAAGGTTACAGGTATGCCAATTCTGAGAGAACGTCTCATGCTGAAGCAATGTCAGTCTGTCGAGGGAGTTATGCTCACGCTGCGTCATCAGCTGTTTCTGCTCTCCGTCTCCTCCTCCCCCAGCTGTGCATGCCAGGTAGATCATAACATGTGTCACACATTAAGAGCAGTCTGCAGTGCCCGACGCACAACACCATGTGCTTTCCATCAGCTCTACAGACCTGCTACAATAGTACTCTGCTGTGTCATAACAATCCACATACGACTTTAGTAAGATTTGCTGGGTTCTACAGATTTATTTGTCTAGGATGTGACTAAGTAGATGGGAATCTAGTCATTTTTTTCTGAATTAGTCATTTTTCGGAAAATTATTTGTCGAGTGGCAGTGATGGCCTGGTGGTAAAGGTGCTGGATCACTGATCCCAAGGTTGGGGATTCAAGCTCCACTCTCCACGGGTTGTCACTGTCTCCCCAGTGCAGTTAACTGGGTTATCAAAGGCCGGCCACGTCTCTCACAGTCTATGGTGAGAGACTGTAAAGAACCATTGCTGAGTTTTGACAAGAGTAGCTGCATTGCTGTCAGCGTGTTTCCGCCCTGCGATAGCCTGGTGAGCTGTCCAGGATGTACTTTACCCTTGCCTGGAGTTGGCTGGGGTGGGTGCCAGCCTCCCCGCGACCCTAATTAGGATTAATCGGTTACAGAAAATGAAATATAATAACTGAAAATTACTATACATCACAAAGCACACCAATATAATGGGTAATGTTACATGTAATGTTGGGGGGGGGGGGTGCTTTTCTTCTACTTCCCAAAACCACACTGGAAGGTGGATGAAAAATTCTAAATCTCTGTGAATAAGTGTGTGATTGTGTGTATTCCTGCATCATGCCCAGTATTCCTGGCTCTCCCGTTCTACTGTACATCAATCAGTTCATTTTCTGTAACCGCTTTATCCTAATCAGGGCCGCGGGGAGCTGATGCCCATCCCAGTCGACTCCGAACGAGGGCAGAGCACACCCTGGACAGCTTGCCTGGCCATCGCAGGGCGGACACAGGCTGACGGTTTTGCAGCTACTCTTGTTGAACGTCAGCAATGGTTCTTTTACATGAACCTCACACCTTACACAGTGAGAGACATAGCCGGCCTTTGATAACCCATTTAGATGCACTGGGGGATGGAGGGGGGGGGGGCAGTGACAACCTTACCAGGGATTTAGCTCAGTTGGTAGAGTGTCCGCTTTATCCCGTTTGAATACCGGCCGCATCATACCATAAGACGTGAGAATTTGGCAGTTGTTGCTTCCTGCTTGGAGCTCAGCATCAAAGGATAGAACAATGCAATAACTGGTGCTGCACAGTGGCGACAGGTGCCCAGATCACAAATCAAATTTCATTTCAATGCAGTTTGACAATAAAAAGTTAAATTAAAAAAATTAAATTAACCTTGTGGAGAGTGGGACTCAAACCCCCAACCTTAGGATCAACAATCCAGCGCCCTATACCACCAGGCCACCACTGCCCCCTGTACATGAATTAATATTAATATTTCATTTATAACCCAACATGTGAGACACAAACATGAATGATATAAGTATCAAGTTTTAAACCATAAAACTAGACTTCAACCAGATACCCGTACAACTGATCATCAATGCAGTGATTCAGGCATTAACTAAGTGCAGAAACGTGTGTATCTCATGCACCAATCACCATGTGTAAGGATGCGTAACTCATGCACCAATACTGGAGAGAAGAGAAGAAAAATCATCATCTGAGAGTTTAATATGATCTTCTGCTCTTGTAGCGCATCTGCCACAAAGTTTTCCCTCAGAATTTTGGTGTTCGGAGATGTTTTTCAACTCATCACAGTGATACAAACCAGAACCTTCTCTGAATCGGTCATCATTTTGTTTCACATTATTATGCACAAATTCTTGAGAAATCAGCAGAATACTTCAATCAGCCCTTCTGGCACCAAAATCAATGCTTCGCCCCTGCGAAAACCAGAAAATATGCTTTGTAAAAGTGATTGTGCCTTTTTCTCATCGGTCTAAAACTGTGCTGTTTTTGGCACTGCATCCAAATAAAACAGGGACAAAGGGGAAAAAAGTGCTGTTGGAAAGAAAAGTGGGCGCACCAAAAGAAAATATTGTCAGACTTTCTTCTGGAGATAAGAAACTGTGTTGAAAGGATAGTTTGTGTATTGTGTGTGTGTCTCTATGACTGTGTGTGTGTGTGTGTGTGTGTGTGTGTGTGTGTGTGTGTGCACGCATGCGTGTGAGGGAGGGAGGGAGGGAGAGAGAGAGAGAGTGAGTGAGAGAAAGAGAGAGAGAGAGAGACTGTAAATACCTCAGTGATTTTATAAGAAAAATAACCTTTGCGTGTCCCTTCAATTTGCTTTATTGTGTAAGGAGGTCCATGCATGCATGTTGGAACATTTTGAGGACTCAATACAGTTTTTTTAATTACACATAAATCAATAACTTGTTTTTGTTTTATTTATATATATATATATATATATATATATATATATATATATATATATATATATATATATACGTGTCTGTCTTCCTTTCGGCTTTTTCCCTTTTACTCGGGAGTCGCCACAGCAAATCATCTGATTTGCACGTTTGATTTGGCAGAGGTTTTTACGTCGGATGCCCTTCCTGTCACAACCCTGTTAGCAAGGGACAGAAACACTCTGACGACTTTGCAGCTACTCTTTACGAAAGTCAGCAATGGTTCTTTTACATGCCTCTCACCATAGACAGTGACAGACATGGCCCGCCTTTGATAACCCAGTTAGCTGCACTGGGGGGACAGTGACAACCTTGTGGAGAGTGGGACTCGAACCCCCAACCTTTGGATCAGGGATCCAGCGCCCTATACCACTAGACCACCACTGCCCCTATATATATACAGGGATCCCTCACTTTCTGCTGTTAATTGGGGCCGAGACCCCCCCCCCCCCACGATAACTGAAATCCACGAAGGATCAACCCCCCCCTCAACCCTCCCAATTTACATATATGTACATGTATACTGTATGTGTATATAATATCAATAAATACACATCCAATGCTATAAATGCTTATAATAACAATTAAACATAAAAAAATGCATAAGATGTAAATAAAAATATAAATACACACGCATAAAGACGCACACACGCAGATGCGCACCTCACAAAAATATAGTTTTGATGGGAGGTTTTGGGTTGTTTTTTGTTTTGTGTTTGTTTAGGTTTTTTTTTTTGTTTGTTTTTTTTTTGCATAATTGGCTTGCTTTTGTGGCATTTTCCTTCACCTTTTCCTCTTTTCTACCTTAATTTCCTAATTTTTTATATCAATGAATATTTATAAAAAACCCGCGATGCAATGAAGCCGCATAAATTCGCGAGGGATCCCTGTGTATTATTATATATACATATACTATATACATAGAATAAGCAATCCCATCTGAACAGTTTCCTGGCATACACACTTATCATTATGGGTTAAAATATCATTGTTGATCTGATCCATTTCCAAGTTTTAATTTTAATGATCACCCGGCACATCATACTATACGCCGCGCCATAGAATAGCTTAAATAAAGCCTGACTTCCTTTGCTCTTTCTTTCCCCTCATATTTTTCCTTGCTATGTTTGTGGAAGTGGAAAAGGGGATTTAATGCCAGAGCAGTAATTGTGTTCAGCTGCTACTTTGCAGGCTCTTCCCCTCCCTCACTCTTCAGGTCTCCATGTCTCTCGCTCACTCTTTTTTGATGTACGGCGGCATGCTGAGGTTCTCAATGGATTATCGGAGTGCTGGCTAGAAGTAGAGTTTCATGGCAGTGTGTGAGGGTTTGTTGTTGAATCACAATGTGTGTTTGTCTGCGGTGAAAAAGTGCTGAAGTGTACGCCTGGAATGGTTCTAGATGTACGGGTTACATCTACAACCTTAAACCATGATTTATTTTTTTGGTTTGTTTTGTTTTTGTCCAGTTGGTTCATCTGGAAAACCCTCTAAAGAGAACCATATTTCTGCCAATTCCCCTTTCAGAAAAAAAAAATAGGTGGAAAGCTAAAAAACAAACAAATAAACAAACAAACAAATCTTATTGCTCTTATAAATTACTGTAGTTCAGATATTATGTTGGTAGAAGTTACTTTGGGCAGCGAAGTGATGCCGTTATTAGCATGTCTGCCTTACATCAAGGTCTTGGGTTTGATTCATGGACTTGGCGAGGATGTTTCTGGTTGAAGTTCTCGCTATGATAGCGTGGGTTTTCTCTGGGTACTGCAGGTTTTTGTTTCAAAGTAAAAGGACGAACACCACAGGCTAATTGGCTGCTTGTACCTTGCCTCTTGGGGTGTGTGTGTGTGTGTGTGTGTGTGTGTGTGTGTGTGTGTGTGTGTGTGTGTGTGTAAACATACAAGCAAACCTCGGTTTTCGAACACTTTAGACATCGAACAAATCAGTATCCGACCAAAAAAATTCGGATTTTTTTTGTCCCAAAAGTCAGACAATATTCGGAAGCCGAATCCGAAACAAACTAGAGATGCCAAGCTCGAAAAAAGTCATGGAAAGTTGAGAAAATTTTTAGTGTACTGTATTCAATCATTTTTCACTTAATTTGCGTACCATTGCCTATGGTACGAGTTACGGTACCGTAAACTTCAGTTCAAAAGGCGACGGTAACTCGTACCTTATGCTAACCTAGTTACGTGAATGTTTTCTTTCTTTATTTATTTCTTGTGTTTGCTTTTTTTTTGACATTTCTTTGACATGATTCATTACTGCATAATGTTTCTACACATTCCTTTACACACAAAAAAAGTAACATACTGTAGGCTAGGCTGGGCTGGGGTACAAGTTGCCATGGCAATTCTTACCCAAGCCTAGCCTACTCTATATTCAGAATTTGTGTGTTTGCCCTGTTGTTTCACATTTAATATACAATTTGATATATAAATGACATTATAAAATAACAAATTATGTTTTTAAAAAGGTAGTTTTCAAGCGTCTAGGAACGTTTACATTATTTGTAATGGGAAAAATAGATTCGGAATTCGAACAAACCGCTATTCAAACCGCCGTCTGGGACGTATTGTGGTTGGAAACCGAGGTTTGCTTGTACGTATTTGTATTTATATTTACTTTTTATTCTTTACTTTGTTGGTTATTGACACCTATTTCTTTTTTTATTACTTTATTCTTAGCTTTACACATTTGACATCTTACCTTCTATAAGGAAATGCGTTTCTTGAAATTATCTGCCGAAACATAATAGGATTTTCGGGTCTAAATTTATGAGGGGAAATATGTGTAATCATCTTATATGTACCTGATTATTCTTTCATTTGCCTATATTCATTCACGCAGTCATTCATTTTCTAAGCCGTTTAAACATAATTAAGGTTGCGGTGAGGCTGGCGCCCATCTCATCTAACTCTGTGCACGGGCGGTTTACACCTTGAACAGCTCACCAGGCCATTGCAGGGCCAACACACATACAACCATTTGCCTGTGTTGAATATTTATTGCACTGTTTATTATACGACTGTGGAATGTATTAAAGGCATTAACTATTTACAAGACCATGTTATTACCATTGCTGCATAATTTGTCAGACGTACATGACTACTTATTAATGAACTGTAATTTTATTGAAGTTTATTTATTTATTTATTTATTTATTTATTGTAAACAAAGACACTTTACTGATGGCTGTATTTAAACACATCACTAATGCAAGGCCTAGAGGTGTTTTCTGCGAACTGGTGTCACATGGAGCAGATGTGGCCGGTGGTTTAGGGGTGCAGTTTGTTCCCTGGGCCCCTGCATCCGGTGCCTTCATCGCAGATGGAACTTTCTGCAATTCGCAGATGCCATGTCTCCTTAGCAGCTGAGAGCAGTCAGTGAGAGCAGAGAGCACGAAACCGCGGCCTGTGGCTGTAAATATAAAGATATATAACACTTGAATAAATTACAGCGGAATGATCCGTTGAAATAAAACTGCCGTAGGCTTTTAATTTAAATGGTTCCCAAACACATCTCACGCCAATATTTCATTGTTAAAGAGCCTTTGACGGGAAGAGATAGAAAGCCACTTCTGAAAACATTCAAACGTCTGCTTTACCTCATACTCATCTGTACTCGTTTCAAACATCTTGGTTTGTTTTAAAGATAGGAGCCCTGTGATGGTCTGGCAAGCTGTCTGGGGTGAACTCTGCCTTTGTCCAGAGTTTGTCAGTTTCCCTGCAACCCTAATTACGATTAAGCGGTTTAGAAAATGGATAATGGATGAACAGGGCGAGGACATAAACACGGTGGCGTATTTCTCTGATTAACGCTGAGGTTTTATTGTATCTTTTTCCAGATAACATCGGTATCGTACCAATATGTTACCAGTCCTTATATGTTTATATGTTTATATGTATGTTATCAATTTCTTAAGGGGGAAACTATCATTATGGCCTGTCCATCTCTATGATTTCAGTCCTATTTAAATCTATCAGTCCTTTTTAAAGACTGCAAAGATGATGATGTATTGCAAAATAAAAAGTGCAAATATTTTGGAATATAGTCAGATTTGTATTTTGTCTCTGATTAAATAATTAAAACTAACTAATCTTGACTTTTAAAACATTTTCATATACTGTATTCCCAGTTTGGAATAATCTTTTATAAAAACTAGACGTACAGTGCCAGTCAAAAGATTGGACATACCTTCTCATTCACTTAGAATTAGTGGGCGTGTCCATATTTCGAATGGTGCTGTATGTTATAGCAGCTGCTATAAACAACTGTTCCCCACCAGACTCGTTTTTTTTTTCCTTCTTGAAGTTGTGCTGCAAGCCACTGTATCCATGACTCTGAAAAACAGTTTGCATTCAAAGTTGGCAATGGGACTCAACTTGGAATTCGGAAAAAAAAAAAAAAATCAGCATCTTCGACACCTTTTTAAGCCAACTAATTTAAGCCAACTTAATATACATTATACACACACACACACACACACACACACTTTAGACGTGTGTACTCGTAAGATTTAACATTATGAACAAATACACAGATCCCTCACTTTCCGTGGTTAATCGGGACCAAGACCACTCCCCCCCCATGACCACTGATTTCCGCGAAGTAGGATCGACCCCCTGACTGATACATATGTATGTCTGTCTGTCTTCCTTTCGGCTTTTTTCACTTTTACTCGGGAATCGCCACAGCGAATCATCTGATTCGCACGTTTGATTTGGCAGAGGTTTTTACGTCGGATGCCCTTCCTGTCACAACCCTTTTTAGCAAGGGACAGAAACACGCTGACGACTTTGCAGCTACTCTTTACGAAAGTCAGCAATGGTTCTTTTACATGTCTCTCACCATAGACAGTGACAGACATGGCCCGCCTTTGATAACCCAGTTCGCTGCACTGGGGGGGGACAGTGACAACCTTGTGGAGAGTGGGACTCGAACCCCCAACCTTTGGATCAGCGATCCAGCGCCCTATACCACTAGACCACCACTGCCCACTATATACCTACATGTATATGTGTATATAATATCAATAACTACATATTCAATGCTATAAATGCTTATAATAACAATTAAACATGAAAAATAATGCCTAAGATGTAAATAAAATATAAATACACACAAATATAGACGCGTGCGTGCATGCACACGGACGCGCGTGCACGCACTCAGATGCACGTGCACGCATTCAGAAGAACGTGCACGCACTCAGACGCGCACCTCACAACAATGTGAGTAGTTTTGATGGGAGGTTTTGGGTTGTTTTTTGTTTCGTGTTTGTTTAGGATTTTTTTTTTTTGCATAATTGGCCTTGTTTTGTGGCATTTTCCTTAACTTTTCCCCTATTCTTCCTTAATTGCCTTATTTTTTTAATTCAATGAATATTGAAAAAAAAAAAAAAAAATCGCGATGCACTGAAGCCGCATGAATTGAAGCGCGAAGTAGCGAGGGATCCCTGTATATATAAATGTGCTCATCACAGAAAAGAACACATCTGGACATTTTCTGCAAGATATTGACGTTCCATGTGTATGTTATGGGAACACGACCTTCTTCAAGTCAAGGGTAATTTAAACAGTCACACACTAATAGAGTGACTTTAACTTAAAATTGATAGAACATGTAGAAGTTGTGCACACAGAATTAATGTAAGAATCATGCATACATAATGAAGACAGCACTAGGATGGATTATAAGATCACTTGTTCTTCATAGAATGATGATTATACTAAACAGCACTACACCCAGAAATGAATAATGCATCATTTAAATGATCTAAGAACACTACGGTGATGACCAGGCAAAAGACCTATTTTCTGTAGCTGTGGTGAACCCCAAACTCATTTCTGCTGGTTATATGAGCATGTCAGTGTCAGAGGTCTTAACCTGTGCCTTAAGTTCAGCCATCTTGTGTTTTGCAAAGCAGAAACATCTGGAAGCACCACTTCTGCACCCTGTGATCCGGGCAGTCATTGTTTGGAAAAATAAACAGCAGAATCATGGGAATTTTCAGGTGGCACCTTTCTTCTGGTGTGCTGTGCGTGCAACTTATCCATGATTTAATTACTTGTGCAAGAGCATCGTCAGTCATGCATTATGGAAAAGATGTGAAGGAATTCTATGTAGCTGAGACCAACGACCCATGCCATGAAAAGACATTCATTCTCCTGGCTGTGGTGAACAAACATCATGTTTTTATCTCTAATTACCTCATGTTTCTGGGCAAAATCTACAGTGCTGATGTCATTCTGTGTTCTTTTTGTTTATTCCTTGTTGCTATTGGGGAGAGATGGGTTGGTGCTTTGGTCTGCTTTGTCATGCTTAAGTGATCCTGCTAACAGGAAGTGACCTTCTTCAAGCTCTTTTTAAAGTATTGTTGCTGTGCTTGCCAGGATGATCTGAAAACACTTATGGGATATTTATGTACTGGTAACTGCTTTCCCATGTCTTTGATATGTTACATATTTTACAGAGGTGTAGATATTTCTGGAGAATCATCCACTGCAGCTGAGACTCTTATTGTTTTGTGCAAAAAAAAAAAAAAAAAAAAAAGAAAAGAAAAGAAAGAAAGATTTTTTTTTCCTAGCTACAAATCCCCTTCGTTTCCTGCCAATGGGAAACTATGCTTGGAATGCACAATTCCTACTTGTTTCTACTCAGTGGTTTACATTTCTGATCTGATTAGAAGTTGAAGATGCTCCTTAGGTCCCTTACACACACAAAAAAAATGGCTCTGGGGCTTGACAAGTAAATACTGTGTATGCTGAACCAAAAATGTGGAATATGTATTCATTTATTCATTCATTCCATTATTTGAAGAACTGGTTTGCGAGTCTATCTCAGCAGACTTTTGGGAAAGGTGTGGTACACCCTGACCAGTTCAACAATCCATCCCAGAGACAATACACATACAACGATTCAGCCCTATGCTCACACCGACACCTTCTTCTTTTCCTTTCGGCTGTTCCGTTTCACGGGTTGCCACAGCGAATCATCTGCCTCCATCTTCATGGAAGTCATATATTAATGATTTGCATATTCGATTTGGCAGAGGTTTTTACGTCGGATGCCCTTCCTGACACAAGGGGGCAAAACACGCTGACGGCTATGCAGCCTACTCTTGATGAAAGTCAGCAATGGTTCTTTTACATGCCTCCCACCATAGACAATGAGAGACATGGCCGGCCTTTGATAACCCAGTTAACTGCGGTGGGTGGAGGGGTGGGGCGACTCGAACCTCCAACCCTAGGATCAGTGACACAGCACCTTTTACCACCAGGCCACCAATGCTCACACCAACACCTATAGGCAACTAATGCCTGTGATGGTCTGACAGGCTGTCTAGTCTTCGCACAGGGTCAGCTAAGATAGGCTCCATCCTCCCCATGACCCGAGTAGGATTAACTGTAACTACCCCACCCTGCCGCCCCTAATATGGAAATATTATTCCTAAATTGGGGCCAGCGGCATAGTGGTTAATGTGCTGCGCTCATGATCGGGAGGTTGTGAGTTCGAATCCCACTGAGACCCTCACTGTGCTAAGACCCCTGGGCAAGGTCTCAACCACAAGTGTGCCTCTGTTCACCCAGCAGTATAAATGGGTACCAGTAAAAAAATATACTGGGAAGGTAACCTGCGATGGACTAGCGCCCCATCCAGGGGGAGTTGAACTCCTGGTCGCTTCACGCTATGGAAACCGGGGATAAGCACCGGCCTGATGAGCGACTAGGCTCAGGTGTAAAAACCCAACAGATTTACCTCACCTTTACCTTACTCCTAAATAATCATTAAGGAAGTTGCTAATAGTTGTAAACAATGTATCTTCGTCTGAATTAAAACAATGAAACAAACAAGCAAAATAAATAAAAAAAAAACAATACAGTAATACCATTTTTAGAGAATTTGTGATGAGACCTGCTAAGAGAGTGACTGTCATGTTGCAAGTGTTTTTGGTCAGTGATGGAGTTGACAGGGTTTATGGTTGCTGCGAGCAGAAGTGGGGGTGGGGGGTGGGTGCTCCAGAGAGCTTTTTAGATAGCAGACGTCTTCTCTCAGGGGAATGGAGGGGTGAAAAAAAAGGTTTGTTTTGACAGGAACATAGTAGATCAGTTTTCCCACCACCAATGCCAAAATGTTGTATTGTAGAGGCAATAGACACTTGTATTAACCCTGTCATGTATAAATGGCTAATGATTGCAGGAAGGGGGAGTATAAAAGACAGTGCGTGTGTGTGTGTGTGTGTGTGTGTGTGTGTGTGTGTGTGTGTGTGTGTGTGTGTGTGTGTGTGTGTGTGTGTGTGTGTGTGTCAGGTTTTTTTGGCAGAATGCCTCTCTGTTTGGATTTTGAGCACCAACAGTTTCTTTTCCCTGTAGTTTTAGCTCTCTATCCAGATAATTTATACAATATACTGATTTAATTCAGAGCACATAAAATCATACTGACATCATCGGTTTTGATGGATTTAGTGTTTTTAAGCAGATAAGCTCTCAGAGAGTTCTCATGTTTATTTCACTGAGTACCACTTTTGTCAGCACAAATGAATCCCAGGTACATTCGCTCAAGAAAATAGTTAAATATGAGTGTCACGATTCTTCCTGATTATTCCTTTTAACATGCACCTACAGTTTACATTGTATAAAGCTTCTTTGAGCTTACTCAGTTCAATATGCCAATGAAAGCATTTATCACAAGGAACTGTTGTTTGAACGATCTTCCAGGACATTTGGCAGCACAAAACCAAATCTGTCCTTTTTAACACTGCCACCAGTGCAGTACTACAGGCCAATGGTGTCAGTTGTGTGATTTGAATGCAGAAAGGATGGGCACCAGCAGGAATCAATGGCACATAGGCTTGAGTATAACATAACCGGTGGTTATGCCTAACTGTGTCACCGTACACAACACTAGTACAAAAATATACAAACAATAGTTTTTGGTTTCATCAGTAATGAATTTGAATTCAAATAAAGAATAAAAACAATGACTCTGGGTCAAGGCAGGGTACACCCCGACAAGCTTTCCAGAGTACACCCCGATCAGCTTCCCAATTATTCACATTCACATCTGGGGTAATTTGGAACAGCCAATTAGCGTGATGTTTGGGGCTTTGGACAGTGGCCGGAAACCAAAGTACCAGAAGGAAACCCATACAAGCTTGGGAAGAGCATGCGAACTCCTCAAAAAAAAACCTCTCTGACGTTCATAATTGTGTTTTCCTTGCTTTCAATACACTTGTTTTAATTAGATAAATGTATAGATTTAGGCACTACCTAAAAGCAGCGCTGCTGACGGATGCATTGAGTGATGTTATCTGGGCCTTGGTTTGCTTTTCAGTGAGTTTCCTTTTAGTAGCTGATTTCCTGTTCATTTGTATCACGTGTCTTGTAAGAAAAGCTGTTTTACGAGTTTATGTTTCGTCAAGCTTTTGATTTCAGTGTTTGTTCCACAACATTTATTTACCTGCAGGTAACCAGACAGACTTGCAGGTAAATAAATGTTGTGGAACAAACACTGAAATTGTTCCAAAGGTTTTGTATGGTGGTGTACAGGGATCTCTCACTTTCCGCGGTTAATAGGCACTGAGACACCCCCGCGTCCGCCGAATTCCGCGAAGTTGGAGTGACTGCCCTGACTGATGTATATGTACATGTATATGTGTATATAATATCAATAAATACATATTCAACACTATAAATGCTTATAATAACAATTAAACATTCAAAAATAATGCAAAAGAAGTAAATAAAATATAAACACACACACACACATACAGACATGGGCGCACACACTCAGATACGCAAATGTAAGTAGTTTTGTTGGGTTGGGTTTTTTTGTTTTGGCTTGTTTGGGTTTTTTTTCATAATTGGCCTTGTTTTGTGGCATTTTCCTTAACTTTTTCCCTATTTTCCCTTAATTTCCTAATTTTTTAATTTTTTTGATGGATATTTTTGAAAAACCACGATGCACTGAAGCCGCAGAAACTGAAGCACAAAGTAGCGAGGGATCACTGTATATCAGTACCGTTACAGCATGACCAAAAAGTTAGCTGAATAGGAAAACTGAGTTCTTATTCAAAGTTAGGATATATATATATCTATGCTCTGCTTGTGAAAATTTATGGAACGCCTCCACATTTTCCGGCTTTTACTTAAATGTGTGCAGTTTAGTGTCTCGGTGCCATCTGAAATTAAAGCGTAGAACTAAAAACCTTGTCTGTCTTCTCTTCTTCTTTTCCTTTCGGCTGTTCCCTTCAGGGGTCACCACAGCAAATGATCTGCCTCCATCTCTCCCTATCCTCTGCATCTTCTACTCTTACTCCAACGACCTTCATGTCCGCCTTCACTGCATCCATAAATCTTCTCTTTGGTCTTCCTCTGGGCCTTTTGCCTCTTTCGGCTTTTTCCTTTTTACTCGGGAGTCGCCACAGCGAATCATCTGATTCGCACGTTTGATTTGGCAGAGGTTTTTACGTCAGATGCCCTTCCTGTCACAACCCTTTTTAGCAAGGGACAGAAACACGCTGACGACTTTGCAGCTACTCTTTACAAAAGTCAGCAATGGTTCTTTTACATGAACCTCTCACCATAGACAGTGAGAGACATGGCCCGCCTTTGATAACCCAGTTAGCCGCACTGGGGGGTAGAACTAAAAACCTTCACAAGTAAATAAGATGTGGATTTGTTCTGTTTAAGAATTTAATTACAAATGTTGCCTCATCGCCGTCACCTCCTTTTGTAGATATTCCAGCGAAATTCATTCGTGAGATTCTTTCCGTGATGGAAATCAGATATTTTTTCGTGGGTGTTATTTTCCCAACACTGTTGCAGAAGTTTCTATAAATGTGTTGCGTTTATTAGTTGCTTTCGTCATTTCTGTTCCCTCCATCCCAAATCAGTTCAATGGGGTTTACGTCTCGAGACCGTGCTGGGGTCGTTCCATGATTCGAAACCTAATGCCCTCCTCTTTTCTTCTCTGGTCGTTTTGAGGTACCACTTACCTTTATTCCTTTTCAGGTCATTCACTAGGCATGAATTGTTAGAGTTCAATAAATCTGGAAAAAAAGCTAGGGGTGTTCAAAAACATTTGACAGGTTCTGTATATACTGTATAGATAGATATTTTTGGCTGCCAGCCATCATGCAAGTGAGTGAAATATAACAGCCAATCAGCATCAATTTAGCCTTATTGCATTTCTTGTGGTGGACACTCATGGACCCGATCAGACACATGACAACCTTTCATTCATTCATTCATTTTATGAACCACTAAATCCTAATTAGGGTCACAGGAAGGCTGACACCTATCTCAGTCAACTCTGGGCGAAGGCAGAGTAAATCCTGGATGGCTCGCCATGCCATCGCAGGGCAGAAACACGCTAATGGCTATACAGCCGACTCTTGTTGCAAGTCAGCAATGGTTCTTTTACATGCCTCACACCATAGACAGTGAGAGACATGGCCGACCTTTGATAACCCAGTTAGCTGCGCTGGGGGGACAGCAACAACCCACCAGACCATGTTCCATGACTATCTTGCACCTCTTGGGAGATCCGCTATTAACATCTCGTCATGATTTGAAATGGGTGTGTTGGAGCATATGGAGAAAAACACTAAAATGTGTGGGATGGGTGGGTCCTCCAGGGTTGGGAATCTCTGGTTTAGTATATACTACAGGGATGCCTCACTTTCCGCGATTAATTGGGACCGAGATCCCCCAGCGACCACCGAATTCCGCAAAGTAGGATCAGCCTCCCGACAGCCGTTTACGTACATGTATATGTGTATATAATATCAATAAATACATACTCAATGCTATAAATGCTTATAATAACAATTAAACATTCAAAAATAATGCATGAGATGTAAATTAAATATAAATATACACACACACACACACACACACACACATACACGCGCACGCACACATTCAGATGCGCACCTCACAAAAATTTAAGTAGTTTTGATTGGCGGTTTTGGGTCGTTTTTTTTGTTTTGTGTTTTTTCAGGGTTTTTTTTTTTTTTTTTTTTTTTTGCATAATCGCCTTGTTTTGTGGCAGTTTCCTTAACTTTCCCCCCCTATTCCTCCTTAATTTCCTTATTTTTTAATTCAATGAATATTAAAAAAAACAACAACAAAAAAAAAACGCCATGCACTGAAGCCGCATGAATTGAAGCGCAAAGTAGCGAGGGATCCCTGTATTTAAATTTGATCATGATACAGAATTTTCTCCTGAATAAACACAATGTTAATGTTCAGCATTGCAACGGTGTAAGTGACTGTTTTTGTTGTCACCATGGGCATTGAAGCTGCTTTGCAAGGATGAAAGAACCTGGATCCCCATGATTTGCTGGCTCATGTCTGAGCCAGTTCCTGTGTTTTTAAACATAAAGTGGAAAAAAACCCCAAGAAATGGCAGAGTGCTTCTTCCAAAGACAACCACGTAACCACATCACCTTTTCTAGAAGTGTAGAAACTTTCTTTTTTTTTCTTTGCACGACATACAAAGTGGGCAGTCATCAGAATAAATAACCACAGTTTGGACAAATTCAAGCATTAGTGCGTTCCCAAAGTTGAATAAGTGACCACACGTTGATTTTTGGGAACAATTAAATTATTACCAAAATACTGAGGCATTGGAAGTTCTTCTGTATTTTTCTGATTGTAGTGTGTCAGACGGGGATGTTTTTACACAGCGTGGTGTTTATGTATGTTTTGCATTTGTGTGGGTGTGTGAATGGTACAATGATTCTTATTGCGCTGTGTGGCGTCCATCTTTCACACACACTTCTCATAGGAAGTTAAAGCCCTCCAGCTGTGTGTGAAGAAAAATCTGATACTGATTTTTTCTCTCTTGCTCTTTCTTTTTGTCTGCTTCTCCTCTCTTGACTTAAAGATGTCATGTGTTTTCCTCTGGGAGACCTTTAATGCTAAAATAATTCCCCACCCCCCCTGCACACACTCCTTTTTTTTCCCAAAGCAGGCCGAACACATCAGGACAGACTATCACTGCCAGATGTTTAAGTAAAACAAACTGATGTATAAAAGACAATCCCACAGGAGATGACAACAGCACCAGTGTGGTTATACAGAGCGTAAAAAGCTGCACATAGACACATATATACACACAGCATATCCTCAGGCAGTGGGTTGTTGAGTGGGTGTGTGGGAATGATAGAATGCAGTCGCTGTGTCACGTTTATGTGTGTCAGTAAGAACAGTATGGTGGAAAGGGTCACCATACAGGCAAGAGATTCCCATCAGCAAATGTTGTTTATAGAAAAAAAAGTATATGTATGTAAATATATGCACACACACACACACACACACACACACACACACACACACACACACACACACACACAGAGTAGTGTGCACAAGTCTTGTAGACATGTAAGGAAATGATGCAAAGAAAATATGCCTTGAAAAATACTGAGATAAACTCTACCAAAAAAACAATAAAAAGAACAAAATAAAAAACAACAGAGAAGTGGTGGTCTGGTGGTTGAGTACTAGATTATTGATTCCAGGATCAAGGGTTCTCGCCCTACTATCAAAGGGTGGTCACTGCTGTCTCCCCAAGTCCGCTCCCCCCAGTGCAGCTAACTGGATGATCAAAGGCCAGTCATGTCTGTCACTATCTATGGTGAGAGACATGTAAAAGAACCATTGCTGACTTTCGTCAAGAGTGGCTGCATAACCTTCAGTGTGTTCCTGCCCTGTGATGGACTGGCAAACTGTCCAGGGTGTACTCAGCCCTTACCCAGAGTCAGCTGAGATGGGCGCCAGCATCCCTGCGACCCTAATTAGGATTAAGCGGTTCATAAAATCAATGGATGAAAGTAAAAATGTATATTTTATAAATAATAAATCAGATTTCATAATTATGTAAAATCAAATATTTTAAGGGACGGCTCTATTCCAATGGGCACCTTGCTTAAATTGATTGGGCAGCCCAGTCAGTGACCCATGGGCAGGAATTGTCAAACTATAGGGCTGTGGAATATAATTGTGGACTCAGTAATCAATAATCATAATATATATATATATATATATATATATATATATATATATATATATATATATATATATATATATATATACAGACGCTCCCGACTTACATTCATCCGTTTTACGTTTTTTCGATTTTACGTTTTTTGTTTTTTTTTTTCCAAAAAAAAGTCAAATTTTGAGTTTAGACGTACCTACGTAGTACACTGACGTACTGAGGCAATGACGCCGCATTCATTGTTTACAAACTACAGACTGAGTGTGTGTATATATATATATATATATATATATAGCGTGTTACCCTTGTGTTAAGACGTTGTTTCTGTGATCTTTGTGTTTACACTGTTTTGCGGACTTTTGTAACCCTAAGCAAATATAGTTGGTCAGAAGTGTAAGCCTGCTAGCATGGGTGCAAGTCTCATACACAGAGATAAACTAACTATCTGCTCAGATCAGCACAATCTACAGTACCATGCATACTCAGTTAAGCAAAGAGAGTTGTAATATGAATGAAATCCCGAATGCACAAATTACAGAACAATTACAGATATTTATTATCTTTTAGCAGAATCCAAAGAGTGTATAGTTATTTTAATATTAATATTCATTAGGATTTGTACTTGTTCTTTGTATGCATCTCTTGAATAAAGTTTACTTACTTATGTACACAAAAGAAAGAACGCTCCGCTTTGCTGGGATTCACATAGCAGGCTGTGTTCTAAACGAGTTCAATGGCACCCTTGTGCACTTGAAAGACCGGAAGTCTGTATAACCCACAGCAAGTACACTACTTTTGCAAGTACACTACTTTCAGTATTGAGCGCCTCACATATTGTAAGCGTTGATTGGCTGTTTTAAGCTTCATGTAAAGTGACTCGGTATAAATAAGTGACTTATTTGAAATTAATGTTGATAGTAGTTGATATATTTGATATTATTTTACAATGTTATGTTTATAATAATTGATTTTAGGGGTGTTTTATGAGATACGGTAATGGTATTGATAGATGTATAGGACAGAATGAGCATCATACGTCACACGTCATATGTCACTGAAACAACTTTCGTTCACTTTCAACTTACATTCGACTGTCCGGAACCAATTAAAAACATAAATCGGGGAGCGTCTATATATATATATATATATATATATATATATATATATATATATATATATATGTGGGTCAGTGGTGGTCTAGTGGTATAGGGCGCAGGATCGCTGATCCTAAGGTTGGTGATTAGAGACCCACTCTGCACAAGGTTGCCACTGTCCCCACCAATGCAGATAACTGGGTTATCAAAGGCCGGCCATGTCTCTCACTGTCTATGGTGTGAGGCATGTAAAAGAACCATTGCTGACTTTTGACAGGAGTAGCTGCAAAGCCATCAGCGTGTTTCTAATCGGGAGTCAGAGTCCCCTGAGGCAGCTTGTTCACAGTAACGTTCTGGTAACTCCTGCAGCGGCACTGGAACCCAGTCGTATCGGCACTTGCCCTTCCATTGGATCCTTCCGGTGGCGCCGAGAGGGGGGACTTGTTGCTCCATTTCTCCCTACCCCGGCTCTGCGCACTGGAGAGTATCACCAGCCAGGATACCAGCCAGAGCGCAGCCATAGTCCTTCAGGACTGACGGAGGCCTAACCTATATATTCATAGTATATATACACTGCGATGGCATGATGGACTATCCAGGGTGTGTTCTGCCCTCTGCCCTTGCACAGAGTCAGCTGAAATGGGCGCCAATGTCCCCACAACCATAATTAGGATTAAGCAGTTCAGAATATTAATGAATGGTGTTTTCTCTCTCTCTCTCTCTCTCTCTCTCTCTCTCTCTCTCTCTCTCACACACACACACACACACACACACACACACACACATTTAATCACCAGTGTCTCCGTTTTTTATGAACATGCAGACATTTGTGATCTAATACTGGAAAAACACTGAGCATCTCTGTATATTAGACATTGATCGTGTTTCAGCTTTGCAGCCTGTATTAGCATGCCGGGCATTTTATCAGTACAAGTTGCTGCAAACATGAAAAAATACTGTGTCTTTTTATGAACTCAAACATTCTTATTTAAATAAATATTTCTTCATAACTATTTAAAACTGAGTCCTAGAAAAAATTTTGAAAACGTTTCAGAGACTTCTGCATGGTGTTCGTCTGCTCAAAAGGTAAACATCTACCCACAACCTCGAGGATCTGTGCTCTGATCTAGATATAAAATGAACTTCGCTATTGTTAGTGATGAATAGAATCGTTGTTTTTTTGGTTTATTTTGATTATATTTCCTGAGAATATGAAATTAGAAATAAAAACTCAGGCAAGCATGTCACACTTGAAACGTTTTGTTTAACTGTGACAAATTAGCCGGTCTGCTAAAAATATGCTAGTTTTCTAGCATCTACCAGCTAAATGGATAACCAATTTTTCATAACAAAAGATTTTTATTTGTTTATTTATTTAATAATAAAGTATTTTGACATTGTGGGGAAATCATGAAAATATGACATTCATGAAATACAAAATGACAAAATATGATATCAAGTTTTAAATAAATGTGAAAAACCCACACTAGTTTGGTGAGCTAAGTAGCATTGGTGAGGAGAATATTCTTCTTTCTTCTTCTTCTTCTTCTTATTATTATTATTGCAGTGATCCCTTGCTACTTCGTACTTCAGTTCCTGCAGCTTCAGTGCATCGAGGGTTTTTAAAAATATTCATCAAAAAAAAAAAAAAAAAGGAAATTAATGGAAAATAGGGGAAAGGTTAAGGAAAATGCCCCAAAACAAGGCCAGTTATGTAAAAAAAAAAAAAAAAAAACTCAAACAAACAAAAACAGAAAAACAACCCAACGAAACTACTTACATTTTTATGTGGGGCGCACATCTGTTTGTGTGTGCACGTGTCTGTATGTGTGTGTGTATTTATATTTTATTTACATCTTATGCATTATTTCTGAATGTTTAATTGTTATTATAAGCATTTATAGCGTTGAATATGTATGTATTGATATTATATACACATATAAAAAAAGAAAAATATACACATATACATGTACATATACATATACGTCAGTCAGGGGGGTCGATCTTACGAAACAGAAATCGGTGGTCGTGTGTGTGTGTGTGTGTGTGTGTTTGTGTGTGTGTGTGTGTGTGTGTGTGTGTGTGTGTGTGTGTGTGTGGCTGGGGGTCTCGGTCCCCATTAACCGCGGAAAGTGAGGGATCCCTGTATCTTTATATTGACATTTGTGCTTCATGTTTGGCAGTTATGATGAAAAAGAAATGTGATAGTGCAGCACTCATATCCCTGAATTTTCCAGAAAAAAGAACACAGGGTACTTTATGGGCATCTCGGAGTTACCTAATCTTAAGTCAACTTAGGACATGGGCGCATTTCCAAGCTGCATATTTGGGTACAGCCATTGTCCCCGACATTTTCTAATGAGGCTCATAATGCTGAGATGTTTCCCAGAGATTTCGTCGTGTATTTATTGGATGCCAAAAGATATTAATCATTGTATTATTCCACAAAGGTTGAAAATGACACATTCAGGGGTCCTTTAAGATCTCGCTCTTTGTTTTGAATGTGTGTCTTTAGGCTTATGCCAACTCTTGTCAGCTGCTTTGTGAAAGCATAAAATCACTCATACAGGTTCGCTCTTGTTACACGTTTTACTGCAGCCAAACCTACAACGTGAGCAGAGTAAGATCTCTACACACGCAAAAGACCCCTTCC
Organism: Plotosus lineatus; assembly: GCA_024760905.1. Classification (NCBI taxonomy): domain Eukaryota; kingdom Metazoa; phylum Chordata; class Actinopteri; order Siluriformes; family Plotosidae; genus Plotosus; species Plotosus lineatus. The sequence goes on along the minus strand of CM045742.1, from coordinate 34,045,878 downwards.
TGACACTGACGTCAATTTCGGCCAACAGTCCGCGCCATGCATGCATCATACCCCATGATTTCTCTTACTTTCTTCCTCTCTCCTTCTGTTTCTCTCTCTTTGTGTCTTTCTTCCATCACTGCTCCCTTTCTCTCTCTCTCTTTTTTTTTTTTCTCTGAAAGGATTCCATTCAAAGTGCTTTCCATTTCCCTTGCCTTTACCACTTGGCAGTGAACGTACCACCTTATTCATCTGTTTTTTATTCAAACATGATTCTTTTTCCTTCCTTCATCAGGACACTGTGCCTGAATTTGCTGTGCCTCAGCAAATATACTGGACCACGACGTTCAAAATTCCATACTTTCATTCTTCACATTTGTTATTTTTTTGTTTGTTTGTTCATCGTTCAGTTCATTTTCTGTACCCGCTTAATCCTAATTTGGGTCACGGGGAGGCTGGTGCCCATCCCAGCCAACTTCGGGCGAGGGCAGAGTACACCCTGGACAGCTCGCCAGGCCATCGCAAGGCAGAAACACGCTGACGGCTTTGCAGCCTACTCTTGTCGAAAGTCAGCAATGGTTCTTTTACATGCCTCACACCATAGACAGTGAGAGACATGGCCGGCCTTTGATAACCTAGTTAGCTCCACTGGGGGGGGGACAGTGACAACCTTGTGGAGAGTGGGACTCGAACCCCCAACCTTTGGATCAGCGATCCAGCGCCCTATACCACTAGACCACCACTGCCCCGGCTTGTTTTTTTTTTTGTTTTATTTTTGTTTTTTTAGAATGTTTTATACTTGTCAGTCCGTAATAAAAGTTATAAAGGAAGATCTGACCCATTTTACATCGTTGCATATCTTTTTGATTCACATTACGACATGTATTATAATGAACAATGAGGAATCGGTGATGTTAATGATCACGCCGCCAATGATTTACAATTTCCCACCAGCCTAAGTGTTCCCGGGCGCTGTCGTTACTGTAAGCATGACCCCGAAGGTCAGCTTGATCCCTGTCTGATCCCATGTGTATCAGAGACCATGGGAAAGGAACTCGGTCTTATTCTGGGAACATGGCCTGCATCCCCTGCCCCTCACCCCAGTATAATTACAACACACGTCCTGCTTCCTTCTACATGGTTATTCATTTAAGTGAGGGGTTGCTACATTTTCTAATGATGTGAATACCCTTGAGTAGAATTTTGGAAATAAGCCCAGAGAGGTGTGCGTGTGGGCGTTTCCATTCCTGAATTAATGCACGCTGAACTCATTTTTAAAAGTTATTAAAAACGTATTATATTATTCATTCATTCATTTTTTGTAACCGCGTAATCCTAGTTAGGGTCACAGGGGAGGCTGGCGACCATCACAGCTGACTCCGGGCAAGGGCAGAGTACACCCTGGACAGCTCGCCAGGCCATCGCAGGGCAGAAACATGCTGACGGCGAGATGCAGCGACTGTTGTCAGCAATGGTTCTTTTACAGCCTCACACCATAGACAGTGAGAGGCATGGCCAGCCTTTGATAAGTCATTTGTTAGTCCCGCTGGGGGGACGGTGACAACCCGTTGAAAGTGGGGCTTGAACCCCCAACCTTAGGATCAGTGAACCAACACCTTTACCCCCAGGCCACCACTGCCCTGTGATCAATTTATCAGACATTTATTAGATAAATCACCAGGCAAATTAATTCTCCAGTATAGAGTAGTTCACCCTCGTGGGGCAGTGTTGGCCTGGTGGTAAAAGGGCGCTGGATCGCCGATCCTAAGGGTGGGGGTTCGAGTCCCCTTCCCAGTGCAGCTAACTGGGTTATCAAAGGCCGGCCATGTCTCGCACTGTCTATGGTGAGAGCTTCATGTAAAAGAACCATTGGTGACTTTCAACAAAAGTAGCTGCGTAGGCGTCAGCGTGTTTCTGCCCCTTGCTTCACAGGAAGGGCATCCGACGTAAAAACCGCCGCCAAACCAAAACATGCGGAATCTGATGACTCAATGAGGCGACCCCTGAAAAAGGGAAAAAGCCGAAAGGAAAAGAAGAGAAGAAGAGTAGTTCACCCTCATGTTTTGTTTTCAGAAAAGCTTTACGGTATTAATGATGAGTGTAAGAATAGATTAAAATGAATGATGCAACATATATTGTATTGCAATTTTTACACCAAACTCCCCCCTGAACAACAAACAAACATCGTCATAAACATGATAATTAAAAAGAAATAAAAATGCCAGCATGATGTTAGTAACAGGGAAATTGGGCGGTGGTGGTGGTGGTGCAGTGGTTAAGGATCTGGCTTACTGATCTGAAGGTTGTGGGTTCAGAGCCCTCTACCAACAAGCTTCCACTGTTGGGCCTTTATTATTAAGCTATGGACTTCAACTACAGAGATAGATCATAGAAAATAAAATACGGAAAATTAAAGAAACTTTGCTCGTGTAATACAGATGTTCTTCACGAGATGCTTTCAGAAAAAGTGTTTTTATATGATATAATTAAGTAATTAACATACTATTATGCTCTGTGGTGTATATAAAAAGTGCTGAGGCCAGCTGTGCAGGGCCAATTGACTTTTTTTTATTATGATGGAAAGAGGATGGCTGCCAAGTGGTGAGACAGAAAAGCACTCACTCTATTTGAAGGTTGGACGTTCGACTCCTGATGATGATGGTATAGCCATCTGCAGTAAGGAGTTCTGAGAGCAAAAATTGCTTTCTGGGTTTTCAGGGATTGCATTACTCTATCCCTGTCAATCAGTGTGGCACTCACCGATCACTGGCATCTATAGACTTGTGTATCTGGAAAAGGGTGGACCTTGGAATGTCGTTCGCTGCCCTGTGATGAAAAATAAGCAGTGTTTTGAAAAAGATGCAGTTGTTGACCTTATGTTTTGGGGGAAGGGCCTTCGACTGGCTGTCAACTGGAATAATTATCATCTAATAATTGGCCAAGAGACAAATCTGGACTAAACTAGAGGAAAATCAAACGACGGCAAAAGTGGTATAGGGCACTGGATCGCTGATCCTCAGGTTGGGGGTTTGAGTCCCACTCTTGGTTGGTTGTCCCCCCCCCCCCCCCCCCCCCATGCAGCTAACTGGGTTATGTCTCTCACTGTCTATGGTGAGAGGTTCATGTAAAAGAACCATTGCTGACTTTCATAAAGAGTAGCTGCAAAGCTGTCAGCGTGTTTCTGTCCCTTGCTAAAGGGTTGTGACAGGAAGGGCATCCGACGTAAAAACCTCTGCCAAATCCAACGTGCGAATGCTTCGCTGTGGCGACCGCTGATAAAGGGAAAAGGCCGAAAGGATATCTCTCATGTCATCTCTTTATTCGAGCGTAGATATGGGGCTTCATTCATTAGGTTTACCTGCCTGGCTGTGTTTTTAATATGGAAAAAAACAAAACAATAGTTGTTTAAATTCATTCATTTTCTGTAACCCCTTAATCCTAATTAGGGTCACAGGGAGGCTGGCGCCTATCCCAGCTGATTCCAGGCAAGGACAGAGTACATCCTGGACAGCTTGCCAGGCCATCGCAGGGCGGAAACACGCTAATGGCACTGCAGCTACTCTTGACGAAACTCAGCAATGGTTCTTTACAGCCTCACACCATAGACAGTGAGAGACGTGGCCGGCCTTTGATAACCCAGTTAGCTGCTCTCGGGGGGGACAGTGGCAACCCGTGGAAAGTGGAGCTTGAATCTCCAACCTTGGGATCAGTGATCCAGCACCTTTACCAGCAGGCCACCACTGCCCCTCGACAAATCATTTTCCTAAAAATGACTAATTCAGAAAAAATGACTAGATTCCCATCTACTTAGTCACATCCTGGACCAATAAATCTGTAGAATCCAGCAAAGCTTATTAAAGTCTCATGTGGATTGTTATGACACAGCAGAGTACACTGGGGTGGAAAGTGACAACACATTGAGAGTGGGGCTTGAACCCCCAACCTTAGGATCAGTGATCTAGCACCGTAACCACCAGGCCACCACTGCCCTGTTGCTTAAATAAGTTAAATTAAAATTACAATGGCTGCCATAGTCTGCTGTAATTAATTCCATACAGCAAGTAGGATGTGATCAGACCCTTTCCAAGAATAGTACAACTATATCAGTTTCATTTAATCCAGTGGTTCTTAACCTTGTTGGAGGTACCGAACCCCACCAGTTTCATATGCACATTCACCAAACCCTTCATCAGTGAAAAATAAAAATATGATTTTTTTTTTTTATAAATTCAAGACACAGGTACTGTTGTGTTCTTGTATTCCCCATCTCCATGCAGTTTCACGAAGTGTTCCTTTAGTTTTGCTGGTGTGAGACTAGAGTTGCTCAACTTGGTATTGCAAATCATTCAGATAGGATGCTGAGTCCCATCACATTCCGTGATGCATATGAATCCATGTTGTACATATTTGTCCGACCACTTTCTTTTTTTGCTCGACATAGTTAGTATAGATTAAAATATTCCGAAAAAATCTCACGACTTCACACATTGACTACTGAGCGCGCTAAATTCCCCGCGGCACTGATTGGCCAAGCAATGTAATGTGATCATCTGCAGCCACTGATGGCCAAGCGGGGCGTGTCATCACTAATTGACATGATGAGTCGGGTGTGTCTTGACCTCCTTAGCAGAGGCTCCGCCGAACCCCTGAGACCGACTCACCGAACCCCTAGGGTTCGATCGAACCCAGGTTAGGAACCATTGATTTAATCAGAATATTTAAATTATTAACCAAAAGCTTGTGAATATGGTCAATTCTCTAGTCGATGAATGGTCGCTAAAAAAAAAGTAGGTTCCCTCCAAAATCAGTGAGCCATCGAACCACTTGTTTATGAGTCACTGAGAAAAAAATTTGGATGCTTACTCATCTTGTCCATGATGCTTTTGTGCTTTTTGGTTCATTCATGAACATACAGGGATCTCTCATTTCCGCATTTAATGGGGACCGAGACCACCACACACACACACACACACACACACACACGACCGCCGATTTCCACGAAGTAGGATCGACCCCCTTGACTGACGTATACGTACATGTATATGTGTATATAATATCAATAAATACATATTCAATTATATAAATGCTTATAATAACAATTATACATTCAAAAATAATGCATAAGATGTAAATAAAATATAAATACACACCAATACAGATGTGCACCTCACACAAAAATGTAAATAGTTTTGTTGGGGGGTTTCGGGTTGGTTTTTTGTTTTTTGTTTTTGTTTGTTTGGGTTTTTTTTGCAATAATTGTCGTTGTTTTGCGGCATTTTCCTTCACTTTTCCCCTGTTTTTTCTTAATTTTCTTTTTTTTTTTTCGATGAATATTTTTAAAAAACCCGTGATGCAGTGAAATCGCAAAACCTGAAGCACGAAGTAGAGAGGGATCACTGTATATTTAATAAATAAATAATTTCTCTTTAAAATTAGATTGCTACAATGGCTTATCATCACTTATCATCTGAGCTGTTACATTGCCATTGATTTTTAAACCTGCGGTAATAATATGCGGAAGTTTTTATTGCGGACCTTATTTCGTCACCTCTGTGGGATGCTGAGGTTTTAACCCAGCAGTTTTATTGTGCTCATATCTCTCTAAAGCATTACGTTGACCAGACTGAGAGCTTTGAGCCAGGGATTTTTATCTTTATCGCCAAATTTGTGATAAAAATAGCAGTTTCAGAACCGCCATATCTGTTACAAGTTAAGAATATTTCCATGATGTAATACTTGGCTCTTCATTTATTGAACCCATTTCTGTATGATTCCTCCTCCACTTTTTTTAGTCCTCCATCTCCTCCAGTTCTTCCGCCCTCGCTAGTTTTCCCACCCTCATCCAGGCTTGTGCTTCGGCTCTAACTATTTCCAGATCTCATCAATCCACCACCCTTTATTGCTTCATCCCTTTCCACCCACGACAATCATACCTCTCTTTTTCTGATTCCTCTCTTGCTAGGCTGAAATACCTAAACTCGAACAATATGCACATCAAGTATGGAAGGCAAATCCAGCGCCGAAATTCTAGTTAGTCATCTATGATATGGTACACATGAAAGCTTTGGAACGATTGCTATTTGAGAAGCATGTACCGATGAGGAGATAAGAGATCTGGAAAGACCAAATGAACAATTCTCTCAGATCAAATGGCTTCGTCACTACTTCTCACTATCTGCAAAGCTCTTTATCTTTTTTTTTTTCTTCCTAATGCCTGGTTTACATACTGACATGCATCCTGACCTTTGCCACCTTTGACCTCTCCCTATCAGTGACTTTAAATAAATCTAAACAAAGGCAGGAATCTTTGAATGTTTCCACAAAACAGAAATGTTTATTTCTTTAATGACTCGATGAAGGATCAACCCAAGCTTTACCAGGACGGCCATTTCCACCTTTACTCTGAATGTACAAAGCGGGTCAATCAGTAAGTTCTCTGTGTTGATGTAGACCTGTTCATCATGCATATATACATATATATATACATATATATATATATATATATATATATATATATATATATATATATATATATATATATATATATATATATATATATACATGATATATGATATAAATATATATTATATATGTCTGTCTGTCTGTCTTCCTTTCGGCTTTTTCCCTTTTACTCTGGAGTCACCACAGCGCATCATCTGATTCGCACGTTTGATTTGGCAGAGGTTTTTATGTCGGATGCCTTTCCTGTCACAACCCTTTTTAGCAAGGGACAGAAACACGCAGACGTCTTTGCAGCTTACTCTTTACGAAAGTCAGCAATGGTTCTTTTACATGCCTCACACAATAGACAGTGAGAGACATGGCCCGCCTTTGATAACCCAGTTAGCTGCACTGGGGGGGACAGTGACAACCCCCAACCTTTGGATCAGCGATCCGGGGCCCTATACCACTAAACCACCACTGCCCCCTTAAAAAATATATATATATATATATATATATTTATTTATTTATTTATTATTATTTTTTCCCCCCATATTTGTGTGTTTTACTGCCTGTTAAAGAGGGCCTATTGGACGTTTTTGAAGGTGACATTGTTTATTGGGACACAGGGCAATCCATTTCTTCCAGAGAGATGAAACACAATGTGACAGTAATGAACTGAGAGAAGCTCAGCCCCATGTGTGTAGTGAAGCAAGAACTGGATGTGCCCCCTAAGGTACTTTCTTCCTTGAGCCTCATATCTGTGCTTGAATCACTTTCATACTCTCCAAACTACTTCACTCTACAAGGGTTGGAGGGAGCCTATTTCAGCCAGCACATGCTAAAGGCAGGATACACACTAACCAGCTTGCCCAACCATCACAGGGTCAACAAACACACAACTATTCACAACTGGGGTCATTTGGGGTCAGCCAATTAGCCTAAATTGCGGGCAATGGTGGCGGCGCTGGTTGAGGTTGGGGTTCGAGTCCCACTCTCCACAAGGTTATCTCTGCCCCCCCCCCCCCCCATCCCAATGCAGCTAACTGGATTATCAAAGGCTGGTCATGTTTCTCAATGTCTACGTTGGGAGGTTCATGTAAAAGAACCATTGCTGACTTTCATAAAGAGGAGCTGCAAAGCTGTCAGCGTGTTTCTGTCCCTTGCTAAAGGGTTGTGTCAGGAAGGGCATCCAATGTAAAAACCAACGCCAAATCAAACAGGCGAGTAAGATGATTCGCTGTGGTGACCCCTGAAAAAGGGGAAAAAGGCAAAGGAAGAAGAATTAGCCAAATTTGCATTTCTTTGGACTGAGCGAGTAAACCAGTTTACCTGGAGGAAACATGGACAGAACGTGCAAACGCCACGTAGAAATGTCCTATGGACTTGAACCCAGGACGTTCTTGCTGTGAGGCAGAGGTGCTAACCTCTATGCCACCGTGCCGTCCTGCATTAATCAGCAAGGAACAATTTGGGGAGTTGGTATCAAAGATGGAAGATGAGAACCATTAAGCAGTTCACTTTTCGCTGATGCCGTTTAAAACACTGCTGTTCGAACATTTGTGTGCTGTTAAGAATGAATCCCTCCCCTTTATGTAGGATGACAATGGCAGAACCGTATAGGAAGTGCTTTTCTTTATGTATTGCTGTGGTTCTTTTAGCTTGCGATAGCTCAATTACTTTCTCTCTGTCTGCAGAAAAAAGACACCAATCGTTCACTATGAGGGGAGTCCATGTCAACCTTTTCCCATTGATGCCCTTAATCACAGGTAAGAGGCGAAATCTGGTAGCAAGGCTTTGGAAAATAATCTTTGTGAAGCCACTGCACTGTTAGCACGCTAAAAGCTTGTCATTGTTGTTCTTCTAGAATTCTACAAAGGTTCCAGTTTTTTTCCCCGAGTGGATACATAACTCAGACACTAGACTTTATTTGTACAGTCGGCCCCCGACCCACGAAATTAATCCGTTCCAGAGCCTTTTTCGTAACGCCGGGATTTCGTCAGTAGGGGTCGCATTTTACATGTTAAACGCCTAATTCGTTCCAAGGCTCCAGTCTTTGGACTGGATAAACCCCATAAACCCTTTAAAAATGATAAAAGTACACCAATTCTGTATGAAATATGTGTTAAAAGTAAAAGAAAATTATTTATTAAACAATTTAAACATTTTATTAACATATTAAACCATTTTATTAACATATTTATTAATTAAACCATTATTAAACATTTTCTATTAACACACACCTCTCTCTCTCTCTCTCTCTCTCTCTCTCTCTCTCTCTCTCTCTATCTATCTATCTATCTATCTCTCGTGCACGCATGCGCCCACAAGACGTGGAATTCAAAGCGCATTCCCTGCTTGACAAACTCAAATTTATTTTGATTCCTTGAGGGATCGGAATTCCAGATGAGCTCAAATGCGGCCATATTTATTAAACATTTACTGAATTAAACAACTTAAAAAACTAAACTAAAACCTAAAGAGTGAAGCTTCCTTCTGTCTCTATCTGGGAGGCCAGCAGGGCGGGATGTTGAGAGACAGCCAATGAGAGAACAACTCAGGCGTCGTGTGAAATTTTGACTGGCGCGTTTGAATTTTGAATTTTTTTTCGTAAGAGGGCGTTGTCTTCGTATCCCGGGGGCGGAAACTTCGGAAAATGATCTTCGTAACCCGGGGATTTCGTACCCAGGGGTCTTCGTAAGTAGGGGGCCGACTGTACTACTACTTTTGCTAACAGTTTTATTAAGGCCATAGCTATAATGATTGATGAACACATTTAATGACATTATTATGTGTGACAGCCCTTTTTATATGTATAATGTCGGGGCATGGTGAAATTTTATCATAAGGATTACCAAAATAAATAAGAAAGGCATGCAAATTCTAATGAAGTCTGAGGTTTGCATAACCGAATTAACAACCAGCTGAGTGTAGCAAGGTGTGATGCTACTCACTGACACACTGCATGGACAAAAGTTTGTGGACACCTGACTGTGTGTCTTGATCATTGGACTCCAGATGAAATTCCTCTTTGCTGTTAGAATACATTTCTCTCTTCTGTGAAGGCTGTGCACTAGGTTGTGGAGGGCGGCTGTAGAGATTTGGAAGCTTTCATTTAATGATAGGAGCATTATTAAGGTCAAATACTGTTGTCAGGTGGGGACGCCTAGTGTTGTTGGCATTGTAGTTCATCCCAAACGTGTTCATTTTGGTTGAGATGAGTGCTATATGCAAGTGACTAATATTCTTAAATTGGGTTTCTCCCATATCACCTTTACTCTCATGCTAGAACAGGTTTGAGCTTCTTAGTCCTGGTGAAGGGAAATTGTAACCCAACAGCTGACGAAGGCATTCTGCACTATTGGGTACAGTGATCCCTCGCTACTTCGTGCTTCATTTCATGCTGCTTCAGTACATCGCGGGTTTTTCCAAAAATATTCATGATAGATTTCCTTTCGGCTTTTCCCTTTATCAAGGATCGCCACAGCAAATGATTCGCACAATTGATTTGTCATAGGTTTTTATGTCGCATGCCCTTCCTGACACAATCCTTTAGCAAGGGACAGAAACACGCTGACGGCTTTGCAGCTACTCTTTACGAAAGTCAGCAATGGTTCTTTTACATGAACTTCTCACCATAGACAGTGAGTGATATGGCCCGCCTTTGATAACCCAGTTAGCCGCACTGGGGGGGACAGTGACAACCTTGTGGAGACTGGGAATCGAACCCCCAACCTCCGGATCAGCGATCCAGCACCCTATACCACCAGGCCACCACTGCCCTAAAATTCATCTAAAAACAAAACAAATAAGGAAATTACGGAAAAATAGGGGAAAAGTTAAGGAAAATGCCACAAAACAGGGCCAATCATGCACCCCCCCCCAAAAAAAAAAAAAACCCAACCCAAACCCCCCCAACAAAACTACTTACATTTTTGTGTGAGGTGCGTATCCGAGTGTGCGCGCACGTATCTGTGTATGTGTGTGCGCGTGCATTATTTTTGAATGTTTAATTGTTATTATAAGCATTTATAGTGTTGAATATATATTTATCGATATTATATACATATATACATGTATGTATATGTCAGTCAGGGGGGTCGATTATACTTCATAGAAATTCGGCGATTGTGGGGTATGGGGTGTGGGGGTGTGGGGGTCCTCGATCCCAATTAACCACAAAAAGTGACAGACCACTGTACTTTCAACTTTGTGGCACCAACTTTGTGAAGTTATATATGGCGTCTGATAATCAGTGTCAGTAAACCTTTGCCCTTGCAGTATATTTTAGGTTTGAATGATAAAGAATTAATATTTTTCATTCAATTTTTAAAAGTATCATTTCATTTATTAGCAAATGTATACATTATTCATTCAAGTACCGACATGTTTTAGTTAAAATATCACTAATGATAGTTCAGGTTCTCTTTGGGAGTAACGAGGATGGATAGGATCAGGAATGAGCACATCAGAGGGACAGCACATGTAAGATGTTTTGGAGACAAAGTCAGAGAGGCTAGATTGAGATGGTTTGGACATGTGCAGAGGAGGGGTAGTGAGTATATTGGTAGTAGGCTGCTGAGGCTGGAACTACCAGGCAGAAGGCCGAGAGGAAAACCAAAGAGACGATTCATGGATGTGATGAAGGAGGACATGAAGGTAGTTGGTGTAAGAGAAGAAGATGCAAAGGATAGGGTAAGATGGAGACAGATGATTCGCTGTGGCGACCCCTGAAGGGAAAAGCCGAAAGGAGAAGAAGAAGAAGAAGAAGAAGAGTTACAGTGTGCCATTTTATTTTACTTGATTAGACCTTTGTGTGTGTGTTTTGGGAGGGGAAGTCTTACAGCCATCGGTGAACCATAATCCTACAGAAAGAAACAATTTTCTCCATTTAAATGGTTATCACCCTCCTTCTATGAAGAAACGTTTACTGTACATTCAATTTTTATGTATGAGGAGGATATGGAGCGCTGTTGCAGAGGAATTTGAGAATCAGGCCCAAATAGTGTACAGCCGTTATTTATTAAGGGTTTTGATACGGACACTCTTGTAGGTAAAACTGATTGGGGATCATTCTTAAGAAAATCACACTCGAAAATCCACTGTAGAGGATCGTACTGTCCGGTCGACCACTTTCTCTCCTCTATTGAAGGAAATTAAGTTCATTGTGAGAAAATACTGGCACATACTATCACGTGATACACAGATTGGCCCGAGCTTTCAAAGACCGCCACCCTTTGCATTAAAGATTTTGGAGTCTGAGAGAGAGAGAGAGAGAGATAGATAGAGAGAGAGAGAGAGAGAGAGAGAGAGACTGGTAAGTGCAGACTTGGTGACTCCTCCTAACTGGCTTACTTCTTTGGAGTTGGGCAACTTTCCATGTCGGAGTCGTGTTAATTGTAATGTCATGATTAGAGGTGAATCTTTTCTAAACCCACGCAGGAGTGTTTAAGTGAGACGGCGAATCACTTGTTGTATCTTCTTCTTTTACTTTCGGCTGCTCCCTTCAGGGGTCGCCACAGCAAATCATCCGCCTCCATCTCACCCTGTCCTCCGCATCTTCTTTTCTGACTCCAACGACCTTCATGTCTTCCTTCACCACATCCATAAATCTCTTCTTTGGTCTTCCTCGAGGCCTTCTGCCTGGTAGTTCCAACCTCAGCATCCTACTGCCTATATACTCACTATCCCTCCTCTGTACATGTCCAAACCATCTCAATCTAGCCTCTCTGACTTTGTCTCCAAAACATCTTACATGGGCTGTCCCTCTGATGTGCTCATTTCTGATCCTATCCATCCTCGTTACTCCCAGAGAGAACCTCAACATTTTCATCTCCGCTACCTCCAGCTCTGCCTCCTGTCTTTTCCTCAGCGCCACTGTTTCTAAACCATACAACATCGCTGGCCTCACCACCGTCTTGTACACTTTTCCCTTCATTCTTGCTGACACTCTCCTATCATACATCACACCGGACACTTTTCTCCATCCATTCCAGCCTGCCTGCACACGCTTCTTCACCTCTTGAATCACTTGTTGTATGGCTTTTGTAATTTATTTATAGAAATGTCCATGTGGTTTTTGTTATGTTGGCAAAACTAAAAGAGAGTTAACAATAAGAATAAATGAACACAAGAGCAATTTAAGAAACCATGACATTAAATCATCTGTAGCAAGACATTTTAATGAAATTGGTCATGAAGCTTGCAGAGTGAAATTCCAAGCTATTGATGTAATTAAGCAACTCAATCATGAGGGTGGTAGGCAGCGCTGTCTCCTTCAGTTGTGCGTATGGTACATGTGCAACACAGTAAGTTTCAAATAAAATAATTTGAGTGCTGTTTTCTTGAATGATTGAGTGGAAAGTTAAGACATTAATGGCTGAGATCTGCTGCATTTGGCACCATCAGTGATTTTGGCTTGGAAAGTGCAACACTTAATGGAGTCGAGTAGAAATCAGGATACTGCTGTGTATAAGAATGAAGGGGTTTGAATGAAAACTGAAAAAATAGCTTAATTTAACATTCTAAGTGTTCATATAGTTGTTTTAAAATATACAGTATTATGCAAAAGTATTAGACATACTATTTTTGGTATAAACTTTGCTATAGTTTTTTTTATTTTAGATATTTTTAAATATTTTAAATTTCCAATGCAGGGATCCTTTGTTACTTTTCGCTTCAATTCATACGGCTTCAGTGCATTGCATTGTTTTTTTTTTAAATACTTATCGAAATAAAAAATAAGGAAATTAAGGAAGAATAGGGGGAAAAGTTAAGGGAAATGCTGCAAACAAGGCCAATTATGCAAAAAACAAACAAACAAACAAACACAAAACAAAAAACAACCCAAAACCTCACATCAAAACAAGTTACATTGCTGTGAGGTGCTCATCTTATGCATTATTTTTGAATGTATAATTGTTATTATAAGCATTTATATCATTGAATATGTATTTATTGATATTATATACACATATACATGTACGTATACGTCAGTCATACGTCAGGGCCGATCCTACTTCCCGGATTTCGATGGTCACGTGGGGATCTCAGTCCAAATTAACCGTGGAAAGTGAGGGATCCCTGTAATACTTTGTCTGTGAGGCAGTGGTGGACTAGTGTTATAGAACACTGATCCTAAGGTTGGGGGTTTGGGTCCCACTCTCCACAAGGTTGTCACTGTCCCACCAGCACAGCTGACTGGATTATCAAAGGCCAACCATGTCTCTCACTATATTTGGTGTGAGGCTGTTAAAGAACCATTGCTGACTTTTTACAAGAGAAGGCTGCAAAGCCCTCAGCGTGTTTCTGCCCCTGGTGGCCTGGTGAGCTGTCCAGGGTGTACTCTGCCCTCGCCCGGAGTCTGTTGGGATGGGTCCCAGCCTCCCCGTGACCCTAAATTAGGATTGGGTGGTTACAGAAAGTGAACTGAACTTTGTCTGCGATGGTCTGGCGAGCTGTCCAGGGTGTACTCTGCCCTCGCCTCGAATCGGCTGAGATGGGCATCAGACTTCCTGTGACCCTCATTAGGATTAGGCAGTTCAGAAAATGAATGAATGAATAATAGTTTGTATGTTAATAATGAAAGCAGCATACAGTATTATGTAAGCAGCCACTTGTTAAATAAAAATATACCGAAGGCTGCTGGGATTTTTCATACAAATAAAGAAGCAAGTGTGGCTGTCAAAATCTCCAAAAGAACTGCGGCTGGTTCTGCAAAATCGGTCAAACTATAACTGAAAATATTATATATTTAAATCAGATGGCCATCACGCCAAATATTATTTAATTCATGACTGTGCTTTCACATTTCATTTAATTTTTTTATATGTTAATGTATAAGACATCTTTGGTTCTCCAGCATTTCTTTGCATGTGGCGAAAACGTTTGTATAATACTGAACTACAATGGAACATTAGAAAAGCAAACTAAAGCAAGATTTTTTTTAATGGTTCCATTCTCAGTTCATTTTCTGTAACTGCTTAATCCTAATTAGGGTCACGGGGAGGCTGGCGCCCATCCCAGCCAACTTCGGGCGAGGGCAGAGTACATCCTGGACAGCTCGCCAGGCCATCGCAGGGCAGAAACACGCCAACGGCTTTGCAGCCTACTCTTGTCGAAAGTCAGCAATGGTTCTTTTACATGCCTCACACCATAGACAGTGAGAGACATGGCCGGCCTTTGATAACCCAGTTAGCTGCACTGGGGAGGACAGTGACAACCTTGTGGAGAATGGGACGCGAACCCCCAACCTTTGGATCAGTGATCCAGTGCCCTATACCACTAGACCACCACTGCCCCTGGCTCCATTCTGGTTCTAATTAACACAGGGGCTTCATTACGGTACCTTTTGAAACCAACATTTAAAAAGTTTAAAAATGTTGAAGGTCACATTGCGTAGATTTCTTAATATTTTGTGGGCTGCAGTTTATCTGTCAGTGGGGCAGGTGGCGTACTGGTCAGGGTGTTGCGCTCATGATCAGGAGGTCGTGTGTTCAAATCCCAGTTAGACCCCCACTGTGCTAAGACCCCTGGGCAAGGTCTTAACCACAAGTGTGCCTCTGTTCACCCAGCAGGGTGCCAGCAAAAATATACTGGGAAGGTAACCTGCGATGGACTGGCATCCCATGATAAGCACCAGCCTGATGAGTCACTATGGCTCAGGTGTAAAAAGCACAAAGGAAAAAAAAAAGTTTACATGTCGAGGATTTCGGAATGAGAAACTGTGTTTTTGTCTGCTGTTTTAACACCATTAGCTGTTTTGACGCCATTAGCTGCATGGAGTTATTAGTCGGCTCAAGGTGCAGACCTCACCTGATCTGCCTCAGTTTAGAAATCTCATTTAGTTTGTTTTTCTTGTGTGTGTCCTAGTATACACGAAACAGCTTTCTAGCTATGAGTCGGCGAGCTATTTGAGATCTACCCAGAGTCAGTAAAAGACGGTTCCAGCTTCACCATGACTCGAAACGGAATAAAGCGGCCCAAATCATGGCATGAAACAGAATAGAGCTATTAGCCAAAAAACAAAGCTCAGAGCTGACCTGACATGCCCCAGTATCATGGTTAAAATATCTAAATATTATGAATAGAAACCTCCTTTTAATTTGGTGTCCACCTGGAGAACCTATTCCAACACGGACCCTTCTTGCCGACAGGCAGGCGTGCTAACCACTACACCAACATGCTTCAACCACTTAGAAAAAAATGTTATTGTAATTGGGTTATAGCATTATATTTAATTTCGTTATATTTTCCGAACACTTTATCCCTTATTAGGGTTACTGGAGCCCATCCCAGCTGACTTTGGTGAAGTTGGGATACACCCTGAATAGCATGCCAGAACATCCCAAGGCTATAATGTTATATATGTTATTATTTTAATTTAATGTCTCAGTGGTGTAGTGGCCTAGTACGTTTACCTCACAGCAAGAGTCCCGGGTTTGAGTCCCCGGGGTCGGCGAGGACGTTTCTGAGTGCAGCTTACATGTTCTCCTTCCACATGTGTTGGCTTCCTCAGGGTCCAGTTTCCTCTCACAGTGCAAAGTTATGCACATTAGGCTAAGTGGCTGTTCCAATTACTCCTAGACGTGTGAATAGTTATGGATGATTGTTGGCCTTGTGATGGACTTGTGAGCTATTCAGGGTCTACCACTAGAGGCTAAGATGAGCTTCATCTTCTCTACTACCCTAGTAGGATTAAGCAATTCAGCAGATTAATGAATAAAATAATGTATATTATGTATTATTTATTTATATTATTTGTTTAAAATGATTAATCAATTCATTCATTCACTTTGAACCACCTGATCCTAATTACTGTCACAGGTAGGCTGGCATCCAGCTCAGCCAACTCTGAGCGAGGGCAGAGTACACCCTGGACAGCTCGCCAGGCCATCGCAGGGCAGAAACACTCTGATGGCTCTGCAGCCGACTCTTGACGAAAGTCAGCAATGGTTCTTTTACAGCCTCACACTGTAGACAGTGAGAGACATGGCCGGCCTTTTGTTTAAAATTATGTTGCACATTTGTTTAGTCCAAAAAGCATGTGATGCATGGTGGTTGTACAATATTGTTTATTAATCCATATGTTAATATTGAACAAATAACCCTCTTAACAAATCCCAAATGTTTTATTTTGCCTTGTGAGTATTACAGTCTGTCTCACATGCACAGATGAGTATTTCTGTGGGCGCGTTAATAAATACCATCACTTGTAAAAGGAAACAAATGGAAACTTATGGCCAAATGCTTTTAATTCCCAGCAGCCTTTTAATGTAATTTCAAAGGTTTTCTGCCAATGCCATCTGTCACAAGGAAAACGGTCCTCTGTGAGCACGACGAAAGCTCTTGTTTATTTACTAAATATGCTCAATGTCTTCTATACTGAGTGTATAGTTAATTCCTAATATACTTGTTATATAATCCTCAACAACAGTCATGCACCCATGTGATGATTATAGGCCTTATTCTTTCTTCTTTTCCTTTCAACTGTTCCCTTCAGGGGGCGCCACAGCAAATCACCTGCCTCCATCTCACCCTATCCTCTGCATCTTCTTCTCTTACACCAACTACCTTCATGTCCTCCTTCACCACATATATAATACCCTCATTTCACTGGAGCACGGCAGACTTACGGAAGCAAAAATGTTGTCATCCGCAAACGTTCCGCAATTATTCCCCCATCTTCCGTGTCATTCCGTGTGATTCCGTAGTTGTTCCTCAAGTCTTACTCCACTTCCGTATGCTTTGGGCAGGCCAAAATATTCCGTTCATGGAAAAAAAAATTCCGTGAGTGTTCCGTGTGGTCACTTTGGCGTATTTTGGCGTACCTGTTCCACACATGCTGTCAACGTTCCGAGAGCGTAAGAATTTCCACTTTTCTGGAGGATTTTCACCCATTTGAAAATTCTGAAGCTCTTCTGTAGACTGCGTTCCGCACCTTTCCGCTACACGATCCTTGCATGTCGTAGTCCAGTGAAATGGGGGTTTAAGAATTTCCACTTTTCCGTAGGATTTTCACCCGTTTTCAGTGTAAAAATGCCAAAGCTCTTCTGTAGACTGCGTTCCGCGCCGTTCCGCTACGATCCTTGCATGCCATAGTCCAGTGAAATGGGGTATAAATCTCCTCTTTGATCTTCCTCTATGCCTTCTGCCTATTAGTTCCAACCTCAACATCCTACTACCAATATATTCACTACCCCTCCTCTGTGCATGTCCTTCAATACAAGTCTTTCTAGTATTGTCTTTGAGTTTGCCCTTTCTGCAGTGATTTTTTTTTCCACCATCATAAATTTATATAAAACACATGTTAGTCTTTTCAAACTTTAATACCAACCCCATTATCCCAACACATTCTGCTTTGAAAGATTCTGAGTGGGTTCTCTGTTAAACGAGAGGTTTCACCATCTATGCATTCCTTTTCTAAGCCGCTTGACCTTAGTTACGGCCACAGGGAGGCTGGAGCCTATTGCAGCCAACTCTGGGTGAAGGTAGGGATGAACATTGCAGGGTAATACAAATGTGACTGTTTATATTCACTCTCACACATATGAGCAATTTGGAACAGCTAATTAGCCTACTGTACAGTACATGTTTTTGGACTGTGGGAGGAAACCGGAGTACCTGGAGGAAACCCACACAAGCATGGCAGGAACATGCAAATCTTACGTAGAAACACACTGAGCCTGGGAATCGAATCCAGACCTTTTTTGCTTCACCAACAAACCAAGAAATTAAAACTTTTAAAAATATATAGAAAAAAATAAACTGATTATATGTGTTCAAGCAACTCATTCGTGTATTAATTGCAATATCCATACTATTAGAATAAATGGTAATTACCTCCATTAGATGAATTTGTTCGTAAGTTGTTCCAGGGCATTCTTTAGAAGAGAACTTATGTTTAAACCTAGTATAAGTAACCTATATGAGTTTGTACTGTATGCAATCTCTCTCTCTCTCTCTCTCTCTCTCTCTCTCTCTCTCTCTCTCTCTCTCTCTCTCTCTCTCTCTCTCTCTTTCTCTCTCTCTCTCTTTCTTTCTATCTCTCTCTCTCTCTCTCTCTCTCTCTCTCTCTCCCCATAATAATCTGTACATTATCAATATCATTATGTCCCGTGTTTAAACCCCTGGTTCCTCTCAAGTACAGCACAGCAGATCTGATCAGATTTACAGAGAGTTTCACTCTCATCCAGTTCATTATAATACTGGAGTCAATTTGTTTCTTCTTTGAAAGTTCAGTTCAGTTAATTTTCTGTAACCACTTCATCCTAATTAGGGTCGCGGGGAGGCTGGTGCCCATCCCAGCCAACTCAGGGCGAGGGCAGAGTACACCCTGGACAGCTCGCCAGGCCATCGCAGGGTGGAAACACGCTGATGGCTTTGCAGCCTACTCTTGTCAAAAGTCAGCAATGGTTCTTTTACATGCCTCACACCATAGACAGTGAGAGACATGGCCGGCCTTTGATAACCCAGTTAGCTACACTGGGAGTCTTTGAAAGTTTTGTCACAAATTCAGAAATGTATCGTTCTGCTTCTCTTCGCAGACCTCTGGTATAAAGCATGTGTAAGCCACACCCCTCTGCCGGAGCCTAGTATTAAATGTACCTCAGGATAATGTTTAATCCTATTTCATACTTATATTTATGACACATCTTTCTATGGATTTTATTCTATTTCTATTACTACATGTTCTTCAATTTCATTTCACTTTCACCTTCACTTTTGACCTCAGACAGCCCTGTTTGTATCTCCGGATGTTCGTAAAACGAATGTTCGTAAGTTGGGGATATATATATATATATATATATATATATATAATTTTTTAGTTTTATGTCTTATAAAAGAATACAGTTACGTTACCAGAGTCTGACCCTTAAATCATTATTATTATTATTATTATTATTATTATTATTATTATTATTATTTATTGTAGTTCAGGATTCACAGGTTTTAAAATTAGAAAGTGTATGCTGTTTGTCGATAGGTGACCTGAACATACTAATATTATTCTTGTTGTTTTTTTTATCTTTAGCATTCCTGATCATCCTGCTATATTCAGCTGTCACTGGTCTGGAGCTGAGTCCCAATGCAAAAGAAATAATCCTGACCACCAATGCCTCCATCTCCATCACCTGTTCCGGCTGGGCACCCGTCTCCTGGAGCTATAAGAGAACCGAGAACATGCCTTTCTTTAGAACAGAGAACCGATCTTACACCTCTAGCATTCTTCACCTGGAGAATGTAACATGGAGACACACAGGAGAGTACGTGTGCTCTGAGGATCAGTCTGAGGAGAAAAGGGAGGTGGCTGTCTTTGTGCCTGGTAAGAACAAAAGCATTTGTACATATACGGATGATACACAAATCTTCTTTAAAAATAAATGATATATTCTTTGATGAATTGAAAGGAGGCACTTCACAGCAAGAGGGTCCTTGTTCAAGTCCCGGGCTCGGTGAGGGAGTTTCTGTGTGGAGTTTGCATGCTTTGCTCGTGTTTATATGGGTCATCCATTCTGGATTCTTCTCACAGACCAAAGACATGAACGTTTGGCTAACTGGCTATTCTAAATTGCCTCGGGGTGTGAGTTTGAATGGTTGTGTCTGCCCTGCAATGGTCTGGTGAGATGTTCAGGGTGTTCCCTGCCTTCCTCCAGTGTTGGCTGAGATAGGCTCCAGCCTTTGTAGAATTAAACAGTTTAGCGAATAAGTGAGTGCATAAACTGAAACCATGGCTATATACTACATGGTTATGTAGGACGTACTAGGGATGTTTTGAAGTTGTTCAAGCAGTGAAATATTTACTGACTTTAGCAAAGTTCAAATATAAAAGAACGCTTTTTACTCTTAGATCTTATCAGAAGTATTTTACAGCTTCATTAGTCTGGAATAATATTGTGGGAACAGAAAAGTTCTGATACTGCATCCCTTGGTTCCCGGCAACAGGCAAGCGAACGACTACACTTTTATTTTCTTTAAATTATTCCAATCACATACACACAGTTCTTTGACGTCCATGTGGACCTTCTTGTCTTCAGTTCTTCTTCAGTTCCCCGCCTTCAACTAATCTGAGTGGCGAATTTAATTACACTGTGTTCGAACTGCTCTTTATAAATGTGTATTACGCATTGTGATACTGTGCATTGTGTTTGATTCAGAAGTACACAAATGATGTGACCTGTTCTTCTCATTGGCTACTCGCCATGCACAGTTATATTTTTAGGGTAATTTACAGACTCTCTTATTCGGAGCAAATTATATTTAGCATTTTCATACAGCTGAGCACTTGAGGGTTAATAGCCTTGGTTTAAGGGTCAAACAGTGGCATCTTGGAGAATTGGAGCTTGAGCCAATATTCCCAAGCTTTAACCACTAAGCCACCACTGCCTTTTATTAGCATGACAGCATTCTCCTCATAAAGCCTGCTCTCTTTTTACAGACCCAGACGAGTGGTTTTTGGAAAATGAATATCAAGCAGTCACTAAGACCAGCGATGAAGGGACAATCCCATGTCTGGTGACAGACCCAAAAATAAACGTAACCCTCCATGAAAAGGACACTGGCATCGAAGTGATGGGCAAGTACATTCCCAGTAGTGGTTTCAGAGGAATACTGGAAGATAAGATTTACAAATGCAAAGGTGAACGAGACGGAGAAAAAAGATGGTCCGAGGCATTCTACGTCTTCAGCATCATGGGTAGGTGACCACAGCAGTATATACAGTAATACATAAGATAAGTTTGTTGGGACATTTGATACTCCAATGAACCCTTCAAACACATCATAAATAAATCCGTACATGCTATTGTTATATTATGTGCATCGACTGTTAATAAGTCTGCGAGAAGTTTGATGTGAAGTTAAGATTCCTGACCCACGTTTACGAGAACTTACAGTGGATATTTTAAAGGATTAGCATAAATATGTAAATTTGATTAACAATTAATCATTGTTTATACAGAACAAAGGGCTGTATGATATATTATCAATTCATAAACATAAATAAAATAGAAATACTAGCAATAACTAGTCAACAGTACAGGACAAATATGCAGTTACAGTCATAACAACAAGTTAAAAACACAAGTCATGACAGTCGAAGAACATAAGTGTTTCATAAGAGTACATTTTAAACCCCACCCAGATAAAGCATGTTGAGTATCCAATGACAACTGGTGCCATGAACATGGAGCAGCGAGTGCAAAAGTTTATTCCACTGTTACCTTCAGAAAATAATATGTATATCCTACATTTCATAAATTATAAAAATGAAAATACTTTGGATATTTATGAATCATTCACGAACAGAGAGGTGGATGTTGCAGAAACGACCTCAACAGATAACCCGATCGCAATCTCATTAATAATTCATATCTTCACTCACTCATGCTCAATTCTAGTAGGGTCGCGGGGAGGCCGGGGCATGTTTCAGCCAATAATGTGCAAAAGAGCACTGTACCCTGAACCATTCACACTCACAATAAGGGATAACGTGAAACAGCCAGTTAGCCTAATGTGAATGTGTTTGGACTGTGGGAGGAAATTGGTGTCCCTGGAGGAAACCCACGCAAGTATGGAGACAAACATGCAGACTCCACACAGAAAAGTTTGCGCCTGGGACTCAAAACCCAGGACCTTGTTGCCGTGAGGCAAATACGATAAACATTACACCACCATGCAACGCATCTTCATATCATGCGTTGCCTTATTCAACAATTTCTTATTATCTTGAGATAAACCAATCAGATCAGTGGCATTTCCACATAGTATATACTAAACATGAAAATACTGGAATGTTGTCCCCTGTGTATACAGGGATCCCTCAATTTCTGCAGTTGATGGGGAGCGAGACCCCCACGACCGCCGATTTCCACGCAGTAGAATCAACCCACCTGGCTAACGTATATGTACATGTGTATGTGTATATAATATCGATAAATACATATTCAATGCTATAAATGTGTATAATAACAATTAAACATTCAAAAATAATGCATAAAATGTAAATAAAATATAAATACACACACATACAGACGCGCGCACACACACAGATGTGCACACACATACATACTCAGATGCGCACCTCACATAAAAATGTAAGTAGTTTTGTTGGGGGGTTGTGGGTTGGTTTTTGTTTTTATTTGTTTGGTTTTTTTTTTTTTTTGCATAATTGGCCTTGTTTTGCAGCATTATTCTTAACTTTTTTCATTTTTTTCCCTTAATTTACTTATTTTTCTATTTTCCGATGAATATTTTTGAAAAACCCGCGATGCACCGAAGCCGCAAAAACTGAAGCATGAAGTAGCGAGGGATCACTGTATTGTAAAATGATATCGATCCCATGTTCAAAAAAATGAATGCCATGTATTTGAAGAGGTCTTTATAAAGATTATAGACGAGACCTTCTCAGAAAATAAAACAATAATTAGATTTATCAGAATGTGCACATGACATTATTTGACTAAATCTGCTTTTTCGATCCTCCAAATGTAGCAGGTTATGAACACCTTCAATTCCATATGAAGTAAAAACAACTGCATGACATGCAAACATCTCCACATGTGTGCAACATCTGTGCATTTTGTTTTCCGTCACTTCTTTTGTCTGAAACGTTCCCCTTCCGCTCATAAACACACAAGTTGTAATTGCACAGTCTCCAAACAATGCTTGTATTATGTGACCCTGTATCTCTTGTTCACATGGCCACAGTTCCTGAGGCGATGGACACCCACATCAATGCCTCGAAGACGGTGCTGAAACAAGGCGAGCAGCTGAGAATCAACTGCACAGCCCACGGAGTCGAGCTCGTCTTCTTCTCCTGGGACAGGCCGAACAAAGACGTGAGTGGGCTGAAAAATAAACTGCCCCATCTAGTTCTTTTCCAACACCGTGACCCTCATGAGAAAATCCAACATTGCAAATTACCTCAAGATGTACTGCTGCCACACCTAATCCCTGAGAATCTTTTATGGATAACACATTTTTAGTGAAAGACTTAAATCTGCTTAGGGAGGACAGGAAGACAGATGAGTAGAGGAGGATGTTGAGAGGGAAATAACTAAATGCTGAAGGCTATGCTAGGATTTACGCTAGCTGTGCGGCAACACTAGCGTTATTCTTACAAGCAGGAAACTGTGGAGCAGCGTAGAATGTATTGTGGGACTTTGACGGTCATCTGAAAGCATCTACCATATTCCATATATGATCAAAGCATTGTGCCTTCTAGTTTGACGTGTCTACTAGAACAATGCATCTATTATGTGGCTCCAAAGTGGGATATAACAAGCACTGCAGATTGTTTTCAATTAGATTCCCGCTGTTCTGTAAATTCAGTTTATTGCTGAAAGTGTTGTCAGACATCAGTTACACCCATTAATGGACAGTTACTATTTCAGTCATACACCAGACATTTGTTTTAGATTTCTTTTTAAATTTTTTACTCCGTAGACGAGCCATGTGCTCTTTCTATCCTGAAAAACAAAATAAAAATACAGTGGTACCTCACCTTATGAAATTAATCCATTCCAGTGCCTTTTTCGTAACCAGAATTTTTTTGTAAGTTGAACTGCATTTTACATGTAAAACGCGTGACTCGTTCCAAGGCTCCCAATACTACCCATAAACACTTTAAAAATTATAAAGGTACACCAATTTTGTATGAAATATGTGTTAAAAGTAAAAGAAAATTATTTACCTTTTTTTAAATCTCTCAAACCACCCATGCGACGCTTTAAAGTCCGGGCGTTGCTGGTTGGAAGAACCCCCACCCTCCTTCATGAGGTCCTTAAATATGGTGGTTGCTTTTTCCGAAATAATCGCCTCCAACACTGTATCTCCACTTTTAAGGCCTCCTTCTACTTCAATATCGTCCCGATTGTAGAGAGGTTTCGGCCATACTCCTTTGCGATTTCACTCAACCGCATCCCACTTTCATATTTTTTTATCATCTCCTGTTTTACTTTTATTGATAACGGAGCCCACTTCTTCTTTTCAGTTTCACCGGAAATCCCTTTCTTGGGGCTCATGATTAATAACGAAAAACAGCGCTGCAATGAGCACAACCACTTCATCCTAATTAGGGTCACGGGGCGGATGGTGCCCATCCCAGCCGACTTCGGGCAAGGGCAGAGTACACCCTGGACAGCTTGCCAGGCCATCACAGGGCGGAAACATGCTGACGGCTTTGGAGCCTACTCTTGTCGAAAGTCAGCAATGGTTCTTTTACATGCCTCACACAATAGACAGTGAGAGACATGGCCGGCCTTTGATAACCCAGTTAGCTGCACTGGGGGTCAAGAAAACTCATGAAACTAAATGTTTGAATAGCGCGTTTGAATTTTTAAGATGGCGCTTCGTAACGTGAACTTGTTTTGTATCCAGAGACAAAAATTTTAGGAAAATGCATTTCGTAACCTGAATTTTTCGTTTTGGTGAGACTTTCGTAAAGTGAGGTACCACTGTACTACCATTTACAGTACTTTGTCTGCATATGGTAGGGAATGCCACACCCCTTTAATTAAAAATGGCACACCTCATCCTCTTGTAAATGTGATTTACACACCAAGTCTCATTGGATGTCATTAGATGGGACACCCTTTATGAATGGAAGACATATAATTGTTATCTTTTACGTTTTAGATTTTGTACACATATTAGAAAACAGATTTCATTCTTCCATGCTTGGTTTTAAATACCACTCTCCAGCTTACCAGCTTACTTTTGTTTACAAAAGCACATAACAGAAGAGAAATATAAGACAACAAGTACTGTTATTATTTACCAAGTAATCGATTAAAATTCTTCACATGGTGGATACTGCATGGATAGGACACGATATTCACTTCTGTAATTACTGTATTTCGACATAATAAGTGCCCTGCTCCAATAAGCGCCCCCCAGTGTTTTTGATCTTACGTCTAATACCCGCTCATGTGTACTGGGAGCAAAATGGTAGATCAAACTTACCGATTTTATTTGATCAGTCTCTGTAACAGTAAAATGAGGCGTTCACTGCCTGTAAAAGTGAGTTTGCATGGTATTTCAAGACCCCCTGCCACTGGGGAATGTCTATAATGTTCATCAGTCCCAACACATTTGATTGTTCCGCCGTGCTTTAAAAAACAGGAAAATATTTTGCTGTGTTCTCTTGGTAAATGTCCACCAAGATGAACCATTAGAAACTACTACAGCAAAACTATGGGATGCTCTGAATGAATGGAGCAATGAGCCAGATATGGACCAATCAGAAAATGTTGATGAATATTTTTCACCCAATTCTTCTGCTCACTAACTTCATGTGCTGTGCTAAAGTTGACCTTTGTGTTGATTGGTTCATCGTCCCATGTGCTAAAGTTAACATTCATGTTGATTGGCTCTATTTTACATAGGGGGGGGGGGGGGGGTATTTAAAGGAACAGCACCGGGAGGGAAAATTAAAGGGTCTTTTTTTTTTTTTTTTAATGATACTGTTTTCTGTTTATTTTCAGCTTTCATGTAAGTAATTTGGTGGATGCCACAAAAGGAATAACACAAATACCAGTAAAACTCTTTTATAGTTTTGTTATTATACATGTTTTCCACCTCAATGGTAATAAGCACTTACCTTCCACTCCGCTGGTAACATTTTAATAAGCACCCACCCACTCCAATTTTTAAGTGCCCTGGGCGCTTATCACATTGAATACGGTATTTAGTTATGAAAAGGTAATCGAGTCCATTGTTAGTATAAATGCTATTGGATGGTTGTTTCTGTGCAAACTTTTTGGCATCTGTCATAGGATAAGGCTTTTTTGTGTGTCTTTAGTCTTTGCTTAAATTCCACAATTTCACTACTCTACTCTCGCTCTCTCATCACAACAACAGACCAGTATTCAATAGCTCGCCAGTTTCCCATAATACTCAATACACATAAGCCATGAACCAATTCATAACTGGAGATTCCTTTTGACATATTGGTTATTTGTTTAACCTTAGGCTGGAGATGTGGAAATCCTGACAGACATAATCCCAAAGACTGTGAGCATGCGCTCATACCTGATCATTTCCAAAACCACTCCGGCACATTCTGGACAATATGTCTGCCACGCACAAGAGAGCGTGGGCAACCAACGGACTTCTCTTAGTATCAACATCACAGTGCTGGGTAAGCACCAACAGCAATATCCCAATGTACTTGGACCATTATGTTTGTTGTACTCTGTGATGAAAGGTTTTGTTCTGCTGTACTGAAATAGTTTCCAAGTCAAACACATAGTTAATTAAAATATAAAAATGAAAAGAGAAGTATAATTCATGATAAATCAGGACACAGATGAAATTCATGATCGTACAGAAAAAAAACTATAAGTTTTGAAGGAAAGTGTTTTTATTTTCTAAATATCATATACATTTTAAAAGTAAGGAAAATGCATTCATAACAGTAAAACAGCTGTTTGTATACAGTAGTAGAAATAGTAGGCCTCCATCAGTCTCGAAGGACTATGGAGCTGCACGCTGGCTGGTGATACTTTCCAGTGCACAGAGCCTGGGTAGGAAGTATGGAGGACGGGCTGTTACCCAAGCAGCAAGTCCCCATCTCTTGGCGCCACTGGAAGGATCCAATGGAAGGGAAGAAGCCGATACGACTGGGTTCCGGTGCTGCTGCAGGAGTTGCCAGAACATTACTGTGAACAAACTGCCTTAGGGGACTCCGACTCCCAATTACGAACATGTTGCCGGCTTTGCAACCTACTCCTGTTGAAAGTCAGAAATGGTTCTTTTATATGTCTCACACCATAGACAGTGAGAGACATGGCCGGCCTTTGATAACCCAGTTAGGTACACTGAGGAGACAGTGGCAACTTGTTGAGAGAGGGGCTTGAACCCCCAACTCTAGGATTAGTGATCCAGCCAACATTATCCTCTGTCTACCGCTGTGTGTGTGTGTGTGTGTGTGTGTGTGTGTGTGTGTGTGTGTGTGTGTGTGTGTGTGTGTGTGTGTGCGCGTGTGCGTGCTACCTCACCTAGAGAAGAGAAACAGAGGATACTTATCCCCTCCTCTAAAGGCAGTGATGGCCTGATGGTAAGGTACTGGATTACTGATCCCAAGATAAGGATTTCAAGCCCTACTGTCTCCGGATTGCCACTGTCCCTCCAGTGTAGCTAACTGGGTTATCAAAGGCTGGCCATGTCTCTCACTGTCTGTGGTGAGAGGTTCATTTAAACAAACCATTGCTGACTTTCATCAAGAGTAGCTGCAAAGCCGTCAGCATGTTTCTGTCCAGCATGACTTGGCCAGCTTTCCAGGGTGTACTCTGCCCTTGCCCAGAGTCATCTGAGATTGGCGCCAGCTTCCCCGCTACCCTAATTTGGATTAAACGGTTCAGAAAATGAATGAATGGATGAATAAAACTGCAGTTTATGTTTGATGCAATCCTATTTCCTAAAAAAAACATGAGCAACTTTTTAACCTCAGTTTACTTCCTATTTTGTGGATAAAGCTGAAAATTTTTTTTTTTTTTACATCCGTTCCCTAGCTTGAGAATATGAAAATATGAGAATATTTTTATTTGTTACTGAAAATGCTGCAACCACAAACCCACTAACCTATAATGTTGAAAGGTGAAAATGATTGGACAACTGAATGCTCATTTATTTATTTTTAGAAATTTGCTATTTACCATAAATCTTATTGTTTTTCAAAGAATGCATGAGGATTACATTAAAGATATAAATTAATAAGAGAATACTTAACACCACAGATAATAATAATAATAATAATAATAATAATAATAATAATAGTAATAATAATAATAATAATAATAATAATAATAATAATAATATCACAACTTCCTCTCTGCACACCCAGAACTTGACTACACTTCCCAGCATGCACCTCACCAATCTCAGTATCTGACTATTGACACGCCCATCTCACGCTCTGTATGGTTATGATTGGTTCCCAGCTCACGAATTACCTAAACTATATCAGGACTGTTTGAACATGCTTCGTGAAAAGTCTTGCTTTCATGTCCCATTACCAGTGCACACCAAACTTTTTTGTGTTTGATCTCAGTCTTTTGACTTTTTTTTTTGCCTCGTTTCTTTTTACTGGCTTGCCTTTGACATTCTGTTTTCCTGATCTCTGCTTACTTTCTGACTACGATTCTGAATTGTGCTTATGGACCTTCTACCTGTGCTTTATTAAAGCCACCATTTCATCTGAAATTGCATCCGCCTTCAACTTTGACACACAACAACATGAAAATTAATAATTCTGTTCACAAATTCCTACAAAATAATCTTTTTCCATAGAGACATATTTTGTCAATATTTTTATATTGGTTCTGATTTTGTTTGAATTTATTTGTTGCTTTCTGTTTTTAAGACATAAATAATGTTAGACAATATTTATTGAAGTAATACATACACCAGAGAATCTAATTAGAATAAGGGCGGATTGACTTTGCAGACATTATATATACAGGGATCCTGCACTTTCCGTGGTTAATTTGGACTGAGATCCCCGCAACCACTAAATTCCGCATATAATATATATATATATATATATATATATATATATATATATATATATATATATATATATATATATATATATAATAATGCATAAGATGTAAATAAAATATAAATACACACACATACGGACGCGTGCACACACACTCAGATGCGCACGTCACAAAAATATAAGTAGTTTTGATGGGAGGTTTTGGGTTGTTTTGTGTTTAGTGTTTGTTTAGGTTTTTTGGGTTTTTTTTTTTTTGCACAATTGGCCTTGGTTTTGCTGCATTTACCTTCACCTTTTCTCCTATTCTTCCTTAATTTTCTTATTTTTGAATTCAATGAATATTTTTAGAAAAAAAAAACAAACAAACAAACAAAAAAAAAACGCGATGCACTGAAGCTGCATGAATTGACGCGCAAAGAACCGAGGGATCCCTATATATATATATATATATATATATATATATATATATATATATATATATATATATATATATATATATATATACGTGTGTGTGTGTGTGTGTATATATATATGTATATATATATATATATATATATATATATATATATATATATATATACATACACTAGTATATATACACTTGTGTGTGTGTGTGTGTATATATATATATACATACATACATACATACATACACTGGTATATATACACTTGTGTGTGTGTGTGTGTGTGTGTGTGTGTGTGTGTGTGTGTGTATATATATATATATATATATACAGCGAGAGAGAGAGAGAGAGAGAGAGAGAGAGAGAGAGAGAGAAAGAGAGAGAGAGAACATACAGTTACAGTATTTTTTATGTTTGCTAACTGGGAGTAAATATTTGTAACAGATTTGTGATGTCAATCATAACTCACCAAATTAAATCTACATCAACAGATTCATTTACACAGCAAGTTGAATCAGTCGTTTCGTTCAGTCTTTTAACGAAGTCACGCGGTCATGACTTACCCTTTACTCAAAGATTCAGCTGTAGAGCAAATCATAGACATGAATGTTGACATTCTTTTGAAATGAGGTGTGTTATTTTTAAGCAGCCACCATTTAAACCATACTGGCCGGACCAATACACACACTGTGGTGCATTTAGCTCCATCCCTGGATCCCCCTCCTCCAAACACACTGAGTGTCTGTGAGGAAAGAGGAAAGAGCTGACTGGAATAGAACGCAGCTGAATAGAAGGCTTTGTGAGAGCCGCAGTACTTCTGCAGCACACATGCAGCTTTAGGTAGATGGAATGTGCTTTAAAAGGTGCATTATATTTGAACTGCTGAAAATAATAATGAACTTAGCTGCATTTAGGTGAGAATAATGGCATTTCACACACACACACACACACTCACACACACACACACACACACACACACCATGTTGAAGTGAGATGCATAAATAATAAGAGAGAGCCATGATGTTACTAATTTACTATTAGTACCAACAATGTTGACTTTGACTTAAAACTACATGATAAGTTACTCTGCAAAATATAGTCCCATCAATAGATATGAGAAAACTGTTTTAAATTTACATTTAAACATTTTACATTATATTAATCCAAATTCAGGTCATAAGCAGATTGGCACCTATCTTAGCTAACTCTAGGCGAAGGAGAGATGCACCCTGAACAGCACATCAGGCCATTGCTGGTCAACACACATACAACCATTCACAATAATTAACATCTAGAGGCGGTTTGAACCATCTATTCATCCTACTGTGCATATTTTTCGACTGCAGGGGGCGCCAACCAGAATACCCAAAGAAACCTTATGTAAGCATTGTGAGAACATATGTACAAACTCTACATAGAAATGGTCCAATCCGGGGGAATTGAACCCAGGACCTTCTTGCTTTGAGGTGGACGTGTTAACCACCACACCACCATGCTAGATGCTACCCACCATGGGAAACATCTATCTTGTAAACTTTGCACCCTTGCTCTGTCTTCTTCTTCTTTTCCTTTCGGCTTTTCCCTTCAGGGGTCGCCACAGCGAATCATCTGCCTCCATCTCACCCTATCCATTACATCTTCTTCTCTTATACCAGCTACCTCCATGTCCTGCTTCACTACATCCATGAATTGTCTCTTTGGTCTTCCTCTGGTCCTTTTGCCTGGTAGTTCCAACCTCAGCATCCTACTCCCAGTATACTCACTATTCCTTCTCTGTACATGTCCAAACCATCTCAATCGAGCCTCTCTGACTTTGTCTCCAAAAACTCTTACATGTGCTGTCCCTCTGTTGGACTCATTCCTGATCCTATCCGTCCTCGTTACTCCCAAAGAGAACCTCAACATTTTCATCTCTGCTACCTCCAGCTCTGCCTCCTGCCTTTTCCTCAGCGCCACTGTTTCTAAACCATACAACATCGCTGGCCTCAACACCGTCTTGTACACTTTTCCTTTCATTCTTGCCGATACCCTCCTATCACACATCACACCGGACACTTTTCTCCAACCATTCCAACCTGCCTGCACACGCTTCTTCACCTCTTTTTCCACACTCTCCATTGCTCTGGATTGTTGAGCCGAAGTACTTAAAATCCTCCACCTTCTTTATCTCTGCTCCCTGTAACCTCACCGTTCCTCTTGGGTCCTTGTTGTTCACACACATGTATTCTGTCTTACTGAGGCTAACTGGGACTCAGAGAACAACAACAAAGTGTGTTTGTCGTCATAAAAATAAAATACGTCTGCCAGATATGCTTTTGTGATGTGGATAATAATCAGAAAGGAGAATATGCGATCATGAGACTGAATGAGAGTAAATCCAAAGCCATCTTTGAAGTTGAAGAAATTAATTCTGCACAGCGTACAGGCGTACAACAGATGAGATGTGTCTTTGTTTTTCAGAGAGAGGTTTTGTTCAGCTGAACTCATTACGGAGTCTCAATGTATCTGCATTGCTGCATGAGAATGTGGAGCTGACTGTGGAGGTGGAGGCATATCCCAAACCTGATATCCGCTGGAGCAAAGATGGCGCCGTGATCAATGGAGACAAATTCATCAACACGAGACAAGAACAAGAGACCAGGTAATCATCAATTCACATAAATGATCAAACTAACAATGGAAGTTTATTTGAACCAACACTTACTGTGTGTTTTGCTGCTGTAGATACATCAGTACATTAACTCTAGTGAGAATTCGTCTGGAGCAGAAAGGATATTACACAGTTCATGTTCACAATAGCGACGACTCCAAGGATATGACATTTGACCTGTTGGTTAAAGGTAAAGCACCTATCGCCCGCCCCCATCTCCTGTCCATAAACTATTACCCAAATCTCAGGCTAGTTATCCTTTTTAAATTCTGCTGCAAATAAACCTGTCTGGATATATTCTTTGTGTACTCAGCTGCCCCTCAGATAACTGAACTCTCAGATCACCACCTGCCAGAGAAGAAACACGCCGTCACCTGTGCAGCAGAAGGAGTCCCATCTCCCACTATCGAGTGGCTCGGTTGTGACAGCATGCTCAAGTAAATACACATCCATCACCGCCAAAGTCATCCTCAGTGATACGACCATATCGTATTTCACTATTAACATCAGGTTAAAGTATTTTGAATCATCTAGGTATAGCTACAGGCCACAAATACTGTTATTAAATCAATATGCAAACCCCTACCAAGCCAAGCAATCCCCAATATTAACCAAATCGCAAAACCAAAATTTCCTCAATCCAAAATTTGATCTGGATTGCCTCCAAAATCTTACCAAGTCTTCCTTGTCAAAAGTTTCGCCTCTGATGGAAATTCCTCAGAACTTTGCACAAAGCATTTTACAAACAATTAAAATGCACAAATAGAGGGAAAAACACAAATTTATTGAAACGTGTCTCAGTTACTTCCTGGACAATTTATACTGTATATACACACGACAGATATTGTAGCTTAGATAGTGGCTGTAAAGGAGATGAAATATATACTGTAGTTAATTTTGCTATTAGGGAAAGTCTGCTGGGCTTTTTATACCCGAGCCATAGTGACTCATCGGGCCGGTGCTTATCCCCGGTTTCCATCACGTGAAGCGACTAGAAGTTCAACTCATCCTGGATGGGACGCGAGTCCATCTCAGGGTACCTTCCCAGTATATTTTTACTGGTACCCATTTATACTGCTGGTTGAACAGAGGCACACTTGGGGTTAAGACTTGGGGTTAAGACCTTGCCCAGGAGTCTTAGCATAGAGGGGGTCTAACTGGGATTTGAACACATAACCTCCTGATCATGAGTGCAGCACCCTAACCACAACGCCACCCGCTCCATGTAATTTTGGTATTATTCAATCATTATTCTCTTTGCACAGCGTTCTTGAATCTAAATCTTATTGGTCTGGAGTTGTCGATTAATTTTGTACACATACCAACAAATCTGCAAGTAGTTCAGGCTGCAAGGCAAAATGTATTATTATTATTATTATTTTTATTATTATTATTATTATTATTATTATTATTATTCCCTGTGATGGTCTGGCGAGCTGTCCAGGGTGTGCTCTGCCCTCAAACCAGAGTCAGTTGAGATGGGCCCCAGCATCCCCATGACCCTAATTAGGAGTGAGCGGATCAGAAAATGAATGAACAATTTACGCAGGGACTTGTATTGCAGATGCTCCACAAAAACGCATGTATATCACAAATAAAAGGAAAAAAAAAATCATCCGTCGATATGATGAAGTTTTCAATGACTTGATGCTTAGTTTATATCTTTACATTCCGTTGCTATGGAAGTCTTGTGGGCGAAACATTTTGTGGTTTCCATGAAGACGACAAAAAGCGATGCTGATAAAAATTTTTTTTTTTTTAATTACAATGGATGCTATTTAACGGGATAACAGGAATGATGCTATACAAAAATTTAACTTGCGTATATGTACAGAACAGAAATGTTCCTTCTTTATTAAACGTATCGGTAATCACCTGTAATTTCTTTTTTATTTCCATCTGCTAAAATGCATAATGCTATTACGGTTGTAGAGGATCTGGCGCCTATCTCAGCTGACTCTGAGCAAGGGCGGAGTACACCCTGGCCGGCTCACCAGGCCATCCCAGGGCATTATCACTTATTCTCTCTGGAAAAACAGTGCCAATATGTTTTAAGGGAAAAAAAAAAACAAAAACGCAAAACATAGAAGAGAGTGTAAACCAGTGATGCACCCTGAACCACTAACTAGTCCATAGCAGGGTCAACACATGCACCACTGTTCTAATTCTAATGTGCACTATTCTATTCTAAATCTGGTCTGTGAGAAGAAAACGGAGAACCTGGAGGAAACCGACGCAAGCATGGAGAGAACATGCTAATGACATACTGTAGCAATGCCCTCACTGAGCCCGGGACTCAAACTCAGCACCTTCTTGCTGTGAAGTGGACGTGCCGTGCCACTCCCATTTGCAATGTATTATGGTACAATAGGAATAAAGTGCTTTGAGGCACATGATTAAAGAATAATAATCCAGTACTATATGATAGGACTAACTTGACTTCACATCAGGCCACGTTAGGCCACACAGTTGTTGATTATTCTCGTTCCATAGAATGCATGTAATATTTTATTCCTTACCTATAACTCCACCAAATATCCAGCAGGTCCCTGTTATGGCATGTTTCACTGACATGAAATACTGTATGATCAACCACCCACTACTGTATTCACTCCAAAATATATTGCAGTACATTGTTTCACCTTTGGGTGGCCCCCATTCATTAATAATCACTTCAGCTGTAAAAGCAAGGCCAGGCTATTGCAGACCGCTTTAGAGGTTTTGTAGCCCTACAACCTTTATGGCTCACTAATGTGTTGGGAATAGACACAACATAAGCGATTCCATTATAGTTGGCCTTCAATGTATCTTTTATCACGCTGAAAAGCTTCTGTTCCTGATAAGCTTTAAGTGACCAGAAGAACAGTTCTGTAAAAAAAAAGAAAGTGTGATTTATTTATAAGCTGTTATCTTAATGCACAAGCTAGAACCTTGGTGTGGTGTTCACGAGCCTCTCATTTCTTGTTCATTATTTGTCTTAATGTGTTGCTTTTATCTTCTTTCTGTTTAGATGCAACAACAAGAGTACTGTGTGGAGCCCCCTGGTGGCAGACAAAGAGAATATCAACATTGTTAGTAATGCTACCTATAAAGAAAGCCGTAAAATCCACCAGGTATACAGCCAGGTGATGTTTCTGCATCCTCAGCAGATCACGCTACGATGCCAGGCCACAAATGAGAGAGGAGCTCGGGTGCGAGACATCAGACTTGTTACAAGCAGTGAGTGTCTTGGGATGTTGGTGTTACAGCGAATACACATCCAGTTATATAAACCAAAATCATGAGGAAGTGTACAGCTATATTTACATTCTCATATACCAACACTGCTTAATAACAAACAGATGAGGTCAAGATTGTGGTCCAGTTCCGTCTTTATTATCACAGGCACCTCACAGCAGGAAGGTCCTGGGCTTGTGTCTGGGGAATGTGGAGTTTGCATGTGCTTGCATGGGTTTCCTCTGGGAACTCTGGTTTCCTCTGACTGTCCATTAGCTAATTAGTTGTTCCAGTTTGCCCCTAGGTGTGAGTGCAAGTGTGAATAGTTGTGTGGTTGCCCTGCGATAGACTGGCGAGTTGTTCAGTGTGTTTCCCGCCTTCACCCAGAATCAGCTGAGACAGGCTCCAGCCTCTCTGTGATCATAGTAAGATTAAGTGGATTGGCAAATACATTAAACGCTAAGAACCAGAGTGGTTCATTCATTCCTTCATTTTCTGAACCGCATAATTCTAATTAGGATCCCAGAGAGGCTGGCGCCCATCTCAGCCAACTCTGGGCGAGGGCAGAGTTCACCCTGGATCAGCTTTGCGATTTGTTGTCTGCATTATTCATGGTCAAAATTTACTGTGCACAATTTTGATAAATACTGGATGTGTTTTTTTTCCCAGCTCTGTTCTCACCGGTGGTTGTTCTGGCAGCTGTTATGGCTTTGGTGGTCATAGCCATCATTTTTATCATCATCCTAATCGCTGTGTGGAGGAAGGTGAGAAACATGTTTACATGTGGATGCTTTAAATTGCTATTTAAATTTGCCTGAAAGATCTCCTACATGACCTCATGAAGGTTTTTTTCCCCCGCAAAGTCCAACCAGTGGTAGTAATTTCATGAAAATTTACATTTAACATTTTGGTTAATCCAGATAAAAATGAGGGCAGTCGTGGCCTGGTGGAAAAGGGCACTGGATCACTGATAATAAGGTTGGGGGTTCGAGTTCCACTCTCAACAAGGTTGTCACTGTCCTCACCAGTGCAGCTAACTGGGTTATCAAAGGCCGGCCATGTCTGTCACTGTCTATGGTGAGAGGTTCATGTAAAAGCATTCGACAAGAGTAGCTGCAAAGCCGTCAGCGTGTTTCCGCCCTGCCTGGCGAGCTGTCCTGGGTGTACCCTGCCCTCACCCGAAGTTGGCTGGGCTGGGTGCCAGCCTCCCCGTGACCCGAATTAGGATTAAGCGGTTACAGAAAATGAATGAAACTGAACAGATAAAAATGGAAACTGTGGGTAAACTGTAATCATCTAGTAAAATTTAACAGGTGAATGTTCAAGGAAAGCAGTGCTGGACTGGCGGTAAGGGTCTGGAGTACTGATCCCATGGCCGTGTGTGTGTGTGTGTGTGTGTGTGTGTGTGTGTGTGTGTGTGTGTGTGTGTGTGTGTGTGTGTGTATGTATGTGTGTATGTGTGTGTGTGTGTGTGTGTGTGTGTGTCAAGCCCCACTATCAAACCCCGCTGGCCCCCCAGTGCAGCTCACTGGCTTATCAAAGGGCAGCCATGCCCGCCGAATTAGGCTTAAATGGTTCAGAAGATTAATGAATGAATGAATTTTCAAAGAACTTCAAGGATTTTTTTTTTCTATTGATAGTATACAAAACTTGTGTGATCTTTCCAGAAGCCACGTTATGAGATCAGATGGAAGGTGATCGAATCTGTAAGTCAGGATGGGCATGAATACATCTACGTGGACCCTATTCACCTCCCCTATGATCTGGCCTGGGAGATGCCTCGGGACAGCCTGGTGCTTGGTACGGAACTTAGATAAGCTGGCATGTTGTTGTTCTTTTGTCGTAGTACACTGCATACCAGAAACACTCTGAAATCATATCAGATTCCTCCCTTCTTCTTAATGATCAAAATTCAATGAAATCAAATACAGTAAAACCTCCGCTGACGAACGCTTAAGCTCACGAACTTTTCGCCTCAAGAACATTAAATTTGCGAGCATATAGTCTCTGCTGACGAACTAGTTTTCGGCGGACGAATCAAACCACGCGGTCGAACAGCGCCACGGTGGCGGCCACGAGAAGCTGACGCACGCTCATGGCGTCACAGTTCGTCACCCCCTTTCTTTGAGTGCGGAAGTGGTTTGTGTTTGATAGACATTTTGGACCATATTGAGTGTACTTTTGCTATTATGGGACCGAAAAAGACGCCACCACAGGCGGAGATCATTGAAAAACACGAACGAGGTGTGCGTTTGTGTGACTCAGCGTCCCAGTACCAGTACGCTCAGTCTACCATTGCTACCATCCTTAAGAACAAGGAAGCTATTAAGGGTGCGTGTGTGGCTAAGGGTGTTTCCAAACAGTAGGCGTTTCCAAACACTCCTTCCAAACAGTAAGTCCCTCCCTCCCTCCCTCCTCCTCCCACTCCATTCCATCAAGCCATCAACTACCATCACAAAGGTAAATAAAACCACTTTATTATACAGTACAGTTTATTTCTTTAATTACAATACAATAGCACATTTATTATACATAAAATAAGGTATATTTTTGTGTAGTTTTAAGGCTTATTTAGTAGAAAATTATGTTTTATGGGGACCTGGGAACGGATTATTCTCATTTTAATGGTTTCTTATGGGAAATAAATGCTCGGAAGACGAACTTTTCGCCTTACACACACTTTCTGGGAACCAATTATGTTCGTGAGCTGAGGTATCACTGTATAATATTGTTCATGGGAAAGTGTGAATAAGTGTACAACTATGAACGTTCTCAGAATTTCCGATTCCAACCCATTCTGAAAAGTAATTACCAAAAAACCAGTCACCAGTTTTCATCCAACTGCTTCTTCTATGGTCCACAAAGAGCTGCTGATTATGTTTGAATGGAAAATAAGAATGACTTGTTCTGTTCGACTCTGTATAGGTCGCACTCTGGGATCCGGAGCATTTGGCAGAGTGGTGGAAGCTACTGCATATGGACTCACCAGTTCTCAATCGTCTACAAAAGTGGCTGTGAAAATGCTCAAATGTAATACATGACACCTTCTTGGTGTATTTAAAACAAACCTCTTCATTACAACATGCCTTATGAATTAATTCTATCGTGGATATAACTCTTAAATGGCTGCTGTGATGTCCTCCAGCCACTGCACGTAGGAGCGAGACTCAGGCACTGATGTCTGAGCTGAAGATCATGAGTCACCTTGGACCACATCTCAATATCGTCAACCTGCTAGGAGCCTGCACCAAACAAGGTAATGAAACGTAAAATCACATACATGTTCCAAACAAGGTCGCGCACATGGGTGACGCCTGGTGCTTTGTGGAAACTGAAGGCACGCTTATCTCATTTTATATGTGAAGGTCCTCTGTACCTGGTGACAGAGTTCTGTCGATATGGAGACCTGGTGGATTATCTGCACAGGAACAAGCAGAGCTTTCTGCAGAACTACGCTAACAAGAGCCACCTTGCTAATGCCAGCGACAGCCACATCTGCATCGACTCTTACGTGCCCTCTGGGAAAGGGTAAGACGCTCAAACAGCTTCTTGACACTGCATGAAGACTCTTGCTATCCTTATACAATATTTTATAAGTTTTGATGCATGATACAGTTTGATGCAGTAATTTGATTCATATTTAAAACCATCCACTGGCTTGCAAGTGATCGGTCTACTGGAAATAAATATACACACAGCCAGCAACATCTAATAATTTTATATTTTCATTTTTATTAATAAGAATTCACTGTTTGACTCGGGCAGTGGTGGCTCAGTTGTAAGGTGCTGGATTGCCGATTCTAAGGTTGGGAGTTCAAGCCCCACTGGCAACGGTTGTCACTGCTGTCCCCCCCCCCAGTGCAGCTAACTGGGTTATCAAAGGCCAGTCATGTCTCTCACTGTCTATGGTGGGAAGCATGTAAAGGAACCATTGCTGACATTTGACAAGAGTAGGCTGCATAGGCCATTAGCGTGTTTATGCCCTGCGATGGCCTGGCGAGTTGTCCACGGTGTACTCTGCCCTCGCTACAGTTGGCTAAGATTGTCACCAGTCTCAAGGATCCAGCAGTTCAGAAAATGATTGAATTAATGTATTTGACTCACCGGTGCCCTGCTATGGTCTGGAAAACTATCCAGGGTATATACTCTGCCCTCACCCAGAGTCAGCTGAGATGGGCACCAGCCTCCCTGGGACTTTAATTATGGATAAGGGGTGCAGAAAATGAATGAATCAATGAATGACTCACCTGTCAAATAAAACCTCTATTGAGTTACGCAGTTTCATGTTTTGGTTATCTGGAAACTTACGGTAAATATCATAATCAAAGAAGTCGCAATAGTTAGCGATATCTAGTGAATAAAAGTGACCAGGCTAACAATAGAATACGGACCTGGGAGTAAGTGAAATATTTCACTACATTACACTACAAAAAAACAAACAAACAAAAAAACCCCAAAAACAAGTAAAGTGGGCAGCATGGTGATGGACTGATAAGCACTCCAGGCTCCAACAAGAAGGACATGGGTTTGAGTCCTTGCCCGGGAAGGATGTTTGTGTGTTGCGGAATTTGCATGCTGTGCTTGTGTAGCTTTCCTCTGGGTGCTCTGGTTTGCCCCAATAGTCAAGTCCCACGTGACAAAAAAACTCTGTTAAAATTTAGGGATCCATGTATTTTTTTAAAGGATTCTTTCACATTGTGCAAGAGAATGATTTTTTTAATCGGGTGTATTACAACAGGCCGAGCGGGAGGTAGGGTGAAGTAAAGGAGGGATTACTGTGTACTATGTTATTTGTGATTTAGAAGGAAGATCTAGACTAAATTCTGACTTAAACTCTACCAGAGGTGGGGCTTTGGACGAGAAAGTCTCTATTAAATTTTGGAGATGATCTGAATCATTTAACATTGTAAGATTTTTGACATTCTGATTTGTACATGGTTCATAATGCGGTTGGTGGAGGTTTGTGCTCTGAGTGCTCTTGTCATTATTGTTTTGTATTATTAGATAAGATTGTTTCTCTATAAGCTGTGATCAGCTCTCATGTTATGTAATATGCTCTTTGTCTTATAGCTATGTGTCATTTGGATCAGAGAGTGACGGGGGTTATATAGACATGAGGAAAGAGGACATCACTGAATATGTGGCCATGCAGGAGCTAACAGACAGCATCAAATATGCTGATATCCAACCATCTCCATATGAGTCACCTTATCAGCAAGATATCTACCAGGAACAAGGTAGTAAGCATGATGTCCAAAGCCAGCTCTTTGAAGAGAAGTTTACATTAAACATTTTTTAGTTTGCATGTACGATAACAAGTATGTACTGATAGTTGTTTTTATCTTTCTAATCAATAATAATGAAAACATCTGATCGATATGATTATACAGGGATCCCTCACTTTCCACGGTTAATTGGGACCAAGATCCCCCCACGACCACCGAATTCCACGAAGTACGATCAAACCCCCCTCGACTGACATATACGTACATGTATATGTGTATCTAATATCAATAAATACATCTAATAATCAATGCTGTAAATGATTATAATAACAATTAAACATTCAAAAGCAATGCATAAGATATGAATAAAATATAAATACACACATACAGATGTGCGCGTGCGTGCTTGTAGATGCACACCTCACATACAAATGTAAGTAGTTTTGATGGGGGGGTTTTGGGTTGTTTTTTGTTTTTGTTTGTTTGGGGGTTTTTTTTTGCATAATTGGCCTTGTTTTGCAGCATTTTCCTTAATTTTTTATCCTCTTCATCCTTAATTTCCTTATTTTTTAATTCGATGAATATTTAAAAAAAAAAAAAATGAAGCCGCATGAATTGAAACACGAAGTAGCGAGGGATCCCTGTATTCACTCTCCTGAACACACTATTTAAAACAAGCATACTTTTCCTTCTACAAATACTGAAAATGTTTATTAAAACATAGGTGTGACACATCTTCAGAAAAATATAATCCTATAAGTTAAATTTATGGATATTTTATAATATCCAAGTGATCACATACCTATGTGTGTGTGTGTGTGTGTGTGTGTGTGTGTGTGTGTGTGTGTGTGTGTGTGTGTGTGTTTCAGGTCACAGAGTGGACCTTTCACTGGTCATCAGTGATTCTCCTATTCTGAGCTATACTGATCTGGTGGGCTTCAGTTTCCAGGTGGCCAAAGGCATGGAGTTTCTGGCCTCGAAAAATGTACAGTATCAGATGACTATACAAACTTTGTACAATTCTGTGGTACATATTAAAACAGTTTTGAAATGCAAGTTAAGAGAGTGATTTTGATTTTTTTTTTTAATTAAAATTTGGTGAAAAAATGCAATTTGCCAGAAATAATATGTCAATAGTTTTCTACTCGCTTTATACAGATAAAGTGCATTATACGGAAGGAAAGCTTAGCCAGTTGTGTTTTTTTTTTTTTTTTTACTTCAATTTTTTTTTTTTTTTTTTTTTTTTTTTTGGATCTACCAAAAAAAAAAAATTATACATGTCCTTGCCCAGAGTCCCCTGAGATGGGCATCAGCCTCTCTAGGAATCGAATTAGGATTACGCTAAAAATGAATGAAAAATCAATACATTATAAATCTCTTCTCTCTGGGCTTTCCAGTGTGTTCATCGGGACCTGGCTGCTAGGAATGTCTTAATCTGTGAGGGAAAGCTGGTGAAAATCTGTGACTTTGGGTTGGCCAGAGACATCATGCATGACAACAATTATATCTCCAAAGGCAGTGTGAGTATACAGCTGTGAAAACAGAAATCTCATATTCATCATCTGAAAGAAAACGTGACCTACTGAATGCTTTCTTATCTTTCCTGTACTCTGACAATTTGTGTTCTGCAGTGTGCATGAACTGCAAAAGCCAGCTTCTATATAAATATACAAATTCTGCTTCATCGTTCAGTGCTAATTTATAAAACTACATTCTACATGTGAACGGCATGATCTAAAGCATTCAATTTCTCTGAGTGACTTATTCATTAACTTACCAAGGCATATAATTCAACTGGGGTTGAAGGGAGGCTGGAGTATCCCATCAAAGGCAGGGTATACCCTAGAGCAGGGGTCCCCAACCTTTTTATCACTGCGGAAGGTCAACGCTTGACAATTTTACCACGGATCGGTCGGTGGGGGTGTTTATATTGTAAATATAATTTATTTATATAAATTATTATTATTATTATCATTATTATTATTATTATTATTATTATTATTATTATTATTATTATTATTATTATATGAAGGCTCAGGCTCAGTCTCACCCAAAGTCCCCGCTATTGTTTGAAACATGTTCAACTCACCTCTGTTCATGTGCCGTCCCCTTGTGGGTTACACTTTAGCGCTCAAATGACCGACATGTAGCTGAGAGAATCAGGTAATTTCATCATCATCATTTTCTGTAACCGCTTCATCCTAATTAGGGTCGCGGGGAGGCTGGTGCCCATCCCAGCCAACTCAGGGCGAGGGCAGAGTACACCCTGGACAGCTCGCCAGGCTATCGCAGGGCGGAAACACGCTGACGGCTTTGCAGCCTACTCTTGTCGAAAATCAGCAATGGTTCTTTTACATGCCTCACACCATAGACAGTGAGAGACATGGCCGGCCTTTGATAACCCAGTTAGCTGCACTGGGGGGGGGGACAGACGGACAGTGACAGCCTTGTGGAGAGTGGGACTCGAACCCTCAACCGTTGGATCAGCGATCCGGTGCCTTATACCACTAGACCACCACTGCCCAATCAGGTAATTTTTCAAAATAAAAGATTTTTCAAAAATAAAGATCGTTCAGACTCAGATAATAAATAATCCGGAAATAATTAATTATTTCTTCTGTGGACCGGGACCAATTGAGCTATGGACCGGTGGTTGGGGACCCCTGCCCTAGAAAGCATATTACTTCATTGCATGACCAAAACACACACACACACACACACACACACACACACACCCATATACACACCCATACAGTCACACTGTGGATCTGTGTCACACAATCTGGAACAGCCCGTTAGGCTAATGTGCATGTCTTTGGACTGAGGAAGGAAACCAGAGTACCCAGAGGAAACCCACATAAACAAAAACTTACAAGAACACCCCTTATGTAAATGACATTTTATTAAGCAAACAATTTTTTAATTTAGAACGTGTCAGAGTTGTTAACAACTGCAGTCAAACCAGGCAGGGGTAAACTTCTTCTTTTCCTTTCGGCTGTTCCCTTTTTCTCAGGGGTCGCTACAGCAAATCATTGCATGTTTGATTTGACATAGGTTTTTACGTCGGATGCCCTTCCTGACACAACCCTTTAGCAAGGGACAGAAACACGCAAAAGTCAGCAATGGTTCTTTTACATGAACCTCTCACCATAGATAGTGAGAGACATGGCCGGCCTTTGATAACCCATTTAGCTGCACTGGGTGGGGCAGTGACAACCTTGTGGAGAGTGGGACTTGAACCCATGACCTTCACATCAGCAATCCAGCACCCGTTACCACCAGGCCACCACTGCCCAACTGTATGCTTCCATATAAAACTCCTAAAATTCTGGTGGCTCATTCATTAGTCCTCCATGTTACTGACCCAAAGGTCAGGGGGTTAAGCCTCATTATCACCAGGCTGCCACTGTTGGGTGTTTGAGTAAGGCCTTTAACTCCTATTTGTTCACTATATAAAAATGTACATCATTTGGGATAAGAACATCAACCTTCTTCTTTTCCTTTCGGCTTTTCTCTTCAGGGGTCGCCACAGCAAATCATCTGCCCCATCTCACCCTATCCCCTGCATCTTCTTCTCTTACTCCAATGACCTTCATGTCTTCCTTCACCACATCCATAAATCTCTTCTTTGGTCTTCCTCGAGGCCTTCTGCCTGGTAGTTCCAACCTCAGCATCCTACTGCCAATATACTCACTATCCCTCCTCTGTACATGTCCAAACCATCTCAATCTAGCCTCTCTGACTTTGTCTCCAAAAGATCTTACATGGGCTGGCCCTCTGATGTACTCATTTTTGATCCTATCCATCCTCGTTACTCCCAGGGAGAACCTCAACATTTTAATTTCTGCTAACTCCAGCTCTGCCTCCTGCCTCAGCGCCACTGTTTCTAAACCATACAACATCACTGGCCTCATCACTGTCTTGTACACTTTTCCTTTCATTCTTGCCGAAGCCTTCCTATCACACATCACATCAGACACTTTTCTCCATCAGACACTTTTCTCGCCTGCACACACTTCTTCACCTCTTTTCCACACTCTCCATTGCTCTGGATTGTTGAGCCTAAGTAATTAAAATCCTCCACCTTCTTTATCTCTGCTCCCTGTAACATCATCGTTCCTCCTGGGTCCTTCTCATTCACACACATGTATTCTGATTTACTGAGGCTAACCTTTATTCCTCTCCTTTCCAGGGCATACCTCCACCTCTCTAGATTTTCCTGCACTTGTTCTCTGCTCTC
This sequence comes from Plotosus lineatus, assembly GCA_024760905.1. Lineage (NCBI taxonomy): Eukaryota > Metazoa > Chordata > Actinopteri > Siluriformes > Plotosidae > Plotosus > Plotosus lineatus. Next base: position 34,001,222 of record CM045742.1, on the reverse strand, counting down.
ATTCAGAGAACTTCTTCTTCTTCTTCTTTTCCTTTCGGCTTTTCCCTTCAGGGGTCTCATTACAGATCACAATGTCATCTGCAAACATCAAAGTCCATGGATATTCTTACCTAACCTCGTCTTTCAGCCTGTCCATCACCATAGCAAACAAGAAGGGGCTCAGAGCTGACCCTCGATGCAGTCCCACCTCCACCTTGAATTCGTCGGTCATGCCGACAGCACACCTCACCACTGTCTTACATCTCTCATACATGTCCTGCACCACTCTAACATACTTCTCTGCCACTCCAGGCTTCCTCATACAATACCACAGTTCTTCTCTTGGCACCCTGTCATATGCTTTTTCCAGATCCACAAAGGCACAATGCAGCCTGACCTTCTCTGTACTTCTCTATTAATATCCTCAAAGCAAACACTGCATCTGTGGTGCTCTTTCTTGGCATGAAACCAAACTATTGTTCACCGGATAAGAACATCGACCAAATGCCTTAAATGTAAATATAAAGATGCCGCAGACGCTTTTTTTTGCCAACATGCCCAATAATAGGGATGAATATCATCAGCCACATTAAATAGTGTTATGTTTGCATGTTCTGCAGACTTTCCTGCCACTGAAATGGATGGCTCCAGAGAGCATCTTCCATAACCTCTACACAACACTCAGTGATGTCTGGTCTTATGGTATTTTGCTTTGGGAAATATTCACTCTGGGTGAGTTATTAATTATTTTTTTTCCCATACAAATGATTTTGTCACGTATAATAAATCAACAAAAGCATTGCTGAAATAAAAAATACCCCATGATTGACATTTGCTTTGGTTTAAAAATCTATTTTTCAGGAGGAACCCCATACCCAGACCTCCCTATGAATGAGCTTTTCTATAATGCTCTTAAGAGAGGCTATCGGATGGACAAGCCTATGCATGCTTCAGAAGAAATGTAGGTCTCATCAGATTTCTTAGAGAAGGTTTACTGGTTAAAACCAAAATGCATTTTCAAGTGCAACATTTAAAAAAATAAATAAAACCATAAGATATCCAAAGAGTTGAAAAGCTTTTGTTATTTTATTTCATGCAGAATAGCTTGTACAGAGATACAGTGGTACCACACCTCACGAAATTAATCCGTTCCAGAGCCTTTTTCTTAACCTGGATTTTTCGTAAATCGAACCGCATTTTACATGTAAAACGTGTGATTCGTTCCAAGGCCCCCAATACTACCCCTAAACCCTTTAAAAATTATTATAAAAGGATACCTTTTAAGACCTCCTTCTGCTTCAATATCGTACCGATGGGAGACGGATTTGGCCATATTCCTTTGCGATATCACTCAACCGCATGCCATGAGCCCACTTCTTTCAATCACATTCATGTGTGTGTGTGTGTGTGTGTGTGTGTGTGTGTGTGTGTGTGTGTGTGTGTCTGCGCGCGTGTGTTGACCATGTCTTCTTAGCAAAGTTATAATCTTACAAATGTTTATGGAAAGTTAAAAGCCTGAGGCAAAAAATAAAGCAAGAAACTCACGAAACAACAGTAACTGTGTCCTTTACACAAAATGCATTATGAAGATGCAGTTTCATAATAGCTAATGGGAGGTAGTTGCGTCAACCCTCCTAGCCAATGGGAGGCCAGCGGGGCGGGATGTTGGGAGATAACAATGGGAGGTAGCTGCGTCATCCCTCCTCGCCAATGGGAGGCCAGCGGGGCGGGATGTTTGAACGTCATTGATGGGAGAGCACCTTGTGCATTGTTTGAATGTTTGAATGGCGCGTTTTAATGTTTGAATGGCGTGTTTGGCGCATTTCGTAAGGAGAACTTGTTTCGTATACAGAGACAAAAATTTTTGGAAAATGTTTTTCGTAACCTGGATTTTTCCTTTCCTGGGACTATCGTAAGGTGAGGTACCACTGTATATTTTATCTTTGTTTCGCAAAAATGTACCTGTATAAGTAATAAAAATGTTCATGTGAAATGCTTTTCTATTCCTTTTCAGTTATGAAGTGATGAGGAAGTGCTGGGAGGAGAAGTTTGAGAAGAGGCCAGAGTTCTCCTATCTGGTGCAGGAGATGGGGAACATGCTTACTGAGGGCTATAAAAAGGTTTAGGTCACTCTTTTTTTCTGTTTCCTTAGATTTCATAGTGACGCACAAAACATCCATGCACACATTACTCATCAGTTGCTGAACGTAGACCAATGTTCAACTAGAATCTTGGATGTCAAGCTGTTCGGAGGAAACATTGACTCTCTTTTTCTTTTTATCTCTCTCTCTCTCTCTCTCTCTCTCTCTCTCTCTCTCTCTAGCGATACTGCCAGGTCAATGAGAGCCTTCTGAAAAGCGATCATCCAGCTGTTGTGCGGGGCAAGCCTCGGGTCGCATCTCCTTTCCCGTGCACCCTACCACCCTCTTTCTCTTCCACTATATTCCCTCCATCCTCTACGCCCAACCGTTGCCTGGAGGCTGATCAAGAGATAGCACCAGAACTGTATAACGGATACATCATCCCTATCCCTGACCCCAAGCCTGAGGAAGACTGCCAGGAAGTCAGTGTGCTGACAGAAAGCCCCTCAAGGTAGCACAGACTTCCTGGAGAGCACGTAATACATAAATTTAAGTGTACAAGGCACCGGAAACATGATGCATCAGTTCCTCATGTGAAAAGATTTCTCACATGGGTATGATGACAGACTTGGGCCTATGTCTGGGTTTAAAGAATTCTATATATAAAACCATTGGCATAGTTATTAGTCTCACAGCAAGAAGGTCCTGGGTTTGAGTCCCCAGGCTTGTGTGTTTCTGTGTGGAATTTGGATGTTCTCTCCATGCTTGGGTGGGTTTCCTCCAGGTACTCCACTTTCCTCCCACAGTTCAAAAGACATGTACTTTTGGCTAATTGGCTGTTTCCAATTGCCTCCAGGTGTGAGTGTGACTGTTTGTGTCTGTGGGTCCCGCAATGGTTTGGTGAGCTGTTCAGGGTGGACTTCATCTTTGCCCGGTGTCAGCTGAGATAGGCTCCAGCCTCCCTGGGACTTTTTTTATTGGGATTAGGTGGTTTGGCAAATCTCAGCAGATGAGTATGTACTTATAGCCAAACTCACGATTCTCCTTGAAAAATTGAGAGTTTCTGAATCCCTTCACTTTAATACTCAACACATCTGATAAGCTGTGATCTGATAAGCATCTTATACAGTTGGAGTATTTTGAAAACAGAAGCAGTGTTTGTTAAGAGTCTAAATACAATGCCCTGTGTAACAGGCTTTTTTAAATCTCTGTAGCTCTGTTGGGTCTGAAGCAGAGACAGCATCATTGGAGACTCCCAGTGCAGAACAGGAGTGTGATGATCAACTGAAGGAACATTCCGACACTCCTGATGCAGAGGAAAGTTTCCTGTAGCACCATAGCTTCCTGATACACTGGAGCAAATCAGCGAATGACATTCAACTGGTGACATGATTGATCCGGAACCTATGGGGTGACAGTGGTTATTTGAGACCAATAATTAATATATCGAGGCCATGAGTTAACATTTCAAATTAGCGTTGCAATGCATTATATTCATTACTCAAAAAAAAGAAACGCTTCCTAGTTGGTTTGTCTGACTGCTGATCAAAAGGTTTCAGTTTAGAAAGACATGGATGCCCACTGTGAGTTCCTATTTATATATCCTGTCTCAAAATTAATAATTTTATTCCAGAGATCTACGTGAATAATTCTGTTGACTGCCAGCTGTACAGCGCCATACTGTTGTCTTGTCTGGTCTTTATGTCGGGTTAATCAGGCTGGGCCGACGTTGCTTTACCAAATTAAATGATCTTTCCATTGCAAATTTTTGCCAGAAGACCAACCTATCCCAGTTCACAGTTGATCCATATTCAAGTATGGAAACATCATGCTAGGTAGCTTTAGGAACACATGAAAAAGTCTGTTTACATTAATCTTCTTTCCAACCGTGGCTGATCCATATGGGGTCACCAAGGTGGATTACTCTTTTCCATCTCACTCTGTCCGCTACATCCCCTTGCGCTGTGCCAATCACCTGCATGTCCTCCCTCACCACACCCACAAAACTCTTTAGTCTTCTTCTTCTTCTTCTTCTTCTTCTTCTTCTACTTCTTCTTCTTCAGGCAATTCCAGCCTCAACATTAATCTATCACTACACCCTTCAGCCTTCCTCTGCACATGCCCAAACCCTGTCAATATGGCCTTTCTCATTGTATCCCCGAACATGCTTACCTGGGCTATCACACTAACGTTTTCATTTCTAATTCTGTCCATTTTTGTAACTCCCAGAAAAAAAGAACATAGAATCTTCATCCCTGTGACCCCAGCTCCATCTCCTGTCTTTTTGTATGCCACTGCTGCTATCTCCAAACTGTACAGCAGTGGTCCCCCATCTACAGCCCGCAGGCCAGATATGGCCGCCTCCACATTTGGCCCAGCCCCCAGATACGTATTATGATTTTTTTTTTTAGTCTGACCATGCAATTAAGACTAATACACACCTATAACATGACATTCTATTCCACCCTTCTGCCGTATGTGCCCCTATTTGCCACCCCCCCCCCAACAATAATCCTAGACTCTCCCCTGTCAAATAGAACGGAATAATGGTGAAAATGTTATGGAAAAGAAAAATTGATTCAGAATGCAGGGTATTTAACCTGCAGTGGAAAAGAATTATTTTTTGTTCAATGCAAAGAAAAGGTTGTTTGTATCATCTGTCAAGAGGCAGTTTCGGTATTCAAACAATGCAATCTGCGCCGACACTCTGACTCCCATTACAAAGACGAGTCTGATCGCATGCAAGGCCAAATGCGAGTAGACAAACTCTCATAACTAAAAAGTGGACCGTTAGCTCAGGAGAATACATTTGTACGCCAGGCTCGGCTGAACCAGTCGTCTGCTCGGGCAGCTTGTGGACTGCTCAACTGATAGCAAGCAGCGTTTATTATTATTATTAGTAGTAGTAGTAGTAGTACAATTATTATTATTATTATTATTTACTTCCTGACTTTTTTCTGTGAAGGTCCTGGAAAGGGTCATTAATATTTGGTTATGCGTGGCCATCGTCACACTTTTTCAGTTGCAAACTGATCTTGACCCCCCCCACATCAGAGAAGGAAAAGTTATGTGGCCCTGGCAGGAAAAATTTTGGGGTCCCCTGCTATACAGCATAGCTGCCCTCACTACTTTCTTATAAACTTTTACTTTTTTCTTGCAGATACTGTACTTTTCTAACAAAATTACTCCAGATACTCTTCTCCACCCATCCCAATTTCCTCTTCACTTCTCGATCACAGACTCCATTACCTTGGATAGCTGGCCCCAAGTACTCAAACTCATCTACCGTCATCACATCAACCATACAGCCGAAGTAATCTTCTCTCCATTTTAGAGAAGCAGAGACTTTATTGTGTAATCATTTAAAACTTCAATTAAAGTTTAATGTAATACAGTGGTACCTCACTTTACGAAAATAATCCGTTCCACAGCCTTTTTCGTAACCTGCATTTTTCGTAAGTTGAACCGCATTTTACATGTAAAACACGTGATTCGTTCCAAGGCTCCCAATACTACCCCTTAAACCCTTTTAAAATTATAAAAGTACATCAATTTTGTATGAAATATGTATGAAATATGTGTTAAAAGTAAAAGAAAATTATTTACCTTTTTTTTAAATCTCTCGAACCACCCATGCGACGCTTTAAAGTCCGGGGTTGCTGGTCTGAAGAACCCTCACCCCCACCCTCCTTCATGAGGTCCTTAAATATAGCGGTTGCTTTTTCCGAAATAATCACCTCCGTCCCTGTATTTCGGCTTTTAAGGCCTCTTTCTGCTTCAATATCGTCCTGACTGTAGAGGAGTTTCGGCCATACTCCTTTGAGGTTTCACTCAACCGAATCCCACTTTCATATTTTTTATCATCTCCTGTTTTACTTTTATTGATAAAGGAGAATGATTCTTCTTTTTAGTCTCACCGGGATTCACTTTCTTGGGGCTCATGATTAATAACGAAACATAACGCTGCAATAAGCATACTCAAAAAACTCACAAACCTCACGAACCAACAGTACAACTCTCCTTCATGCGTGTGTCAGACAATGGGTCAAAGGCACACAAAAGCATTATGGGTATAGTACTGTATTATGGAGATTCAGCTCCCTCCTAGTCAATGGGAGGCCAACGGGGTGTTGGGAGACAACCAATGGGAAAGCAACTCGCACATTATTTGAATGACGCGTTTGAATTTTTAAGATGGCACTTTTGTAACGTGAACTTGTATCGTATCCAGAGACAAAAATTTTAGGAAATGCGTTTCGTAACCTGAATTTTTCGTTTGGTAAGACTTTTATAAAGTGAGGTTCCACTGTATCAGTCAGTTCCAAGATGTTCAGGCAACCACAGTGGTGATCTAATTCGAGTGATTTCACAGTCTTGTTTTTTGTTAATACCTTTTTCTTTTTTAATATGATACTTGCCACAAAGTACACAGAATAATATATCTTGAAAAACTTAATTGGTGGCCTCAGTATAGTAATTCGTGGCCGATCATTTTTTGTTTGTTTGTTTGTTTGTTTAATTCTCATAAACAGGTACAGTATTTTGTATGAAGTATGAAGAGTTAGGATTAGTACAGACAACTTGATCTCTTATGTTATCTGACAGAAGAAATTTTAGATTTTTTAAATTGCGATCAAAGTAGAAACATCAATGTTTTAATGCTGATTTGACTTGTAACTCAGATTCTGAAAACGTATAAATTCACGTTGCTAGTTCATGGGTCATGAGTCAATTGTACAGTAGTATTTTGTGCATTAATAGTATATACAGAGACCTGTGCACACTTTGACAGTGGTTCAAGTTGATGCTTGCCATAAGTTTCCCTTACGTGTTTTTAGCGCTGAATTATAAAAATGTTGAAGAAAAGATAAATTGTTTTTTTTTTTTAAATTTTGTCTTTTATTCTCAATATCAACTGAAGCCCGCTCCAGACTCCTTTATCGGCAGATACACGGTTACTGTATGTCACTGGTTACTGTGACCAAAGCAACTCTAGTGATTGCAATTTCTATGCTTTGGTGGAACTGCAGATAATCATGCACTTCTGAAGTAATCTATCCATAACTTATGCTAGTTGAGTGAAGCAAAGTGTGAGATCATTTTTAAAAGCTTGCGATTGATTACACACGTGAGTAAAAGGTATGAGTAGTTAAAGGCAGGAGCAGAAAATCAGGTTGAATTATTATTTCCAAGAATATGAAATGAAGAATGGTACATTACGGTGTGTTTAAAAGAGTACGTGCACGCCGTACAGCCTTTAAATGGCGTGCTGTAAGTAGTATTCCAAAGTGCTTGTTTTATGTTCTTTCTTTAGACCTGAAGACTGTTATTTTGTAAATTTGTTAATTGTATTTCAGTTATAAAACAAATACTGACATTTTTTGGAGGACGTTTCAATTTTTCGAATAATTTTCTATTTCACAACTGTTGAAAGAGCCTTATGCAATTTAATTTTTTTTTTTTTTTTTGGCGTTTTAATATCAATTTTCTATATTTTACATTTTAGGGGAAGGTACTCTTACACCCTAGTAGCAAATTTGCACTTTAAATTTTAATGGGAAATTATGATTTATATTGTTTATTTTTGGTATTTCTTTTTTTTCTTTTTTTCTTCGAAGGTATATTAAATAGACTGAGGCATTATATACTGTTGATGCAGTATTATATAAAAAAGAAAACAGCATTGTAACCTTCTGACTGATACATTAGTGAGAAACACAGGTTAAGGTACTAGATACAGGGCAACTTCTTCCTTTATGTTTCTTAGTCTTTCTAAAAGAGGCTGTATCTGTACTGTCTTCATGATAATTTACAATTATAGTGTTAAACCTGTAGGTAAAGGTTTTATTTACACCAGTCAAGGCCCAGTGGCCTTTTTAAACACCTGAAAGTTCATTATTTTACTCGAAGCAGTAAACACTAACCTCAGAGCGGTAGCAATGGCCTACGCCACATTGTAAACCTACTAAACAGCCATCCACTTTGTGAAACACGTTTTTTTTTTATTATTATTATTATTTTAGACTATTTTTTTGTATATGAGCCAAACATTATTTAGTGCCACATCATAAATCACACTTTACGAGGAAATATTATACACACTATGGTACCAAAGCTTCTACATTATCTATGTTTACAAGTGTATTTTTGTATAAATATTTTGTATATTGTACTTTAATTTACCGAATGTGCTATATGTAAAGGAAACCTATTATAAAAATAAAGAAGAAAAAATATTTTTGTGACTTTTTAAAATTATTAGCCCCCTTTTTTACACTTTGGTCATCAAGGACACAGTGGAATGAGGTAGGTAGAGATGTTCAACCAATGATGCTGGTTCCAGCCAACTGCAAAATGCATTGCCGCTCAGGGGTATTGATTAATTATAGGTCTGAGTACATCAGAGGGACTGCACATGTAAGATGTTTTGGAGACACAGTCAGAGAGGCTAGATTGAGATGGTTTGGACATGTACAGAGGAGGAATAGTGAGTATACAGTATTGGTAGTAGGATGCTGAGGTTGGAACTACCAGGCAGAAGGCCTAGAGGAAGACCAAAGAGAAGATTTATGGATGTGGTGAAGGAGGACATGAAGGTAGTTGGTGTAAGAGAAGAAGATGCAGAGGACAGGGTGAGATGGAGGCAGATGATTCGCTGTGGCGACCCCTGAAGGGAACAGCCGAAAGGAAAAGAAGAAGAAGGAGGTCTATCTGTGCTATGTGTTGAACAAAACATGAGGTAATTAAGTCTGTCTGGTAAGTTGCTACACCAAAATCAAGTGCAGTCAATAGCTCAGACTGAGACAATACACTCTGAGGTGGATGTGATCAACCCGGTTCCTGGGGATCTCCAAGCAACATTTTTTTAGGTAATCAAGGACTTCTTAAGTCAATGGTTGGATAGCCAGGGTATCCTTCGGGTAGTGTTGGTAGTCGCTGTAGGAGCAGGGCAGGTAACCACTACTCTGGAGTATGATATGGATGTTTTAGTGGAACTGCTAAAACCTTGTGAACACCTAGTTTGGCTCTGGAGAGTTCTATTCACATTTATGGGACTACATTATGCAAAGGTTGCCCGTGATTCATTTTATTAACTTTAACCAGGCTGAACTTTCACGTGATTGATTTGAGGCAGATGCCGCCCAAAACACCATATGAATTTCTATTCAATTTGCTTTCATTTACATTTTTTTTCCATTTGGCAGACACCCTTATCCAGAGTGATTACATTTTTATCTTGTATATACAGCTATGCAGATACGGGGCAGTGGTGGCCTGGTGGTAAAGGGTGCTGGATTGCTGATCCTAAGGTCGGGGGTTCGAGTCCCACTGTCCACAAAGCTGTCACCCCGTGCCGCCCTCACCTCCCAGTGCAGCAAACTGGGTTATCAAAGTCTCTCACTGTCTATGGTGAGAGGTTCATGTAAAAGAACCATTGCTGACTTTCATAAAGAGGAGCTGCAAAGCCACCAGCGTGTTTCTGTCCCTTGCTAAAAGGGTTGTGACAGGAAGGGCATCCGACGTAAAAACCTATGCCAAACCAAACATGCGAATTCCCTGGGGCGACCCCTGGAAAAGAGAAAAAAGCTGAAAGGAAAAGAAGAAGATATAGAGATGACGATTTGCCAGTAGCAGCTTGATGGGCCTGAGGCTGAAACCCCCAAACTTCTAAATTAATGAACCAGAATCTTAATCACTGTCATAGACTGTGTCTATGAGAGAGATTTCCTTTTGGCTTTCTCCGTTTATCAGGGGTCGCCACAGCGAATGATTCGCACATTTGATTTGGCATAGGTTTTTACGTTTTATCTATGGCTGTCATGTTGTTGTCTATGGTATGGTAAGCCTCCGTCAGTCCCGAAGGACTATGGCTGCACTCTGGCTGGTATCCCGGCTGGTGATACCCCCCAGTGCGCAGAGCCCGGGTAGGGAGTAATGAGGGACAGGCTGTTACCCAAGCAGCAAGTCCCCCCCCTGTCTCGGCACCACCGGAAGGATCCAATGGAAAGGCAAGTGCCGATACGACTGGGTTCTGGTGCAAGAGAGAATCTACGGTCAATTTAGAACGGCCAATTAACCTACAGTGCACGTCTTTGGATTGCGGGAGGAAACCGGAGCACCCGGAGGAAACCCGCACAAGCACAGAGAGAACATGCAAACTCCACACAGAGACACCCAGGCCGGGAATCGAACCCAGGCCTTCTTGCTGTGAGGCGGACGTGCTAACCACTACGCCACCGTGCCGCCTTGTTGTCTATGGTTGTGTACTATTCCATACGTCTGTGTGTTCAGCCTAGAGAGCTCGTTTTTCTACCCTCTGCTTACGTGCCGATAATGTATTACTTTGCAGTGTGCCTGGTCTGTCAGTGCTTGTAATATCATATGCAGAAAAGTCAAATACGGTCGGAACTGATCCTGGTTTCAACGATGCGGTTTTGGACCACACCATGGAACCAGATTCGTCGGATTAGTATGTGTGTACATAATCTTCTGTCCTGAAATGCGCTTTCATTCCATGGTGGGTCGGCACATTTCAATGCACTGAGCCAGGCTTTCAATAGCTTACTGTTGCTTAAAGGCAGCCGGTGAAAGTGCACGCCTTTACGTTTATAATAGCTGTTTGTACAGCCCGGTGTGTTACAATGATGACCGGTACTTACGGGCTTTTTAATTATAGCCATTGCGATATTTACACAAGTTCACGACCACCAACCCAGTGACGTCATAGGAAACGGCCGGGGACCAATGGCGGCTTACATGGTCTCACACCGCGAATTTCAAATTGGATTTACATTATTATCAGGCCGATTTTCAACTGACAAAGCTGCAAAAAACATGATATTGAGGACCAAAAGAAGCGAGACAATGTTACATTGCGATGTGCTTCATTTCCCCTTTAATCCTACTTAGGGTCGCGTGGAGCTTGATGCCCATCCCAGCCGACTCTGGGTGAGGGCAGAGTACACCTTGGGCAGCTCGCCAGGCCTTAACAGGGCGGAAATATGCTGACGGCGTTGCAGCTACTCTTGTCGAAAGTCAGCAATGGTTCTTTTACATGAACCTCACACCATAGACAGTGCGAGACATGACTGGCCTTTGATAACCCAGTTAGCTGCACTGGGGGAAGTATTACATTTTCACATGAAATTTAAACTTTTTTTTTTTTTGTACTTATGAGGTCATGAGGAAGTACTATGAAGAGAAGTTTGAGAACAGGACTGAGAGTTCTTCTATCTGATGCAGGAGATGGGGAACATGTTCACAGACATCTATAAAAAGGTTTCTTTATTTCTCTTTCCTTAGATTTCACAATATATAAAACTTCCATGGCTGTGTTACTCATCGGATGTCAACGGTAGACTATCTTCCTCTAAATCCGGACTGGTATACTTCTGAAAAGCCTACAAAGATTAGGGCTTTTTTCTAACACTACAAATTTGTTCCATGGATGTTATGAATAGAATGAGTTGGATGGCTGGAATAAGAAGAACAACTGAAGCTGATACAAAAACTCAAAAATAATATCAAAGGTATTTTAGCACTGATACAATCATTCAGAGTGGGTGTGCAGTGGTGGTCTAGTGGTATAGGGCGCTGGATCGCTGATCCAAAGATTGGGGGTTCGAGTCCCACTCATCACAAGGTTGTTCCCCCAGTGCGGCCAACCAGATTATCAAAGGCTGGCCATGTCTCTCACTGTCTACGGTGAGAGGTTCATGTAAAAGAACCATTGCTGACTTTTGTAAAGAGTAGCTGCAAAGCTGTCAGCATGTGGTTTTTATTTATATTTATTTTATTTAATTGGTATTTAAATGATCCACTTTTCGGACTTGTGTGAAAATCTGATGGTGTTTTAGGTCACTGCAGTCTGTCTTCCTTTCGGCTTTTTCCCTTTCTCAGGAGTCGCCACAGCGAATCATCTGATTCGCATGTTTTGATTTGGCAGAGGTTTTTACGTCAGATGCCCTTCCTGTCACAACCCTTTTAGCAAGGGACAGAAACACGCTGACGACTTTGCAGCTACTCTTTACGAAAGTCAGCAATGGTTCTTTTACATGCCTCTCACCATAGACAGTGAGAGACATGGCCCGCCTTTGATAACCCAGTTAGCTGCACTGGGGGGGGGGACAGTGACAACCTTGTGGAGAGTGGGACTTGAACCCCTAACCTTTGGATCAGCGATCCAACGCCCTATACCACTAGACCACCACTGCCCCAGGTCATATACTGCATATGCAGAATTTATAAAATTCTGGAGGGTTCACAACCGCCCAAGCACCACCTCAGGATTAGCTTTCTGTCCAACATAAATGCACAGAAAAGATAAAACTGCAGAAGGCACACAGAAGATGATGCACTAGTTCCATTTCTGAATAAATTACTCACATGAACTCACTTCCCAAACCTCAACCAAAAGCCTGAAAGAAAAAAAAATGCAACTTTCATGAGGTATAGTGTTTGAGATCTACTTTTTAAACAATTCCTTAGTATTTCCAAGTATTTCAAAATGTTTCTGAAAACACACACACACACACACACATAATAAGAAATAGGCCCCATTATTGGCTATTCAAGATATTTTTTCTTATGCATTTTACCAAGGATAAAAATTATACATAAGAAAAATATCCTGGTTTATTCTTCCAGTCTGAAAGTTTCTGATAACTTCTTTATAAAAGTGTAACATCTTGTATTATTGCCTTATTGTGTTTTGTAGTCATACTTAATTTATAACATGATGGGATCCCAACACTGATGAATGAGAATGAAACAAAGATACCTCTACAGCTAATTGTATAAAGCTGAAAAATCCCCCACTACCTTTTAAATTTAAACAATTTCAGAAACATCCTTGTTTCAACAGATTTTAACAAAGCAGTTGGTATAAATGTATTTAAAAAATTTTTGTTTATCTCTGCACCTCTATCACATCTGAGGGAGAGACAACATTGTTGGAGGCTACCAGTCCAGAACCAGAGTGAACCCTCAACACCGAAATGAAATTTGTGTAACACCGTGTAGCTTCCTCTAATCACACTTTCAGACTATAAGATTTCAACAATCAGATAAGTTTCTTCCAAGCCAAACTGTGCGGCATAGATTTTTGTATGGCACTTTGAGTTTTATCAGTGTAGATGTACAGTGGTACCTCACCTTACGATAGTCCCAGCAAACAAAAAATCCAGGTTACCAAAAACATTTTCCAAAGTTTTTTGTCTCTGTATATTCAAAAATTCAATAAACATTCAAATGTGCCATTCAAACATTCAAACAATGCACGAGCTGCTCTCCCATTGACTATCTTCCAACATCCCGCCCGCTGGCCTCCCATTGGCTAGAAGGAATGACACAGCTCCATTGAGCAGCCGCTTGTTTCATGAATTTTTCGAGTGTGCTCATTGCAACTTCATTTTTTGGCTCAGGCTTTTAACCTTGCATAAACATTTGTAAGATTATAACTCTGCTAAGAAGACATGGTCAATTAAAAAAAAATCAAACAATGCACAAGTTGTGGCTCATTGACTATCTCCCAACATCCCGCCCCGCTGGTCTCCCAATGGCTATCTCCCAACATCCTGCCCCGCTGGCCTCCCATTGGCTAGGAGGGATGATGCAGCTCCCTTGAGCAGCAGTTTGTTCATGAGTTTTTTGAGTGTGCTCATTGCAACTTTATTTTTCGGCTGAGGCTTTTAACCTTGCATAAACATTTGTAAGATTATAACTCTGCTAAGAAGACATGGTCAACACGAAGTAAGTACCTTAAAAGGTATGCTTTTATAATTTTAAAGGGTAGTATTGGGAGCCTTGGAATGAATCACGTGTTTTACATGTAAAATTCGGTTCTACTTACAAAAAGTCCAGGTTACGAAAAAGGCTCTGGAATGGATTAGTTTCGTAAGGTGAGGTACCACTGTATATTTGTAGATTGACTTTATAATGATAGCATTTTCTGAATCATCGGTACATTGTTAATGTCAATGTACAGTCATGTTGTGAGATAAAGCCATCCTAAATTTCTGACATTGTCAGTACTTTATTCCAGGCTATCTTAGGATACAGACTGTGACTGCAACCAGTTTTTGAACCTCTATCACAGTTCAACATAATAGCACCACAGTCAGAGCTACAAGCAGACATTTAAAAATATTTTATATACAGTGTGACACAAAAAAGGGGAACTTTTTAACAATCCAATAAACCCAAGAGTGATGAAAGAAAAAATTGTTTTCATAGTAATTGAAACCTTAAAACATGACATTCAAGAAACAATTATGTAATTTTCTTTTTTTTTTTTTTTATTTCTTCCTGTAGATGGCGTACCTCTTGAAAATTTGCTGTTGAGATTCCTCATTGACTGCTACAACATCTCAGCTGGGATACTGTGAATTTTATCCTGAATTCTGTTTTAACTCATCCAGAGTTCTTGGTCAAGTTGTGTACACTTTACTCTTGAGATAGCACCACAAGAAAAAAAATCACAAATGGACAAATCTGGCGATCTGGGAGGTCAGGGAACATTACCGAATCTTGAGATCACATGGTTACCAAACAATTCTCGCACAGCCTCCTATGATTGTTGTGCAGTGTGTGATGTTGCTCCATCCTGTTGAAACCAGGTTTCTTGAAAGTGTGGGAAATTGTTCAATTCAGGTGTAATGAAGGATGTAACATCTCCACATAACGATTTGCAATGACAGTGACTGAGATCCCTTGTTCATTTTCAAAAAAAAAGGTCCGATGACCCCATGTAATGAAACAGCACACCATACTGTCACATTACTAGTGTGTAAAGGGCTCCCATGGACTTCATTAGGATTTGTGCCTGCCCAGTAAAGGTAGTTCTGCTTATTCACGTAACCTGTGAGATGACAATGGACCTCATCCGACATACATAACTTGCTTAGATATTCATCATCGTTGTTTATGTTTGTTACCATTTGTTGAAAGAATTCTAATCGCAGATTCCCCCTCGTTGTTGCACTAGCTGCAGCTTGTGTGGATGAAATTTCAAATCTAATTAGAACTCAGTGGTCAATGGTGGTCTAGCGGTATAAGGTGCTGGATTGCTGATCCAAAGGTTGGGGGTTTGAGTCCAACTCTGCACAAGGGTGTCACTGCCCCCCCCCCCCCCCAGTGCAGCTAACTGGGTTATCAACTGTTAGCCTTGTGTTAAGATGTCGTCTTTGTGTTTACACTGTTTTGTGGATTTTTGTAACACTATATGGTTGGTCAGAAGCGTAAGCCTACTTGCATGGGTGCAAGTCTGACACACAGAGATAAATTAACTATCTGCTCGGATCGGCGCAATCTACCATGCATACTCAGTTAAGCAAAGAGAGTTGTAAAATGAATGAAAACCCAAATCCAGAAAAGAAAGAGAAAACTGTCCGCTCTGCTGGTGATTCACATCAGTGCAGGCTGAGTACTAAATAAGTATTCAACGGTGCCCTTGCTCACTTGAAAGACCGGAAGTCCCGTGCTTTGTGTCAAGCACAAGCAAGTAAACTACTTTCGGTGTTGAGCGTCTCACATATTATAAGCATTGATTGGCTGTTTTAAGCTTCATGTAAAGTGACTCAGCTCAGCTTCATTAATGTGACTCGGTTCAGCTTCATGTAAAGTGACCATCGGAACCATTTACAAGCAGAAAGATCGCATCATAGAGAATGTTAAAGGCTATATTTGAAACTGTAGTTGATATTTGATGAGTGAATTTGATTAAAATGTATCTATTTTATATTACTTTGCTTGAATTTAATTTATTTAAAATTAATGTTGATATTATTTGATATATTTGATATTATTTTACAATGTTATGTTTAAAATAATTGATTTAAGGGTGTTTTATGAGATATGGTAATGGTATTTATGGATGTATAGTACAGTATGAACATCATACATCACTGGAACATACAGTAACAACTTCGGAACCAAACAAAAACGTAAGTCTGGGAGCATCTGTATAGCTTTGAATATATATTATATATCTATTATATGCACATATACATATGGGGCAGTGGTGGTCTAGTGGTATACGGTACTGGATCGCTGATGCTAAGGTTGGGGGTTTGAGTCCCACTCTCCACAAGGTTGGCACTGTCCCCCCAGTGCAGCTAACTGGGTTATCAAAGGCCCGCCATGTCTCTCATTGTCTAGGGTTAGAGACGTAAAAAAAAACATTGCTGACTTTCCTAAAGAGTAGCTGCACAGCCGTCAGCGTGTTTCTGTCCCTTGCTAAAAGGGTTGTGTCAGGAAGGGCATCTGACGTAAAAACCTCTGCCAAATCAAACGTGCGAATCATTCGCTGCGGCGACCCCTGATAAAGGGAAAAAGCCGAAAGGAAACCTCTCATATACACACACAAACACACACACACATGTATATATATATATATATATATATATATATATATATATATAGATATATATATATATATAGCCAACTAGCTTAAGATCATAGTTCTAGTGTCCTGTTAATGTACCTTAACACGTGTTTTACAGCACCATGGTGCTCACTTGTTGGCTTAGAAAAATACTGGGATAGTTTTGTCACAATCCAACAAAGATCTGGTCTAGTACATGTCATCACGTACACAAGACTTACAACCATTTCTGTGTACTTTCTAACATCAACAATTTCTCCATCTTCAGAGAACACTAACTTCAAATCACAAGGGGTATTTCTAGGCTTACAATCTTCCATACAATATTTAATCAACAATTTATTCAAATAGTGAGATTGATTCATCTTAATTTCACCATTTTCAAAAGAAAATGGAATACCTAGGAGCCATGATAATTGACCCAAATCTGTCTGTCTTCCTTTCGGCTTTTTCCCTTTTACTCGGGAGTCGCCACAGCGAATCATCTGATTCGCACGTCTGATTTGGCAGAGGTTTTTACGTCGGATGCCCTTCCTGTCACAATCCTTTTTAGCAAGGGACAGAAACACGCTGACGGCTTTGCAGCCTACTTTTTACGAAAGTCAGCAATGGTTCTTTTACATGAACCTCTCACCATAGACAGTGAGAGACATGGCCGCCTTTGATAACCCAGTTAGCCGCACTGGGCAATTGACCCAAATCTGACATTCTGAATTTTCCACTCAACATTCTTTTCACACTAAACAGAACATCTTTGCTGCTTGCTGCAATGATTAAGTCGTCAACCCAAACAAGTACAATGAGTATGTTGCCTTCAACATCTTTTGTGAACACACATGGGTCTGCTAAGGACTGCGTAAAACCTTCCTTAAGAAGATGGTCATGTAACACATTATTCCAATTGTGTCCACTCTGTTTAAGCCCATAAAGTGACTTTTTCAAACGCCACTCAAAATTTCCACTTTGAAAACCCTCTGGCTGTTCAATTTACAACTCACAATCAATAGGGGCATTCAGATCAGCTGTCTTAACATCATTTTGGTGTACAAACAAATCATACTGAACAGATAACTGCATAATAGTCCAGACTGAAGTCATACAAATGTCTCATGATAATCTACACCTTCTCTCTGACTATAGCCTTTTGCTACATATCTTGCCTTGTGTCTAACTGAACTGCTAGGATTATCCTTAAGCATATACACCCAGCGTCCCCCCACTGCTTCTCTACCCTCTGGTAAAGTGGTTACAGAAAATGCATCATTGTCTATCAAAGATTCCATTTCGTCCTGCATAGCTTTTTCCACCTTCTTAGCATCTGGGGCAGATATAGCTTCCTCATAGGAATTCGGTAGCCCTAACACTACTCGACAACAATAGTCAACATTCTCATTCACAGTGTCCACGTCATCGTCGTTCATCACATAGACATCAAAGTGCTTAGATAGTTTTGTCTTTCTGCGAGGTTTACCATGTCCTTTGTCATTGTCCTCGTCATTACCGTCACCTTTTGCCTTGGCATCAGCTACGTCATGATGAACGTCACCACCTGTGTCATTACCATCATGGAAGCCATCGTGAACCTTGTCACCTACTACAGATTCGTCATCACTGTCTGTCAAGATAGTCGCAAGTCTGTCATCCAAGAACTCGACACGTCGACATCTCTTAACTGTCTTTGTCTCAGGAAAATACACACAGTATGCTGGACTACCCTTGTCATACCCTACAAAGATACCCTTTTTTCTACGAGGATATAATTTCTGTTTTGGCATGTTGTCATACACGAAACACTCTGAACCAAAAATATGCATGTTGGTAACATTTGGTTGTCTCCCAGTGAACAAGTAGAAAGGTGTCTGATCACTTTGCTGGCTGTAGCACATGTCCACAACTCTTTTGGCAATTCTGACTCCACTAACATACACCTCGCCATTTCAAACAAAGTACGCCAACCTTATTCAGCTATGCCATTCTGATGTGGGGAATAGGGGGCAGTTTTCTCATGACAGATCTTGTTTTCAATCAAAATATCCTGAAACTCTTTACAAGTAAACTCTGTACCATTGTCACTCCTTAGTGTCAACACTCTACCATAGGGAGCAGAATCTGCTTGAAACTTTTCCAAAGCTTTAGCGGCATCACTTTTTGCTTTCAGAAAGTAAACAAATCTCAGACTAGAATAGGAATCAGTGATACTTAAAACCTTCCCTATCTGTAGGAGTTATCGGACCTGCTCAATCAGTGTACACTAAGTCTAATGGCCAATCAGATTTGCTACAGCTTTCACTGTTTTTTTTTTGTTAAAGTCTATAAATCAAAATATTTTGTTTCTGTCTTAACACAGTCAACTATGGATTGTAAGGCACTGTCAAAAGATCTCAGTGATGATGCATAGGCAATACAATTAGAAAAATATTTAATTTCAGGCTAGAAAGCAACAAAGTGTGAATATTTTGAAGGAAGTGATTCTTTTACCCATTTATCCAATACAACTATATATGCTGAAGCATCTCTAAGATTAAAATAAGGCTTGGGAGCAAGTAATTATAGTAGTCATTCAGCAAAAAAAAGTAATTCAAAAATACAATAGAGGGATCCCTCGCTACTTCACGCTTCAATGCATGTGGCTTCAGTGCATCACGTTTTTTTTTTTTTTTAAATATTCATCGAATTAAAAAATAAGGAAATTAAGTAAGAATAGGGGGGAAGTTAAGAAAAATACCACAACCATCAGCGATCCGGTGCCTTATACCACTAGACCACCACTGCCCATAATAATAATAATAATAATAATAATAATAATAATAATAACTCTTATTATTATTAGCGTAGGCCTCCGTCAGTCCCGAAGGACTATGGCTGCGCTCTGGCCAGTATCCCGACTGGTGATACTCCCCAGTGCGCAGAGCCTGGGTAGGGAGTAATGAGGGACAGGCTGTTACCCAAGCAGCAAGTCCCCCCCTGTCTCGGCGCCACCGGAAGGATCCAATGGAAAGGCAAGTGCCGATACGACTGGGTTCCAGTGCCGCTGCAGGAGAGAAACTACGGTCAATTTAGAACGGCCAATTAACCTACAGTGCACATCTTTGGATTGCGGGGGAAACCGGAGCACCCGGAGGAAATCCGCACAAGCACGGGGAGAACATGCAAACTCCACACAGAAACGCCCAGGCCGGGAATCGAACCCAGGCCTTCTTGCTGTGAGGCGGACGTGCTAACCACTACGCCACCGTGCCGCATTATTATTATTATTATTATTATTATTATTATTATTATTATTATTATTATTATTATTATTATTATTATTATTATTATTATTATTATTATTATTCATCGAACACAATGTATAAGATACATGACTTACATTAAGTATATGTGATTGCTAGCTTTGGACTATAAGCTTTCTGAAGGCTGTAACTGTAAAATGAAGAAGTGGAAGCTGTAAGTGTCTTGGAATGCCTTAAAGTACTTGTCATTTCATATTTTCAGACCAGACACGCAACAGAGAAGACAGATAGTGTACTCAGGCCTCTGGCCAGTAGTGGTCTGAGATGATCCTCTTCACCTTGATATTGGGACTGCTGTCCTGTCAGGTACAAGGCAAGTATCTTATTTACACAGAATCCCTGAATAACTTCTGTTTATCCCAGATACTAGAGATCTCTTTCTGTACTTGGTAAATCTATGTGACTTTGCTTCATTACATATTTTTAATTGTAAAATCCATCCTAAAAGACGATCTTAAGTATTTTCAGTTTTCTGTGAGTGTGAACTGTATTATTTTAATTAAATTATTTTCACTGGATGAAGAGGGAGTATTCAAGTAGCTAGCAGATTTCTATTGCTACCTTTATCAGGTAGTACTCTTTACTGTGTATGATTATTTTTAGGAAATGTAAACACACTCTATGGTCTGGGGCTGTAATGATCACATTGTAAACACATGATCATGCTCGCCACGAGCTTACACTAAACTACAAACTGATCACACGTTAGAAGTATTTTGACTTAAACCTATAAGTGCATATCAGATTGTTGCTGCTGCTGCTTTTGCTGTTGTTGTCGTTGATGATGATGATGATGATGATGATGATGATGATGATGATGACGATTTCAATTATTTTCTTTTTTCAAACCAGTTTTTATATTAGTTTAGCATGATAAGAGGAAGCGCTCCACATAATTCACTGAATCCAAACAACTTGGAATAAACCTGAAATAAACTGTACATTTTTGTGCAATAACAAATCTCACTTCTGGTTTTTATGGTTTAAAAAAGGGTGTTTTCAATTTGCACAAAAACATTGTACAGCCCAAACTTTACAGATTTTGAGTGGCAAATTGAGTCCAGTGTCGCCACAATCTGTGATACAAAGCAGGAGTACGTTTGAAAATCATTTTTCAAATATGTTGGTAACACATTCCGTAATTTATGAGGTTTTAACAGTAAAAAATGTTATAATGTTAAACAGTCTTAAAACATGTACTATGTAGGCCAATGATACACACTTGCTATACATTCATTTCATTTTACACGTCAGTGTTTACAGATGATTCTTTTCAACCTGATTCTCTGTTCAGGTCATGAAAAAAATTTTCATTTATTTCTCTGTATTGACTCCAACAAACTAACTCAGTAAGACCTTCATTTTTAAAGATAATACACTTAAGATTAATTATATACAATAAAACTACTTTTCATTTTTTTTTTTTGAAAAACTGAATATTGGCTATGACACATCGTATGTAAATAAAAAGTAATTATGATATATTGTACAGGGATCCCTCGCAACTTCACGCTTCATTCAGGTGGCTTCAGTACATCGCGATTAAAAAAAAAAAATCAATAAATATTCTTCAAATTAAAAAAATAAGGAAATTAAGGAAGAATAGGGGAAAAAGTTAAGGAAAATGCCTCAAATACAAGGCCAATTATGCAAAAAAAAACCAAAATCTTCCATCAAAACTACCAGTACTTACTGTACATTGTTGTGAGGTGCACATCTGTATGCACGCACATCTGTATGTGTGTGTATTTATATTTTATTTATATCTTATGCATTATTTTTGAATGTTTAATTGTTATTATAAGCATTTATAGCATTGAATATGTATTTATTGATATTATATACTCATATACATGTCATGTATATACACATATAAGTCAGGGGGTGATTCTACTTTGCGAATTTCAATGGTCGCATGGTGAGCTCGGTCCCAATTAACCGCAGAAAGTGAGGGATCCCTGTATTTTAATTTCGTAAACACAAAATAGTAAAATAATGGTGAAGTATAAATGACTCTAATTTGATATATGATGGATGATGTCCCATACAGATTTTATTTTTGACGATTAAAAGAACAGTACAGTAGTCAGAAGCTGGAACTAAATAGCCATGAAACGGGTTCTGTTCGGTAGACATTCTGTATATATCTGTGCTGTTTACTATCTTGGGATTATAAATATTCCCCATTTGCAAATCCATGAGACTACCTGAATCAATTTGAAATGAAAAAAGTATAATAATAATAATAATAATAATAATGCATGCATATCTCATTTAGATTTTCTGATGTTCTGGTGTAAAAAAAATAAATAAATAAATAAAAATACCTATTTGATTATTTTTCTAAGGCTGGGTGGAGATCCAACTGTTTTTTTGTTTTTTTTGTTTGTTTTGGGGGGGTATTTAGTGTATCTTCTACTTGTGTGCGTGTGTGTGTGTGTGTGTGTGTGTGGGGGGGTTGGCATAGAGGTTAGGGCGCTGCGCTCATGATTGGGAGGTTGTGAGTTCGAATCTCACTGAGACCCTCACTGTGCTAAGACCCCTGAGCAAGGTCTCAACCACAAGTGTGCCTCTGTTCACCCAGCAGTATAAATAAAATATACTGGGAAGGTAACCTGTGATGGATTAGTGTCCCAGCCAGGGGGAGTTGAACTCCTGGTTGCTTCACGCTATGGAAACCGGGGATAAGTATCGGCCTGATGAGCCACGAGGCTAAGTCACTAGGCTCAGGCGTAAAGACCCAACAGACTTACCTTTTACCTACTTATGTGTCTATTTCATGTAAATTTTCTTAAATGGATGATGCAATACACAAGTAGCTTTCTGATGTCTTTTCAGGAAATTTGACTTCTCTTCATTTTAAGATTAAAATCGGTTATGAATCGCACAACTTTATTTCCACTGAAATGAATGACAGACAGAAAACAAGTCCATATTATTATTATTATTATTATTATTATAGAGCTGCAGGGTCATGGGTCAGAACTTGGGTTTGGATAACTGTTCATGTGGAGTCTCACATGTTCTTCCTGTGTCTGTGTGGCTTTTTTCGACACACTTTATGACTATCCAAATTATCTTTGGCTCTGTTAAAATGGTGCCAATCACATTGAACTCTCCCACCTTGATCAGAATAAATTGTTCAACAGAAATTAATGATTAAATAGAAGCACTTTTATACCAATAAACTATATAGAATATATATAAAATAACCAATAAACTCACTGGGTGTGGCTAATCATTTACAGGGAAAAAAAAAATCAGCAAGTTTTCCTGTTAATATGACTCAAACTGAGGAAGGCAGGAAGAGCTACAGAGAGAGAGAGAGAAAGAGAGAGAGAGAGAGAGAGAGAGAGAGAGAGAGAGAGATATGAGGGAATAGAATATAGTGTTTTTAGTTGATTCTGCAACATGTGGAATAAATTGTTCTGTCCTCTCAAGCACTTCTGCAGATGGACTTCCATCGCTTTATTTTCTCCTCACTCACCACTGAACCATGTCATAACCACAAGTTCTAAACACAGCAGTGTGAAAATGATCTATTTATTAGCTGTTATTTGGTATCTGGAAAAGCAGATATTTGTCTAGTGGAGTGTTGCAGTACAAGCGGGTGTAAATGAATGAGTATACAATAACGCATCAGATTGGCTCGTATGGTTTGCATCTGACTCCTTATTTATTTCACCCTCTTAATGACGAGATGACTGTATGGACTAAGCAGTGGATGCACACCAAGTCTTTGCACTGGGCTTTGTTTATTTATTTATTTATTTATTTATTTATTTTTTGCATCAATATCAAACAGATGTAATAGAGAAGAAACCTAGAAAGAAGGGCAAAGAACCAAAGCAGAAACCATCACCGATTCACTTCATCAAGGAAGTGGAGACAGGAAAGAAAAGCAAAGCGTGTGCAGTAAAACTGGGATATTAGATCAGGCAAGTCACTGGAAACTCACCGTAGACCTGAATGAAAAATTGAAGTCTCCAGAGATACCAACAGCCAACCTAAGACCAGACATGGATCCATGATCAGAAGAAACAAAGAAGATCATTCTAATTGAGTTGGGAGCACCATGGGAGGAGAGATGTAGTGAAGTACATGAGAGGAAGAAAAAAAAAAAAAAACAAGTATAAGACACTACTGGGAGAATGCAGAGAAGCTGGATGGCAAACATGGTGTTATTCAGTGGAGATCGGGTGCAGAGGCTTCCCAGCACAGTCAGCATGGCATTTATTTTCTGCACTGGGAATACAAAGGAAGAAGCAGACAAACAGCAATACTGAGAATGGCCCAAGCAGCAGAAACATCATCTTGCTGGGTATGGATGAAAAGTGGCACAAGGAGCTGGAGACCTACCAACGACGAGCAGTGATTCATCATCACTGTGGACCCCCATCATGAGAGTGAGCAAGGGGTCAAAACATACAATGATGGATGGCTTTGGCAGTGCAGCAGCAATAACACCAGCTGCGCTCAACCAACTGTCACACCATCATGAAGATCATTACATTTCAAACAAACCAAATGAAGACATCTGTTTCACAGCAGCGCCAATAACATGAGAAGTTTCACTGCAAAATGACATAATCGTCAATTTCCTTGCTTGGAATAAGCCGGTAATTTAATATTGTTCACGTCATACAACGTATTCGAGTTTCATTTATTTCATAAACTATGTAGTCTTACTCGTGTCACAGTGAGACTTGGGCACAATGGACAACTCAGCAATCCATTGGATGGCCAACAATGTAGAACTACAGCATTTGCATTCACCCTCACAACGGGGGTCAATTTGGACAATCCAGTTATCCCAGTTATGTGCTTGGACTAAGGGAGGAAACTGGAGTACCCAGTGGAAGCCTATATGAGCACTTGGAGAAGAAGCAGTCTTCACACAGAAACACCCTCGCCAAGCACTGTTTTGAACCCAAGATGTTCTTGCTGTCAGACGGCTGTACTGATGCCACTGTGCCACCCATATATGACCTTTTTTCGTTCAACTACAACTTTTTTTTTTTTTTTTTTTTTTGTTATCAGATACAATTTATCACAAACACTTTACAGTATTTAGGAATTATTATTTAACTGGTGAAAGGGACATTTCTAATGTTCAGAAAAATCACTCTGGGTGTCGTGTTTGCCTGGGTTTGGTGTTTTTACTTATCAGACATTTTCCTGATCCCAGGTCTCTGCTAATAAAGATCGTCCATTCCAAGTAATACAGTAAACGTATCCCCATTTACGCTGTAGGGATCTTGTTGAATATGCTTGAACATATTTTATCTGTATTTAAAAAAAGAAAAAAAAAAACATATATAGAAACAATTATTATAGGATATGCTTATTTTTTCATATGACTGCATCTGGCCTTGGTGATATAGTAATAATGGAGATGGCCTACACTTAAATACTGTATATGAATCCTGACTACATTATATCAGACAAAAGCATTGCTCACCCAATGTTTAAACCTTCAGGCTACAAATGCTACCAACTCTAAAATTCTGCATGTAGACCAAAAAGAAAAACAATACAGTTGCTATTTCACAGCCCCAGAGGTTCTGTCACAGATTGCAGCGTACGTGTGGAGTTCCTTCTTTGTTTTTTTTTTTTCTTTTGGTCTTTTGTCACCCAAGTTCTCCAATTTTCTCCATCAGAGAACTCATGTTTGTAGGTGGATTGTCCATGCTAAATTGCTCCTGGGGTAAACAAGTGTGTGAAAGTGTCTGCACATCTGCACGGTGCCATAGAATAGACCGGCAGACATCCCTTCTAGAATGTCTGTCTTCCTTTCGGCTTTTTCCCTTTTACTCAGGAGTCGCCACAGCGAATCATCTGATTCGCACGCTTGATTTGGCAGAGGTTTTTACGTCGGATGCCCTTCCTGTCACAACCCTTTTAGCAAGGGACAGAAACACGCTGACGACTTTGCAGCCTACTCTTTACGAATGTCAGCAATGGTTCTTTTACATGCCTCTCACCATAGACAGTGAGAGACATGGCCCGCCTTTGATAACCCAGTTAGCTGCACTGGTGAGGACAGTGACACCATTGTGGAGAGTGGGACTCGAACCCACAACCTTTTTGAATCAGCGATCCAGCACCCTATACCACTAGACCACCACTGCCCCACTCATCCCTTCTAGAATGTATTCCTGGTAAAAAATTCCACTATTCCTGGATTCATTGTAGACATGATCAGGATAAAGTGGTTAAAAAAATTAGTAATTGAAAAAATATATGATGTGTGTATTATATATATATATATATATACATATATATATATATATATATATATATATATATGTATATATATATATGTATATATATATATATATATATATATATATATATATATATATATATATATATATGTATATATATATATATATATATATATATATATATATATACATGTATATATATATAATTGTTGTTGTTGTTTTTATCATATCACTTCACAGCTCTGTCTCATCCTCGGATATGGGTAAACAGTGAAGAAGTTGTATCCGACGTTGTCATCGATAACGGTGCACGGCTTGTTCTGACTTGTGAGGGTGATGGTCCGGTGAACATTGTGCCTCGGCTAGCTAAACACAAATCGGGCATCAAGACTAATGGAAACAGTGCTACCTTTACTCTGGAAAAAGCTACCTCGAGGTCCACAGGCACCTATAAGTGCACATACACTGGCATAGATTCTTCCATATTCTCATCTGTGCACATATTTGTAAGAAGTGAGTACTGTATAGATTCATTTTTAGACTGGAGACTCAAGTTACATTGCTTTTATTTATAAGAGGCTATTTCCCCTATAATTTCCAGGTTCAAGTGTGCTCTTTGAAACCCCATCGAGTAAGCACATCATCAAAAAGGAAGGAGAAGATGCTCTTATCCCCTGCCTTCTTACTGACCCTGCAGCCACTGATGTTCGGTTCCGCATGGAAAACGGGTCTGCCCCAGCCCCGGACATGGATGTAACCTTTGACCCGAAGAAAGGGATGCTGATTCGGAACCTCCAGCTTTGGTTCAGTTCAAAGTATGTGTGCACTGCTAGAATAGGAGGAGTGGAGAAAATGTCTCAAGCCTTCATATTGAAAGTCACCCACAGTAGGTTTTTTTTAAATAGTTTTTTGTTGTTTTGGTTGGGTTTTTTAAAACTGTATGCTACATGATGTGCATCCCTGATATAGTGAAAATGGTAATAAAAGAGTGAAGAGATTTGCAACAAAACCCTAATGCTTTTTTTTTTTTTTTTCCAAGGAGCTCGTTTTCCACCCAATGTATTCCTACAAAGTAATGAGTATGTACGACTGGTTGGAGAGAGACTAGAACTTACCTGTACTGCCAGTGACCGTAACTTCAACTACAACATCACCTGGACGCACTCATCACATTCAGTAACTATTTCATACCTTTACTCACATTGTTGCGGAAAGCATGTGATTCTTTATTGTCCCATCTCTTTATACTATTGTACCAAAGTATCATTCAAACCATTTGGTTATCCTTCGAAAACTGTTGTCCATCATAAACCATGTCAAGCAATCGTGCCAAGATAGTTGTTCTACCTTTACAAATCTCTCAAAGCTCAACTGTAAATTTGATCATACTGTATCGCAAATACAGGGGTCCCTCACTTTCCACGGTTAATGGGGACCAAGACACCCCCCCCGCCCTCCGCCCCCCGCCCCGTGATCGCTGATTTCCGCGAAGTAGGATCAACCACTCTGACTGACGTATATGTACATGTATATGTGTATATCTTCTTCTTTTCCTTTCGGCTTTTCCCTTCAGGGGTCACCACAGCGAATCATCTGCCTCCATCTCACCCTATCCTTTGCATCTTCTTCTCTTACACCATCGACCTTCATGTCCTCCTTTACCACATCCATGAATCGTCTCTTTGGTCTTCCTCTAGGCCTTTTGCCTTGTAGTTCCAGCCTCATCATCCTATTACCAATATACTCACTATCCCTCCTCTGTACATGTCCAAACCATCTCAATCTAGCCTCTCTGACTTTGTCTCCAAAACGTCTTACATGTGCTACATGTATATGTGTATATAATATCAATAAATACATATTCAACACTATAAATGCTTATAATAACAATTGAACATTCAAAAATAATGCATAAGATGTAAATAAAATAGAAATGCACACACATTTGTTGGGGGGTCTTGGGTTGTTGGGTTTTTTTTTTGTTTGTTTGTTTGTTTGTTTTTTGTATAATTGGCCTTGTTTTGTAGCATTTTCCTTAACCTTTTCCCTATTTTTCCTTAATTTCCTTATTTTTTATTTTTCAATGAATATTTTTGAAAACCCCACGATGCACTGAAGCCACAGAAACTGAAGCATGAAGTAGCGAGGGATCCTTGTACAGTACGGCAAGATTCTACTCATCCTCTCAACTGCTAATTCACTGTACTATGATCTGGCAGTAAAAAAGTATCATGGAAAGAAATAGAGTGCAAGGTCAAATTTCCCTGTGATCTACAGTGCCATGAAAAAGAATTATCCAGAGGGGCAAAAAATTCTAACTATTTAATTTGCCGAAATACTTACTCCTTCTAAAATCATGGGAGGCCTTTGCCTATCTCAGCTAACAGTGGGTGAAGGCAGCGTACACCCTGAACAGCTTGCCAGACCATTAAAGGGCAATGCACATAACAATTCTCCATATCAAGAGGCAATTAGGAACAACTAGCTAGCCTAAAGTGTATGTCTTTGTACTGTGGGAGGAAACTGGAGTACCCAGAGGAAACCCATGCAAATACTGGGAGAACATGCAAACTCTACACATCAAAAATGCTCCAGCCCGGTACTTCAATGCAGGACACTTTTGCCATGAAACGGATGTGTTAACCCTTACAACATTATGCTGACCAGTCTATCGATTTAACTTAATTTGTTTTTTTTTTAAATATACACCAGAGGTGGTGTTTTTATAGAAATAAAAAAATCAAAAAACTTGCAACTCCAACCATAATCTCAGAGCTGAGAAAAGAAAAACCCTGGACTCTGTTAAACCCCATTCTATTTAAGGAAATGGTAAATAGACACAAAAGAAAGAAAATAGATGTTAGATCATCTGAAACATACATTGGTTCTATGGAATGAAGCATGAAGGGTACACGTATCGCTGTAGTGTAAAACTGTTAGCTAATTTACTACATGTAAATCATTTTCGTCCCAGAATTTACCAAATCCAAGGATCAAACCTAACTGGATAAATGATATCGTGGAAGTCAAGAGTACGCTGATTCTGCCTGCAGTCACCAAGTCCGACTCGGGTAATATCACATGTATTGGAACTAATGAGGCTGGAATCAACAGTTCCACCACACGCCTGCTGGTAGTAGGTAAGAAGACACATGGAAAATTAATTCATCAAGATATGAGCTGATAAGAGAAACATCCATTCTACAATGCAAATGTAATAATATTTGAGAGAAAGTATTAAAATGGAAATTTGTCCTCTGTTACAGATGAACCATACCTTAGACTTCAGCCCAGACTGTCCAACCATCTGATCCATGAAAATTTGTCCATTGATATACATGAGGGCCAGGATGTAGAATTGGGGGTTACATTAGAGGCTTACCCTCAAATCACAGTCAAGGAATGGGAGGGGCCAATGTTTCTCAATAACTCACAGCATGACATCAGGTTCTTCAGCAAGAAGAACAGGTTAGTTTGTGAAGCTGTATGAATGCTGTGTGTGTTATGTGGCCAATAATTATCGTAAAATATATAAGATTTGTGGAAAAGGACTGAAGTTCAAATGCTTGAGTGCAGTTTTAAAGCGTATTATATAGACCTTATGTTTTACATATTTTTGCGATCACTTCAATCCAAACTACAAAGTTTAAAATAAAGATAAATGAACTTTTTCTAAATAAAGTGAATGAAAAACCCCAAGGAATTTACAATATCCATCGAGCTTACAAGCTTTAGCGACTGCGGTTTTGAGAAAACTTGCTTCCTATCAGCTGATTAAATGATTTACAAAACATTGTGACATGCAGAATGAGTGTGTGCTTGCTTGAGAACTAATTCTCTATGGGTAATTCATATGTGGCTTCCTTAGGCTTACTGAGAGTTTTTTGATGTTTGTATATTTTTGTTTACTTTGGGGTTAATGTCATCTGTCAGTGATGTACAGATAAGCAGTAAGCTACTGTATGTGGTTATAAATTGAGTTATGTTTTATTTGATCAACAAGAGCACTCTGAGAGTGCAAACCCCTGCCAAGCTTAGCAATTATCCATATGAACCAACCTGTTATGAATGATCCAATGAATGATGATCCAAAGCCCCCACCACCAGTACAAATTTCATGAAAACCAATACATACCTTTTTTGTGGTCCTGCTAACTACCGTGTTTCCCCGAAAATAAGACGGGGCTTATATTCATTTTCATACCGAAATATGATACGACGGCTTATTTATAGGTGATGATGTATTTTACATTTTTCTCTATTACATGTTTTTTAATATATCTTTGTCTTTATATATTCTTATTTCGTTATATTTCTTAATTTTTAAAATATTTTAACCAGAACCAAATCGAGCGATTTTAGCGATTTTTATGGACGCAAGTGTATAGCCGCATTTTAAAGCAGTCGCTGACGTCATTGACTGAGCCTCAACGCACAAGAATTGATGCTTTGACAGCGTACCTTAGGTAAAGCTGCCTAATAGATGAGTCAGTGCTCTTACCTAGAGCACGAGATTGAGCGAGTAGCAGGCCAATGAATTGCTGCCGCTCTCAGCTCGGGCTTATTTTAAGGGGAGGGCCTATATTAAAATCATCTTGTAAAATCACGCAAGGTCTTATTTTCAGGGAAACACAGTATTAAACACAAAAAAATAAAATATACACACAAACGTAAAACCTCCTTGGTGAGAGTAAGTCTATCAAACCTGTTTTGTAATTTTGTCCTTGTTTCAGCTTGTAAATATTGGTTTAAAACCTAATTGTTCTGTAGGAAAATAGAAGGTATAAATTATCATACTAATACTAATCCTCAAATAAGTAATGGCAAATGGGAAATTTTATGAAAGTAGAGATAGATGTTGGGTTAAAACGTAGTAATGTTCGAAAAGTTACAAACACAAAACATTGCCAAACGAGGAACAATTTCAATGCTGTCATAAAATTCTGTGAATGTATCGTATGGAAGCTACGCAAGTTGGAGCCTGGTTAATACTTGGATGGGAGACGGCCTGGGAACACCAGGTACTTAACAAGGGGTGTCGAAGGAAAGCAAAGGCAGAAGGCACTTGTGCAATATGAATAGTTGACTAACAGCACCTGGTGCATAGTGGCAGCTGAAGCCTGGAAAGGCATAGCACGTGAAGAAGAAAATCCATTTTTCCAAAATCAAATCCAAAAAAAATGAATATTTCCACTTCGTTACTATGAACGGCTGGCATTCATTCATTCATTTTTTGTAACCGCTTAATCTTAATTAGGATCGTGGTGAGGGTGACGCTCATCCCAGCCAACTCTGGGCGAGGGCAGAGTACACCCTGGACAGCTCACCAGGCCATCGCAGGGCAGAGACACCCTGACGGCTATGCAGCTACTCTTGTCGAAAGTCAGCAATGGTTCATCTATATGAACCTCACACCATAGACAGTGAGAGACATGGACGGCCTTTGATAGCCCAGTTATCTGCACTGGGGGGAACGAGTGGAACTCTCTCACTAAATCAGGAATTAATTCATTTCAAATTTATTTTTGCTTGTTTTTATTGAATTTGTAGATTCATTTATAGTTTATCTGCATAACCGTTTTTTTAAACATCCAGAACTTGTGTATTCATTAAGAGAACGGCTTTCTTTACCGCAGTGTATCATTCTAAATGTATCCGGATGTCTTCATGTAGGTACGAAGCAGCGCTCCGTCTGAAAAGATTGAACTCCAAGGAACAGGGAAGATATACCTTTTTTGCGAACAGCAGCAAAGCTCACGCTTCCATAACATTTAATATTCATATTTATGGTAAGTAAGCATCAATTCGCTAGCTTAACTGACAAAATCCATATGAGAAGACAGTTCTCCAGAAAAAAAAAAAAAAAAATATATATATATATATATATATATATATATATATATATATATATAATTTTTTTTTTTTTTTTTTTTTTTAACAAAGTAAAGAGTAATACTACACAGGCTTACATAAGAACAAAGTGATTTACAAATCAATGTGAATACTAATGGAAGTGATTGTAATGTTTTAATGCCTAATTTTAATTGCTTTGGCTCTCAAACAGAGAAGCCAGTTATTACAGAGAAAAGAAGGAACGACACTGTCCTAATATGTACAGCATCTGGCTACCCAGCTCCTGAAATCCTCTGGTTCCAATGTCAAGAACCCAAACCAACGTATGTGACTCTATCTATCTATCTATCTATCTATCTATCTATCTATCTATCTATCTATCTATCTATCTATCTGTCTATCTGTCTGTCTGTCTGTCTGTCTCTCTGTCTGTCTGTCTGTCTGTCTCTCTGTCTGTCTGTCTGTCTGTCTATATGTCTGTCTGTCTGTCTGTCTGTCTGTCTGTCTGTATGTCTGTCTGTCTGTCTGTCTGTCTGTTTATCATCACCTTAGCAGACATAATGTCTCTTGAAAACATCACTTCTCACACCTGCACAAATGCTCATCCATTCTGACTTATACCATTTTACTCACTCCAGATGTACAGAGAATTCCACAGATGTGGAGTCTGGTCAGTTGTTCACAGCTAAGAAGGTGGAATTGAAGAGTGCTGAGTTTGAAGCAGTAAAAGTCGAAAGTTCTATAACCATTACACTAACTAATCAGAAGATGATTATAAAGTGTGTAGCAAAAAATCTGGTTGGGGAAGACAGCAATGCATTTCATATCGACCAAAAGGGTGAGTAAAATTATTTAAAAATACAGATACATTGCACCTGGCTCTGTGTACCAAAAATATAAAAAGTACCAGACATTTTATTATTACTCATGACAAAAACAGAAGCAACAACAATAGTAATAATTGTTCTTACTATTTTTATTATAATTATTATTATTATGTATAATAATTATACATCAATAATTATTAAAATGGCTGCACCATTGCACTGAATTTTAAAAATGTTATTACAGTATACAGGGATCTCTCACTTTTCATGATTATTGGGACCGAGACCCCCCCCCCCCTTCCCCCGCGACCACCAAATTCCGCAAAGTAGGATCACCTCACCAGCCCCCCCAGTCCCTGCTGACTGACGTATTCGTACATGTTTCTGTGTATATAATATCCATAAATACATTTTCAATGCTATAAATGCTTATAATAACAATTAAATATTCAAAAATAACACATAAGATGTAATTAAATATAAATACACACATATACAGGTGCGCGTGAGCACGCACTCGGATGCGCATCTCACAAAACTGTATCTAAAAATGTAACTAGTTTTGATGGGAGGTTTTGGGTTGTTTTTTGTTTTCTGTTTGTATAGGGCGGATTTGTTAAATTCATGCCACAAAGGGCCGTGTGGCTGCAAGTTTTTGTTTCAACCAAGCAGCAGCACACCTGACTTGACTCATTTAATTAACTGATTCTTCAGGCAGTTGATTGGTCAATCTTTGTGCTGTGTACAGAGGCTAGGGTTTTTTTTTTAAATTATTTATTTATTTATTTATTGTATAATTGGCCTTGTTTTGTGACATTTTCCTTAATTTTTTTCCCCTATTCTTTTTCATTTCCTTATTTTTTAATTCGATGAATATATTTTTTAAAAAACGCGATGCACTGAAGCCGCATGAATTGAATCGCGAAGTAGCGAGGGATCCCTGTATATACTTCTAATCAACTCCAAAAGCAAAAACTAGAAAAAAAAATATTAATCAGAAAAGACAAGAAATAAGTACCTTTAAAGAAACTTAATCGACCTGGAGATTGGAATTTTGACTCCAGGTTGATGCCGCAATCATCCACGTCCAGAAGTCCATGAGAGCTAATTGGCAGAGCTTTTATGGGAGGCAGGACTGGATTTAACTGCCCTGTCACTTAACGTGATCATCACCCAATCCATGCGCATCTGTGAGCTTATTTGTACAAAAGAGGTAGCTATCACTTTCCCTTCCAGTGTGCTGGGTCATCTCCAAATGTGCATACACAGCAGTTCATAAAGAATTGGATGGTAGCATCCCATGTCACGGAGGGTGTTTGTTAATACTTACACCCCTCCCTGCTTGATGGTGGTTGTATGTGATGAAGAGGCAATACTTGACATGTAGAAATTGGATAGCACTAAAGTTCGTGGAGAAAATCAAATGGGGGGTGGCCCTGACTGATATTTTTTATTTCTTTCGTCTTACTTTTTAATGGACAAGATTAATGTTACTCTATTTTTTTAACAATGTCTTCTATTACAACAGAGAAACTATTTACTACAACACTGATTGGAGCCATAAGTGTGATGGTTTTCCTTGTCTTACTCCTCCTCGTTCTCATGTACAAGTACAAACAGGTGGGGGTTTGATTTAGCATTAATACATCAGCATCAGTGTCTGTCTTTGTACAGTACTTTGACATCTAATATTTCTCTTATTCCTAAAATGTAAGCTGTGGCATTATACTGACAGCTGTGTATTAATACGTAGATAATACAACTGAAATTTAAGTGAAATTTATTTTCACAGAAACCCAAATATGAGATTCGATGGAAGATTATTGAAGCCACAGATGGGAACAGCTACACATTTATCGACCCATCTCAACTTCCTTATAATGAAAAATGGGAATTTCCAAGAGACAAGCTTAAGTTAGGTTTGTAATTCAAATACTTGATAAGATTAATTTTGGGGGTTTTGGGTTTATGAATAATAGAACAGAGACACACTGCCTAGTAGTGTCTTCAGTCACGAACATATGAACTGATGTTGTGACAGAAAACAACTATTTGTGCTGAAATTGCAGGAAAGATTCTGGGCTCAGGGGCATTCGGGAAAGTGGTGGAGGCTACAGCGTATGGTTTGGGGAAGGAAGACAATGTGACCCGTGTGGCTGTGAAAATGCTTAAAGGTTGGTGTTTCTGTGTACATGTCAGTACAAGTTTATATTACTCATCAAGGATTATCTAATTAAAGACTTGAGTATTTTACATTTGGTGTCTTATAGCAAGGAAAACTCAGAACCTCTATAGTAAATGAACCCTTACTCATGCCGTAAGTGTATGCCGATTGTTAGTACTTACAGTTGCTTGATTTACTTTGAATTTGATGTTGTTAGTATGCCATGAAAAAAAATATTTTCCACTTACTAATCAATCTAAGGTACTGTATTCGACATGATAAGCGCACAGGGCGCGTAAAAAATTAGCGTGGGTGGGCGCTTATTAAAATGGTTACTGGCAAAGTGCAACAGTAAGTGCTTATTCCCATCGAGGTGGAAAACATGAATAATAACAGAACAATAAAAGAGTTTAACTGGTATTTGTGTTATTCGTTTTGTGGTAGCAACCAAATTACTTACATGAAAGCCAAAAATGAACAGAAAACAGAATAATTAAAAAACAAATCTTTAATTTTCCCTCCCGGTGCTGTTCATTTAAATATTTTCCCCCGATGTAAAATCGAGCCAATCAACATGAATGTTAACTTTAGCACATGGCACGTTGAAAAGCACATGGCCAGGAACGTGCTTAAATTTATGAAGTTAGTGAGCAGGAGAATCGGGTGGAAAAAACATGCTGTAGCAGTTTCTAATGGTTCATTGGTTGTTGGACATTTCCAAGAGAACACAGCAAAATATTTTCCTGTTTTTTAAAGCACGGCGGAACAATCAAATCTGTTGTTAATGATGAACATTATAGACATTCCCCAGTGGCAGGGGGTCTTGAAATACCGTGTAAACTCACTTTTACAGTCAGTGAACGCCTCATTTTACAGTTACAGAGACTGATCGAATAAAACTGGTAAGTTTGATCTACCATTTTGGTCCCAGTACACATGGGTGGTTATTAGACATAAGATTAAAAAAAAAAAAAAAAAAACACATGGGGGGCTTATTGGAGCAGGGCACTTATTGCGTCATATATGGTAATTAAATTTTTGAATAATATTCAATTTTAACGTCCACAAATATATAACTAATTTGCTTCTAGGAGTGAGAGTGAGTGTAAATGGTTGCTTTTGCGTTGCCTTGCGATGGCCTAGTGAGCTGTTCAGGGTGCACCCTCTGTATGCCTCAGAGCTGGCTGAGATGGGCACCAGCCACCACATGACCCTAATTAGGATTAAGTGGATTAGAAAAAAAAAAGAACAAATTATTTACAATAAGAAAAAAATCAAGCTGGGAATACACGAGGGCAGTGGTGGCCTGGTGGTTAAGGTACTCGATCACTGATCCCAAGGTTAGGGGTGCAAGTCCCACGCTCAGCAGGTTGTCACTGTCCCCCCCAGAGCAGCTAACTGGGTTATCAAAGGTTGGCCATGTCTCTCACTGTCTATGGCGTGAAGCATGTAAAAGAACAATTGCTGACTTTCGACAAGTGTAGGCTGGATAGCCGTAAGTGTGTTTCCGCCCTGCGATGGCCTGGCGATGAATTGTCCAGGGTGTACTCTGTCCTCGCCTGGAGTCGGCTGGGATGGGCGCTAATTAGGATTAAGCGGTTACAGAAAATGAATACATGATTGTTTTAAATTCTAAGTTTGTGAAGGTTTCACAAATAAATGAACACAGTATGATTATTTTATACTCGAATATTATTTTATATTTGAACAGTGTAGATCAGTACAGGTCAATTATTTTGCCAAGGAAGGGATGTGTGATTTCTGATAATGAAGTACTCCATGGTACATCATCACTGAAGAATATCATGTATCACAGCCAGAGCTCATTCAGATGAGAAGGAGGCTTTGATGTCTGAACTGAAGATTCTTAGCCATCTTGGACAACACAAGAATATCGTCAACCTGCTAGGAGCCTGCACACATGGAGGTAAGGAAGGATTCATGTACACACACACACACACACACACACACACACACACACACACATGGGCACGCGCGCACACACATATACACATCTATGCAATGCATGTATATACAGAAAGCATGTAGACAGTAAAGCAGGGCTCCGTGGGTGGGATGTCCCAAGGTGGTAGTACCCCTCTCTTGGACATCATGACAGGGTGTGTAGGTTAATCATTGAGTAATGATGTCACAGTGTGTAGATCATGTGACACTAGTAGGACAGTTGACAGACAGAGAGACAGAGTCTGAGCACCAGTAGAGCACTGCTAATATGTCTCACAAAAAAAATTGATAACTAGGCATTTGATTACTGGGATAACTGGGAAATTGATTACTGGGATAACTGGGAAATTGATGACATGGTATTTTTAAGGGTTCCACCAAAAACAAAAGTGAACCATGGTTTTCGTTTATAGAGGAAATAGATCTGAAGGAACTGTGTCGAAACCAGCAGGGTTACAAAGGTCCAGAACAGTTGCTGACAGTTGAGCTAATCTAAGCAGCAGATGTGAACTTTAACACCCTGAACTTTCAAGTATGGTGTAACTGTGTAATTGAGATTATTTGGAAATTCATTAACATTTGTCTCCTACACAGGCCCCGTGCTGGTAATCACTGAGTACTGCTCCCATGGCGATCTTCTGAACTTCCTACGTAATAAAGCTCAGAACTTCTTAAACTGTACAATTTCAATTCCAGAGGACAGGAGTAACTATAAAAACATCGCGACTGACAAGATATTTTTAAGAAGGTATTATTACTAATGTATTTTCTTTTTTCTCTTTTTTTCCCTGATATCATGCCAATCATAACATATACTGTATTTCGATTTTTTTTTTAACAGTGACAGCGGAATTTCCAGCACCTGTTCAGACAGTTACCTGGACATGAAGCCTCTGGTGGTCAGATCTCGGAATGCACACAGTATGCAATCCATGAATCCTTTATTTATTCTTCCCTCTAAATATATGAAATCTCCTGATATTTTTAAGTATTTTAGAGTAATTCTACTTCCTGTTCTGGTGCAGCTCCTTCCTTGAGTCAAGAACAAGATTTGTTGGAAATGGATGACCTGCTCATATTTTCCTATCAGGTGGCTCAGGGACTGGAGTTTCTCGCAGCTCAAAATGTGAGTCGGGCTGAGCATTGTTTATGAATTAATTTTATTTTTAGGTGTCAATAATTAAAAAATATGGGCAGCCATGGTCTTATGGTTGCTGATTTGTTTCCTGAGCCAAAACACCTGTGAGGCGGTAGAGGGGTTGAGTCGCACCTGCCTCTACCTTTATGGCTGAAATGCTTTTAAGCAACGCACCTAACCCCCAACTACTCTCTGTGTGCTGCAGTGCGGCAGCCCACAGCTCCGAGTGCGTGTGCTTACGTTGGATGTGTTAAATGAGGGGGAACTTTTCCCTTGTGGGATTGATATAGTACAGTCAGCCCCCAATTTACGAAGACCCCTTTGTACGAAATCCCCGGATTACGAAAAACATTTTCTTGAGCTTCCGTCCCCGAAATATGAAACAACCCCCTCTTACGAAAAGAAATTCAAAATTCAAACGCGCCAATCAAAATTTCACACGTGCGAGTTGCTCTCTCATTGGCTGTCTCTCAACATCCCGCCCCACTGGCCTCCTAGATAGAGACAGAAGGAAGCTTCACTCTTTAGTTTTTAGTTTAGTTTTTTTAAGTTAGTAAATGTTTAATAAATGTGGGCGCATTTCAGCTCATCTGGAATTCCGATCCCTCAAGGAATCAAATTAAAGTTGAGTTTGTCAAGCAGGGAATGCGCTTTGAATTCACGTCTTGTGGGCGTGGCCCGCAGTGCACACACGAGAGAAGGAGATATATATATATATATATATATAGAGGTATATCTAGAGAGAGAGAGAGAGAGAGAGAGAGAGAGAGAGAGAGAGAGAGAGAGGTGTGTGTGTGTGTGTGTGTGTGTGTGGTGTGTGTTAATAAAAAATGTTTAATAATGGTTTAATTAATAAATATGTTAATAAAATGGTTTAATCTGTCAATAAAATGGTTTAACAAATAGTTTTCTTTTACTTTTAACACATATTTCATACAAAATTGGTGTACTTTTATCATTTTTAGTGTTTATGGGGTTTATCCAGCCCAAGGACTGGAGCCTTGGAACGAATTAGGCGTTTAACATGTAAGATGCGACCCCTACTTACGAAATCCCCGCTATACGAAAAGGGCTCCGGAACGGATTAATTTCGTAAATTGGGGGCCGACTGTATATCAATGTCCAAAATCCAAAATCAAAATGAGACTAATTGGAATTAAGTGGCTAAATCAAATCATTTATACTGAAGTGTTTTATTGACAATCAAAAATTTTGAACTAGATTTTGACATTTTGATGTGATTTGATTCTTTTGTTGTCTTTCCAAAGTGTATTCACAGAGACGTCGCAGCCAGAAATGTTCTTCTGACAGATGGGGGTGTAGCCAAAATCTGTGACTTTGGATTGGCCCGTGATATTATGAATGATTCCAACTACGTGGTCAAAGGAAATGTGAGTGATCAAAAAATGTAGTAACATTAAATATTACATAAATATATTAATATATTAACTCTCCATGTAACTTTCTACATCTAACAGGAAAAAATGTACATTGCAAAAAACCAAATATTTCCTTAAAAGTGCGTCCAAAGTTCAATGTGTCTAAAATTATCTTTTGTATGGTTCAACTGCCAATCTATTTTTTCCCCGGGGAAATGTAGTGTATGTTAATGTCATCACTCACTCATTACCGAACCACATAATCCTATTAGGGTCGAGGAGTGGCTGGAACCTATCCCAACCAACAGTGCGTAAAAGTGGCGTACACCCTGAACAGCTCACCAGATCTTCTCAGGGCAACCAGTCCTGCTTACGCTCACACCTAGGGGCAATTTAGAACAGCCAATTAGAATAACGTGTACGTCTTTAGACTGTGGAAGGTAACCAGAGTACCCAGTGGAATCCCATGCAAGCACACGTGACTGGAATGCAGAATTTTCTTGCTGTGAGGACCAATGCACCACTGTGTTGCCCTGTGAACGCCGTATAAAGCTGAATTTATTTCTGAAGAAAAAGGAAATGATTTGTGTGTAGTGTTGATGATAAATGGATAATGCAATATTTCAGAGCACTGATATTGGTTATATGAGTAATATATGTGGAAATGTGTGTGTGTGTGTGTGTGTGTGTGTGTGTGTGTGTGTGTGTGTGTGTGTGTGTTGGCATTTAGGCTCGTTTGCCAGTGAAGTGGATGGCTCCAGAGAGTATCTTTGAGTGTGTGTATACAGTGCAGAGTGATGTTTGGTCGTATGGTATTCTGCTGTGGGAGATCTTCTCTCTGGGTAAGAAATCACTTTTAACACATTACCATAGAAACAATTGTTATCTGTGTCTCTTTCTAATGTAAGACCATTCATTCATTCATTCATTCATACATTTGTCAAACACCTCAATTCTTATCATGGGGAGCCTGCAGCCAACCATGTCTGAAGGCAGAGTACACCCTGAATAGCTTGTCAGGCAATCACAGTGATAACCCATAAACACAATCATTCTCACTCACACCTCAGCGAAATTTGAAATGAACAAATAGCTTAGTGTGCATGGATTTGGACTGTGGCAGAAAGGCGGAGTATTCAGAGGAAACGCATGCTAGCACAGGGAGGGCATGCAAACACCACATGGAAGTGTCCTTGCTGACCCTGGGACTCAAACCCAGGATATTTTTTCTTTTTTTTTTTTTTAAGTTAAAGAAATGTTTACAGTTTTTTTTTTAAAGAGTGAAAAAAGTAGAAAACTGATGATTCCATACATACTGCATTGGGCTAGTCAGTGACGTTCACCACACCACAATAGTTCCCGTTTCACAGAAATATGTCCACATTGCACCAGTAATCTGAACATTTCTGTAACTGCCTTCAGCTATCCAGTTAAATAATAAGGATAACAATAAAAGTCTAAAATTAAAAATTATAAATATTTGTAATTTTTAATTTTAGACTTTTATCCTTATTCTTTAAATGGAATGGAGCAACTGTGTGCACACAATTTCCTCTAGGATCAACAAAGTACAGCGATCCCTCGCTACTTCGCGCTTCAATTCATGCGGCTTCGGTGCATCGCAGTTTTTTTTAAAAATATTCCTCGAATTAAAAAAATAAGGAAATTAAGGAAGAATAAGGGGAAAAGTTCAGGAAAATCCGGCAAAACAAGTCCAATTATGCAAAAACAAACAAACAAACAAACAAAAAAAACCCAAACACCCCAACAAAACTACTTATATTTTTATGTGAGGTGCGCATCTGAGTGTGTGCATGCGCATCTGTTCACCCCGAAATAAACAAAAACAAAACAACCCAAAACCCACCAACAAAACTATTTGCATTTTTATGTGAGGTGCGTGTGCGCACGTCTATATGTGTGTGTGTATTTACGTATATTTTATTTACATCTTATACATTATTTTTGAATATTTAATTGTTATTATAAGCATTTATAGTGTTCAATATGTATTTATTGATTTTATATACACATATACATGTACGTATACGTCAGTCGGATAGTTGATCCTACTTCGCGGAATTTGACAGTCGTGGGGGGGATCTTGGTCCCGATTAACCACGGAAAGTGAGGGATCCGTGTATTCTGATTCTGATTCTGATTCTGTGGTGACACTGTAGGGTTCATGATAGATTTATAAACAAATTTCAGGAATTTTGTTTTCCTGTATTTAAATAAACTTCCAGCTGTGGCCTCACTTGACATATTACTCTGCACTGGATATAATGATGACCAGTGTGTCTATTATTGTCCATAATGAAGCCAGATCCACAAAAAATTGACATTTGTCTTGAAGCACATTGGCCGGTTGGGTAGTGGTTAGGGTGGTCGGTTCATGATCGAGAGGTTATGAGTCTGAATCCCAGTTCGATCCCCACCATGCCAAGATCCCTGTACAAGATCTTAAGTACAAGTGTGCTTCTGTCCACCCAGGAAAAATAAATGCGTACAAGTAAACTACTTGCAAGGTAACCTGCAATGGACTAGAATCCTGCCAGGAGGGGTGGGACCGCTGGTTGCTTCATGCTAAGAAAACTTTGAAGAAGCTCCAGCCTGATGGGCCAGTAAGCTCAGGACTAAAAGTCCGACCGACTTTATTGTTATGAAGCAGCTTTACATTCATTCATTCATTTTCTGAACTGTTTAATCTTAAATAGAGTCACAAGGAGGCTGGCGCCCATCTCAGCTGACTCGGGACGAGGGCAGAATACACTCTGGACAGCTCGTCAGGCCATCACAGGGCAGAAACACGTTGATGGCTATGCAGCTACTCTTTACGAATGACAGCGGTGGCTGTTTTACATGCCTCTCACCATAGATAGCCTTTGATAACCCGGTTAGCTGCACTGGAGGGGCATCTGTACATTACATTTACATCTTTTTACACCCGAGGCCGAGTGGCTCATCATGCCGGGGCTTATTCCAGGTTTCCGTAGCGTGAAGCGACCAGGAGTTCAACTCCTCCTGGATGGGATGCTAGTCCATCACAGGTTGCCTTCCCAGTATATTATTTTTTACTGGTACCCATTTATACTGCTGGGTGAACACAGGCACACTTGGGGTTAAGACCTTGCCCAGGGGTCTTCACACAGTGGGAGTCTCACTGGGATCTGAACACACAACCCCCTGATCATGAGCCCAGCACCCTAACCACTACCCCACTGGCGCCACATGGTACCAACTTTGGACCGTTTTGTGTCTTTTTTCTATTTTAAAATGTTGTGGAAATTTCATAAATTGTACAATAAAGTTCCAATCATTTAATTGTCTTTCAATTCCTGCTTTTAAAAGTTTTACAAAATGTGGTGAGTGGAGGGTGAGATTTGGGGCGGGGGATGCATACTTTTACAAGGTATTATAGTTCAATGAACTTTTCCCCAAAAACGTTGTAACCAACCAACTCATATGAGTTCAGGCTCTTCCAGGCTCTTGTTCCTTGTTTTGTCCTTCTGTTATATATATATATATATATATATCCAGTAATATTTCTTACATATTATGATATTATAGGTAAAAGCCCATATCCCAACATCCTGGTGGACTCCAGGTTCTATAAGATGATAAAGAGCGGCTATCAGATGTCCCGTCCTGACTTTGCTCCACCTGAGATGTAAGTGGTATTTTAAACCTCCTAAAAGGCAAAGTAGTCAAAGCATTCATTCATTCTCTGAACCACTTAATCCTAAGTAGGGTCACAGGGAGGCTGGTGCCCATCTCAGCCAACTCTGGGCGAGCGCAGAGTGCAGCCTGAACAGCTTGCCAGGCCATCGCAGGGCAGAAATACCCTGATGGCTATGCAGATACTCTTGTTGCAAGTCAGCAATGGTTCTTTTACACCTCGCACCATAGACAGTCCCCCAGTGCAGCTAACTGGGTTATCAAAGGCCGACGATGTCTCCCACTGTCTATGGTGAGAGGCTCATGTAAAAGAGTCATTGCTAACTTTCAACAAGAGTAGCTGCAAAACCGTCAACGTGTTTCTGCCCTGTGATGGCCTGGCGAGCTGTCCAGGGTGTACTCCGCCCTCACCCAGAGTTGGTTGGGATGGGCACCAGCCTCCCCGTGACCCTAATTAGGATTAAGCGGTTACAGAAAATGAACTGAAACATAGACAGTGAGAGACTTGGCCGGCCTTTGTTAGCTGCACTAAGGGGTTTTCCTAACAACCCCAATCATCATGACTTCAGTAATGATCCCTTGATTTGATTTATTTTTATTTAGGCTTTCACAAGCAAAAAAAAAAAAAAAAAAAAAAGACTTATGAATTTCTGCTCAGGTACGCCATCATGACAATGTGCTGGGACCTGGAACCCACTGAGCGACCGACTTTCAGCAAGATTATTCATCTCATCGAGAGACTGCTGCCAGAAACTCCAGACCAGGTAAAATCAGAGCCGAAACATCCTGCCCTTTCTTACAGACCCAACTTGATCTGCGGAAATTCGCAGAAATTTGAACACTGCAAAGAAACGTGTGACTGCCGTCACGTGTATCTCAAATCACCACAGAGAACCTTCAGCACTGCAGCCTTCTGCAGTTACTCACGAGAAATTCTAATGTCTTTGATTTTCCTGCCGTGTTTCTGCAGTAAGATCGGAAAAGTGTAATTTTTCCGCAAAACAAAGTGACATCACCGTCAGCATTGTATGACCAATTGTGAACAATGTGGGAACGTTGACAAGCACCGGTGGTACCGGTGTACCCCTTCTCAACAATGCAACTTTCGTACGGATACCCATGGTACCTCAGGAAGGAGGAACACAGTGTAGATGCGGAAGGCAAGAAGATGGAAAAAAACAACCTTGTTTTCCTCATCTACACTGCAGTGTGTTCAACCCTGAGGTATCATGTGTCTTCTTGTTTTCCTTTCGGCTGTTCCCTTTTCTCTCAGGGGTCACCACAGTGAATCTATGATTCGCACGTTTGATTTGGCGTAGGTTTGTACGGCGGATGCCCTTCCTGGCATAACCCTTAGCAGGGGACAGAAACATGCTGACGGTCATGCAGCTACTCTTGTCGAAAGTCAGCAATGGTTCTTTTATACCTCCATTTCACCGAAGCACGGCAGACTTACGAAAGCAAAAATGTTGTTATCCGTAAACGTTCCGCAATTATTCCCTCATCTGCCGTGTCATTCCGTAGTTATTCCTCAAGTCTTCCTCCACTTCCGTCTGCTTCCGGCAGGCCCAAATATTCCGTGAACTTGCTTTTGAACATGTTCA
Source organism: Plotosus lineatus (assembly GCA_024760905.1). NCBI lineage: Eukaryota > Metazoa > Chordata > Actinopteri > Siluriformes > Plotosidae > Plotosus > Plotosus lineatus. The sequence continues at coordinate 33,956,654 of CM045742.1, read as the reverse complement.
AAAGCACGTTCACGGAAAAATATTCCGTGAATGTTCCATGTGGTCACTTTGGCGTACCCGTTCGGCACATGCTGTGAACGTTCCGAGAGTATAATAATTTCCACTTTTCCGTAGGATTTTCACCCATTTTCCGTGTAACAATGCTGAAGCTTTTCTGTAGACTGCGTTCCACGCCTTTCCGCTACAAGATCATTGCATGCCATAGTCCAGTGAAATGGGGGTATAGGAATTTCCACTTTTTCGTAGTATTTGCACTCGTTTTCCGTGTAAAAATGCCAAAGCTCTTCCTTAGACTGCGTTCCGCGCCTTTCCGCCACGATCATTGCACACGATCATTTCCAGTGAAATGGGGGTATTACATGAACCTCTCACCATAGGCAGTGAGAGACATGGCCGTCCTTTGATAACCCAGTTAGCTGACCTTGGGGGGGGGTTTGCGCAGTGACGAGCCGTTGAGAGTTGAGAGTAGGGTCTGAACCCCCAACCTCAGCACCTTTACCACCAGGCCACCACTGCGTACGATTGTACTAACTCAGCTTATTTAAACTTCCTTATACTGAACAATCTGTTTCTGTGTTTAGACTCAGTATAACAATGTGCAGACAAAAGAACTAGATGAAGAGCAGCTGGAGGCTTGTGATACCGCCAAAAGTGATGAAGAATCATGTGAGCAGGAGGAGGATCAGCAACCCTTGATGAAGGCCAACAACTATCAGTTCTGCTAAACCCTCGACAAACTCTGCTTAAAGAATCCTTTCAATAAAATGTCATGTGGATGCAAGAACCATCTCTGATTATCATCTTCAGTTCAAACTTCTGTGTTTCCTTTTCTGTAAGTGTAAAATCAGGCACAGGTTCAGAGTAAGGCATCGTACTCTTTGCTTAACTCGTTTCTTGTGTTAAGTAGCAGTTCCTTCTTTGAGAGGATGGAGGAGGGAAAAAAAAAAAAGCAATTCAGCATTACCAACTTCCAGTGTAAAAGCAAGCTTGCAAGGTTCACTTCCATATTTTTCATATTGTGTTTTAAAAGTGGAAAACAGCAAACTAGCAAAACTTTATGCTCTTGTGTGTATCTATTTGTTTTTGTGTTTTTACAAGCTTGAGTGATAACGTCCCGTTTTTAATGTCGCATACAAAAGGTACACGTGATACGAATGCAATGAATTTTCTACCCAATCAATAATAAGCAATTAACTGTATTGAATGAGATGAAGTATGACAAAGAATTATTCATTGAAAGGAGTGTCAGCACCCTCCGAGAGCATTAATTCTCATTAGATATACTATCATATAAAAGCCAAATTCCATTGTTTTATAATTTATTAAAAAATATTTTTAATGTAGACAGTCACGTTGCTGTGTTGAGCATCGCAATCATGCAATAATCATTTAACTTATCCCATGAAAATGACGCAATAACAAAGTTATCTGAAGGCGATTACGCAATAACAAGAATAAATTGATGGCCTTCCACCAATCAGAAGTGAAAAAAAATTATCAACACTGGGATCCATTAATTTTTTTTTTTTTAGATTAATATAATTTTGAAATCCAGTTGTTTATAACATGCGTCACGGGTTTCAGTTGCTTTATCTGATTTCTTTTGTTTGTATGTTTTTTTTAATTTTTTTTTTTTTTATTTAAACTGTATACTGTGTATATGCATATTTGTTGCAGCACCAAGCAAACACTGCCATGTGTAAATAATGTCAAAGAATGTGATCGCCACTGATGGTCTATTACTACACCTAACGAGAAAATGTTCCCTGGTGTCCCTGGTGGTCAATCACACCAGATCACCGGTAGTACTAAACCTTTACCAGCCACAAAAGTTCTCACAAAAAAAAAAAAAAAAAAAGATCTAAAATTGGAAATATTTAAGTATTTCTTGCTGTGTTTTTGTAAGAGTTGTCCTCAGAGACAACTCTATTGAACATCTCGTGATATCAAATGTCTTGTGATTTATATCCGAGTATTCAGGAAACCTGTCTGTGTTTTTGTCTCAGCAAAATTGTTATAAGCTACACAGAAAAGCCAAGAAAGCGTCGCAGAGCCTTCGTGTATTTACTCGAGCTGTTATTAAGTGTTTAATTACAGTGGAGCATGTTTACTTTTGATTCACTGGCACAGTGACTGACATTCCGTCATTCCAGAGATGATCCTTATGGTGTCGGGTAAAAAGAAGGTAGAAATGGGGACCGATGGAGTGAATGAAAGTGAACATAATACATTAGCAATGTACTGTTATTGTCATTTTTTTGTTTTGCCAGAATTGGCTGTTAATCAACATGTACATTCCTTAATTGTACAGTTTAAGTCAGCATGTTTATAAATAAAAAAAAGGCTGAAATATAATTGAAAATGTTTTAAATATGGAGCAAATATTCACAAACATAGTTGTAATAAATGGTGTTAATTATTACTTGGGGTGGTTCTCTTTAATCTGAAAATGACCACACAAATAATTATCAATAAATACTATCATTTTATATTAGAATTTCTCCTATCCACCCTGCCAAGTGTCCTCGTGTAGATTTTCTTTCCAAAAATTTTACATACAGTGTTTCAGTACACATCATTCACGACACATGTCATTCCTGGACCACATCCACGGGTGAAGCGTCGGCGTCCAACTCTACCTCTTTCTCTTCTTCCATGTGCTCGGTCTCGTCGTCCTCTCTGTTGAGTTGTGCCACTCCGAGCCTGTAGAGACCATCACGGATCATCACCACCTCGCCCTGCTGGCACACCCTCAACACCTCGGCCATCTGTTGGCTCACCACATCCCGGCTTCTCATGAAGTCCATTAGCCGATTGTAGAGGTAGTAATGCGCTGCGTTGTTGAAGACGAGCGTGCTTGGTTTCTCTTTATTTTCCCCGGACTCGTTCTCCTTATCTTCTGAACCACGGCTTATGTATGAAACCAGATTGGAGTAAGGCTGTAGCTCCTTACAAAGAGTCAGGGCACGGTGAGGATCTGACGAAAAAGATGAGGAAGAGGGAGAATTGGATGTGGAGGTGAGGCAAGGATCGCCAGGGTGTACTATATAGCGCAGAGAGGACTTGGTGTGAGGGTGAACCCGGGAGTTGGAGTCCACAGACGAGAGGTCCATGCTGTACTGCTGCTCCTGGAGTTCAGGACAGGAGACGAACTGAGACAGAGAGACAAACAGAGGATTGGATTTGGGTTTTATCTTCGCTTTGTATACTTGTTAGTAGGATTACAGGGGTCCCTCACTTTCCGTGGTTAATTGTGACAGAGACCCCCCGCGACCGTCAAATTCCACAAAATAGGATCAACTCCCCTACATGTATGTGTGTATATAATATCAATAAATACATATTCAGTGATATAAAATGCTTATAATAACAATTACACATTCAAAAATAATGTATAAGATGTAAATGAAATATTCGTAAATACACACACATATAAACGTGCGCACGCGCACCTCACATAAAAATACAAATAGTTTTGTTGAGGGGTTTTGGGTTGTTTTGTTTTTGTTTATTTGGGGTTTTTTTTTTTTGCATAATTGGTCTTGTTTTGTGGCGTTTTCCTTAACTTTTTCCCCTGTTCTTCCTTAATTTCCTTATTTTTTACTTCAATGAATATTTAAAAAAAAAAAAAAAACGTGATGCACTGAAGCCGCATGAATTGAAGCGCGAAGTAGCGAGGGATTCGTGTGTACAAAAAGCTCGGGGTGCAGTTTTAGAGAATTTTTCCAGAAGTCGAGCTTTGATTCGGATTTGAATTTGGAATTTGAAATTTGGAATTTGAATTCGGATTTGAATCTGATTTCGGAATGATTCAGATCAAATTCAGGATTCAGTAACTTTTAAAGGTTTCTTGAACATTGTGAGAGAAGGAAATTGTTGACAGCTTGGATTGTTGAACTTGGTCGAGGTTTGTGCTCTCTGGGTGTCATTGTTCTCGTTAAATTTTTCGTAGGTAAAGTCCGTTGGGATTTTTACACCTGAGCCATAGTGACTCATCGGACCAGTGCTTATCCCCGGTTTCCGTAGCGTGAAGCGACTAGGAGTACAACTCCCCCTGGATGGGACGCTAGTCCATCGCAGGTTACCTTCCCAGTATATTTTTACTGGTACCCATTTATACTGCTGGGTGAACAGAGGCACACTTGTGGTTAATACCTTGCCCAGGAGTCTTAGCACAGCGGGGGTCTAACTGGGATTTGAACTCACAACCTCCCGATCATGAGCGCAGCACCCTAACCACTATGCCACCGGCCCCACTAAATTTTTTCTAGGTAAATCCAAATTGACCCCCTCCAAATCCTGACCCCCCCAAACTAATGTTTAGTGACAGCTGTGTAGCAATAGTGGACATATATTTCAAAAGCAGAACTTTCTGTTGTCACAAACTTTAACTGTTTGTCAAAACATTATCATTGACATTGTGGAATACAATAGAGGAAGTGATACTTACTTATTTTGTAGAAAACATAACCTATCATTTTCTAAATCCTGGACACCCCCAGTGCAGCTAACTGGGTTATCAAAGGCCGACCTTGTCTCTCACTGTTTACGGTGTAAGGTTCATGTAAAAAAAAACATTGCTGACTTCCGACAAGAGTAGCTGCATAGCCGTCAGCGTGTTTCCGTCCTGCGATGGCCTGGCGAGCCGTCCAGGGTGTAATCTGCCCTCACCTGGAGTCGGCTGGGAGGGGCGCCAGCCTCCCTGCGACCTTAATTAGGATTTGGGTTACAGAAAATGAACTGAACTGAAATCCTGGATACACGTCTTATCACATCTACAAGGCCACTGATGATGTCATGCCAATGCCGGCCTTCTTCATCCCAATACAATTAGAGTCTGTGAGATCAGCCACGCCTTTGCCTTTGGAATTCACTTTCTGAGAGAGTTTAGAAAGTCCCAAGTGTCACATTTACAGATAAAGATTATAAAAGCACATCTCACTCAGTGCTGTTCCAATTCATTTGCATCGGGCCTCTGGTTTGTGTGATCACTGCTGATCATGCTTCCTCTGACCTTTAGTTTGGCTCCTGCATGTTCCAGGCTCTGCCCTGTTGTTTAGTGTTATTTGTGTTTTATTCTGTCCACTGATTTGTTCTAACACTTTCATCTGTTTGTCATTCGATTTTAATTGTGTTTCAACCTCGTAAAACCTATTTACAAGAGATTTTAACAGGACATTTGTTTTAAACCATGAACTTCCCAGTGCCATATTTAACTCGTAGTCAAAGCATCTTCTCTGAGCATTTGAACTGCAAAACAATCCTGATCCTCGTTATATTAAGACAAGATGATAATGACTTATAGTATTTAAAATATAAAGGTATTTTAAAATGTTAACAAATATTTTGAGATTTTAAATTACATCATCATCATCATCATCATCATCATCATCATCATCCGCTTCTTCATGGGTCGGGTCGCGGGGGCAGCAACTTAAGCAGAGGTCCAGACATCCCTATCCCCCACCACTTCCTCCAGCTCTTCCGGGGGGACACCGAGGCATTCCCAGACAAGCCGGGAGACATAGTCCCTCCAGCGTGTTCTAGGTCGACCCCAGGTTCTCTTCCCAGTTGGACATTCCCAAAACACCACACCAGGGAGGCGTTCGGGAGGCATTCTGACCAGATGCCCGAGCCACCTCAACTGGCCCCTCTCAATGCGGAGGAGCAGCGGATCTACTCCGAGCTCTCCCCGGATGGTAGATCTTCTCACCTTATCGCTAAGGGAGAACCCCGCCACCCGGCGAAGGAAGCTTATTTCAGCCAGATCTCATTTTAAAGTACATTTCAGATAAAAAAAAAAGAAGTTAATAAGTTTATATGCCCCATGTTTCGATGTATTTTTCATTCTTGGAGGACTGATTTCAGATTAATCTTAAATGATCCCATGACTGAATTAAGATTAGGTGCTTCAGAAAACAAATTAATAATTTAAGATTGATATCAATAAATATAACGGTACAATACATATACAATGATCCCTCACTACTTCGAGCTTCAGTTTCTGCGGCTTCAGCGCATCGCGGGTTTTTCAAAAATATTAATCGAAAAATAAAAAAATTTTAAAAAAGGAAATTAAGGGAAAATAGGGAAAAAGTTAAGGAAAATACTGCACAACAAGGCCAAGAATGCAAAAAACCCAAACAAACAAAAAAACAACCCAAAACCCCAAAACAAAACTACTTACATTTTTATGTGAGGTGCGCATCTGTGTATGCTTGTGTGTCTGTATGTGTGTGCGTTTATATTTTATTTACATCTTATGCATTATTTTTTAAATGTTTAATGGTTATTATAAACATTTATAGTGTTTAATATGTATTTATTGATATTATATACACATATACATGAACGTATACGTCAGTCAAGGGGATCGATCCTACTTCGAGGAAATCGGCGGTCGAGGGGGGTCTCGGTCCCCATTAACCATAGAAAGTGAGGGATCCTTGTATACCAATAATAAGATTAATACTGATAAAGCCCATAATTTTAGATTTTTAAATTTAATGCTTTTCAAGACTTTAAGGCTGTTTAAGGATCTGCAGAAGCACTGCTTACTGAATACTTCATAAACTGACCTTGAGTTTGACAAAGGCACTCAGTAAATAAAATAAAATGTATATTTACAAAAATGTAGACTTTAACCTTTAAGAAGGACCACACACACACACACACACACACACACACACACACACACACACACGCGCACACGCGCACACGCGCACACGCACACACGCACACACGCACACACGCACACACAGCTATTACCACAGTAAAAATACTTTGTATAAATCGTGCTGACCTCTGCAGGACTCATGGGATCGGAGAAGCAGCCCTGGTTCCTCCCCCACATCTGTGACGCCAGCTCAGGGTACACTGCTTCTGTGCACAGCGCCACCTTCTGTGCACAGTCTGCTACATACACGGGTGGCCAGAAACGAGAAGACAGCAGCAGGTCTACATGATCTCGGGCACTCTCTCTACGCACCAAGTATTTAGAGCCGCACACCACCTGATAGATAGTAACAAACCTCAAAATTATGCTTTACACTGTGATCTATTATAACTGGTTCAGCATATATGTATATATAGATAGGCCCTCAACATTTGCGGGGATTCAGTTCCCACGAATCAAGATAATCCGCGAGTTCTGTACCCGGAAGTAAAATCCCGTGTATCACGTCATATGGGCGAATGAGCAGCCGGAAGTAAAAATACTATGTATCCATTACATGCGCTAAAATATGCTTCTTAAACACATTCTATAGACAGTCTTACTCATTAATACCGTATTAATGTAGTAAAATATAGTAATAATTAAGAAAAACTTTTCAATGTTTACTCTTATTTTTAATAATGATAAAATATAAACATTATACAGCATATACTGTTGTAAAGCACTCGTTTTAAAGTCTTTTTCAATTATTATTCCAGTACAGTACCTAAGTTAATGTTTGTGATATATTAAAAATAACGCGTCCCACGTTTTGGCAATCAGCCAGCTTGCGGGTTGAAGTTTTTCCATGTCTGTCCATTTGCGTTTGCTTGCCAGCTGTGCTTGGCTTCGTGCAAATGAGCTGATCAAAAACTAGGGAAATTTATCTCTTTACTTGAAAACAACATGCACAGTCTGTGGCTGTTGTTATAATCCAATAAAATTAGAGTTTCAAGGTGTCGGACACGCCCACATACAGAAAGGATTGGCTCTCCGCTTCGCGCCACAGTGACGTGGCATTGAAAATAGCTGAATAGATTTAAATGCGCAAGATTTATTCATCGGTTTTTGTTTTATTTGATGGCTTTTTGCATTTTTATTTAAATGACAGTGAAATTATGTATCCGTTATTCTGTTAAGAAGCCACCTGATTTATCCGAGAGCCAGATACAAACATAAAAAGAGGATTTGGATAGAATATGACCAGATGACCAGTGATGACAGCACTACCCCCTCCCCCCTACAGATTTTTACACCGGATTTGCATCGATCGCAAAAATGACCCATTTGACTTACAAAAAGGCAGAAATCCGCCAATTGGCGGAAAATTCCAATCCCTGTTTAAGATGTATGGAGAAAGTTACAGAAGCCATACTTTATTAATAATTCTTAGAATGGAGGTTGGGGTTGTGTGGCGTGTACTGTATGCCGTAGAACATTTTAATCATTTCATTTTAATCAAATCTGATTTTATGCATCTGCCATGTAGAAATAGTGCATCAGTGAGCGGAATGCTGTACAAATGTGTCAGTTTTTAATTGTAATAATCATTTCATTTGTAAAAAATATCATTAAACTCAATCATATTGCATTATTTCTATTTTATAAAAATAATCAAACAAGGCATTGGATGATGCAGGTATTATTGGGGCAAAAGCAAATAGTGGGCTGGTGGGTGTGTGGATGATGTGATGCCGGGGAGAGCGCGCATGACCCTGGGGAGTATGCTTTTGTGGCATATTGTACGAGAATTAAGTGTAAACACTCCAGTAGTTGGCAGTGGCCAACTATTATACATATAATATATGTATTGTCGTGCTGTGGTGTCACGGTTTTTCAAACAAGCAAACGATATGAAGCGCAGAAAACAACCCCTCAAGAAACAACACAGAAAAATTTCAAACAGGAACAAAGAATTTTTTTTTTAATTTCAGGCACATTGGTGCACTTTAAATATTTTCTTTTACAGATTAAAAAACAATCTTAATAAAGTTTTTCTTTATTGTAAGTTGAAATATATTTCTTTCTTTTCTTGTTTTTAATGTTAATAAAGATACAAAGTCATGCATAGGTGTACTAATAATTTTATAGACAAAGAATACTATTTATAGTCCTCACGGGGCAGATGGGGGGGGGCGTCAAGTGTTTTTTTTTTTTCCTTCCTAGAGGGGGCGTCACAGAAAATAATTGAGAAGCACTGGACTAAAGGCTCCCTTAGAATAATTCTGCCTACAAATACTGTTATGATGATACTTTTCACATTCACGACTACCATTAGTAGTGCATTAGACCCAAGTTTCCTGTAAATCAGGGTACGTTTATTTATCTTCAACGAAGTCTTTCTGACCTTTTTTACTGACAATAATCATGAAGGGATAGAGAGAGTATATACCTGGTGAGGGCACACCTTGCTGAGTTTTCCTGCTGTGAAGTGTTTTGCAGGTAGAGGAGCTGTTGGAAAACCATTTTGTACTTGTGTATAAAGCAAACATGCAGACATCATCAACTCATCCTGCCAGAAAAATTAAAAAAAATAGAGCAATCATCAAACACTGATGTTCTGCTACAAAGGAAATAACTACCACAACAGAAATCAACAGACAGCCATTGCAATACTAAGTAGAAATAAGCACATCTACATATGGATGTTTGTACAGACGCAAAGCAGTGTAAACACAAAGATCACAGAGACGACGTCTTAATATATAAATATATATATATATATATATATATATATATATATATATATATATATATATATATATATATATATATATATATATATGTTCTATGTCATATATTATATATATGTGTTCAGTCTGTCGTTTGTAAACAATGGACGCGGCGTCATTACGTCAATGTACTATGTAGGTACGTCTAAACTCAAAATTTGACTTTAAAAAAAAAAAATTGAAAAAATTGAAAAAACGTAAAATGGATAAACGTAAGCCAGTGAGCGTGTGTAATTAATACACGTGCTTTGTGTGTGCCAGTACCTTGGTGGAGTCTGGTGCTAAAGGTACACCACATTGCTCCAGTATGGACATGAGCTCCTCTTCAGTGTGCTGCTCCATCTGCTCTGGTTTTAGCTGACCATCATGGATTAAACGCATCAACGTGCACAAGTCTCCTGTGAAGCCAACACACACACACAAATTGTAACAATTAATGACAATATTGAGAGAATTAAACTATAATTTGCTCATACTGTATTATCACTCCACTACAGAAATGAGTTTTGGTGGAGGTAGTGTGATCTCCAACTTCAGTTTGTCAATTTCACCAAACTTGGTGGGGACACTATTCTAGCTGAGTTCCAGAGATTATTTGACTTTGGAAAGGTCAGAACAAGGTCACAAAGTGCACTTAATACAGGGACACCTGTGAGGTTTAGACAAAAATAGAGGAAACAGGTTAGATATAGAGGAAATGAAATATTTCAGCCAGGTGACAACCTTGTGGAAAGTGAGACTCGAACCCCCAACCTTAGGACCAGCGATCCAGTGCTCTTTACCACCAAGCCACCACTTCCCTATACAGACGCTCCCCGACCTATGTTTTTAATTGGTTCCGGATGGCCGAACGCAAGTTGAAAGTGAACGTAAGTTATTACAATGACGTATGATGTGTGACTTATGACTCTTATACTGTATACATCCATAAAATACCATTTCCGTATCTCATAAAACATCCCTAAATCAATTATTATAAACATAACATTCTAAAATAATATCAACATTAATTTCAAATAAATCACTTATTTATACCGAGTTACTTTACATGAAGCTTAAAACAGCCAATCAACGCTTACAATATGTGAAGCTCTCAATACCGAAAGTAGTGTACTTGCAAAAGTAGTGTACTTGCTGTGGGTTATACAGACTTCCGGTTTTTCAAGTGCACAAGGGTGCCGTTGAACTCGTTTAGAACACAGCCTGCACTGATGTAAATCCCAACAAAGTGGAGAGTTCTTTCTTTTGTGTAAGTAAGTAAGTAAACTTTATTCAAGAGATGCATACAAAGAACAAGTACAAATCCTAATGAATATTAATATAAAAATAAATATACACTCTTAGGATTCTGCTAAAAGATAATATATATCTGTAATTGTTCTGTAATTTGTGCATTCGGGTTTTCATTCATATCACAAATCACGTCAGCGTACTACGTAGGTACGTCTAAATTCAAAATTTGACTTTTTTTTTGAAAAAAACAAAAAACAAACATAAAATCGAAAAAATGTAAAACGGATGAACGCAAGTCGGGGAGCGTCTGTATATATATATATATATATATATATATATATATATATATATATATATATATATATATATATATATATATTAGACTTTATATAAAATATATATAAATATAAAATATAAATAAATAAAATATATATAAATAAAAAACAAAAAATAAAATAAATATAAATATATACAGGGATCCCTCACTTTCCGTGTTTAATTGGGCTCGAGACCCCCCTGCAACCACTGAATTCCGCAAAGTAGAATCGATCCCCCCCGACTGACATACACGTACATGTATATGTGTATATAATATCAATAAATACATATTCAACACTATAAATGCTTATCATAACAATTAAACATTCAAAAATAATGCATAAGATGTACATAAAATATAAATACACACATATACAGACATGCATGCGCACACAGATGCGCACCTCACATACAAATAAGTAGTTCTGATGGGGGGGGGGGTCGTTTTTTTTTTTTTTTTTTCTATAATTGGCCTTGTTTTGCGGCATTTTTCTTAACCTTTTCCCCTATTCTTCTCTAATTTCCTTATTTTTTAATTCGATGAATATTAAAAAAAGTGCGATGCACTAATGCCACATGAATTGAAGCACGAAGTGGCGAGGTATCACTGTGTATATATATATATATATATATATATATATATATATATATATATATATATATATATATATATATATATATATATATGTGTGTGTGTGTGTGTGTGTGTGTGTGTGTGTGTGTGTGTGTGTATAAACTATAGAATACTATAACAAGCACATGAGTATTAATTAACTCCAATACCCATATGGGGCCAATTTGCTACATTATTCATGCTGTGTGGCGGAGGAACACTGCACTCTATGAGTGCTCCTCTCATTCGTCATATTAATATTACTCCAATTCATCTTCATATTCTAAAAAGGTTGTCAAAGCCACTTTGACACAATTGTAATAGTACTATGAGCATTCCAGACTATGAACAATAGTGATGTTATTCGAATGATTCAACAGCATTTCGCTATAAACAGACTGATTTGAAAACATTTTAACCTGAGTGCTCTGTGTTGGTGGTCATTTTATCCTTCTCTGTATTAATGACTGTTGAGCTCCTCATAAGTGCAGGAAAGAAAGGAGCGATGATGGAGGCATCAAAGCGTGTGATGGAGACACTGGAAGGAAAGACTGCCTGCTCTAGGGCCTCACTCTCCATCGCCAGCCAGAACTCCTCCACCTGCACCTCAGCCGAGGCCTGGAACTCCGGCCACGTGAACTTCAGAGAGAGGAATCGAGGTCATCTTCATGCAGTTTACCCAACTTAATCTACCCCCCACGACTATGATGATGTAAGACAGAAGGTTGTTTTACCTCCACATTTTTGAGCTCTAGTACGCTGCTCATACTGCGTTGTGCAATTTCCAATTTAGGAGTGATGCCGCAGATCCCACAGATCATATCGTTGAAATCACGTACTGTCAGGCACTCAAATGCCCAGTAACCATTGCACAACAACTCCTGCACACGTGTCTGCTCGGCTGAACTCAACACACAACCTGAGGATGGATTACAGGGGAGGAATCAAGGAAGCCATCAGGAGAGAATGGAGAGAACACAATCAGGAAAGCAAATGAAAAAAGAAAGAACCAAGAAGAGAAATTCAAAGAAAGAGGTTTGAATTTTATTATTCATAATTATTGACTTGTCTTTGTATTTAATTCCTATTTCTGATACTCAAATTGACAATCATTACAAATAATTTACATTTTATAAGTTATGAGAGATTTGCAGCGAGTGAGAAAATGTTAGCATTTAAAACACCTGTACTGTACAGTGGTACCTCACCTTACGAAATTAATCCGTTCCAGAGCCTTTATCGTAACCTGGATTTTTCGTAAAATGAACCGCATTTTACATGTGAAACGCGTGATTCGTTCCAAGGCCCCCAATACTACCACCTAAACCCTTTAAAAATTATAAAAGTATACCTTTGAAAACCTTCTTCTGCTTCAATATCGTACCGATGGTAGACGGTTTTGGCTATATTCCTTTGTGATATCACTCAACCGCATACCACGAGCCCGCTTCTTCTTTTCACTCGCACCGGAAATCAAACGGGGGTGTGCGTGCTGACCATGTCTTCTTAGCAGAGTTATAATCTTACAAATGTTTATGGAAGGTTAAAAGCCTGAGTCAAAAAACTCATGAAACAACAGTAACTGTCCTTTACACGAAAAGCATTATGGGAGATGCAGCTCCATAATAGCAAATGGGAGGGAGCTGCGTCATCCCTCCTAGCCAATGGGAGGCCAGCGAGGTGGGATGTTGGGAGATAGCCAATGGGAGGGAGCTATGTCATCCCTCCTCGCCAATGGGAGGCCAGTGGGGCAGGATGTTGGAAGATAGTCAATGGGAAAGCAGCTCATGCATTGTTTGAATGGTGCCTTTTAATGTTTGAATGGCGCGTTTGAATGTTTGAATGGCACGTTTGGTGCGTTTCGTAAGGAGAACTTGTTTCATATACAGAGACAAAACATTTTGGAAAATGTTTTTCGTAACCTGGATTTTTCATTTGCTGGGACTATAGTGAGGTACCACTGTATATACAAAAACACTGACCTGATGGATTCTGTGTGTTGTAGATTATGTCAAGTGCTGCTCGGAAAGGGTCCTGACCCTGTTTGATGCAAGTCCGGATTTTAAAGAACAAGTCCAAACTCACCAGCAACTGGTTTCCCACATTAAACAAACCTGAAAAACATAAACACTCCAATCATCCCACGGACGTGCTGATATCTTTTTACGGCCAAGACAATTATAAATGTATTACTTTTGACATTTACATGCGAGTTGAAATAAATTAATCATTTTGTTTAATATGTGAGGCAGCTATGGCCTAATGGTTATAAAAGTGGCTGTTGGACTGAAAGGTCGCTGGGTTCAATTCCCGAGCCAGCAGGAAAAATGTGTGGCCGTGGGAGAATGAGCTCCACCATACTCTCCCCAGTCCTGTTCACGCTGTACACCTCGGACCTCCAGTACAACTCGGAGTATTGCTATGTGCAGACGTTTGTAGACGATATTGTTATTGTAGGCTGCATCTATATCAAGGATGGATAGGAAGTGGAGTACAGAAAAGTAATAAAGGACTTTGTTTCATGGTGTGACTCCAAGCACCTGCAACTCAACACCACCAAAATGAAGGAAATGGTGGTGGACTTCAGAAAACCCAGAGTGCACCCAGAGCCAGTGACAATCAGAGGGGAACAGGTAGAGATTGTGCAGATGTACAAATACCTGGACATGCAGCTGTAAGACAAACTGGACTGGACTGCCAACATTGATGATCTGTGCAAGAAAGGGGCAAAGCAATCTGTACTTCCTCTGAAGACTAGCACCCTTCAACATCTGCAAAAAACTGCAGCAGATGTTCCACCAGTCTGTGGTGGCAAGCCGCCTCTTTTATGTGGTGGTGGTGCTGGGGGCGGGGCATTAAGAAGAGAGAGACCTCATAACTGAACAAACTGGAGAGCAAGGCAGGCTCTGTTTTTGGGACAAAACTAGACAGTAACATCGGTGACAGAGCGGCAGGGCTGAGACCGTTCCTCCCAATGCCATCAGACTTTTCATCAGCTCTGACGGCACACCACTTACCTTAATCTACACAAGTATGTTTAAACCGAACTTTTATTCATCTCTGCAATTAATGGCCATTTTGCACCATTACAGTATGATATACAATTCTCATACTTTCAAAAATGTCTGCTTCAAGTTGAAAGAACTTTAAGGTACGTGGCACGGTGGTGTAGTGGTTAGCACGTCCGCCTCACAGCAAGAAGGCCGGGGTTCGATTCCCGGCCTGGGCGCTTCTGTGCGAAGTTTGCATGTTCTCCCCGTGCTCGCGTTGGTTTCCTCTGGGTACTCCAGCTTCCTCCCACGGTCCAAAAACATGCATAGTACTCCAATTGGCTATTCTAAATTGCCCGTAGGTTCACATCGTGCGGAAGGCAATGGCAAACCACTGCGCTATCCTTGTCAAGAAAACCTCCATGCAGATGATAATCAAGGCGTTATCCTTCATGGCAGGTCACCAAGAGTTGTCCTAAGACTCAGAAGGTACCAGACCAGACCATATATACACCAAAGTATTCTTACTATATACAGTATGTCTTAATTTATTTTTTTTAAGAATAGATGTCTGCTGTTTTAATGCAATGCTTGTGGAAAATTTCCTTCTGGGATTAATAAAGTGTCTGTCTGTCTGTCTGTCTGTCTGTCTGGCTGGCTGGCTGGCTGGCCATCATCCCTTCCTCTACATTCATAGCTGAAATTTCCTTGAGCAAGACACCTAACCCCAACGCCTCTCCAGGCACTGCAATGCGTAACAGCCTATTGCTCCAAGTGTGTGCTCACTGTTACTGTGTGTCTGTGCACGTAAGAGAGAGAGAGAGAGAGAGAGAGATAGAGAGCACTCACACACATTGGACGGATTAAATGCAGAAGTCAAAATTTCCTTGTGGAATTAATACTGGATAAAATAAAAAAATGTTTTGTCATTCAGGCAGTGTGTTCTTCCCCAAGACAAGGTCTGTGTGTATGTGTTTGTGTACCTAGATAGAGGTTTGTAAAGCTGTGTATAGCCAGGCACTGAGAGTTCAAACACACTGCCAGCTGCAGCGACACCGGCTGAAGTACAGACTCCGTCACTAACCAACACTGTCGCTGCCCTGCTATAGAACAGCTACACACACACACACACACACACACACACACACACACACACACACACACACACACACACACACACTTAATTCAAGTGCTTGATTTTTAAGTCACTGGTACAGTGCTGGGCTCCCACACACTCACCTCTTTCCTCCTCTGTAAAGTGGATAGTGGCACAGACTACAGTGAGTGGCTGTTGACTCATAGCACATAGGCCATCCACCATGTGGGGAAGCACAGTGCTCTCCCGTCACTCCATTCTTTTCTCCATCCTTCTCACTGTCCTCTTCATCTCTCTTCTGGTGTGCTTGGTTGAGATTGTGGATGTGTGTGAGGATGTCCTGGAGCTCGACTTCGTTCTCCGGGAATTGTAGGCTGTGTTTGATCAGCGTCACAGTGGACTGACGCTGGAGCTCCTTCTGGCCTGAGGTCAAAGGCTGTGTCAGGTCCAGAAGTGTAGCTATATCCGCTGCCTCAGGAGACGACTGTATAAAAGCAAACACACTAATCAACAAAGTTAATTAAGATTTACATATTAAACATATGAAATCACCTAAACAAAGAGTGCCATTATTGTAATTATAATTGCTCCTGTGGCTGCATTATAATTATTATCATTAATAATAATAATAATAATAATAATAATACTGTATTCGTCGTAATAAGCACCCTGCTCCAATAGATCCAGATATGGACCTATCGGTAAGTGATGAGTATTTTTCACCCGATTCTCCTGCTCACTACCTTCATAAATTTAAAGACGTTCCTGGACATGTGCTTTTGTTTATGTTCGTGCTGATTGGTTCAATATGCCATGTGCAAAATTTGACATTCGCGTTGATTGGCTCGATTTTCCTTCTGGGAAAATGTTTAAAGGAATAGTACCGGGAGGGAAAGGTAAGTTTTTTTTTTATTATTTATTCTGTGTTCTGCTTTTTTTTTTGAGTTTTCATGTAAGTAGTTTGGTTGATACCACAAAATGAATAACACAACTACCAGTAAAACTTTTTTATTGTTCTGTTATTATTCATGTTTTCCACCTCGATGGTAATAAGCACTTACAGTTCCACTCCCATTGGTAACATTTTAATAAGCGCCTCCCCACGCCAATTTTTAAAGTGCCCTGGGCACTTATCACGTCAAATACGGTAATAATAATAATAATTATTATAATAGGCGGCATGCTGGCATGGTTGTCAGCATGTCCGCCTCACAGCAAAATGTCCTGGGTTCGATTCCCCTAATTAGGCGTTTCTGTGTGGACTTTGCATGTTTTCAACTTGCTTGCCTGGGTTTCCTCTGGGTACTCCGGTTTCCTTCCACAATCCAAAAACATTCACAATAGGCTAATAGGCTTTTCCCAAATTTCCCCTAGGTTCGAGAGCAAATATGACGTACAGGTGCTGGCTCTACAATGATCTGACAGGCTGTTCAGGGTGTACCCCACCTTCGCCCAAAGTGCTGTGATAGGCTCCAGCCTCCTCATGACCCTAATTAGAATTAGGTAGTTCAGTAAAGGAATGAATTATTATTATTATTATTATTATTATTATTATTATTATTATTATTATTAATGCTACTACTACTACTACTACTACTAATAATAATAATAATAATAATAATAATAATGGTTTTATAAACAACTCAAATGTATTTATAACAGTACAGTATAGCTGTTAAATTGTTAATAATGCCTCAGGGCTAATTATAATATTTTATCTTTTTTAAATAAAAATAAACCTCCTCAGGATGATCCACCACCCCTGCGCTGTGGATCAGCATTCTGAATCACCCCTTCACGGACCAGCTTATTATTACTGTATATACCTCCCCTTTTTTATATTCAAATGTATTCACTGATCAGCCTCCTGCTGTTTACTTACTGCTGAATATAACTATGTAGAAATAATATGGCACTTTTCACATCACTTTTTATCAGTTTATAGAATAAAGATTTGAACTACACCACAAAAAACACAACTCCATGCCTTTCTAAATACAAATACTATTAAAACAACAAAGATAATATAAAAAAAAAAATTGAAGCCCTGTAAAGCAGTAACTCACTGGCACTTTGGCTTTCTGGCTTTCTTTGGTTTTGCTGAGGAGTTCACAGCCACAGTTAGGGCAGTAAGGCGGCTTGTGTCTATTTTTATAGATGTAGTCACAGGAAGGGTTTTTACATCTGCCCCTGCCCCGAGCCGTGGACAAACCTAGAGACTGGCAAAGTAAATAAACATTCAAACATCATTAGAGTTTCTATAATCAACATTTTCTTTATGCCTTGTCTGAATTCTAAAGCACAAACCAGGGAAGAGCCAGAGTTTTTCTTTAAAGGCACCATAGACAGGATCTTCACTCCACTGTCAGTCACTACGTACTGGCTGCTGTTGACTGTAGATATTTTCTGGAATGCAAGACAAACAAGAATTAGTTGATAAGGAAGCAGACATGTCAAATAATGTGGCTACACATATTCCTATAAGAGGCAATGTGATGAGAGCTCTCATGGGCGGGGGGGTCTGAGACCGCCCCCAAATACACATGTGCGACATCTCGAAAAGAGGCAGAGGGCTAGCCATTGCATATCACGGAGGGATCGTGTGCATGTTTTCACCCCCATCCCTGGTTGGTGGTGATCATGTGATAGGGCAGGCAATACTTGATGGGTGGCAATCGGATACAAATAAATTGGGGGGGGGGGGGTCCATTGTTCAATATACTGAGGTACACAGGGTAATTTTACATTTGTCACTTTGTTTCATATAAGCTTTTCCTAAAAGTCGTCATGACGTCCAACGATTTTTTTTTTTTTTTTTTTTTTTTTTTAACGGAAAGATTTGTGATCATTTATGCTACAGACTGTGCCGAACCTGATTTGCTGTGGTGACCCCAGAAAAGGGAAAAAGCCGAAAGAAGAAGACTGTGCCGAACCTGGCCAACTGGAAAAAACCCCAAGCCACTGCCGAACTTCGTGTACTCCCTCCAACGCCCACACTGTTTCAATAAACTGTGACTGTACTGCCTGACTTGGATTATTCTACATTAGATATTCTGAAGAAGCCATCAGTCCGTCACACAAAAATTATTACAGATATTTTTAATGCGTGGGTATTTGCAGTTACGAAAATGGCATCAGAACTTCTTAAGCTATACAGATGCAGACTTACGTTCATCCGTTTTACGTTTTTTTCGATTTGAAGTTTTTTTTTTAAAAAAAGTCAAATTTTGAGTTTAGACATACCTACGTAGTACGCTGACGTAATGACGCTGCGTCCATTGTTTACAAATGACATGTATGTGTATATAAATAAAATATATATATATATATATATATATATATATATATATATATATATATAAAATATATATAGATATATATATATAATATATATATAATATATAATTATATAAATTATATAAATATATAATATATATAATATATACATATATATATATCAGTTATATCGCTTGTTACCCTTGTGTTAAGATGTCATCTCTGTGATCTGTGTTTACACTGTTTTACGGACCCTAAGCAAATATGGTTGGTCAGAAGCGTAAGCCTACTAGCATGGGTGCAAGTCTCATACACAGATGAATTAATTATCTGCACAGATCAGCGCAATCTACCATGCATACTCAGTTAAGCAAAGAGAGTTGTAAAATGAATGAAAACCCGAATCCAGAAAAGAAAGAACTCTCCGTTCTGCTGGTGATTCACATCAGTGCAGGCTGGGTTCTAAACGAGTTCAACGGAGCCCTTGCTCACTTGAAAGACCGGAAGTCCGTATAACCCACAGCAAGTACACTACTTTCGGCTTTGAGTGCCTCACATATTGTAAGCGTTGATTGGCTGTTTTAAGCTTCATGTAAATTGACTTGGTATAAATAAGTGACTTATTTGAATTTAATGTTGATATTATTTGATATATTTGATATTATTTTACAATGTTATATTCATAATAATTGATTTAGAGGTGTTATGGTAATGGTATTTATGGATGTATAGTACAGTATGAGCGTCATACGTCACATGGCATACGTCAATACGTCACTGTAACAACTTACGTTCACTTTCAACTTACGTTCGACCGTCCGGAACCAATTAAAAATGTAAGTCAGGGAGTGTCTGTAATCCACTCATACACGTTAAGAGTGGAAACACATTGCTCTTGATGATTTTTGTGATTCAAAAAGCTACATTATTACTGCTAAGCTATTCTCACCTGCTCTAAGGCACCGGGAGACACAGAATGACCCAGCTGCTTCAGTGTGCCAGGTTTCAGACCCAAAATCCTCTCATTTTGGGGATGAACTGAAAGGGAAAGAAAACTCAATTGAAATCTAAACAGTTCACAGATGTTTTAATACAATGTAAAGTTAAAATATCCAAAATTTTCCAACAAACAAAAAGATATGCATAATGCTCAAAAGAAAACAGTTGAACACTGCAAATGACTTAGCATGAAATCCCACACTTGGGATAATCTTTAAACTTAAAGTGATTAATGTGAGTTATCTATAAAAAAAATGACAATCACACTAAAAACAACTCAATATTAATAGTAATAAAGTATTATTCCCCTTGCCCACAGATTTCGTAATCACTGTCATATCAAGGCTGAAGGTGTGGTTTATGAATAAATGACTTGGAGGGAACCAATAGTGGTTAGGATGTGTCATCTCAAATCTAAATACAGGGATCCCTCACTTTCTGTGGTTAATTGCGACCGAGACCCCCCCCGCGACCGCTGATTTCCACGAAGTAGCATTGACCCCCCCCCCCCCCCAACTAATGTACATGTATATGTATATGCATATATTCAACACTATAAATGCTTATAATAACAATTAAACATTCAAAAATAATGCATAAGACATGCAGACGCGCGTGCGCACACATAGATGCACATGCACACACTCGGACGTGCACCGCACATAAAAATGCAAGTAGTTCTGTTGAGTTGTTTTTATTTGGCGGGGCTTTTGTTTTGTTTGTTTTTTTTGCATAATTGGCCTTATTTTGCAACATTTTCCTTAACTTTTGCTCTATTTTTCCTTAATTTCCTGATTTTTAAAATTTTTTCGATGAATATTTTTGAAAAACCCACGACGCACTTTAGCCACAGAAATTGAAGCACGAAGTAACGAGGGATCACTGCACACATAAAAAGTATTATACTACATGGAAACTGTGTGATGTAATCCATCCTCACTTCTGGGAGTGAAAATCCTTATTCCAAGTAAATAACGCTTGAATCAAAATGGCGGCCACTCAATTTGTCACTCTCACTGAACCATGTGGCGTAATCAATATCATGCATTAACATGAAAGGCATTAAACTGTATATAATGTGTTTTTCTTGCGCGTGTCTGTTGTATACACTAAAAGACCTTCACAAAGCACAGTTTACAGTACTTTGTTTCTGCGTAGTAAAAAAAACATCGCTAGCGATACAGCATTTAGCTCAACTCGAAGTGCACAGCTCACCTAACCTGCCTGTCATGGCTAAAATATGTGAAAATAAACTAGAAAACTCCTGTTCAGTATGTTAAAACTGTTCCTGAATTAATTATTGAGACTTTTGAATGACTGTATTTTGAGTGAGCCCATTTTCATGATGACAAACTGGAAGTTTGAGGATAAAATTAACCTCACTACTTCAGTGGGAAACCACCAAAGCACCATAAACACTAAACATCATGACAGAGCTGAAACCTGTAGAGAAATATGTTTATGTTCTGACTGATAATTAAGATTAATGTATTCTGTAATACCAAATTATTACCTGGACTAGTTACGATTTTGGTGTCACCTTTAGTTTTATTTGGAGGAACTGCTATCCACTGAACAACAGCTGGTTGAGATGAAATGCCTATAAAATATTCAGCAAAAAACAGGCATGACAATCTCACTGAGTAGCAAACCGCAATATAACCGCAAAACCGAATATGGGAAAAAAATACGCGGGGTAATGAAACATTTTTGTTTAAAGTTTGTGTGTAATATAGTGCTTACCTGGGGTGGCAGGGGCAGGAAGAATGGCACGGATGCGCTTTTTCTGATTTGTGCCTTTGCTAATTACCCGGACAAAGCCATCACTTAACCCACTGCACATTAACAACAGGTCAAAAGCAAGCTACATTTATTAGCAGTCACAGTACAATTATATTGATTATGGATTTACATGATCTAATTATATCAAATTATAAAATCAATTCTTACAGCAAGACAGGGATCCCTCGCTACTTTGAGCTTCAATTCATGTGGTTTCAGTGCATCGCGTTTTTTTTAAATACAGACGCTCCCCGACTTACGTTCATCGGTTTTACATTTTTTATTTTACGTTTAAAAAAAATTGTCAACTTTTGAGTTTAGACGTACCTACGTAGTACGCTGACGTAATGACGCAATGACGCTGCATCCATTTTTACAAACGACAGTCTGAACGTGCCCCTCCTTCTTCCAAGTTCAGTTATATATACATCATTTATATATATATATATATATATATATATATATATATATATATATATATATATATACACATCATTTATATATATATATATATATATCAGTTGTATAGCGTGTTACCCTTGTGTTAAGACGTTGTCTCTGTGATCTTTGTACTTACACTGTTTTTGCGGACTTCTGTAACCCTAAGCAAATATGGTTGGTCAGAAGTGTAAGCCTATTAGCATGGGTGCAACCTCATACACAGAGATGAATTAACTATCTGCTCGGATCGGTGCAATCTACCATGCTACCATAAACTACTTTCAGTCTTGAGAGCCTCACATATTGTAAACGTTGATTGGCTGTTTCAAGCTTCATGTAAAGTGACTCGGCTCAGTTTCATGTGATGTGACTTGGCTCAGCTTCATGTAAAGTGACCATCCGTCGACCATCGGAACCATTTACAAGCAGAAAGATCACATCATAGAGAATGTTAAAGGTTATATTTGATACTGTATTTGATATTTGAAGAGTGAATTTGATTAAAATTTATCTATTTGAAAATATTTTGCTTGAATTTAATTTATTTGAAATTAATGTTGATACTATTTTATATATTTGATATTATTTTACAATGTTATGTTTATAATAAATGATTTAGAGGTGTTTTATGATATACAGTAATGATATTTATGGATGTATAGTGCAGTATGAGCGTGATACATCACTGTAACAACTTACATTCACTTTCAATTTACGTCCGGCTGTCCAGAACCAATTAAAAACGTAAGTCAGGGAATGTGTGTATTCATCGAATTAAAAAATAAAGAAATTAAGAAAGAATAGGGGAAAAAGTTAAGGACAATGCCACAAAAACAAGGTCAATTATGCAAAAAAAAAAAAACCTTAAACAAACACAAAACAAAAAACAACCCAAAACCTCCCATCCTAACTAGTTATATTGTTGTGAGGTGTGCATCTGCGTGCATGCACGCACATCTGCGTGTGTGCGCTTGTGTGTGTGTGTGTATTTATATTTTATTTACATCTTATGCATTATTTTTTAATGTTTAATTTATAGCATTGAATATGTATTTATTGATATTATATACACATATACATGTACGTATACATTAGTCGGGGGGGGGGGGGTCAATCCTATTTCATGAAAATCAGCAGTTGCGCGGGGGAGTCTTGGTCCCAATTAACTTCGGAAAGTGAGGGATCTCTGTATTAAGTTTTTTTTGGGGGAGGGTTCCTACTTCGTGGAATTCAGTGGTTGCGGGGAGATCTTGGTCCCAATTAATAGTGGAAACTGAGGGATCCCTTTATACATAGCTACTGCGGCACCAAACCGATTTTAATTCTGTACTCACATGACAGCTGTTGATTCTGATAACTGAAAAGCTTCTGAAGTTTTGTCAAAGGTGCCACCAGCAGGTTGATAAACTGTAACTACACCCATTTTTTCTCTTCCCCAGGGTCCAGGGGTGTTTGTGGTTGCTGCAGAAGTGACAGTTCGGACTTTAGAATGGAGCATCGTTTTGTCGCTCTTGCTCTTTTGCACCTGTTTTTGTTCTGTGAATGTGTCAGGTGGCTTTAGGGTGCTCTGAAGAGCCACTTTAGAGGCCACTGCACTGGATCCGGAACCATTAACTTGCTCTTTCAGTTTCTGAGGTGAGCAGCTGGAACCAGGTCCTGCATTTTTGGTTGCCTAAATTAAAGGCATCAGAAAAAAATTCATATTCAGAGTAGAAATGAAGCAAGACCATTTTATTTGAAAACAATTGGATTAAAATATTAGTCACAATTAAAGTATACTTCATCACTACAGAATTCTTCATTCTGATTGGTCAACATGTGTTCATTAATTTCCTACAACTGGTGTACTGACAGGAGTGCAGATTCTGAAAGAATAAGGCTGAAAATCTCCAGGAATTTTCCACTGGAATTAATGTTTGTATATGGTAATTACCCAGAATAAACTGGTATATAAAATATTTAAAATAAAAATGCAAGTTGATATATAACAGAGGACTTAAATGCATCAGAAAAAAAACATCGTTCTTAAACTTTAATAAATAACCAGACTGAATGCAAAATCAGCTTAACATCTACGCTGTACTGCTCATCAATGAATAAAAAATAATTAAAATATAATTTCTAAAAAGAACTTGTTTGAGAAATGTTTGTGTTCTGTTTGTAACATTATGTTAATATTGTGAAAGCTGGAGGAATGGATAGGGAGAGGGACGTCTGGACCTCATGGCTTAAGCTGCTGCCCCTGCGACCTGACCGTGGATCAAGCGGAGGAAGATGATGATGATGCTAATATTTATGTTTGTATATGATAAAAATTACCCAAAAATTGCAACGAATTCTCATATATTTTCAACTTATTTTCAAATATTAAAAAAAAAAAAAAACTTTTTGCAACCCTCTGCAGGACAAACCACATGATGATATTACACTCATGTGCACTGTATAATTATTATTATTTTCTATAATAATGCACTTAATCACAGGGGTTCGGTTATTCAAATAACATGAACAATTATATATATGAACAAATATTAGTGAAGCTACTATGGTGTAATACTCAAATCTTAATCAGCTTTCAGAGTAGAAGTAGGTAGAGAAGTAGAAGAATTAACAATTCTGTTAGTGTTTGGCCCGCTAATCACAGGACCAAAGAAAAAAAGTCCTGTCAGAGTTTCACAACATAATTTATTTATAATTCTACTTCACCATGTTCTGTTCCTTATACATTAAAGAGAGTCTGATTCACCCCATTCTATCATTCATTCTGCCATATTACATTCATCAAGAAGATGAATTAACTCACAGATGAAACCCATTTTCCACCGAGGTTCTGTCCACAGTCAGGGCAACAAGGAGGTTTGTGTCGAGTCACGTAGGTGAAAGAGCATCCAGGATTGCTACAATAGCCTCGACCCCTCCTAGTGTATTTTATGGACTGAAATCAAACAGAAATCAGAGTCAGACATGTCATTACTGACAATGAAACCGAGCATTTCAGAGTGGGCAGTGTTCAGGATTTTAAACAGTATAGGACAAGTAGAGTAAATATAACTATGGTTTCACAATATCAACACAATAATCATTCGTACATGCATATTCAAATTCAGCAAACTTACATAATATATAAACCCACACACACACACACACACACACACACACACACACACACACACACACACACACACATACACACACTTATATAAATAAATCATAAGAAGCATTTCAAAACTACTACTGACGAGTTTAAAGGAAGGTTCTGGCTCTGGTTTGGCATGGTTCACAAAGGGGACCATCATTATTGGACTGACCGCAGGGAGGACTTTGTTCTCCACCAGCTCCTTAATCAAAAAAAATATTTTTTTAATTACACAAATAACCATACATAAAGCAAAAACATAAGTGCAATAAATTATTGTGAATTAGTGACTTTTTAAAAAAATGAATTATAGCCTGTTCAATAAGGAAGGTTCATTTAAAGTCCACAAATTTTCACCTTGGAATATGCAGAAATATGGTAATAATAGTATTGATAAAGGGATAATAACCTATGGGACATTTTACTGTTTACAGCATATAGGTTTTATGTTCTTTTACGCTATACTATACATGGATGGGGAAATCTGATTGGCCCACTATCAGGAATTTAAAAAACATAATCCTGAAGAGATAATAATGCCAATAAAACAACAAAAATACATGGCTTGCCACGGTCATATGAAGTCGGCATCATCACCCTTGTAGCACATAAAAAAAAAAATTACTGGTACAGTATGTAAATATAAACCAGTGAAACTCAAAACTCAGTTTACTTTGTTTGTCTTGCGTTTCTACATATGTAAATAGCATTATATATACATATACAGGGATCCCTCCCTTTCCGCGGTTAATTGGGACCACCGTTTTATATAAATATATATCTTCTTCTTTTCCTTTCGGCTTTTCCCTTCAGGGGTCGCCATAGCGAATCATCTGCCTCCATCTCACCCTATCCTTTGCATCTTCTTCTCTTACACCAACGACCTTCATGTCCTCCTTCACCACATCCATGAATCGTCTCTTTGGTCTTCCTCTAGGCCTTCTGAATGGTAGTTCCAGCCTCAGCATCCTACTACCAATATACTCACGCTATATACAGTGATACCTCTGCTCACGAACATAATTGGTTCCCTGAAAGTGTGTGTAAGGCGAAAAGTTCGTCTTCCGAGCATTTATTTCCCATAAGAAACCATTAAAATGAGAATAATCCGTTCCCAGGTCCCCATAAAACATAATTTTCTACTAAATAAGCCTTAAAACTACACAAAAATATACCTTATTTTATGTATAATAAATGTGCTATTGTATTGTAATTAAAGAAATAAACTGTACTGTATAATAAAGTCGTTTTATTTACCTTTGTGATGGTAGTTGATGGCTTAATGGAATGGAGTGGGAGGAGGAGGGAGGGAGGGAGGGACTTACTGTTTGGAAGGCGTGTTTGGAAAAGCCTACTGTTTGGAAACACCCTTAGCCACACACGCACCCTTAATAGCTTCCTTGTTCTTAAGGATGGGAGCAATGGTAGACTTAGCGTACTGGTACTGGGACGCTAAGTCACACAAACGCACACCTCGTTCGTGTTTTTCAATGATCTCCGCCTGTGGTGGGGTCTTTTTCAGTCCCATAATAGCAAAAGTACACTCAATATGGTCCAAAATGTCTATCAAACACAAACCACTTCCGCACTCAAAGAAAGGGGGTGACGAACTGTGACGCCATAAGCGTGCGTCAGCTTCTCGTGGCCGCCACCGTGGCGCTGTTCGACCGCGTGGTTTGATTCGTCCGCCGAAAACTAGTTCGTCAGCAGAGACTATATGCTCGCGAATTTAATGTTCTTGAGGCGAAAAGTTCGTGAGCTTAAGCGTTCGTCAGCGGAGGTTTTACTGTATATATATATATATATATATATATATATATATATATATATATATATATAAACTTTGAATGACTTTGAAATCACACCGTTACGAAGTGCCATCAGCTACACAGACCTGCTTATATCATGGTACCATGATGTTATACTAAAACAATTATACATGTCCAGCTTGGCGGATGTCGTCAAATTGAATTGTCGTCACAGCATTCTATCGCAAGAGTATTCAGCAACACCCACCTCTTTTGCACATTTATGCTAACTATCCCAAGACAGAGACTGCTCCCTTATAATATATACTAAACATACATCACCAGAGAGCTAAACATGAATTTGAGCTCCCGTACATGTAAAAGCACACAAATTATATATTGATTTATTTTGTTGTTTCTTACTATTTACACAGTTTTTGAACCTGACCTGGACCTAATTGTAAACAGGACAATGAAAAAATGTCAGTATGACAGTCTTACTTGACTAGGTATGATAGCGACCAGATGAGTAGCCTCTGCTTTGACCTGTGAAACTGTGGCCACGCTCTCTAACCCCTCCTCCACTTCCATATCATAAGCTCTAGCAAGAGCCTTTCCTGATGCCCCGCTTCCATCCTCCTTCATTGCCAGGTTGGTGGACTGCCGACCATGCTGTTGGAAGGTCAGAATTCTTCCTGTTGAGACGGAACCCTGTGGTAGGATTCCTTGGCGTGCTGCAGATCTACTCAAAGGCACAACTGTGTCTTCAGCAAGAGACTCTACAGTGATACACTGCTCCACAAATTCTACCTCACTACCCAGAGTCAAAGGGGAATCACCATCAACACAGATGTTTGTGGAAGCCCCAGGTCTGTCCTCCCCCACAGAGGTCTTTGGGAAAAGAACGTAGTCGGTTCTCGGTAGAATTCGACGGAAGCCTGGGACGTCTTGAGAAGCTGATGACTGTGAGGTCTGTTAAAGGTAAAATAAAATGTGAATTCATGTGCAATTGTCTTTTCAGGCAACTAACTTCATTATTCTTTGTTTGAAAAATCTTCATGGCTTACTGGGTCCACACCGTCTTTCTCCATCCTGGCTCTCTCCAGGTAGTACCCTCTATCAGCGACATTTAGCCTTTTCCAGCTGTCGCTGATGTGCTTGTTGATCTCAGATTGAGGCATTTCGGGATGCTCCTGCTGCAACCTCTGATGCACGTCAAAGTAATACAGCAGGTAAGCAGACCTACAAAAGACCGATAATATCTAGTAATAGGCAGA
The DNA here is from genome assembly GCA_024760905.1 of Plotosus lineatus. Lineage (NCBI taxonomy): Eukaryota > Metazoa > Chordata > Actinopteri > Siluriformes > Plotosidae > Plotosus > Plotosus lineatus. The sequence continues at coordinate 33,928,298 of CM045742.1, read as the reverse complement.
GAATCTAGTGGGTCAGATTTCATACTGAAACCAGGTTTAGTCCTGTACACAGGTGTTAATGCCCTGTGCACGAGGTACAATGGTGTAAAAAACATACAGTATGGCCTGCTTGCCATCTGATAGCGAAAGTACAGACCTATCACAAATCCACATGGTGACCAACAAAACAGACAGACAATGCAAGCAGTGAAACATTGAAAGGTTTTATTAACAATGGAGTTGACTACTAAAAAAAGTAAATGTGCATCAAAGATCTAAAAGAACTATTGCTTCTCTGGTCACATTGTTATTGTAAATATATTCACATAGATTTTACTGACAAAAATACAGAACCAAAGCAAGGTGTAAAACAGCTGAATAAGAGATACTATATGTGTTAACTGTGCTAGTTTCTCCAGGAAATCTTTGTAATAAGCCAAAAGTAACTGAGAACAGGAGTTAAAACAAATACTGGCTCATGATTGGCTGGCTTTCATTACTTGTTTTGTCAGAGATATTCAATTTTTTATGGTGTTGAAAGTCTAATAGGCAATTCTGATAAGCTTTTCTTTTTAAAAGATTTTAAATTTTACTGCGAGAGTTAAACAATCTAAACAGACACTGATGCACAACCTGCCTTTATACAAAAACTTACATTAAACCAATTACCTCCATCACAAAATAGAGCCTTGGTGTGGGTTCTGAAATCACAGGCATTTGTTCATCAGTTTGTCTGCAAATAAAATCCTCTGTAAACCCAAGCTTGGATGTTCACCAAACTTGGTGGGGGACACTACCTTACCGGAGTCTCAGACACGATTTGATATTGATCTCTCAATGACAGAGGTCGAAGTCAGAGCAGGGTCACAAAGTTTTTGGGATAGATCGCTGAGAGACATGCAATTAGTACAGTATATTAACAGGAAAACACACGAACTTGCAAATGACATTAGCTTTGACCTTAAGTGACACTGAAAGGTCAAACCCCATTGATCTTGTAAATCCTTTCAATGGGAGAATTTTCCACTAATTTGGTCATACCCATTGATGATACAATACATCACGTGGTAAGCATGTGTAATTAATACCAGTAGAGAAGTACAGAGAAGGTCAGAGGAAGCTGCATTGTGCCTTTGTGGGTCTGAAGAAAGCATACGATAGGGTGCCAAGAGAGGAACTGTGGTATTGCATGAGGAAGTCTGTAGTGGCAGAGAAGTATGTTAGAGTGGTGCAGGACATGTATGAGAGATGTAAGACAGTGGCGAGGTGTGCTGTTGGCATGACAGAAGAGTTCAAGGTGGAGGTGAGACTGCATCAAGGATCAGCTTTGAGCCCCTTCTTGTTTGCTATGGTGATGGACAGGCTGACAGATGAGGTTAGACAAGAATCTCCATGGACTATGATGTTTGCAGATGACATTTTGATTTGTAGTCAGAGCAGAGAACAAGTGGAGGAACATCTAGAGAGGTGGAGGTATGCCCTGGAAAGGAGCGGAATGAAGGTTTGCCTCAGTAAGACAGAATACATGGGTGTGAATGACAAGGACCCAACAGGAACGGTGAGGTTATAGAGAACAGAGATAAAGAAGGCGGCTCAACGATCCAGAGCAATGAAGAGTGTGGAAAAGATGTGAAGAAGCGTGTGCAGGCAGGTTGGAATGGGTGGAGAAAAGTATCCGGTGTGATGTGTGATAGGAAGGTATCGGCAAGAATGAAAGGAAAAGTGTACAAGACGGTGATGAGGCCAGCGATATTGTATGGTTTAGAAACAGTGGCGCTGAGGAAAAGACAGGAGTCAGAGTTGGAGGTAGCGGAGATGAAAATGTTGAGGTTCTCTTTGGGAGTAACGAGGATGGACAGGATCAGGAATGAGTACAGTACATCAGAGGGACAGCACATGAAAGATGTTTTGGAGACAAAGTCAGAGAGGCTAGATTGAGATGGTTTGGACATGTACCGAGGAGGGATAGTGAATATATTGGTAGTAGGATGCTGAGGTTGGAACAGCCAGGCAGAAGGCCTAGAAGACCAAAGAGGAGATTTATGGTGAAGGAGGACATGAAGGTAGTTGGTGTAAGAGAAGATGCAGAGGACAGGGTGAGATGGAGACAGATGATTCGCTGTGGCAACCCCTGAAGGGAACAGCCGAAAGGAAAAGAAGACGACTTCAATAGGGATTGCTTTTTTTCTTGATACATTTTGCCTTGCAGAGGTTCTTGCACTTGAAGAGTAAAGTAGTCTTTAAGTACAAAGTCCCACATACATTAGAGACATAGTATCTATACCGAGCTCAACTTAGCAGGTTATCTAGATAGTAAAAATTAAGTTTCTAGAGTAACTGATATAGGTTACCTGGGTTTTTTGGGTTTCCCTCCATGTTCTGTGCCTTTGCTCCTTCTTTTTTTCTTAGATGAAGTGAGGTCCACCAGCGTACAACATCTCTCGACCTCCTCAGTCACCTTTACATCTGTATCCGCATATATGGCCTCCATCACTGAAACAGTTCTGTACAAATACCACAGAAGCAATTCAGATAAAGAGTCAGGAATATATGTGTAAGAAATTATTTTAAGGAACAATTTGTAATTTGAACAGTCATACACATTTTTTACAAGCACAGTGGGATCGAAAATAAAACCTCTGAGGCAATTCAAAAACATACAGGTTGGAAAGGGTGGTGACACGGGGCCTGGGTGGTCCAACGGTACAAGAAAAAAATGTTGATAGCATTCTGGTACCCCTAGATTTTTTCCTTTAGTTAATCAGATTAAGTTGGTGTAATTTCTGAACAGATGGATTGGTTAATATTTAGGCGTGGCTCTTAGTTGGAACAGTGTGATAACAAAATGCTGGTAGTGTCTGATCTCATTGGCCTCTTATACATTGTGAATACATTAGCAGTGACATTTTACATCCACTACAACATAATTTGGGGCCGGTGGCGTCGAGGTTCGGGTGCTGCGCTTATGATTGGGAGGTTGTGTGTTCAAATCCCATTTAGCCCCCTACTGTGCTAAGACCCCTGGGCAAGGTCTTATACTCCATTTCACTGGACTACAGCATGCAAGGATTGTAGCGGAAAGGCACGGGATACAGTCTACAGAAGAGCTTTGGTATTTTTACACGGAAAATGAGTGCAAATCATATGGAAAAGTGGAAATCCTTACACTCTCGGAACGTTCACAGCATGTGGCAAAGTACGCCAAAGTGACCCCACAGAACACTCATGGAATTTTTTTCTGTGAACGTGCTTTTGAAAATGTTCAAATGCAAATCCAGTTACTTTTGTTCGCATTGTGTTTGGACACTGGTGAATTATACCCCCATTTCAGTGACAGACTCGCGGAAGCAAAACCGTAGTCATCCTCCAACGTTCCTCAGTCATTCCTTCATCTTCCGTACGATTCCAAAGGCATTCCTCCTCTTCCGTCAGGCCAAAATCTTCCGCGAACGTGCACGTTCACGGAAAAATTTCCCGACAGTGCTCCCTTACATTCCGCAGTCCTTCCCACAAACATTCCGTGATCGTTCCTTTTATTCTGCAAGTCTTCTGAGATCGTTCCGCGAGCATTCCCCACTCTTCCGGATGGTCAAAAGCGGCCACAGAATCCCTACGGAATACTCATGGAAGGTTTGCGGAATACATGTGGCATGATTGCAGATAACACAGAAGACTTGCGGAACACTCAAGGAAGTCACTTCCACTATAAATTATTCCAATTCATTCACTTTTTTTTTCTGTTTTCCTGTTCATGTAATAAAGTTTTAAAGTTATAATCAGTGTGGTTTGGACTTGTATGCATGATTTTTAGTCTGGAATGATCTATTGAGGTGCAAATAAAAGGAACGTCTTGACATTATTGATATTAAACATATTAACATATGTTAAATTTTAAATTAATTGTAAATTATAAACATATTGCACATTAGAAACATATGGTAAATTACAAACATATGTTAAATTTTAAATTTATTGTACATTATAAACACATTATACTTTATAAACATATAGTATGAATGAGAGAATGAGCTTCCTTGGTCGAGTCTGCGTGTTTATAGGCGGAATCAGGAGCAAATACTTTGATCTTTTCAGATTTTTTCTCGTTAAAACATGGTTACGCCAAGTATTCCTCAGTCATTCCGTGTTGAAGGTGAACATTCCGCCTTCATTCCGCCTGTTCCGCAATCATGCCGTAGTGCTTCCTTCTAAAATGGAGTAGTGCCGTATTCGTTCCTCGAGTGTTCCGTGCTTTACGTGAACGTTCCATGAATTATCCGAAGGTCTTCCTTTGCAATCCGCACTGGTTCCGAAGGTAATCCGAGCGCTTTTATGCATGTATTCCGACATTGTACCGCGGTCTTTTTGTGTCTTTTGCACACATTCCGTGAACGTTCCGAAGGTACAATTTTCCGTAGGTTTTTGACCCATTTTCCGTGTAAAAATGCCGAAGCTCCTCCGTAGCGTGTGTTCCAACATCATGTGCCATAGCAAAGGTACGGTAATGTCCTTTAGGCTTTTTACACCCGAGCCAAGTGGCTCATCAGGCCGGTGCTTATTCCCTGTTTATGTCGTGTGAAGCGACCAGGAGTTCAATTCCTCCTGAATGGGATGCTAGTCCATCACAGGTTACTCATGTGCCATGAGCCACCATTTATTATCAGCCAGTGGTGTGCCACTGGAGATATGTCAACTTTGAAATTTTTGGGAGCGTATTAGTTAGAAGATTAGTTAGCACTTCCAGCTCATGTAAAGAAGGCCCTGTGTTTGCGTATCAGGTTTGGTGAGGGCATTTTCTGTGTGGAGTTTGCATGTTCTCTCTTTGCAAACTGGTTACTCCGGTTTTCTTCCACAGCCCAAATGCAGGCACGTTAGGCTAACCAAGAGTTCCAAATTGCCCCTAGGTATGAGTGAGTGTGAACAGTTGGCCCTTCTTAACTAAGATGGAATTACTAATAAGATGAAGTGACAAGAAAGACACACAACTCTGGAGTCTGGGTGCGGGTGGAGTACACTTTGATAATGAATACACATTGCATGGCCATTGCAGGTCCAGCAAACACACCCAACCACTCACACCAAGGGCTGATCTGGGAGAGCCAATTAATTACCCTACTGTGCATGTTTTTTGACTGTAGGAGGAATCTGGAGGTCCTGGAGGAAACCCCACGAGCACAGGGAGAACATGCAAACTCCACACAGGACGTGAGATAGACGTGATAACCACAGTGCCATCACACACATCAACATACATTCTAGGGAGTAATTGACTGGATGAACAGAAGACCGGTTCAGGATGGTAGGTAATGTCTGTTGGGCTTTTACACCCAAGCCTACTGGCTCATCAGGCAGGTGCTTACTCCCGGTTTCCTTAACATGAGGCGACCAGGAGTTCAACTCTTCCTGGATGAGACGCTGGTCCCAGGTTACCTTCCAGTTTTGTTTTGTTTTGTTTTTTTAATATACAAATAGTACCCATTCATACTGCTAGATGGATAGAGGCACACTTGTGATGAAGAGCTTGCACAGGGGGCCGAGTGGGGGGACGGGGGGGGGGACGGGGACGGGGGGGGGCGATTCAAACCCACAACCTCATGTTTGTGAGCCCAGCAAACGAACAACCATTACACCGGCCTCTCAGGATCTTCTTCTTCTTTTCCTTTTGGCTTTTCCCTTTTTTCAGGGGTCACCACAGCAAATCATCAAATTCGCATGTTTGATTTGGCATAGGTTTTTACGACGTATACCCTTCCTGACACAATCTGCAAATTTGACACAATTTGCAAGGGGTAGAAACACGTTGATGGCTATGAAGCTACTCTTTACGAAAGTCAGCAATGGTTCTTTTACATGAACCTCTCACCATAGACAGTGAGAGATGTGGGCCAGTCTTTGATAACCCAGTTAGCTGCACTGGAAGGCTACAGTGACAACCTTGTGGAGAGTGGGACTCAAACCCCCAACCTGAGGATCAGTGATCCAGCGCCTTTTACCACAAGGCCACCACTGCCCACACCAGTCTCTCAGGATGAGTCATCAAAAAATGTTTTCTAGGAAACAAGTGACATTTATTTGAGCACCTATGAATGCTTTAAAAGGAGAGAGTTAGTGTCCATGACAACCATTAAAAAGTGAGTGTGTGTGTGTGTGTGGGGGGGGGGGGGGGCAATAATTAATTATCTTTATAAGGTGAAGAGCAGAAGGCTTTTAACTGCAGTTCTGAGAACACACAACCGGGTGATTTTGAGACACAGGACTAGGACAAGGCTTCTGGTGAGCTTGGAACTGAGGTGAAAAAACCTCTGAGACTATGAAGGCAATCACCGGAAGCCACTGAAGTCTTTATGTTATTTATTTTGTGAAACTACCAGCCAAAATAGTCCGTAGTTTTGAATACAGAATTTAAAATAGCACTGCAGCAGATTTTTTTCACACGACTACATCAACAAATATTCTTCAAAGCGTATGCTTATCAATTTATTGATTATTAACTGTATCAGACTGGAACACAACTAAACCGCCTGTGCACTGACATATAGAACAATACCCAAGAGAGAACTACCCAGACCCAAATAACAACCTGACTTACTTTACCAGCACACTACGCACATTGTAATATACCAGCGTCCGTGCACTACGCAGTGTACTACAAATCTATTACGCTGCTATTCGGAATACAGCAGTGCTGAGCCGCCATACTGACGCTATGCTACACGAGTTATCCAATGAGCGACAGTCTTGTTGCAACCTTACCTCTAACACATCGAGAATGCTTTCCAAATCTTTCATATCACATATAAATCATCCCGCCGCGTGTGATCATCTCCAAAAACATACTACATGCCAAAATGAGCGCTCCATTGTGAAATTCAGCGGGATTTCAAATACAAAAGAAAGGGGCATTTTCACTTCTCTCCGTCATCCAGGTTTCATTAAAAAATGGCGAAGTGTTGCTAAGGTATGCAACCAATCCAGTGACGCGATGAATAAATAACAGCCAATCACAAGCGAGTTTTTAAACACGTGAATGTTTTGTGATGCGAGTGACCGAAATGAAAAACAAATCGGAAATGTATTAGACATGCAGGTATTTTAATCACATATAACTACTATAGCGCTGTAGTTGTATTTATCGACGCAAACACACACACACACACACACACATATATATTTTTCATTAATATACGTTTGTTGTGAAGAGTTTTACTAAAAATGTATGTAATAATTTGGTGTAAAAATGTATGTACTAATTTTAAACATATTCAGCTGTTTAATAAAAATGTGAATAAATAATTTTTAAGTATAATTTTAAAAAGTCAAACAGGAAATGTTGATCTGTTCAGGCAGAAGTAGTTGATCGTTTTTGTCTGTGGCCTGTCATTTATCCTTCTCCAGACAAGATAAGTTGAGCATGGATGTCATCGAGCGTGGTTCTCACGAGTAAAATCACCATGGCAAACGACTTTTCTGTCGGTCTACATTTAAAAATATTTATAAATTACAAGTGGAAATGTTGTGATGATTGAAAGTAAGTCACGGTCAGAATATCTGCGGCAGCCATCCTTCGGATTAACTACGAAACCAAACACTTCCTTTGCTATGTTATTATTGTTGTTAGTTTGCCTCGTGTAACATTTCTGTCAGTGTTATTATGTTTTTGGATTTTGCTCGACGCAGAATGAAGTTATTTATAAAATGTATTGTTTTACGAATGCTTTATTTCTTAATTTGCTGTTTGTTTACATGAGAAAACTGACTAGTCATTACCTAGTGATTTAAAGTCAATATCAAGATCTCACTTTAAAATCGTCCACCAAATAATTTCCATGCATTATTATTATTTTTTTTTAGTCAACTCTGCAAGTATTTTGTGGAAATCTGACTGCATTATATAAATGTTGCTAATTTTCAATGTCTCACCACTCATGCTCCGAATTTTCTCTCAGGCGATTATCTCCTCATGAAACGTAAACAACACAATCACGTGTCATGCCTCAGTGTGTTGTGGTGTATGTAGCATACAGAGTAATATATCAGTAAACATGTATTAAAATGTAAGTCATTAGTTGATCTGAGTATGTTTCAGTATTTCGTTGAAAGATGACCAGCCTGTCGGTATATTTAAAACTTAATGTACAATGAAAACACGACCATATTTTAAACAATTATGATTTTATTATGGCAGTATAGTGGTGCTGTGGTTAGCACTTAAGAGCATCCAAAGCGAGGCGAGAGCATATCGATATGGAGCTGGCATGTTTTCCCCAGTGCTTGTGCCAGTTTCCTCCCACAGTATAATGCACATTAGTATTAGTATTAATAGTATTAGTATTAGACTAGTGAATATATTGGTAGTAGGATGCTGAGGTTGGAACCACCAGTCAGAAGGCCGAGAGGAAGACCAAAGAGGAGATTTATGGATGTGGTGAAGGAAGACATGAAGGTAGTTGGTGTAAGAGAAGAAGATGCAGAGGAATGGGGCGAGATTGGAGGCAGATAATTCGCTGTGGCGACCCCTGAAGGGAACAGCCGAAAGGAAAAGAAGCAGTATTAATATTAGTATTAGGCTGTTCTAGATTGCCCCTAGATATGAGTGTGTTGGCCCTGTGATTGACTGGCAGTTGCCCAGATTTAGCTGAGAGAGGATCTATCCTCCCGTTGACTCTAATAAGATTATGCAGTTTGTAAATGAATGAATAATTTTACAAAGAATGTTTTCTTTCATTATCGACACCAGCATTTACTTCTCTTAATTTATTACGTTTTAATGTTTCATTTTGATGACATCATAATATCATAATAGGTTGCATTCACAGTGCAAGAGTTTGAACATATTTAAACTATTTAAACATCATCTGCTTAAACACTGACTGATCTTGAAGTTTATTTAAAAAAAGAGGTAAGCAGCAATTTGCTTCTGGTCAAAAACAAACACATTTAAGATGATGTACATTATTGACCAGATATGTATTTATTTATTTTTATTATTTATTTATATTTTGGCTTTATTTGGCATGAAGGAAGAAAATTATGCTTTTTGAATCAATGTAGCTTCAAATCTATACAAGACAAAAAAAAAGCTGTTTTGTGTAAAACAGCGTACTCTAGTGGACACAATAAAAAGTGTCTCATGAATTGACATGCCTTTGTGTAGAAGTATGTGTGTATATGAATATGTATTCGACAGTGTATTTTTTTTATGTTTAAAATATTTTGATTGTTGACATTTTAATATTTTCCCCTTTATTTGCAGGACATGGTACAGAGGACACTCTGTGCATGCATAAGAACTGCATTTCAGATTGGTCCATTTGTATCAGTAAAACTAACACACTTAAAGCTATGTGCACAAAAATGCAACATGGGGCTTTGAATTATTTTTAGGCTGAGGTTCCACAGATGTTGATTCACGGATATGATTGTCATGCATCTAATGTCACTTTATGTGTTGTATGATTACATGTTTGAAACCTTTAGATATGTTCATGCATTATTGCTTTCACACCTGTTTCCTGATCAAGGGATCATGACGTTCCTGTTCATGTGTTTCATGCAAATCATCATTTATAGTGTCACGTGATTTAACATCTCTAATGAAGTGTGTCACCTTTGCAGCCTGATGGGATGCATCTTTGAGTTGATTGAACCAAATTAATTATAAACTTTAAGTGATGCTTTGATATTCACTGAATTGATTTCAAACTTTAATTGATTGTGTGTGTGTGTGTGTGTGTGTGTTTACAGGATCCCCTAAGCGAGCTGAAGGGTCTGGCACAGCTCAAAGGTCAACGAGCTGAGATTCAGAAAAGAATGGAAAATGAAATGCAGATCGGAATACCACAGGTATTGCCAAAGTACTACTTGTATCTGGTTTACATAGTCAACTTAAACATAACAAGGGTTTATAGCAGCACAAGACACTGATTTTAAACTAGATCAATCTTTATTTACACATGGGTGCTAAATTGGGGTGTTAAGATGCATTTTATCACAAAAGTATAACATGAATTGAAGAAAAATGCAACAAAAATACAACAGTCAGTGTTGTATTAATTATAAATGTAATGTAGTGGCACTGTTTGAACACCAGATGTCTCTGCGCATCCCAAAAAGTTCAACAGCACAGGCTGCAGGCAGACACCCGTTTGGAGCTTTTTTTCTGCTATGGAGATAATGATGTTGCGTCAGTTGTATCTAATCTTACTGGGTAAAGCATGGTCTTTTGGGTCAAAGTTGAATGTGTTTATTTTTTAAGGATATGTTTAATGTGGTAAAATGTGCTGGATCACTGCTCCTAGGGTTGGGGGTTTGACTCGTACTCTCCACTGGGTTGTCACCGTCTCCCCTGAGTGCAGCTAACAGGGTTATCAAAGGCCGGCCATGTCTCTCACTGTCTATGGTGAGAGGTTCATGTAAAAGAACCAATGCTGACTTTTGTCAAGAGTAGCTGCAAAGCCGTCAGCGTGTTTCTGTCCCTTGCTAACAGGTTGCGTCAGGAAGGGCATCCGACATAAACACCTATGCCAAATCAAACATTGGAATCATTAATATTACTTCCATGAAGATGGAGGCAGATGATTCGCTGTGGCAACCTCTGAAAAAGGGAACAGTCGAAAGGAAAATAAGTTTATTTAGGAAGACAAAACTACACTGGGCAGTGGTGGTCTGATGGTAAAGATGCTGGATCTCTGATCCTAAGGTTAGGAGTTCAAACCCCACTCTCCACTGCCCCCCCCCCCCCCCCCCCCCCCAGTGCAGCTTACTGGGTTATCAAAGGCCGGCCATGTCTCTCACTTTCTATGGTGGGAGGTTCACGTAAAAGAACCATTGCTGACTTTCGACTAGAGTCGCTGTATAGTTGTCAGTGTGTTTCTGCCCTGCGATGGCCTGGCGAGCTTTCCAGGGTGTACTCACCCGCTTGCCTGGAGTCTGGCGGGATGGGCATCAGCCTCCCTGCAAATTTAATTTAAAAACTCTCAGAATCACGTCAAGAGTTTTTGATTGTGAATTAAATCAAATTGTGTGGTGCAGTGGTGGTTCAGGGGTTAAGGCAAGATCATTGGAAAACTATATATTATTTACTCAGACTGTATTTTTTTAATATACTGTACTATAGTTTGTTTCGAGATGTGAAATGTTTATGAAGTGTTATGAATGAAATAGAGAAAATCGGCCCCCTTCTTACAGCATTTCAGGCTTCATATGCTTCAAACACATACCATGTGGGGCCGGTGGCGTAGTGGTTAGGCTGCTGCGCTCATGATCAGGAGGTTGTGTGTTCAAATCCCAGTTAGACCCCCACTGTGCTAAGAGCCCAAGGCAAGGTCTTAACCACAAGTGTGCCTCTGTTCACCCAGCAGTATAAATGGGTACCAGTAAAAATATACTGGGAAGGTAACCTGCGATGGACCAGCATCCCATCAAGGAGGAGTTGAACTCCTGGTCGCTTCACGCTACAGAATCGGGGAATAAGTACCGGCCGGATGAGCCACTAGGCTCGGGTGTAAAAAGCCCAACAGACTTACTACTACTTTTACTTCATACATATGATAAGTGTTGCTTGACAAGGGAGCATGACGTTTACAACCCCAGGCAAAAAGTATGGAATCACCAGTCTCGGAGGATTCAGTTGTTTAATGTTCCTTTAGACAGTTTCTTACAGTTCAGTCACAGACGTTGAATCCAGTTTCCTCATATTTGTTCCCCATTTGTTTTGCTGTACATTTTCTGTTTTCAAGACATATTGCTTTAAGTTTTGTCTTGATGCTTTGATGTCTTCCTTGGTCTACCAGTATGCTTGCCTTTAGAAACCTTCCCATGTTGTTTGTATTTGGTCCAGATTTTAGACACTGCTGACTGTGAACAACCCACATCTTTTGCGACATCCCGTGATGATTTACCTTCTTTAAGAAGGTTGATAATCCTCTCTTTTGTTTTAATTGACATCTCTTGTTTTGGAGACATGATTCATGTCCGTCCACTTGCTGCAACAGCTCTCCAAGGTAGGCAGACTAATGAGCAGATCTAATCTGAAGTAGATGTTCGTTTTGGGAATGGAAATTTTACAGGGTGTTTCCATATTTTTTCCTCAAAATTGAGTGATTCCATAATTTATTCCCCCACTTGGTCTAAAAAAGCAACTGTGACTGTCTACCACATTTTTTTTTCTTGATTCCTTTTAGTGTGTTTTTAAAGCCATAAAGTTGCCATTTGAAATAACTTCAGTTTTTTTTTCTGCAAAATGAAATAACTGAATGAACATCCGAGACTGGTGATTCCATAATTTTTGCCTGGGGGTTGTATGTTTAAGGAGACTTCAGGAGATGATGGCGCCACATACTGTGTTGATTACTTATGTTCTTGATTCATGCATATGTGTGTTTTGTTGTTCCTGTAGGGTCGCTCAGTCTTAGATTATCCATTCTTGAAAGGCTTTCTGATTTGCTATGTGGTGGCCGGACTACACTTCTCGGACATCATTGGGGTCGTTCTAGGAGCACTTTCAGGCAACTATGCTGCACAGACCTATCAGGTGCTAAACATTGAGAAGACCATAGAAGACTGTCTGAACTGTTTAAAGAATGGTCCCAGTAATTAACAAAGTGAAAGTGAAAAGGAAACGGGAGGCGGCCTGAGTCACAAAAAACCAAGCGGACTTGTAGTGTTATTTAATATCTGATATCTTTGGGGGTTTTTGAACAAACCATGTGAAGAATGAATATAAAAATGAAAGCTGAGAGTGAGTCAGAGTGACTGCAGTTTGTTTTTGTATTGTACAAAGAGTTAGTTTTAGTTAATTAAAAAATGTTTTGCTTATTTTCAGCTAGTTTGGCATTTTATTACTAGTTGTCGTTGTTAATATCAGACTTTATGCAGAAAAATGATCATTATTCAGAATGTTGGTCTGAGTGAAACAGACCCTCCACGTTCCACACGATGGCTCCATGGGACTCGATGGTTCTTTCTCCTAATCATCTCCATCCTCATCTACGGCTCTCACGCTCCTCTTATCGCTCTCACCAAATCAGACGGCAGCGTTCCCTTCAGCCCTTCATCCTGCGTAGTTCTAATCGAACTCAGCAAGCTGCTGATCTCTCTGAGTGCTCTGTTTGCATCAGGGGATGTGCACACCATCAAGTCTTTTGCATCCTGGTCTGCAGTGCTGCCTTACGCTCTCCCCGCTCTGCTTTACGCGTTTAACAACAACCTGGTGGTGTTCATGCAGGCCTACATGGATCCCAGTTCATTCCAGGTTCTCAGCAATCTGAAGATCGCCTCCACTGCTCTACTCTACACTTCGTGCCTGAGGAAGAGGCTGCGGCGTGGTCAGTGGATGGCCCTGGCGTTTCTCATGGGGGCTGGAGCAATGCACAGCTACAACAGTCTGAATTGGGAGATTCCAGATCAGGAACATGCAAGAGCCGGGCTTCACATCACAGTCTGGGGACTGCTGCTCGTGTTTCTTTACTGCTTCGTTTCAGGACTTGCTGCTGTCTACACGGAGAAAGTTTTAAAAAGCCAGCAGTTGCCACTGAGCTTGCAGAATCTTTTTCTGTATATATTTGGTGTAGGTATCAATCTGACCTCACATTTCTATAGCAGTGGGAGAGAGCAAGCGTTTCTCAATGGATATTCTGCATTAGTGTGGGTCATCGTAGCCGGACAGGCAGCTAACGGCCTCCTGATGTCTGTAGTAATGAAACATGGAACCGGAATCACAAGACTCTTCATCATCTCCTCAGCTATGCTGGTGAACAGTGTGCTCTCGTGGGGGCTGTTGGGATTGGAGCTCACGCCTTTCTTTCTACTGCCAGTGCTGATGATTGCAGTGGCTGTGTATCTCTATTACATGTAAATGATCTGGAAATTGGGCTGCACTCTTTTAATCAGGATCTTGATTTTTGCCAAAGTGAACATAATTGATATTCAATTTTCATCACGGATTGATTGTCTAATAATGTAATGGACACGTGTACTATACTGAATCATTAAAGTCTTGTTTATTTGAATTTGTTGAATTTTATTGTTTTACACATATATACTGTATCCACATACATACAGTATACAGGGATTCCTCACTTTCCGCACTTAATGGGGACCGGGACACCCCCCCCCCCCCACACACACACACACACCCCACCCCACCCCAACCATCGATTTCCGCGAAGTAGGATCAAGTAGGATGAACGTATACATACATACACATGTATACGTACATGTATATGTGTATCAATGAGTACACATTCAATGCTTATAAGAAGAAACATTCAAAAATAATGCATAAGATGTAAATAAAACATAAATACACACACATACAGATGCACGTGCATTCACTCAGATCTGCACCGCACATAAAAATGTAAGTCGTTTTGTTAGGGGGTTTTGGGTTGGTTTTTTTTTGTTTGTTTGTTTGTTTTGTTTTGGGTTTGTTTTTGTTTGTTTTTTTGGGGGGGGTGGCATAATTTGCTTTATTTTGCAGCATTTTCCTTAACTTTTTCTCTATTTTTCTTTAATTTCCTTATTTTTGTAATTTTTCAATGAATATTTTTTAAAAACCCACGATGCACTGAAGCCACAGAAACTGAAGCATGAAGTAGCGAGGGATCACTGTATAAGATTCAGTGAATTACTGTACTGTAATTACTTTCATACTTAAATTCAAACGCTCCTGGAGATGTGAGAACTGTTGCAGTATAGTGTAGTGGCAGTATTTATCAAAATAAAACCACAGAGATTCTTCGGTTTATTTACAAAATGTGAAGATGAATAAATTAATTTGATACACAAAATGTCTTTGAAACTTCCCAAAATTTCCCACAGAATCCAAAGCCAAAGTAGAACCTACTACATCCAATCAGGGCTATTGACAGAAAACCACAATATGTTAGAACACCGCTGAGCATTTAACATGATGAACAAAATACATCGTAATGTAATAACAAATCAAAAAAAAAAAAAAAAAATCAGGAAAGCTAAGATATTCTCCCTCTACAAGGTAAGATTTTCATAGTATTCTAGATTCAGGGATAATTGTTGTGGAGGGCTGAGCTGTTATTTTTATTTTTAAAAGCACTTCAACTGTATTATAGAAAGACATCATAATATCTCCGTCAAGTGCATCTTGCCACAAAAGCCAGGTCCTAATAATAGCAAATTGGAAAATAAATTAGAGAAAATGTTAAATAAAATAACTGCTTTTGGTTTATCATGGCACTGTTTTGACAGCATAGCATTTATTTTCAATCCAGAGTTGGGTTCATTTCTCACAGACGTCTTGAATTGATGAGGGCGAAACTGAACCACGCCATAAAGTCTGCTCCAGCACATGCCAAACTTTCCATCGGGTTAAGATCAGGACACTGGGCTGCCAATACAAGAGTGAAAATGATTTGTCATGCTCCCTAAACCACACTTTCATTGTTTGAGTCTCAGATTTTATATTCGTACCACTGGAGAAGGAAAAAGGTGTATCGATGGGATCAGTCTTTGTTTGTTTGTATTTAACCGTTGTGTAACTCGGACTGACTTGTTTGCTTGTGCAGCTTGGTTTTATCAGATGTCATCTTCAGCTTAGCCAAAGCTACAGCAAGAGGAGAGGGGGGAAAAAAAAAGCATTTGAGAAATGTGCAAAGGATACAAGCGCTTGTCATTCGGGTGATGCCGCCAAGGCTACGTCTTTTGTGGCTTTTATTTTGAGTACTAAGAATATATAGTAAACTATATTGCAGTGTAGGTCTAGTGGTATAGGGCGCTGGATCGCTGAGCCAAAGGTTGGGGGTTCGAGTCCCACTCTCCACAAGATTGTCACTGTCCCCCCCCCCCAGTGCAGCTAACTGGGTTATCAAAGGCGGGCCATGTCTGTCACTGTCTATGGTGAGGTTCATGTAAAAGAACCATTGCTGACTTTCGTAAAGAGTAGCTGCAAAGTCATCAGCGTGTTTCTGTCCCTTGCTAAAAGGGTTGTGACAGGAAGGGCATCCGACGTAAAAACCTCTGCCAAATCCGTGCGAATCAGATGATTCGCTGTGGCAACTCCCGAGAAAAGGGAAAAAGCCGAAAGGAAGACAGACAGACATAGTAAACTATATTGCATTAGGAGGCAAAACTATATTTGTAGAGGGGCATTTTGTTGATAAAATCAAACTGAGCTATAAAATATTTTAATTAATTCAACATCCTTTTTTTTTTTAATTGAATAACTTTCATTCAGAAGTATAATATGAGGAAAGAGTGAAGGCCTATTGCGCGATGTTGACTTGAAAAAATGTCTTCATTCCTCTTATGCAATATTGATTCGCCAAAAGCTCATTCATGCATTCATTTTCTGTAATCGCTTAATCCTAATTAGGATCATGGGGAGGCTGGCGCACATCACAGCTGACTCTGGGCGAGGGCACAGTACACCCTGGACAGCTCGCCAGGCCAGAAACACGCTGACGACTATGCAGCTACTCTTGTCAAAAGGCAGCAATGGTTCTTTTACATGAAGCTCTCACCATAGACAGAGACATGACCAGCCTTTGATAACCCAGTTAGCTGCACTGGGGGGACAGTGACAACCCGTGGAGAGTGGGACTTGAACCCCCAACCTTGGGATCAGTGATTCAGCACCTTTACCACCAGGCCACCCCCTGCCTTTGCCAAAAGTTTCTTTTTAAAATGAATGGAAATAATAAGTACCTTTGAGTAGCTGGATGTTGTCAGTCTGAAGCTGCTGGTTTTGGGAGGACAGATGTACGGCGTCCTGAATGGCTTCCAGCAGCAGATTCCTGTACCTGCTTTCTGATAGCCACTTCTGCTCCTCCAGCACCTGACGAAACGTCCGGAACACCTGAATAAAAACAAGTCAGCTTTAAATGCAATTTAAATTTATTGCGTTTTGATGCCAAAACTTTTATTTCTGTCATTTTGGCCAGTAAGTACTTAAAACTATAAAACCTTACATTTGTTTTATTTATGAAAAATACATATAATTCTTGTTATATAATCATAAAATTCATGGACAACAATTATAATCCTGATGGTCAGGTGTTGATCTCTCAAATGTGCTTAAATCATCCACAACAGTAAAAGCTTTGTATTTTTATCAGTGATTCATTTTTTTAATCAACACCCTGTTGATTTTATTATTCCCTTATGTATTTTCATTGTTATTATTATGATTATTATTATTTGCTATGGTGATGGACAGGTTGACAGACGAGGTTAGACAAGAATCTCCATGGACTATGATGTTTACTGATGACATTGTGATCTGTAGTGAGAGCAGAGAACAAGTGGAGGAACATCTAGAGAGGTGGAGGTATGCCCTGGAAAGGAGGGGAATGAAGGTTAGCCTCAGTTAGACAGAATACATGTGTGTGAATGAGAAGGACCCAAGAGGAACGGTATAAAGAGATAAAGAAGGTGGAGGATTTTAAGTACTTAGGCTCAACAATCCAGAGCAATGGAGAGTGTGAAAAAGAGGTGAAGAAGCGTGTGCGGGCAGGTTGGAATGGTTGGAGAAAAGTGTCCAGTGTGATGTGTGATAGGAAGGAATCGGCAAGAATGAAAGCAAAAATGTATAAGACGGTGTTGAGGCCATCGATGCTGTATAGTTTAGAAACAGTGGCCCTGGGGAAAAGACAGGAGGCAGAGTTGGAGGTAGTAGAGATGAAAATGTTGAGGTTCTCTTTGGGACTAACGAGGATGGATAGGATCAGGAATGAGCACATTAGAGGGACAGCAGATGTTAGAGGTTTTGGAGACAAAATCAGAGAGGCTAGATTGAGATGGTTTGGACAGAGGAGGGATAGTGAGGTTGGAACTACCAGGCAGAAGGCCTAGAGGAAGACCAAAGAGGAGATTTATGGATGTGGTGAAGGAGGACATGAAGGTAGTTGGTGTAAGAGAAGAAGATGCAGAGGATAGGGTGAGATGGAGCCAGATGATTCGCTGTGGCGACTCCTGAAGGGAAAAGCCGAAAGGAAAAGAAGAAGATTATTATTATTATTATTATTATTATTATTATTATTATTATTATTAATAACAATAATAATAATAATAGAAATAGTCACAGTATTATATGATTTTTGAAGAAGAGAAAGAAGTTAGTTTATTAATAATAATAATTATAGTATTAAAAAAAAATCATACTTTTATTTTGCCTTGGTCAGATTTGGCTGAATTTACCTTTTGTAGTAGAAGTGGGATTTTTTAAAATTATGATTTATTATAGGATCCTCTATGTGCAGTAAACATTTGTCCCATTATAGGGCATTATAATAGGGCAATATCCGTGTAAAATATTTGAAGTTGTACTTGACTTTTACTTTATCAAAAGACAATATGCACTAATCATTTTTTCCTGTTTAGTTGTTGTGAAGGTGTTTTAATGGTTAACTACATTGTGTAGTTGGTACCCTCAGTAAAAAAGACGTACCCTTCAGGCTTTTACCCCAGTAATACAGTAAGTGGCTTATATCCTGAAATTAGCATGTTACGAAGTGATTATTAGCATTTCCTGGCTATACAGGGATCCCTCACTACTTTGCACTTCAATTCATGTGGCTTCAGTGCATCGCTTTTTTTTTTAATTTAAATATTAATTGAATTAAAAAAATAATGAAATTAAGAAAGAATAGTGGAAAAGTTAAGGAAAATGCCACAAAAACAAGGCCAATTATGCACAAAAAAAAAACCCCTAAGCAAACATAAAACAACCCAAAACATTGTTGTGAGGTGTGCATCTGAGTGCGTGCGTGCACACATCTGTATGTGTGTGTATTTATATTTTATTTACATCTTATTCATTATCTTTTACCATTTAATTGTTATTATAAGCATTTGTAGCATTGAATATGTATTTATTGATATTATATACACATATCCATGCACGTATATGTCAGTCGGGGGTGGGATCCTATTTCGCTGAATTTGGTGGTCGTAGTATGGGGATCTCGGTCCCAATTAATCGCAGAAAGTGGGGGATCCCTGTATTGCCATATGTTATGGTTAGAGCAGTGACATCAAACTCATTTTCACTGAGGGCTACATAACTAAATTTTGAGGGCATCGAGGGATGAATAATCACTCGACATCTATTCAAAAAGAGAAACTGTGAAATCTGCATGGCTGTACGATTTGCTTATACATTTATCATCTTTTATTTGCTTTACTTTTCTGACAATGCTCGACAGTGACCAGTAAGTCATGGCTGTCTGTTCACTTGAATTAGATTAGCTCCATCGAGCATTGAAGGACAAACTATATTTCACAGTAACAGGTAATGCAAACAATGTATGATAATCATATACTTTTAAAACTTTCCCAGGCCACATAGAATGACTTTGAGGGCTGAATTTAACCTGCAGGCCTTGAGTTTGACAACTATGAGTTAGAGAATGAAGTAATCTGTTTACTGTACAGTCCTCCATCTTACCTTCAGACTCTCCTCTCTGAGAGAGTGCATTTCCTGCTGGTGGAGTTTATACTGAGCCTCCAGGTCTGTCTCAGCCTGCTGGTTCTCTCTGCGCAGGACTTCGATCTGCAGCACCAGGATCTGCCGCTCTCTTCTTAGGTATATCACTTCATCCTCCAGACCGTCCGACTGTACACAAAAGGGGTATTTATTCTTCATTAATTTTCATTTTATTGCCATGACATATGCAGGTTAACCACACAGCAGTACAACATTCAGGAGAAAATTTTGTCTGAATATTTTATAATGCTGATTTTCTAATTTTCTGACAGGTTTACGTTAAAAACTGTCTTCAAACGTAAAGTAAAGAAGCCTGAGTGAAGTCTAAATTGTCTGGCAAATTACTTTATATGGCACCTGAAGCCCTGAAACAAGACATGCTTCATGTGATCGAATGAGTACATTTGCTGTTCTGCAATATTCTTCTTCTTCTTCTTCTTCTTCTTTTCATTTCGGCTTTTCCCTTCAGGGGTTGCCACAGCAAACCATCTGCCTACATCTCACACCAACCCTCTGTATCTTCTACTCTTACTTCAACTACCTTCATGTCCTCCTTCACCACATCCATTAATCTTCTCTTTTGTCTTCCTCTCGGCCTTCTGCCTGGTAGTTCCAACCTCAGCATCCTACTACCAATATACTCACTATCCCTCCTCTGTACATGTTCAAACCATCTCAGTCTAGCCTCTCTGACTTTGTCTCCAAAACCTTGAATATGTGCTGTCCCTCTGATGTCTGCTACCTCCAGCTCAGCCTCCTGTCTTTTCCCCAGTGCCACTGTTTCTAAACCATACAACATCGCTGGCCTCATCACCGTCTTGTACACTTTTCCTTTCATTCTTGCTGATACCTTCCTATCACACATCACACCGGATACTTTTCTACAACCATTCCAACCTGCCTGCACTCGCTTCTTCACCTCTTTTCCACATGCTCCATTGCCCTGCATTGTTCAGCCTAAGTACTTAAAATCCTCCACCTTCTTTATCTCTGCTCTCTGTAACCTCACTGCTCCTCTTGGGTCCTTGTCGTTCACACACATGTATTCTGTTTTACTGAGGCTGACCTTCATTCCTCTCCTTTCCAGGGCATACCTCCACCGCTCTCGATTTTCCTGCACTTGTTCTCTGCTCTCACTACAGATCACAATGTCATCTGCAAACATCATAGTCCATGGAGATTCTTGTCTAACCTCGTCTGTCGGCCTGACCATCACCATAGTAAACAAGACGAGGCTCAGAGCTGATCCTTGATGCAGTCCCACCTCTACCTTGAACTCTTCTGTCACACCGACAGCACACCTTACAGCTCTCATACTTGTCCTGCACCACTATAACATACTTCTCTGCCACTCCAGACTTCCTCATGCAATACCACAGTTCCTCTCTCGGCACCCTGTCATATGCTTTCTCCAGATCCACAAGGCACAATGCAGCTCCTTTTGACCTTCTCTGTACTTCTCTATTAACATCCTCAAAGCAAACACTACATCTGTGGTGTTCTTTCTTGGCATGAAACCAAACTGTTGTTCACAAATGCTGACCTCTGCCCTTAGTCTAGCTTCCACTATTCTTTCCCATAACTTCATCATATGTCTCATCAACTTTATCCCTCTGTAGTTGCCACAACTCTGCACATCTCCCTTGTTCTTAAAAATGGGCACAAGCACACTTCTCTATTCCTCTGGCATCCTCTCACTCTCTAAGACCGTGTTGAATGTTCTTGTCAGAAAATATACTGCTACCTCTCCTAGACACTTCCATACCTCTACCGGTATGTCATCAGGACCAACTGCCTTTCCATTCTTCATCCTCTTCAATGCCCTCCTCACTTCACCCTTACTAATCTTTGCTACTTCCTGGTCCTCAACAGTCAGCTCTTCTACTCTTTTTTTCTCTCTCATTTTACTCATTCATCAGCTCTTCAAAGTACTCTTTCCATCTTCCCAGCACACTTCTGTCATCAGTCAACACGTTTCCCACTCTGTCCTTAATCACTCTAACTTGCTGCACGTCCTTCCCACCTCTATTTCTCTGCTGTGCCAATCTGTATAAATAATTTTCTCCCCCCTTACTGTCCAACCTAGCATACAAGTCATCATACGCCTTCAGTTTGGCCTTTGACACCGCTACCTTCGCCTTATGCTTTGTCTCCCTGTACTCCTGTTTACTCTCTTTGGTCCTCTCTATGTCCCATTTCTTATTAGCTAACCTCTTCTTTTGTACACACTCCTGCACTTCCTCATTCCACCACCAAGTCTCCTTATCTACTGTCCTTCCAGAGGACATGCCAAGTACTCTCCTACCTGTCTTCCTGATCACATTAGCTGTAGTTGTCCAGTCATCTGGAAGCACTTCCTGACCATCCAAAACCTGTTTCAACTCCTCCTTGAAGGCAACACAACACTCTTCCTTTTTCAGCTTACACCACTTTGTCTTCTGATCTGCTTTGCCTGCTTCACCTTTCTTACCATCAGCATCATCCTGCACACCACCATCCTGTGCTGTTTGGCAACACTCTCACCCACTACTACTTTGCAGTCACTGACTTCCTTCAAATTACATCGCCTACACAAGATGTAGTCTACCTGTGTGCTCGTACCTCCTCTTTTATAAGTCACCCTATGCTCCTGTCTCTTCTGGAAGAAAGTATTCACCACAGCCATTTCCATCCTTTTTGCAAAATCTATCAACATCTGTCCTTCTGTGTTCCTGTCCTGGATACCAAACCTGCCCATCACTTCCTCGTCCCCTCTGTTGCCTGCACCAACATGTCCACTGAAGTCTGCACCAATGACCACTCTTTCACCTCTGGGGGTACTCTGCATCACGTCATCTAACTCACTCCAGAATCTCTCCTTCTCGTCTAGATCGCATCCTGCCTGTGGGGCATAAGCACTAACAACATTGAACATCACACCTTCAATTTCTAACTTGAGACTCATCACTCTGTCTGACACTCTTTTCATTTCTAGAACATTCCTGACAACCCCCTCTTTCAAGATGACTCCTACTCCGTTTCTCTTCCCATCCACACCACGAAAAAACAGCTTAAACACTGCTCCTAAGCTTCTAGCCTTGCTACTTTTCCACCTGGTCTCTTGAACACACAGTATGTCCACCTTCCTCCTCTGCATCATGTCAGCCAGCTCTCTACCGTTTCCTGTCATAGTTCCAACATTCAAAGTCCCTACTCACAGTCCTAAACTCATGTTTTTCTTCTTCTCTCTCTGCCTACAGACACTCCTCCCGCCTCTCCTTCTTCGACCTCTCCTTCTTCGGCCAACAGTAGTCCAATTTCCACCAGCACCCTGTTGGTTAACAGCACTGATGGCAGTCGTTGTTAACGCAGGCCTCGACCGATCTGGCATGAAATCTGTCTTTACGGTTTGCATTTTGTGTTCTGGCAAAAGTTTTACGTCGGATGCCCTTCCTGTTGAAACCTTCTGCATTTATCCAGGCTTGGGACCGGCGTGAGGGCGGGCACTTGTTTGTGCCCCCCCTCATGGCTACATTATTTGCTATTCTGATATAAATGTATCAAAGGGCGCTGTAGTGTAAATATACACAAGCTTTGTCATATGGCGATAAACAATCTAATACTTGATTATACACTGCACTGGTGAAGATTAAAAAAAAAAAAAACATCCCATGAGCAAAGTAAAGGGTTAAAAAAAAGTTTAAAAGGGGTCTTGAAATGTTTAAGTTTTGGTTCAGCTGAGCTTATATTATTATATATTATATATATTATTATATTATAAATATAGACCTTATTGGAAGGATCCCTGTATGCTCATGTTAATATTCCCACCTGTTCGTCCTGCATTTCGCGTTCCATCTTCATCAGTTCCTTCTGTATCACTTTCTCATGATCCTCCTTCATCTTCCTCATCTGCTCCTTTAGTTTGACATATTCATCCTGTGAACAAATCTCAAACTGGTGCAACGTCAGTGAGAAAATTAGTGCGTTAGTGACATATTTAGGAATCTGTTGACGTTAATACAGTGTGTTCAGTCAGTTGTTCACATTTGGTAATACAAATGTGCAAATATGCAAATGTTTGATTCATTTTAAATTAAGTTATCAGTGTTTACACTTCTTATGACATTATTATACCATCAAAATTTTAGATCTGACTGTTTCTATAATATCAGCTTACACATGAAAATATATAGTGTATGCTCTACATAATAAAAGTCAATAAAATAATCTACTGTTAATTAAAAACAAGAAAAAACTTTAAAAAGCAAATTAACAATTCAGCAACAAAGCTGAGATCAGGACTGTTTTAGTATATATTACATGAAAACAAGAAAAAATTTTAGCACACGAAAATCTGATTGTTATTTGTTTTCTCAATTTTTTTTTTAAATCAAGACAGGACAAGGTTAGTACTGAGCACACAGCGAATAGGTACAAGAGTGTGTGTATATATATATATATATATATATATATATATATATATATATATATAATATAAGTTACATTTTGAGTTTAGCGTGCTCTCTGTAGTACGAGACGTACCTACGTAGTTCGCTGACGTAATACGCTACTTACGCATGACGCTGCGTCCATTGTTTATAAACGACAGACTGAACGTGTCCTTCCTTCTTCCCAGTTCACGTGTTACTCTTGTGTTAAGACGTCGTCTTTGTGATCTTTGTGTTTACACTGTTTTGCGGAGTTTTGTTACCCTAAACAAATATGGTTTGTCAGAAGCGTAAGCCTACTAGTGATAGTGGTAATCAGAAAAAGCGGCAAGCCATTGCGTTCGAAACAAAGGTGGCTATTATCAAGAAAATTGATGGTATTTATGGAAGTATAGTACAGTATGAACTTTATATGTCACTGGAACATACAGTAACAACTTAATGTTTTTTTTTTCACCTTACATATCGGCCGTTTGGAACCAAACTAACATGTAAGTCGGGGAGCGTCTGTACCAATGCAGCCAACTAGGTTATCAAAAGTCAGCCATGTCTTTCACTGACTATGGATATGAGGCAATGTAAAAGAACACCCCATCAACGTCTTTCTGCCCTGAAATGGCCTGGCAAACTGTCCAGGGTGTACTCTACCCTCGGCCTGAATTGGCTGAGATGGGCACTAGCCTCCCCGTGATTTAAATAGGATTAAGCGGTTCAGATATATATATATATATATATATATATATATATATATATATATATATATATATATATATATATATATATATATATATAAAATAGGCTTTAGGATGACAGACTCTGTGGTGGCATAGTTGCACTATTTCTATTGTTACTGTTAGTAAAATAATAATAATAATAATAATAATAATAATAATAATGTAATATTTATACAGCACTTTTACAAGCCCACGGTTGTTTAGTATCATGAAAAACTAAGTTTCCTTCCAAAAGAAACAGGAGAAGATGACTGTGAGGAAATGGACCCCCAAAAAATAAAGCCTTACAGTAAAATACTAATTTAGTAAACTAAATGTTTTTCGACCTTACAAAGATTTTCCACAGAAACAGAAGCCACAGTAAAAAGTCCAAGCTTGAATCGACGCTTTTAACTGGAAATCACAACATGTTAGACCACCACTGTGGTACAGAGCATTTTTGATATGTGTAGGCTGCAAAGCCGTCAGTGTGTTTCTAGCCCTTGCTAAAAGGGTTGTGTGAGGAAGGGCATCCGACGTAAAAACCTATGCCAAATCAAACGTGCAAATTATTTGCTATGGCGACCCCTGAAAAAGGAAAAAAGCCAAAAGGAAATCTCATATAGTGAGTTTGCTATCATGCTGCCAGTATTTTTTGGTTCAGTGGTGAATTTATTGAATGGAAAAAAAAAAAAACATTACATAACGATGAAAACGAGGAAAATAAAACATTCTGTATAGCACCCATCACAAAATCAAACCACACCATAAACGTTTCTCCAAAAGATCCCAAGGACTTTCAATGGATTTACTGTGAGGTCAGTTCAAGTATGAAAATGATTCCTCATGCTCCCTGAAGCACACTTTCACTATCTGAGCCCACATTTTATATCCATGCCAAAAAGGGACAAAACTGTCCACTGATGTGTTATCCTGATCATTAAGGCCATTCAGGTGATCAGCAGACTTCATTTTCTTGTCACATTAATGTTGCTGAGCCTCGACCTGAACCTGACCAATTGAAACAAGAATGCCACGGAGATTATGTGATGTAATTAAGGCTAAAGAAAATCCAACAACATATCCGAGTGACTGTTTTGGCTGGGCTGTGTATACACTACAAGGTCCCAGTGTGATTTTATTGGGGCGCTATCTTCGGATTAAAAATACACTGAGTAGATAATGCTTGAATCCAAACAACACTCATGATTTGTCATACCTGTTTCTTAATAGTCTTTAAAAAAAATCTGAATCCACTCACTTACTGGACTACCGTCTTGTCCTGATGTCTGGGACTCTTTAGGAGAATCAGTTTTCTCTTTGTGCAGTTCCTCTCTGAGATGCTTTATTCGATTAACCCTTTCCTGGTTCCTCTCCACGCTGGTTCTTCCCTCTGCCATTACCGACACCATCACCACCATCATCAAGAAACATCCGCAATCATTCAATCAATCAGCATTGGCATTATTCATGTTATGATATCTAGTTCTACCTTTTATTCAATTCATCCATTTTCAAACCATACTGATTGTTTATCTCCCTGACTTGTTCCACATTTATCAGAAATATATCATATTTCACAATGTTATCGACAGAAAAACAGTTTATACAGGGATTCCTCACTTTCCGCGGTTAATGGGGACCAAGACATCCCCCCGCGCTTGACCGCCAATTTCCGCTAAGTAGGATTGACCCCCCCCCCCCCCCGACGGGACGTATATGTACATGTATGTGTATATACAGTAATATCAATAAATACATATTCAACGCAGGTCAGTGGTGGCCTAGTGCTACAGGGCGCTGGATTGCTGATCCTAAGGTTGGGGGTTCGAGTTCTATTCTCCACAAGGTTTTCTATATTCCCCCAGTGCAGCTAACTGGGTTATCAAAGGCCGGCCATGTCTCTCACTGTCTATGGTGTGAGGCATGTAAGAGAACCATTGCTGACTTTCATAAAAAGTAGGCTGCAAAGCCGTCTGTGTGTTTCTGCCCTGCGATGGCCTGGCGAGTTGTCCAGGGTGTACACTGCCCTCGCCCAGAGTCGGATGGGATGGGCACCAGTCTCCTCACAACCCTAATTAGGATTAAGCGGTTACAGAAAATGAACTGAACATATTCAACACTTCAAATGCTTATAATAACAATTAAACATTCAAAAATAATGCATATGATGTAAATAATAGTACACACACATACAGATGTGCACATCACATAAAAATGTAAGTTGTTGGGGTAATTTTTGTTTGGGATTTTTTTTTTTTTTTTTTTTTTTTTTTTTGCATGATTGGCCTTGTTTTGCGGCATTTTCCTTAAC
Source organism: Plotosus lineatus (assembly GCA_024760905.1). NCBI lineage: Eukaryota > Metazoa > Chordata > Actinopteri > Siluriformes > Plotosidae > Plotosus > Plotosus lineatus. The sequence continues at coordinate 33,901,406 of CM045742.1, read as the reverse complement.
ATTCCCCACATTTTTTCTTAATTTCCTTTTTTTTTTTTTTTTTTTTTTCGATGAATATTTTTGAAAAACCCGCGATGCTCTGAAGCCGCAGAAACTAAAGCATGAAGTAGCGAGGGATCATTGTATCTCTTTTCATACTTCACTTACAGAAGGGTTTCAAGCTCATTTTCACTGAGGGCCACATCTCTGAACTTAAATGTGATCGAGGGCTGAATAATCACCAAAAACATCTATCCTAAAAGGGCAACAATGGAATCTGCATGACAAAATGATTCGTTTAGCCATTTGTCCTTTATTTCTTGATTCATTTGAATTTTTTGACAGTGCATAAAAGCCACAAGCTATCATGCAATCTTTCTTGAGTCACGAATGTCACCATCTAATAGAAGGATTGGGAATTAGGTTTCATGGCAATGGTTGATGTAAAAAACGTACGATAATCATATTCTTTGAAAGCTCTTATAGATCTTATAAAAGAAGTTGGCGGGTCAGATTTGGCAATCGGGTCTTGAACTTGACACCTGTGATCTATGTTACAGTCACCTAATGACAAGTGCTGTGTGTACATTCTCACCCTTGAGGTGCATTTCCATCTCTTCTCTTAGAAGATGCTGTAAGTTGTTCTTCCTGTCTGCTGAATCAAACGAACATCTCTCCATCACTGTGTGTCTGGTAGTTCCATCCTGAACTCAACAACAGACAGACCTCTTATCTTTGGAGTGGTTTTCTAATGTGTTCTAAGTTTGCTTTATATTTAAATCATAAGAATTTACAGCGGTATGATGGAATGAGTTTTAAGCCTACTTCACAGCAAGAAGGTTCTGGGCTGAGTTCTAAGCTTGGCTGTTTCTGTGTGGAGTCTGCATGTTCTACTTGTGCTTGCGTGGGTTTCCTCCAGGTTTTCTGGTTTCCTTCTAAATTCTAAAAACATGCACATTAGACTATTTGGTTCTCCCAAATTTTCCCGAGAGGTGTGTGTGTGTGTGTGTGTGTGTGTGTGTGTGTGTGTGTGTGTGTGTGTGAGAATGATTGTGTGTTGCCCTGCAATAGTCAAACTGTTTTTCAGGTGTACCTTACCTTCGCCCGGTGTTGACTGAGAATGATTTCAGCTTCCCCGTGCTCCTAGTAGTATCATTCAGAAAATGAATGAGTGGAAGACTTTATAGTATATGTTTATTTCTTACGTCTGGTCCTCTTTTTAAAAATAATTTTTATTCTCTGTGTATTGAAAGTCCTGCTTTTTAAGCCCGTTGATATTTATAATTGTGGAAACTGATTGTTCTTTCTCATAAATTGTATTGAAGATACTTCGATACTTCTACTTATAAATTTATTTCAAATAATAAAACTAATTCTGTCACCATGCATATTGCTATTAATACTGATATTACCACTAATGCTGCTACTGCTGCTGTTACTACTAAAGTCACTTTTACTTTCTGTACCTGAAATGCATGACTAGTTTGCAATTTACTAGTTTGCATGATATAAATTTAGTTATCAGAGGGTGTATATGATGCTGTGCACCTTTAATACACACACAGAGATTTATATATATATATATATATATATATATATATATATATATAAATTACTACTGTACTACTACCACTACAAGGGGTGGGTATTGCCTTGATTTTATGTATATCTATATTATATCTATATCTATATTGTGATTTCTAGAATGTATTGTGATATATTGCAAGAAGAATTTTAAATTAAAAATGAGCCTGTTCTTCACAGTATTTATTCTTTATTTCAAAAGGAGAAATCAACAACAGTAAAAACGTTTTCAGTCATTAAAATAAAAATTCTATGCATCAGAAAACATCTACTTATGAACTTATTAACACTGAAGAGGAACTGCATATTGAGCGAAATAAGCTATTTACATATATTAAATACTTATAAACATTAGAGTAGTATAAGTGCATCTAGTGCTTTTACTAGCATATTGTGAAGCCTTAATCATTAATGCATGCATATTACATTTTTAAAGCGGGATTAAAGGTGGAGCATCATCTGCGCATGCGCGACTAGTCCTCATTAGAGCTATCACCCTATGAGCAGTACATTGATCTATTTATATATAACAATATCAACATTACATGTATGTATATTAATGCCATCATAGCAATGTGCATAGGCCTGCTGGGCCTATATGACACTTAAAGGCTCAGAAAAGTCCATCAAACTTTTGAACTTTTCAATAATAACATGCAATATCATTTATCATATAAATCACATTAATATGATCATTATGCTGGAGAGAAGTGGAATGTAATTTACCGGAAACTGGACCAATTTGGAGCATGTTGAGTCTGAGGCTGAGTCCGCAAGTTGTGTGGTCTTTTATTCAGAATCGACAGATATTATAGAAGGGTTAGCAAAAAAAAATGCATGGTTAATGTGGCTTGTTGGAGAGCAGGTTCACGGGACCGCTTCCCTCTTTTGCTCATTTTAAAATAAATGTGTAAACGAAAATCTAGATGCAGTAGGTCAGTAAATTTCTGAGCAATTAGCAACATGAACCGTGGTTTTGTTTTTAGTGGGAATTTACGTATCCTGTATAAAAACAAATTCTATTGGCCGAAGGCCTTCGTGACATCTGCACTGCCCAATCACGGTACGGCTCTTATTATACCTGGCTCTCCGCACACTGAATGACTGTAGATAAGCGGACGGAAACACGATTGTGTCAGGATTACATGCCGGGACCTCTGTGGTTGCCTTTTTTTTTTCAACGAAAGCATCACTTCCAGTTCAATTAGCGGGAATAGCTGAAGTTTTTTTTTACTGGTCCGAAGTTTTCCGAATGCATGTCCACAAAACGGTTTTGCTTCAGAGTATCGCAATACGTATTGTTTGCATGTTAGAACCGGTTTAAACCGATAAACTGATTTTATTGCACAGCTCTAACAACTACTACTACTACTACTACTAATAATAATAATAATAATAAAAATGCGTAAACAATGATGCCATACTTACGGATCTATCCATGCTGTGTGTGGAGTGAAAAACTGCTGTGTTGCTCGCTTCTGTTCGACAGTAAAGCAGGTTATTGTGCCACATCGCAGTAAAATATTTATTAGCCAGTATCCACTTTCTGCATTCCGAGGTGCTCCAAATGATCTTGTTAAACGTACTACCAAGTACTGTATTACTAAGGATCATTATTTTATAAAGTATACATGTTTTCTTTTAACCAAGTTTTTATCATTTTATAATTATTAATTTGAATGTGCAGTATGTTTACTGTATCTTTAAATATTTGTACAAATACTCCTAGTTTTAATTTCGTTTGGTTTCACTAGTATAATATAATAATCCAAAGCTGTAATCTGTGAGCTACCGCTCATACCGATTCATAGGTACTCTGTAGGAAAATGTAATTTTCTTTACTTTTCTTGAGTAAATCTCTTGCATTTGGTGGTTAAGACTCATCGGAATAAACTCGTACAATCTTTCAGCATGCAAACATTTTATATTTGGTGACTGACTTTTTTCTGATACTTTTTCTCAAACAATCTACCACTGAACTTGTGCAAGTGTCATTATACGAGTATAAATAATCTTTGTGTCGAATTTTTTATTTATTTTTTTTTAAAAAAGAGAAACCTGTATAAGGGCCAAATAAACATTATTAAAAGCACTGGTATGCATTAGAAATTAAGTGAATTGGATGAAACCCCAGCGCAACTAACTGGGTTATCAAAGGCCGGTCATGTCTCTCACTGTCCATGGTGGGAGAATCATGTAAAAGAACCATCGCTGACTTTCGTAAAGAGTAGCTACATAGCTGTCAGCATGTTTTTGCCCTGTGATGGCCTGGAGAGCTGGCCAGGGTGTGCTCTGTCCTCGCCCAGAGTCGGCTGAGACGGGCACCAGCCTCCCGGCGACCCTAATTAGGGTTAAGTGATTCAGAAAATAAAAGAATGAATTGGATAAAGAGATCCCCATATTACTGTATATACATTTGCACTTTTAATGGACATTTAACATGAACCACGGGTTTCATACCATCAATTTGGCATGAGTTAGTGAAACATATTGTACAGATAATGTATATTCAAGATAATACTGTACATTTTATCGAATTTAAAGTATGGTTTTTTTAGACATATGAACTGTAAGGAAAATTTGGGGAACTTTAATTTTGTGTGACATTAATTAGTGAAAAGAAAGGAACAAAAAACAAATGTATAAATTACGGCATCTCGCGCCCAATTGCCATTTTTCATTCTCAGCTCTGTGTAAGCTTTGCCTCATATATCTGCTCTCCATACTTCAAAAACGTGTGGAGCTCTATGATGTATGAACACGCTTGGAGCAAATTATGTTATTAAAAAAAGGAGGCAGGGTGCATCCAAGAGCTGAACCTTGAAGGAATCAAGTTACCAAGCTCATCAAGATCCTCTACGATGGTGCATCAAGGTCTGTAATGTTCTGTTAAGCTCTACTGCACTATCACGATTGGTGTCAAATCATAATACATTGTAATGTGACAGTCAAAATGTTTGCTATTATCAGTGCAATCACAACAAACCCACCAAGTTCGCTCAAGATCATCATGATTCGACGCCCAAATCACGATGCTCGCAAATCACAGAGATCGCTTACATCGTTCTCCAGTGTACACCTAGGGTCACTGATTAAAAGGTCAAAGGTTAAAGACCCAGTACCACCAATCTGACATTATTGAGCCCTTGATCAAGGCCCGAAACCCTCAACCACTAAGTAGTACAAATGTGATCAAATGAAATTTGCACTGGATAAAGGAGTCTGCCTTTTTTTTTCTATTCGGCTGTTCCCGTGCAGGGGTCTCCACAGCGAATCATCTGCCTCCATCTTCATGGAAGTCATATTAATGATTTGCATATTGGATTTAGCGTAGGTTTTTAACGTCGGACGCCTTTCCTGACACAACCCTTTAGCAAGGGGCAGAAACACGCTGACAGCTATGCAGCTACTCTTGTCGAAAGTCAGCAATGGTTCTTTTACATGAACCTCTCACCATAGACAGTGAGAGACATGGCCGGCCTTTGATAACCCAGTTAGCTGCACTGGCGGAGGATAAAGGAGTCAGCCAGATACTGTAAATTGTAAATGTAAATCTGGCATGACTCTTGTCTGAGTCTTTACACACAGCTTTACTGAATAATTAATAGAAGATGCCCAATGTGTCTTTCACCTGTTATGAAATTTGGATTGTAGGCTTTAATACAGAATTAATCAGACCTGTGTTAAATAGGAAGGCAGGGTTTATTTGAAGGCAACTTATTTACATTACATTCCTTTTTATTCATGGACGCACATCCTACAGTCTTTTCCCATCTATAAACATGCCTTAAGTTCCAAAAAAATGAAAATAGTTTAATCAATAATAAACATGGAACAGTATACGTATAATTTTTATATAATATTGACGTATGTCAGCGTGTAGTCGCTGTGATGAATGTAATATTAGTAATCACTAATACACATTAAACCTAAATAGAATAAATCATAAGGAGATGCTAAAAGAATTTATTGATCATCATCAAAAAGGAAACACTTTACTCAAAGCTCCTGGAAAATAAAGAGTTATAGATAAGAGACCGCGACTAGACAGGATAACAGAAAGTATCTGATTTTTAATGATAGTCTGTATGATTTGGGTGTAGTTTTCCACCTCCATTTTCCATCCTGCTGGCTTTAGCTTGGAATAAGAAAGAGAAAAAGAAGTTGGTTAGAAGCATTTACATTGAAATCCCTTCTTACTCCATGTAGAGTTTAATGATGCAACTAAACATAAATAACATGATGCACTGCGGGTTCCATCAGGCTTTTGATATAAGGATGAAGACTCTCACCATGCCTTATGCCTTTAGTTGACTGTGGTAGGTCCAACATGAGATACATGGATGAGGAGAGGAGGAGAAAGAGAGCACATTTTTAATCCACCAAGCACATGAATTCATCTTAATTTATACAACATAAACTAAAAATATATAAAAACTTGAGATTCATTTTATTCTATCTATTGTACTACACTGTAATGTACTAGATTTGGGTCAATCTTAGACGAGACCATTTTAACATTAGTAGTAATGATATGGGAATTGTGCATGGTGGGCTCTAGTTGTGCTGAATGTTAGGAGAACGGTGAATGGCAGGCTTTAGTGGTAGTCAGTGATAGGAGAATGGCTGATGCTAGGCTCTAGTTGTACTGAATAATGGGAGAATGGTGGATGTTGGGCTCTTGTGTGTGAACGACAAGGACCCAAGAGGAACGGTGAGGTTACAAGGAGCGGAGACAAAGAAGGTGGGTGGTTTTAAGTACTTAGGCTCAACAATCCAGAGCGATGGAGAGTGTGGAAAAGAGGTGAAGAAGTGTGTGCAGGCAGGTTGGAATGGTTGGAGAAAAGTGTCTGGTGTGATGTATGATAGGAAGGTATCGGCAAAAAAAAAGTGTTTGACAGTGTTGAGGCCAGTGATGTTGTATGGTTTAGAAACAGTGGTGCTGGGGAAAAGACAGGAGGCAGAGCTGGAGGTAGCAGGGATGAAAGTGTTGAGGTTCTCTTTGAGGGTAACGAGGACGAATAGGATCAGGAATGAGCACATCATACGGACAGTACATGTTAGAGGTTTTTGGAGACAACATCATAGAGGCTAGATTGAGATGGTTTGGACATGTACAGAGGAGGGATAGTGAGTATATTGGTAGTGGGATGCTGAGGTTGGAACTACCAAGCAGAAGGCCTAGAGGAAGACCAAAAAGGAGATTTATGGATGTGGTGAAGGAGGACATGAAGGTAGTTGGTGTAAGAGAAGAAGATGTGGAGGATAAGGTGAGATGGAGGCAGATGATTTGCTGTGGCGACCCCTGAAGGGAACAACCGAAAGGAAAAGAAGAAGAAGAAGGTGGATGTTGGGCTCTAGCTTTAGGCAATGATGGATGATGGGCTCTATATATAAATAAAAATAGACTTTTTATTTGTAGTGAATGACGGGACAATGGTAGATGGTAGGCTCTAGCAGTAGTAAATGATGGGAGAATGACTGACAGTGTGAGGTACATTGAATGATGGGAGAATGGTGGAGGCAGACTCTAGCTGTACCGAACGTTGGGAGAATGGTGAATGATAGGGTCCGGTTGGAATGAATATTAGGAGAATGGGAAATAAGGGACGACTCTAGTCATTATGAACGCTGCTATAAGGGGTGATGATGGGATCTAATTGTGTGATGTGATGTGACAATGATAATGATGGCATGTTTCCACTGTAGAGATGATGGAAGAATGGAAAGGGGTGAGCTGATGAATGGTGAGAATTATTATGTGTTTCTGAGATTTGGAAACTCACCATTGCCACATTCCAGCGGTCCGCGTGTCAGAGTCCCAGGGACCTCATCGCCATTCTTATCCACACACCAGCAATAGCCAGTACTGTGCCAGCACTGCTTTGGCTTGAAGTTACCTTGCTCATCACATTGTGGTGTAAAGAAACCAGGTTTGACCTTTTCTGCCGAAATCTCGCATGTTCTCTTCACCTCAACAACTACGGATGGAAGGAGGAAAACAAAAAGAATAGGTCTGGGTTTTTTTTATCTTTATTGCAGACTGTTTGTATCTAACTTGTATTTCTCACCGGCACTGATGATTTGGTTCAGTATGATAAAGTCTAATGTGTATATATATATATAAAATAAAAAATAAAATGACAGGACAAAGACTTTCTATTGAAACTCCATGATAAATGGAGTTTCAATAGAAAGTCTTTGTCCTGTCCTTTTATTTTTTTATTGTTATTTGCTCTACCAAAAAGTATTGAGCACTCTCCTACGGAAGGATCTACTTAGAAAATCCTTTATATATATATATATATATATATATATATATATATATAAGATTTCTGTGTAAGGATTATATAAGAATACGTAATAAGAATAAGTAATTTGAAACTGAAACATTTTTTTTTTCAGCGTACAAAAAAATGCCCAGAGACCAACAATATTTATTTATTTATTCTTCTAGTAATAAAACTGATGAATTATTTATTCATTTTCTGAACCTTTTAATCCTAATTAGGGCCGCAGGGAGGCTGGTGCCCATCTCAGCTGACTCTCGGTAAGGGCAGAGTACACCCTGGACAGCTCACCAGGCCATTGCAAGGCAGAAAGATGCTGACGGCTATGCAGCTACTGTTGTCAAAAGTCAGCAATGGTTCCTTTACATGAACCTCACACCGTAGACAGTGAGAGACACGGTCGGACTGTGATAACCCAGTTAGCTGCACTGTGGGGTGGGGGGGGGGGGGGGGGGGTCAGTGACAACCTGTTGAGAGTGGTGCTTGAATCCCCAACCTTGGGATCAGTGATCCAGCACCTTTACCAATCGGCTGTTTATATTTAACAAGTCCTGATTGTGGCCTTTAAGAGTGTAATAGTGATATCCTGACCCTATCATGTGTGTAAAGAAGACCCTTTATCATACCAGGATTATCAGTCTCCTTGACCCCCTCGATTTGGTCCACGTTGAGCAGAGGCATGTGATTTATGGGTGAAATCATATTCCTTGGCAGGGTTCTCAAGCCTTCTGAAACAAAAATGTATTTTAGTAAATGTGTTCATAATCTACTTTCTGCTGATCTACCTTTATAACTTTTCCTTTTCTTAAAAATCTTTCTTTACATTAGTCAACATGTTTCTTTATAACAACTGTTTATTAATAATCTTGCATTATAGTGTTTCACTTCTGCTTGCTTATTTCCCTACAGTGTCATCGTATTGACTCTTCTTTATCTTCCCCCTCACACTTTTAAGAATATTCTCAAAAGTGTCAGAGACAGTTTCAGAAATTTATGGGAATTTCTAATGGTATACATGGAGATTTTAAATTAGATCACTATCGTTTAACATTGTTAATCATTTTAAATTTTTATATAAATATATATATATAAATATATATATATATATATATATATATATATATATATATATATATATATATATATATATATATATATATATATATATATATATATATATATAGAATGATGTATTTTGTACTGTACCGTCCACAAGGCCACTTCCCTCCTTGTGGTTTATGAAGCTGGGTGGCTGCAGTTTCTGAATAAAAGAAAGACATACTCATAATTACATTCAAAGGCGTAACAGTGTAATCCAAAAATATAGGCATAATTCATAAATCTATAAAATAAATAAATAAATAAAAACAGCAAAAAACAAACAAACAAACAAAAAAAACGGCAAATAAATAAAAATAAAGGTTAGGACTTTAGATCTTACTGTGAGTGGCACTTGTTGTTTTGAGCTGTCCTCATCAATGGCCACCATCAGTGGCATTTTGCTCATGGAGGTGCGCATAATTTTGGGGGCAACTTAAGAGACAAGAAACAGCAAATCACAAGTCGTCAAATAAGATATTACTTCATATTTTCTTTTTTATTGTTTATTAAGATACTCACAACTAGAGCATATCAGTCTTGTTATTTTACATCTAGTTTTTATCCTTACTTGAATTCCCAATTGTATTTTGATTTGCACAGTTTGAGCCTGCGCTTGCATTCCCTCATTCACACAACATTGTGTTGCCGCTTTCTGTCTGTTGTACCTGATAGCATGCGAGTGAGCTCCTTCTTCAGGGTGTCCTGACCCTGCTCCAGGGATTGGAGGTGATTCTTCTGTCCCATGACATAGTAGGCAGTGAAAGCCTGACCAGCCAGTAAGAGGCATGCGAGCACAGTCAGACCAGCCACCTTCAGTGGTTTTCCATTGGAGGTACTGCTTGGAAAAGAAAAGATCACTGAAGGACAACTGTGACATTTGAAAAATAATATAACAATAAAATATACAATAATTATATGTTATTTTTTATTTGTTAATTAGTAGTTTTCTTCAAGGGTCAGTCACAGTACTTCAGTTCCAGGCAGATGTATTTAAAACAAAAGTCTCTAATGAAATTGACTGCAGTGTATAAGAAGAACAATACTGTCAGTTCTATTTACTTAGAACTATATTAACAATTCATGAACAAATAACAAAAAGAATCGTCAACAATATAAATGTAATAATATAAATTAATATAAATAAAATGATCTTACATAATGAATTAAGCACATCAATAATACTGAACTAACAATATAATTTTATATGAAACATTATCACTATTATTTTTATTATTGTTATTATTATTATTTTAATGTTATGTATCGTTTACCTTTCTATTAAATGAATGTGATCCAAGCATGGAAACAACCACCCAAAAAAAAAAAAAAAAAAAAAAAAATCCCCACAGAATATTTTAAATGTGTTAAACTGAACTGAAACCAGAAACAAGGATTTCCACAAACTGTTAGAATTGTAGATTATTTTATTTACTTTGAACACTCAAGCTTACTTCCTGTCTAATGTAATATTGTATCACAGTATATTATACTGTTTATATAAAATAATTTAAAAAATTAATCCATGAATATATTTGTGTAACATGCAACTTGCTGTTTTTTTTTTTATTTGTTTGTTTTTAGTTTATTCTGGACAAGTGGAGTAGATTAAAGTAAAGTCTGTAAAATAAATAAATAAATAAATGATTAATAATAATAATAATAATAACAATACTAATAATAATAATAATAATAAGTATCATTCTTCAATTGTATTTACATACGAATCGTTTTTTATGTGACCAATCACAATATCCCTAATATGTGACGTCACAAAACGCTGGGTAGAACGGGATTCTTATTGACTATAGCGACAGAGCAGACTTGCGTCTACAACCTAATCACTGGATATAACTTCATAAAACGAACTTTTATATATATTTTTATACTTTTATATATTTTAGCATAAGCATGGCTGAATAAACAGATCAATAAATTGTTTTAAGATGCAATGTATTATTCTTATTATTATTGTTATTATTATCATCATCATCATTATATTATTATTAATGTGATATTTTATAAATGTACATACTGCTGGTTCATCAACTGAGATATTAAAATTACTTTATTGTAATTTAGTGTCTTAACAATAACAACTTTAGAGCGTACTGTTGATTTTGGTTATTTTTAATATAAAAAAAGGAGAGAGAGGCGAGATTTCGGAAGTGTGTGTGTGTGTGTGTGTGTGTGTGCAGTCTCACCGTCTCGGCTCGGTTACAGTCTCGGAGCTGGATGCTCTCTCCAGCAGGGCATCATTCTGTGTTCCTTCCATCCCTCAGGTATTTGAGTCCGGCTCTTTCTCTCTGGGTGTTCTAGACCAAGTCTCTGAATCAATCTCTCTGACCAAACCTGAAATTAAAATGCACGCAGTGCACTCCTACTCCTAACTTTTAAACCAGTGGGACGGCTCAGTGTTTTTTTTTTTTTTTTTAATTCTAGGCTATGGAAAGTCCCAATTCAGAAGGTGAGGGAGGAGGAGCCTGTCACTGCACACACCAGCCTACTTCTGCACTAAATAGTAAATAGTAGGTTTAACAGGTCATGTACAAGATTGTCAGCATAATTAGGAGGCTAAAGTGGCATATTGGTCAAAATGTGTAACAACTGAATCAGTGATTCGACTCCTTTGTGTTTTGATTCAGAAACACTTTCATAAGAAGAAGTGCAGTTCAGGTAAAATATAAAGATGCATTAAAGAGAAAGAGATTTCCTTAAAATCCAGCTGTTTGTCATAATTTGGATTAGGTTAGACTCAAATTTATTGTTAATTACACATTTATAAATACAGTATTCTTTCTTATTTTCTTTCTGCTTTTTCCCATTCTCGAGAGTCGCCACGGCGAATCATCTTGATTCGCACGTTTGATTTGGCATAGGTTTTTACGTCGGATGCCCGTCCTGTCACAAACCTTTTAGCAAGGGACAGAAACAAAACACGCTGACGGCTTTGCAGTCTACTCTTTACGAAAGACAGCAATGGTTGTTTTACATGCCTCTCACCATAGACAGTGAGAGACACGGCCTGCCTTTGATAACCCAGTTAGCTGCACTGGGGGGAGACGGTGACAACCTTGTGGAGACTCGAACCCCCAACCTTAGGATCTGCGATCCTGCGCCCTAACCACTAGACCATCACAGCCCCACATGTATAAATGCAGTACTGTATAGGGTAACAAAATACAGTTGCGCATCCAATCAGAAGTGCAGAGAGGAGAAAGTCTACATATTCAGTACATGTGAAGTATGTGCAGTATGCCCAAATAAGGGAAGCATAACAGGTGCAAATAAATTAGCAATCATTTACATAGGAGCAATATACAGATGTTTAATATTACTAGACAGAAGAATAAAATATGCAGATGTAATACAGTATGTATAGTATATGCAATATGCAGATATACAGATGTAATATGGATAATATACAGTTGCGCTATTATGTATAAATAGACATATATATATACAGATATACAGTGTGCTATGAATGTATACATAGTCCCGGAAGAAAAGCACTGTGAATGGACCATAACAATGGAAGCATGTACTGTGCATGTGCATGAATGGTATGAAAGGTACGAGTGGTGGTGCTGTGGGACTGAGTTCAGTTGGGTGACAGCCTCCTGAAGTGCCTTCTGCAGTGGAGGAGCTGAAAGAGTCTGTTGGCACTATGAGAGGAGTCCCTGAGAATGCTGCATGCCCAGCAAAGACATACATCTCTTCTTTTGGACAATAGCAAGAAGTGGCGTCCATGTGATGCGTTGGGCAGTTTTCACCACCCGCTGCAGTGCAGTTAACGAAACAGCAATTTTCATGCCAGATTGTAACGCACTTGGTCAGGATACTTTCTATTGTGCTGATAGGAGTTAGCCAGAATGTCAACAGACAGGTGGTTCTTCTTTAATGTCCTCAAGAAGAACAGGTACTGATGGGCCTTCTTGATCAGACTGGAGGTGTTAGGCGACCAGGACACGTTGTCTGAGATGTGGTTCGCCAGGAATTTGAAGCTTGAGACACATTCAACAGCTATGTCATTGATATGGATTGGGTCACGAATGTCCCCCTTTTCCTTTCTGAAGTCCACTTGTTGGTGTTCAGGAGCAGGTTATTGTCAGGGCACCATGCAGCGTGGTGCATTACCTCTGCCCTGTAGTCAGACTCATCCTTGTTTCTGATGATTCCAATCTAGGGGCAATCTCATACCTAAAGGCAATTTGGACCAGCCAGTTAGCCTAGCCAGTTAGCCCAGCATGTCTGGGAAGAAACTCGAGCACCCAGAGGAAACCCACGCAAGCACAGGGAGAACATAGAAACACAGAAATGTTCAAGCCTGGGACTAAATCTGGGACCTTCTTGCTGTAAGGTGAACATTAGCACATGCACTGCAGCTCATCACAAGAAGAACCTGAGTTTGAGTCCTCGGGCTCGAATTTTTCCCGTGTGGAGCTTGGACCCTGTGCTTGCATGGGTGTCCTCTGAGCACTCCAGTTTCCTGTCACAGTTCAAGACATGTACATCAGGCTGTCTGGCTGCTCCAAATTGCCCCTAGGTTTGAGTGTAAATATTTTGTGTGTGTGTGTGTGTGTGTGTGTGTGTGTGTGTGTGTGTGTGTGTGTGTGTGTGTGTGTGTGTCCTGCAATGTACTGTTGAGATGTTCAGGATGTATCCCACCTTTGCCTAGTGTCGGTTAGGATAGACTCAATCTGCCTGCAATCTCAATGGGATGAGTCATTTCAACAAATGAGAGTTGAATGTACAGTACCTATGTTTGCTTGATTGGTTGATTGTGTTTGTAACTTTGTTTTTGAAACAAATTAAGATGAATACATTTATAATTATTCTAGCAGTCACATAGCTGTAAAAAGTAATGTTTTATAACTCAATTTCAGTAAAATAAAAGAAAGTCCCATAAATGGCTTTGAAACATTTTTTCTATCAAGTTTAGCTTCTATAAATATAAATAAATTATTTTTAAAATCTCAAAGGCTTCCATGAATAAATATGAATCAAATTCATAAAGTTTCATAAAATTCCGATTTTATAATAATAATAATAATAATAATAATAATAATAATAATAGTACAGTAATGATGATAATAATAATAATAATAATAATAATAATAATAGTACAGTAATGATGATAATAATAATAATAATAATAATAATAATAATAATAATAATAATAATAAACAAATCAGATGATGTACATATCTTGTTCCATTCACAAGGAAAGAGCAATTTATGTAAAATGATTTAAAAAACCCAATAAAATTAGAAAGAGATGTTCAAATGAGATTCGACTCCGTTGTGAATCACTCTATCATACTATTTAGTAAAGTAGTATACAGTAATTCAAAAGAGACGATTCTCCCCATCTTTAATTCTCATTGGCTGGCCTATGCAGCGTCATCTGTTGCCAGCTAAATGACAGCTTGAATGAGTGAGGTGGAAGAGTGCACACATAACTTATTAACAATTCAATGATTTTATTAATGACATTCGTTTAGTATGATTTACACCAAAGATGATGGATTATTAATAATTATTATTATAAATGTGTGTTTGTACACAGAGATTGGAGCATTTGTACTTTATTCTGCATGAAAAAGAGCAAAATAAAGTACAAATGCTCCAGTCTCTGTGTATAAACACAACATTATTAATTCTGAAATATTAAAACTGTAAACTGTACGAGGGTTTATTAATTACATATTACATACAAAACCTAGTCTTCTCCTTTGTTTTTATTGCAGATACACTTTCCCCAGATACAACTGAGTCACTTCTCTAATGTCCATGCTAATTTGACAATACATTTCCATTTTAGCCCAGTCCACTGTTTGGGTTTTTCCCCAAAACAAAGAAGTGTAAAGTGACTTAGAAAGAGAAAGATGAAATGACCCATGGTCATAATGAGCAGTCTCAGCATTTTACATTCAGTGTATTCAATTTTTATAAGGTTTGAACTGTGGAGTACAATGAACATTTTTAATAATACATTCACAATTTCATCATAAGGGCTGTGGTGGTCTAGTGGTATAGAGATCCAAAGGTTGGGGGTTCGAGTCCCACTCTCCACAATGTCGTCACTGTCCCCCCAGTGCAGCTAAATGGGTTATCAAAGGCCGGCCATGTTTCTCACTGTCTATGGTGTGAGGTGTAAAAGAACCATTGCTGACTTCCAACAAGAGTAGCTGCAAAGCCGTCAGTGTATTTCCGCCCTGCGATGGCCTGGTGAGCTGTCCAGGGTGTACTCTGCCCTTGCACGGAGTCGGCTGTTTGCTGGATTTTGCTCTCTCGCTCTCTCTATTTCTCTCTCTCTCTCTCTCTCTCTCTCTCTCTCTCTCTCTCGCTCTCTCTCTATGTATCAGATACAGTATGTGTGAAAAATTCCTAGCAGAGATTGTAAATCGAGTTTGACTTATACTAGTCATGTGGCAAAGCCATTTACACCAGTACACAGAGATGTCAAGAAAAGCATGTACAGTACATGCGATACTTAACCAACTTAACTATCCCATAATACACATGGTTTATTTGTCCAGCTGAATAAAAGCTGTTTTGTGTTGAAGCTTTTACTTGGAATAAAGATCAAGACCTGTGATTAGTATTTAAAACTGAAAGTATTTGTAGAAACCTGTTGAACAACAGGACGGCTGCTATTACAGTACAGGACCAAAAATAATATCAACTAAACCTTCCTTAATAAGTAGAAAAATATACATGACAGAAAATCCAGTTCTAACCAATCTCATATTAACAGTTATCTGCTGGTTCTTTATGAAAGTGGACTTTGCTTCTTTCGGATTGCCGCCCTGTATGAATTTTAATTTATTTCTGATTTTGTGGTGGTTAATCTGTTTGTGAAAAGCCTACAAAAATTTCCCTTCCTTCTGGAAGGTTCCTGGTTTTAAATTTGTTTTCTCCTGTTACGAATTGTCTAATGCTCAGTTAAAAACGGTTGTGAAACTGTCTGATTAAAAGGAAACACTAATGGAACAGAAGGTTGTCGTGTGATTAAATTTAAATGTGGGGACGACTTTTTAAAATGTAAGAATGAAAAAAAAATTGAAGAATGAATTTCTCAACTTTTTCTGAACACACACACACACACGCACACACACACACACACATACACACACACATACACACAAGCAAAAACATTACATATACCATAAAATTAACCATGTGTGGGAAAAATGCTCGGCAATAAAACACAATAGCCTTGTTTTCACATACTGTATGTATTTACTAAACATAAATGTGTTAGATATATTCCAATAATAATAATAATAATAATAATAATAATAATAATAATAATAATGTCTTCCTTTCAGCTTTTTCCCTTTTACTCGGGAGTCGCCACAGCGAATCATCTGATTCGCATGTTTGATTTGGCAGAGGTTTTTACGTGAGAGACATGGCCCGCCTTTGATAACCCAGTGAGCTGCACTGGGGGGGACAGTGACAACCCTGTGGAGAGTGGGACTCGAACCCCCAACCTTTGGATCAGTGATCCAGCGCCCTATACCACTAGACCACCACTGCCCCAATAATAATAATAATATTATTTATGTTATTATTATTATTATTATTATTTATGTTATTATTTATTGCACATTTAAAATTGATTCAAGTACGGGACTTTGTAATTAATCCAAACTTGTGGGGCGGGACAGGGTAGAGGGGATCAGTGACTTCTTTTTTAAGCATCTCTGAAGTATACAGTGTTCCAGTATCATTAAAACATTAACTTAACCATCTAAATCCTTCTGTTTTGTGTCTATAACAACAGCAGCATATAAAAAAAAAATATTATTAGTGTGACTGGGAAACCGGTGCCCATTTCAGTTGACTCTGGGCGAGGTCTGAGAACACCCTGGACAGCTCGTTACAGCACGTTACATCCATTCACACTCAAAGTTGGAGCGATTTGGAACAGCCAATTATGCCCGTGTATGTTTTTGGACTGTGAAAGAAAACCAAATTACCTGGAGAAAACTCATGCAAGCGATTGGAGACCATTAAAACTGGACACAGAAATGCCCAAGCATAGAAATCAAGCCGAAACATGACAACCACTGCGCCATCGTACCACCCTAACATAAATTATTTAGGTCAGAAATGTTTCTATGACCCTTAAATTAAGGGTAATATTATTTAATCTCTGCCACGGTTAGCATGGGGAACATGTACGCATATGAGGATTTCAGACAAATTAAGTAAAGGTAGATTGAAAATACTTCCAATCAGAATCCACATTCTGCACAAAGTTTCTTTTCACTGGCTTTCACTCGCTCAGTTCTGCTTTCATTGGTATCACCTGTTTTGTTTAATTATCCGTTTAATGAGTTTATGTTCCGTGTTCCCAATAATGTGTGTTGTTTTGATTGGATACAGCGGATATAAAACGTTTACAAACCACTGTTAAAATACCAGATAGATGGATGAGTTGAAGATATCAACTACTACATTTACTCCTTATCAGAACCAGTGTTCGGATGATCAGACATAACATTAACACCACCTGACTGTTCTGTTGTTAAGCAGCCACATCTTGGGCTCCCGTGACACTCCTGCCAGTTCCCTGGTCCCATCTTTTGGACCATCTTTGGTAGGTACTTACCACTGCGTACCAAGAACACTCTACAATACCTGTGTTTTTGGAGATGAATAGAACCAGTTGTCCAGCCATCAAAGTGTGATCCTTTTCAGAGTTACTCAGATCCCGAGACCTGCCCATTTTTCCTGCGTTCAGCACATGAACTTCAATATCTGACTGTTCATCTTCTGGGAGGTTCAATTGTAAATAGATAATCAATGGATTTAACTTTAATCGCCAAAGGTCATCATGTTTTTAATGTTATCGATGATGTCCACACAAACTTAAAATGACAGTTTTTCAATAGATTTATGTATAACAGTAAAACAGGGATAGCATGTATTTTATTACTTTTCCCGCAAAATCGTTCATGTATTTATTCATTTGTTTTCTGAGATGCCTAATCCTAAGAAGGCTTGTGTGAAGCCAAGTGCTCAACTCAGTCAACTCTTGGCAAGGATGGGGTACATCCTGAATAGCTTGCCAGGCCATTGTAGAGCCAACACACATACAACCATTCACACTCAGTCTCGCACCTTGGTACAATTTGGAACCGCCAATCAGCCGACTGTGCTACTAATTTGTTTGGACTTTGGGAGGAAACCAGAGGCCCCGGAGGAGCATGGGAAAAACAAACAAACTCCACAAATAAACGTTCCAAGCCCTGGAATGAAACCCGCACCTTCTTGTTGTGAAGCGATCTTGCTTATCCATTGCACCACCATGCTGTTTTCCAAATTATTAGAAAAATTTGAACTAGTTAATTAACTAAATAATTCACTGACTAAATAAACAAATAAACAAATGAATAAGCATGTTTTTTTTTTCACATTTACCAAAGACTATGCTATGAAATTAATCTCAGTACAAGTAGTGCAGTAACTCCATCACAGCTCAGTGTAAGAACACAGCCTTTGATCACATCCACCATATTTCTGGGAAATCACCGAACACAGAAAACAAACCATTTCTCTTTGTTCTAGTTACACTTCCTCATTTAATTTATTTTCACAGTTATTTTAATGATGACGCAGGGCCAGGCAAATTCCTGTAAGGTGCCGACTACCCACTCAGTCACTCATTTACCAAACCGCTTAATCTTACTAGGGTCGCAAGACTGCTGAAGGCTCTCTCAGTAGGGCAAGGGGGTACACCCTGAATAGTGCATTATCACAGGACCCCCCCCCCCACACACACACACACACACACACACACAATCATTTACACTCACATCCACACATAGGGGTCATTTGGTACAGCCAATTAGCCGACTGCGATGCTTTTAATTGCGGGAGGAAACTCCACATAGAAGCGCCTAAGCTCAGGACTTGAACCCAGGTTCTTCTGGGCCTTTTTATAAAAACTATTATAAAACTATAGAACCCTTAGTTTTTAAGATAAATTTTTCTTACTTCTTGCTGAAACATTCTTGAGTGGCCTAAATTATTTATTACTTTAGTTATTAACCCAGCTACTAATATCGGTTTATGAGAGAGAGAGAGAGAGAGAGAGAGCGAGAGAGAGCGAGAGCGAGAGAGAGAGAATGCAGTGGTGGCCTGGTGGTAAAGGGCGCTGGATCACTGATCCTAAGGTTGGGGGTTCAAGTCCCACTCGCCTCAAGGTTATCACTGCCCCCCCCCCCTCCAGTGCAGCTAACTGGGTTATGAAAGGCCAGCCATGTCTCTCACTGTCTATGGTGAGAGGTTCATGTAAAAGAACCATTGCTGACTTTCATAAAGAGTCGCTGCAATGGTCAGCAATGGTTCTTTTACATGAACCTCACACCATAGACAGTGAGCTGCACTGGGTGGGACAGCCGTGACAACCTGTGGAGCGTGGGACTTGAACCCCCAGCCTTAGGCTCAGTGAGCCAACACCTTTACCACCAGGTATCAAACAATGTTTGGTAATAATTTACCATTTGATAGCATCGCTCATTTTATCGCTGACTTTTAATTCTAAGCTTTCTGGTATGTTTTTGTTATAACTTGTTTTATTTTGTTGGATTTCTTGAAACCAACACCAAAGTGATATTCATTTCCTATAGCCGCTTAATCCTAACTAGTGTCACAGGGAGGCTGGCGCCCATCCCAGCCGACTCCGAGCAAAGGCTGGAGTACACCCTGGTCAGCTTGCCAGGCCATCGCAGGGCAGAAACACGCTGACAGCTACGTCGCCTACTCTTGCCAAGAGTCAGCAATAGTTCTTTTACAGCCTCACACCATGGACCCTGAGAGACATGACCAACCTGTGGTAACCCAGTTAGCTGCACTGGGGCTCAGGTGAATATAATATATTTAATATCCAGTACTGTAAAGTTCATAATGTAAAAGCAATAACAAACGCTTTAAACACTATATTTACATCATCAGATATTACATGACAGCAAAAAAAGGAATAAAACACAGATAAGCGACAACAAGTTTCACCCCACCCACCCAAGCGCACACACACACACACACACACACACACACACACAAAATCATATGTACAACAAGTTTCACCCCACCCAAGCACACACACGCACACACAATCATATATATATATATATATATATATATATATATATATATATATATATATATATATATATGTGTGTGTGTGTGTGTGTGCGTGTGGGTGTGTGTGTGTGTGTACAACAAGTGTGGCCCCACCCACCCCCGCACACACACACACACACACACACACACACACACCCACACACACACACACATACGCACACGCACACACATACACTCACACACACGCACAATCATATATATGTACAACAACAAGTTTCACCACACACACACACACACACACACACACTCATACACATACACACGCACACACAAAATCATATATGTGTGCATATACATATATTTATTTATAATCATATCATGTAACACTCAAGATAATGCATGAATGTGGCCAGTGTTGTAGATTGTAGATTCTCGCATCTAATTTTTATCCAAATTTTAATAATCTATTACTAAAATAGGCAGTGGTGGCCTGGTGGTATGGTGTTACTGATCCCAAGGTTAGGCGTTCAAGCCCCTGCTCTCAATGGATTGTCACTGTTATCCCCAGTGTAGCTAACTGGGTTATCAAAGGCCAGCCATGTCTGTCACCATGTGCGGTGCGAGACTTTCATCAAGCGGAAACTGCATAACCATCAGCGCGGTTCTGCCCTGTAATGACCTGGTGAGCTGTTCATAATGTATTCTGCCCTCGCCCAGAGTCGGTTGAGATGGTCGCTATTCTCCCCATGACCCCAATTAGGATTAAGTGTTTCAGAAAACGAATGAATGAATGAAAAAGGATTTGGAAGCATGAATGTGCATGAAGAGATATTTTAGAAAGTGTTTTGTTTTACAGATTGCTCGTGGTTAGAGCTGCAGCAGAACTGAACACTGTACAAGACATTTAATTTTCAAATGTGTTCTATTAAGAGCCGTGAGCAACACTGATCATTCTTCCTCTCCTGGGGTACGGCAGTTTACAACGGCCAAAAATAAAACAATCCACACTTCATTACTCCGCAAGGGAGCTTCACAACACTATAATGAAATCATAAGAAATTAAATTTAAACTCAATTCTCTTTTTTCTTAATAATATTCCAACAGGAAATGCTATCTGATGGATAAAACAAATAATAAACAAATTACCCAAAAAGAATTGTATGTACCACATTTTAAATGTGCTTCGCTAATTTCCCCGAAAGGTTTAAATGATGTGAATAAAAACATAAACGTTGGTGTTTTTGTTGAACAGTCTGTTAAATTACATCCTAATTTCACTGACCTACTTTGCACTACAATATTTTGACATTTACTGAAAAGGAAGTTATTCAATCCTCATTCCTAACAAAATTATTATTCCTCAATGCTTAAAATTAATTTTATTTGGCTTTGTACTTGGACAATAACTTTAAATATAATGTAATGTAATCTAATTTAATCTAAAAAAATTATAAACACATTTGCCATGAAATATTCATTGTGAAATTAGTAGTGTCGGCTGCAGATAGACCGGCTGTCCCTTTAATTCGCTGGATCGCTGATCCAAAGGTTGGGGGTTCGAGTCCCACTCTCCACAAGATTGTCACTGTCCCCCCCAGTGCAGCTAACTGGGTTATCAAAGGCAGGCCATGTCTCTCACTGTCTATGGTGAGAGGCATGTAAAAGAACCATTGCTGACTTTCGTAAAGAGTAGGCTGCAAAGTCGTCAGCGTGTTTCTGTCCCTTGCTAAAAAGGGTTGTGACAGGAAGGGCATCCGACGTAAAAACCTCTGCCAAATCAAATGTGCGAATCAGATGATTCGAAGTGGCGACTCCCGAGTAAAAGGGAAAAAGCCAAAAGGAAGACAGACAGACAGGTAGTCCTCGGTTTACGACGCTGATCCGTGATGTAACCGGAATTTCAGTGTAAGTCGGAACATAACATAAAATATACTGAAAAGTACTGTACGTACAGTGCTATAATAAAATGTAACAGTTAATGACATAAAAAGTATTAAATGCAGCCGTGAGGGAGGGGCACAAGCCAGTGCCTCTCCCTCATGCCCGTCCCAAGCCCGGATAAATGCAGAGGGTTGCGTCAGGAAGGGCATCCGGCGTAAAAAAAATGCCAAATGAAAAATGTGAGTCACAAAAAAAAAAATTTCATACCGGATCGGTCGAGGCCCGGGTTAACAACGACCGCCATCAGTGCTGTTAACCAACAAGGTGCTGGTTGAAATTGGACTACTGTTGGTCGAAGACGTCGAAGAAGGAGAGGTGGGGGGCGTGTCCGTAGGCAGAGAGAGAGGAGGAAAGGCATGAGTTTCGGACTGAAAGTAGGGACTTTGAATGTTCGAACTATGACAGGAAAAGGTAGAGAGCTGGCTGACATGATGCAGAGGAGGAAGGTGGACATACTGTGTGTTTAAGAGACCAGGTGGAAAGGTAGCAAGGCGAGAAACTTAGGAGCAGGGTTTAAGCTGTTTTATCATGGTGTAGATGGGAAGAAAAATGGAGTCGGAGTCATCTTGAAGGAGGAGTTTTTCAGGAATGTTCTAGAAGTGAAAAGAGTGTCAGACAGAGTGATGAGTCTCAAGTTAGAAATTGAAGGTGTGATGTTCAATGTTGTTAGTGCTTATGTCCCACAGGCAGAATGTGAGCTAGAAGAGATTCTGGAGTGAGTTAGATGAAGTGATGCAGAGTACCCCCAGAGGTGAAAAAGTGGTCATTGGGGCAGACTTCAATGGACATGTTGGTGCAGGGACGAAGAAGTGATTGGCAGGTTTGGTATCCAGGACAGGAACGCAGAAGGACAGATGTTGATAGATTTTGCAAAAAGAATGGAAATGGCTGTGATAAATACTTTCTTCCAGAAGAGACAGGAGCATAGGGTGACTTATAAAAGCGAAGGTAGGAGCACACAGGTAGACTACAGCTTGTATAGGCGATGTAATTTGAAGGAAGTCAGTGACTGCAAAGTAGTAGTGGGTGAGAGTGTTGCCAAACAGCATAGTATGGTGGTGTGTAGGATGATGCTGATGGTGAGAAAGGTGATGAAGGCAAAGGCAGAGCAGAAGACAAAGTGGTGGAAGCTGAAAAAGGAAGAGTGTTGTGTTGTCTTCAAGGAGGAGTTGAAAATGGTTTTGGGTGGTCAGGAAGTGCTTCCAGATGACTGGACAACTACAGCTAATGTGATCAGGGAGACAGGTAAGAGAGTACTTGGTGTGTCATCTAGAAGGAGAGTAGATAAGGAGACTTGGTGGTGGAATCAGGAAGTGCAGGAGTGTGTACAAAAGAAGAGGCTAGCTAAGAAGAAGTGGAACATAGAGAGGACTAAAGAGACTAAACAGGAGTACAGGGAGACACAGCATAAGGCAAAGGTAGCGGTGTCAGAGACCAAACAGAGGGCGTATGATGACTTGTATGCTAGGTTGGACAGTAAGGGGGGAGAAAATGATTTATACAGGTTAGCACAGCAGAGAAATAGAGATGGGAAAGACGTGCAGCAAGTTAGAGTGATTAAGGACAGAGAGGGAAATGTATTGACTGATGACAGAAGTGTGCTGGGAAGATGGAAAGAGTACTTTGAAGAGCTGATGAATGAGGAAAATGAGAGAGAAAAAAAAGAGTAGAAGAGGTGACTGTTGAGGACCAGGAAGTAGCAAAGATTAGTCAGGGTGAAGTGAGGAGAGCATTGAAGAGGATGAAGAATGGAAAGGCAGTTGGTCCTGATGACATACCCTTGGAGGTATGGAAGTGTCTAGGAGAGGTAGCATTAGATTTCCTGACAAGAACATTCAACACGGTCTTAGAGAGTGAGAGGATGCCAGAGGAATGGAGGAGAAGTGTGATGGTGCCCATTTTTAAGAACAAGGGAGACATGCAGAGTTGTGGCAACTACAGAGGGATAAAGTTGATAAGCCATACAATGAAGTTATGGGAAAGGATAGTGGAAGCTAGACGAAGGGCAGAGGTCAGCATTTGTGAACAACAGTTTGGTTTCATGCCAAGAAAGAGCACCACAGATGCAGTCTTTGCCTTGAGGATGCTAATAGAAAAGTACAGAGAAGCTCAGAAGGAGCTGCATTGTGCCTTTGTGGATCTGGAGAAAGCATATGACAGGGTGCCGAGAGAGGAACTGTGGTATTGCATGAGGAAGTCTGGAGTGGCAGAGAAGTATGTTAGAGTGGTGCAGGACATGTATGAGAGATGTAAGACAGTGGTGAGGTGTGCTGTCGGTGTGACAGAAGAGTTTTAGGTGGAGGTAAGACTGCATCAAGGGTCAACTCTGAGCCCCTTCTTGTTTGCTATGGTGATGGACAGGCCGACAGGTGAGGTTAGACATGATTCCCTATGGACGATGGTGTTTTCAGATGACATTGTGATCGGCAGTGAGAGCAGAGAACAAGTGCAGGACATTCTAGAGAGGTGGAGGTATGCCCTGGAAAGGAGAGGAACAAAGGTTAGCCTCAGTAAAACAGAATACATGTGTATGAATGACAAGGACCCAACAGGAACGGTGAGGTTACAGGGAGCAATCCAGAGCAATGGAGAGTGTGGAAAAGAGGTGAAGAAGCGTGTGCAAGCAGGTTGGAATGGTTGGAGAAAAGTGTCTGGTGTGATGTGTGATAGGAGGGTATCAGCAAGAATGAAGGGAAAAGTGTACAAGACGGTGTTGAGGCCAGCGATGTTGTATGGTTTAGAAACAGTGGCCCTGGGGAAAAGATAGGAGGCAGAGCTGGAGGTAGCAGAGATGAAAATGTTGAGGTTCTCTTTGGGAGTAACAATGATGGATAGAATCAGGAATGAGCACATCAGAGGGACAGCACATGTAAGACGTTTTGGAGACAAAGTCAAAGAGGCGAGATTGAGATGGTTTGGACACCTACATAGGAGGGATAGTGAGTATATTGGTAGTAGGATGCTGAGGTTGGAACTACCTGGCAGAAGGCCTAGAGGAAGACCAAAGAGACAATTCATGGATGTGGTGAAGGAGGACATGAAGGCAGTTGGTGTAAAAGAAGAAGATGCAGAGGATAGGGTGAGATGGAGGCAGATGATTCGCTGTGGCGACCCCTGAAGGAAACAGCCGAAATTAAAAGAAGAAGAAGAATTACATAAAAAAGTATTAAAAAAAGAGAAAACAATTCCTTACCACAAGAATTAAATACAGTGCGGGAGGGAGAGACAGGCTTATTTTGCTGGAGAAGCTGGGGCAGGTGAGCCTGGAGTAGTAGATGGAGCTGAGGTAGAGGGTACAGGATCTGTTGCAGGCCTCTCTACCTTCTTAAAATACTGCTCCAGGTTAGACTGGACAGAGAGCAACCTCTTCTCATCCAAGATCTCCTTGTAGCATTATATCAAATCCATGATGCCTCTGGAAACCCTAGTGAACCTTTCCAAGTCGAGATCCTGAGTCTCAAAAGTTGCCAACGCTTGCTGCATCTCGCGCGTCCGAAATTAGTTCGCTTTTGTTTAAGTAACCGCATAAGACATAATGACGCATAGTATTACAGTACCGAGACTGAGCGAAGGGAAGCGACGCCATCTTCCTCGGCCCACAACCACAACACAGCGGATTCTTCCGCCTCGCGTGCCCAAAACTAGTTCACATTTGTTTACGTAACTGCGAAAGACGTAATGATGCGTAATATTATTTTTTATATTTTTATGGGGGCGCGTTTGTAACCATGAAATGGTGTAAGTTGGGACCGGTGTAAACTGAGGACTCCTGGATTCATCAACACGAGTGCTTTTTTTGAGACTAGAAACCTGTACATTAGTTACTATTGTGAATTATTTGTCTCGGACTGATTTGGAAACCCCCCCTTATAATTCTTGATGCTGTCCTGGTCTTGTCTCTTAGTGCAGTTATGAAAAAATTGCATACCGCCCTCAAGCACTTTCAACAGAATCAGACATGCTGGTATTGCATATACTGGAGTATAGTATAGACTTCAGAAGTTATACCGAAGTTATTGCATTTTCTTATTAATGACGGAATAACCCTTTATGTTGTTCTTGTGTTTTAAACCAGATTACACTTACATATTCTGTCTGGACAAGAAAATGTCGTGCACTTTTTAATATTTTGTCGGACCACCTTTTGCCTTGGTCACAGCATGTAATCTTCATGACATTGTTGCTCAAGTTTAGGAGTCTTCAAACTTTTTCCTGCGAGGGCCACATAACTTTTTCCTTCTCTGATATGGGGCCGAGGTCAGTTTATAACAGAAAAAGAGTGACGATCGCAGGGCTGCCTAAATGTAAACATTTATTGTTTTTTTCAGTAAGCCACGCATAACCAAATACAGTATTAGTAACCCTTTCCGGGACCGTCACAGAAAATGGTCAGGGGAAAAAAAAACGCTGGTGGCTGTCAGTTGAGCAACCCAAAAGCTGCCCAAACAGCGAGCCTGGCGTACAAATGTATTCTCCTGAGCGAACGGTCCACTTTTTAGCTTTGAGAGTTTGTCAACTCGTATTTGGCCTTGCAAGCGATCAGACTCGTCTTTGTGACGGGATTCAGAGTGTCGGCGCAGATTGTATTCTATGAATACCGCCACCGCCTCTTGACAGATGATACAAACAACCTTTTCTTTGCATTGAACAAAAAATAACCGTTTGTTCACTGCAGGTTTAATACCCTGCATTCTGAATCAATTTTTCCCTTCCATAACCTTTTCACCATTATTCTGTTCTATTTGATAGGGGAGAGTTGAGGATTTTTGTTTCAGGAGGGTGTGGGTGTCAGATAGGGGCACAGACGGCAGAAGGGTGGAATAGAATGTCATGTTCTAGGTGTGTATTCATCTTAATTGCATGGCCAGACTAAAAAAATAGTAATCATAATGTGTCTCTGGTATTGTTCAGGGGGCCGGGCCAAATGTGAAGGTGTGCCGTATCCGGCCCATGGGTCGTAGTTAGGGGACCACTGCTCTAGTTGGTCTGGTCGAGGCTCAGCAACATTTGATTGATTGATTTTATTTGATTTCAACATTCGCAAATAATACTCATACATCTAGTGCAATATTTCACTCAATAATAATTTATACCATACAATTGGGGCAGTGGTGGTCTAGTGGTATAGGGCGCTGGATCGCTGCTCCAAAGGTTGGGGGTTCGAGTCCCACTCTCTACAAGGTTGTCACTGTCCCCCCCCCAGTGCAGCTAACTGGGTTATCAAAGGCCGGCATTGTCTTTCACTGTCTATGGTGTTGGCATTTTTCCACCCTGCGATAGCCCGGTGAGCTGTCCAGGGTGTACTCTGCCCTCGCCTGGAGTCGGCTGGGATGGGTGCCAGCCTCCCCGTGACCCTAATTAGGATTTAGCGGTTACAGAAAATGAACCGAACCATACAGTAGGTTATAAAAATTATTATTTATATATAATTATATATATAATTATATAATTATAAAAATTTGGTCACAACTACTGTACTTATACAAATGTAGAATAACAAATACAATAAATAAAATAAATACATAAATAAATAAATAAAACCAATGAAAATACCTTGGATAAGTGTAATTGAAATCAATGATAGCACATAAAGTTTGGTAAAACTTATTTGCAATGGAGTCCTTACAATTACAAAAAAATTACATTGAAAAAGAGCTTATTAAGTCAACAGATATAGTATCATACTGTACTGGTAAATATAAAGTTACATGATGGTCAATTATTAAGTTATGGAAATAGAAATGTGATTTTGAATTTTGAAAATTAATTTGATGTGGCAATGAATTGAAGTTAATTATGATCTGAATGAGCTGTCCAGGGTGTACTCTGCCCTGTCCCAGAGTTGGCTGAGATGGGTGCCAGCCTGCCCGTGACCCTAATTGAGATGAAGCTGTTCAGAAAATGAATGCATGTTGACCTGAATGTACCGAATGAGCAGGTTATCATAATGATGGACGTCTTCTTTCCTGATATTATGGATATAAAACGAAAATGATGAAAAGATGATGAAAGAGTCGTTCAGGGACTCATTTTAACACATGAACTGCCACCACAAAGTCCGGACTTTAACCCCATTGAAAGTCTTAAGGATGTGCTGGAGAAGACGTTATGGAGTGATCTGATTTTCCGATCATCAAGTCAAGATCAGAAATGAATCCAACACTGGAGGGAAATAAATCTTCTGACTTTACTTCAGTTTGTCAAAACAATGACATAATTACTGTGCGCTGTAATCAAGGTTAAAGGTGCTCCAACTAAATATTAGCACGCCAATTCTTTTTGGTCGTGCGGTGTATAGTGATTGATGGAAAATTTATAAGATAATTAAGTTATATATGTTATGGTCTGTGCTGGCTGGCGGCATTAGCTCTGTCTTCATTCATTGCAGGCACTGCCGAGGGGCGTGGCTGTTGCCTGTAGGTGGGGTCCAGAGAGCGAACCTGTTTCCACTCAGCAATCAGCAATTAGCGAGCTATAAATGGGAGTGGCGCGCTTCCCTCTGATGTCAGAAGATTGTCCTTCCCAGCAATTCCGTTTCCCTGCTATCTCTCTGACTCCTGGTTTCCTGCTTCGTGCTCGACCAGTTTCCCTCAATTAATTTCCAGTGATTTAGATTTTCCAAAAGTGCAAAATAAAATAGTTGAATCATCTTACATGGTCTCCTGCATCTTTGGGTCTGATGCATATGCTTCAGGCAGAACAAAACACCTGTTATCGCTGAGCATCAAACTTGAGACACGCAGGCCACATTATCATACATTATTTGCATGAACCATTACCAGGAAACCTAATTCACCATTCTTCGACTAGGTGGCCACAGCCTATTTCAAATTAAAAGCTAGTCATTCATGACTCGGAAAAGATTACAAACTCGCTTAAGCTTTGTCAGATGGTTGCCCTGTTAAAATAGATGTTTTGAAATTAGTGGCCTTCAGTGAAAATGAGTTTGGCACTCCTGGCTTACCTTATCGAGTAGCGGTGGCTTAATGGATAAGGCAAGGGTTTACTGAACCAAAGGTCAGCAGTTCAATCTTCACCATTACATACAGTATTGCATATCGCATTTATATTATGTGATGCTACGTGTATTGTGTTGTCCCATATCTTACTCATGCATTCATTTTCTGAACAGCTTAAGTCTAATTAGGGTCACGGGGAGGCTGGCGCCCATCTCAGCAATCTCCTGGCGAGGGCAGGATACACCCTAGACACCTCGCCAGGCCATTGCAGACATATCTTGCTTATTTGTCACTTCCTATTTTAGCACATCATGTGGTTGGCTGTGTTTCGGTTGTCATTTTCACTAACATTTTTCTACAGTGCAGAGTATTGTTTACCTTTGGTGGTGTAATGGTCTGTTCTTAATCTTAAATGATTTACTTATTACTAAGTTACTGTGACGATAGAAATAATAACATTATAATGAGTGCATTAAAGGCAATCTGTAATTTAACTTAAATTGGTGTTATTGTTCTACTCGTAAGGAGGCAGTGGTGGCCTGGTGGTAAAGGGCGCTGAATTGCTGATCCTAATGTTGGGGGTTCGAGTCCCACTCTCCACAAGGTTGTCACTGTCCCACCCAGTGCAGCTAACTGGGTTATCAAAGGCTGGCCATGTCTCTCACTGTCTATGGTGAGAGATTCATATAAAAGAACCATTGCTGACTTTCGTAAAGAGTAGCTGTATAGCCGTCAGCGTGTTTCTGCCCCTTGCCAAAGAGTTGTGTCAGGAAGGGCGTCCGACGTAAAAATCTATGCCAAATCAAACATGCGAATCAGATGATTCGCTGTGGTGACCCCTGAACAAAAGGGGGAAAGTCGAAAGGAAAAGAAGAAGCAGATTGTTATACGTGTGCTACTGCCATTAGAGAAGGTTTATTGACATTTCCTGACTGATTAGAATTAAAAATTCAACAGTGCTCTGACATAAAACCAAAACAGCGAAGCAAGCTAGTAAACAAACAAAAGCACTCCGAGAGTGCAAACCATGGCCAAGCTGAAAAATAAAGTAGTACAGTAAACAGCATCCTCTACTGGGCCTGCTGCTGTATTTTTTTCGGGGGAAAAAAAAATTTGATTCCATTTATTTTTCTGTAACCGCTTAATCCTATTTAGTGTTGGGGGAGGCTGGCGCCCATCTCAGCCAACTCCGGGCGAGGGCAGAGTACACCCTGGACAGCTCGCCAGGCCATCACAGGGTGGAAACACGACGGCAGCTTTGCAGCTACTCTTGTCAAAAGTCAACAATGGTTCTTTTACATGAACCTCTCACCATAACAGTGAGAGACATGGCCGGCCTTTGATAACCCAAACCAGTTAGCTGCACTTGGGGGACAGTGACAACCTTGTGGAGAGTGGGACTCGAACCCCCCAACCTTAGGATCAGTGATCCAGCACCCTATACCACTAGGCCACCACTGCCCCAAAATCTTATAATCCATAATGTTAAAGAAGCATTTGAAAAATTCCTGGAACCAGAATTTTGGATTCAGAGTTACTTGGGACATACTCCACCCCTCCAAAATAATTAAATTAATTCATCAATCCATCCATCAATCAATTGTTCAATCAATGATTCCATTTAGCCCTGTGATGGCCTGCTGAACTGTCCAGGGTGCACTCCCTCTGCCAGAGTCAGCAGAGAGGCATTCCAGCTTTCAGGAAATTAATGAATTGATGAATAAATTAATTCATAATGTTTTACAAA
The DNA here is from genome assembly GCA_024760905.1 of Plotosus lineatus. NCBI lineage: Eukaryota > Metazoa > Chordata > Actinopteri > Siluriformes > Plotosidae > Plotosus > Plotosus lineatus. The sequence continues at coordinate 33,870,707 of CM045742.1, read as the reverse complement.
AGTTGTTAACAAACAAACTTTCACAATAAACATAGAGTTAGTTAGTTAAATTATGGGGTGTCTGGACAAAATAAGTTCAGATCTTTTTTCTTTTTTTTTTTTTTCGCTGTAAATACATTCCTTATACTTTGATAGTCTGGTGAGCTGTTCAGGGTGTACCCTGCATTTGCCCAGTGTTGATTGACACAGGCTTTTTTTCTCTCTTCAGCCTTTCCAAAACCCTAGTCGGACTAAGTGGTTCAGCAAATAAATGCATGAGTGATGAGTAATAATCTTAAAACATTTCTGAATCAGCTGCACCAGAATGTAACACTCATCTCTCATTCACGCGTTTGCCAAACCGCTTCATCCTATTGGGGTTGCGGCTCGCCGCTTACGAGAGACGAAAATGGGGCAGTGGTGGCTCAGTGATTAAGGCTCTGGGTTCCCAATTATTTCATTTCATTTACAGCATCTGGCAGACATAATTATCCAGGATGACTCACAATTTTATGCAAATGAGTGATTGAGGGTTAAGGGCCTTGCGCAAGGACCCTAATGTGGCAAACCGGTGATACTGACACTGGCGCTTGAACCGGCGACCTTCAGATTAGAAACCCAGAGCCTTAAACATTGAGCCGCCATTGCTTATTACCAGTACCACCAATCTACCAGTGCTGGGCACCTGAGTAAAACCCTTAAACCTCAACTGGTCCGTTATAAAAATATCATAAAAATACTGTAAAAGTTGCGCTGGATAAGAGCGCCGAGTAAATTCCGTAAATATGAATGTACACATGGGCAGTGGTGGCCTAGTGGTATAGGTGCTGGATCACTGATCTTAAGGTTGGGGGTTCGAATCCCACTCTCCACAAGGTTGTCACTGTCCACCCAGTGCAGCTAACTGGGTTATCAAAGGCCATGTGTCTCACTGTCTCTGTGTCTGGTGAGAGGTTCATGTAAAAGAACCATTGCTGACTTTCAACAAGCCGTCAGTGTGTTTCCGCCCTGCGATGGCCTGGCGAGCTGTCCAGGGTGTACTCTGCCCTCGCCCGGAGTCGACTGGGATGGGCGCCAGCCTCCCCGCGACCCTAATTAGGATTAAGTGGTTACAGAAAATGAACTGAACTGATGAACGTACACACCGAACAGCTCGACAGACCATTGCAGGGCCCCAAATTTAACAAATTAAACCCGTTATTTAAAAAAGTTAATGGCATATTTAGGATTCAATAAAAACTTTATTTCTGACCAACTGAACTTATTTGTACTTGTTGTTCAGTTGATTTCTGTATCAACCAAACCAGTTGCTAATGGAATGAAAGGTGGTTCCAGTAATAGAAGTCCGGCATCCCGGGTGGAGTTGAGGAAGTGCGGTGGGGGTGATCATTTCTTCTACGTTTTTGACCCTTGACTGAGTTGCTGCATGTATAATAGGGTAAAACGCTCTCAGTGAAACACAACACAAGCAAAAGTGCAAAAACATGCAATATTAATGAGAACATCCGATGTCAATATCCTCCAATCAATATAGACTCACGGTTCACAGAAAAAGTTGCTTCATTTTAAGCACGGGCTGCAAAATTAACACTTTTCAAATATACCGTATAAGGAAAACCTTGAACGCTGTTCAAATGTGTTATAACTGTTATTGTTGTGGATCTCACATCACAGTTGGCGCTGTATGTATTTATGCATATTTTAACTTATACAGGACAGCTTCTATTTTGTAAAGTAAGGTAAGGTCAAATCCGTTGGGCTTTTTCCACCCGAGCCATAGTGACTCATCAGGTCGGGGTTTATCCCCGGGTTCCGTAGCGTGAAGCGATCAGGAGTACAACTCCTCCTGGATGGGACGCTAGTCCATCGCGGGTTACCTTCCCAGTATATTTTACTGGTACCCATTCATACTGCTGGGTGAACAGAGGCACACTTGTGGTGAAGACCTTGCCCAGTGGTCTTAGTACAGTGGGGGTCTCACTGGGATTTGAACACACAACCTCCCGATCTTGAGCGCAGCACCCTAACCACTACACCGCTGGCCCCATTGTGTAAAGCAACCTTGACGATTTTTGTTAATCATCTCATTCTGTGTGTGACATGATGGTGCACCAACCTTGCCTAGAGCATGAAGGTTCCTGGTTCAAGCCCTGTGGCTGGTAGGGGAAATTCTGTGTGAGGTTTGTTTACCTCCCCATTTGCAATTTGCATGAGTTTCTTCCGGGTGCTCTGCTCTCCTACAGTCCAGAGATATGCTCATCATGCTAATGAAATGATCATATGTATGAGTGTGCATGGTTGTTTGTGACTGCGTTACCATAGCGATAGATGGACAACCAGTTCCGGGTGTACCCCGCCTCTGATCAGATCTCAGGTCGGGTTGGCTCCAGTTTCTCCTCAATTCCTACAGGATAAGACAGTGCAGAAAATAGATGGATTTGTTTATTATAATGGTGGTGTAATGGTTAGCATATTCACTTCAAAGGTTGCAAGAAGGTCATGGGTTTGAGTCCCAGGCTAGTCAAGAGCATTTAACTGGCGAACCTAAATGTTTCTTTGTGGAGTTTCCTCCAAGTACTCCGGTTTTGCTCTGCAATCCATAGACACGCACATTGGCGAGTCAAGGTGAGTGTGAATGGTTGTGTGTGTTGGCTGTGTGATGGATTGGTGAGCTTTTCAGGATACACACCACCTCCAACCAATGTTGTCTGAGATAGGCTCCATCCTCACCGTGACCCTGGTAGGAAGGTAATACTACTATACCACTAGTTTTTGAAAGTTCAGGTGTCGCTACAAAAAGATCCTCTATCACTTTGGACATGGGATCCAGGATTGTGCACATGCCACAGGAGACGCTTTCCAAAAATGTGCAGTGAGACACCATCAAACTCAGAAATTTTTTTCGAGCAGAATAAATCCTGCCAATTTGAATGTACAATTAGGCCATGAGACCTGTGTATCATATTGAGGGATGGTTTTGACTATCGAAGGGCATAATTTACATTTTGTTTTATTTAACTGTCAGTTATTAATAAGTTAATTAGTAAGTGAAGGCTCAAGTGGAGCTGCATAGCCATCAGTGTGTTTCTGCCCTGCGATGGCCTGGTGAGCTGTCCAGGGTATAGTCTGGATTCGCCCAGACTTGACTGAGATGGGCGCTAGCCACCCCGCGACCATAATTTGGATTAAGCGGCCTAGAAAATTAATGAATGGATGGTAATGTGGTTCCACTCGCAAAGCCAAAAAAGAAAAAGAAAACAACAAAAACCTGCTTTCTTTATTATGTGAGCCACCAGATGGCGGCAGTGTACCCAACACCCCCCCCCCCCTTCACGCACACACCTTTGGCGCCCTCTAACGGTGATCGTACGTAATGGCGGTTTAAATAAGAAGAGCGTCTTCTTGTGTTTGTGACTTTTGGGGGCAGAACGGAGGAGGTGCGACTCTGTGAGTCTCAGCCGTGGCACCGCCACTGAATTAGCTGCTGTTATGGAGTCCGACAGCAGGTCCAAGCTTTAAACGGGACATGTTGGCGATCAGGTCAGTGCAGGACATTTAAAGTCAAACCGCTGCGTTATTTAATTCAGAGCTGCTTTCTTATGGTTTCTGCGAGCAGCCGTGCTTAGCGAGTATGTGTGCGCGCGCGCGCGCGCGCGTGTGTGTGTGAGAGCGTGCGTGTGAGCGTGCGTGTGCGTGTGTCCGCGTGCGCGCCAGATTGCACGCTACAGAGATGGATTTTGGGAGACAGAGCTGCGGATGAGTAAATGTATAATTGATGGGCAGTCAGATGCGCTGCTACTGAGGCTTTATAAAGTGTTATAACTGGCACAGTGAGATCATTAATCAGTGAACCGGGTGTGCAACGAGGCCGCCTATCGGTCACAACATTTAATCTCAGCGCACAAACTTTACATGCGGGGAAACTTACAGAAAATACACAACAACTTCACTCCTGTTTATCCTCACGCTGAGCTTCATTTTACACATGACAACATAAAGTCCCCCTCTTCCCCCTCCCCACCCTCCGTTCCCTCCTCTACCCTCCCCTTATGCCCTCCCTTCCCTTTCCCCTACCCCTTCTCCCCTCCATACCCCTTCCCTCCTGTACACCCTTCCCTCCTCTTCCCTCCCCTTCTGCCCTCCCTCCTCCTTCCCTCTCCACCCACCTCCCTGCCTCCTTGTCTCCTCTACCCTCCCCTTCTCCTCTCCCCTCCCCTCTCCACTTCCCTCCCTCCCCTTCCCTTCCTCTACCCTTCCATTCTTCCCTCCCCTTCCCCCTCTCTTCTCCCCCTCCCTTCCTCTACCCTCCCCTTCACCCTCCTCTCCCCTCCCTCCCCTTGCCTCCTCTACCCTCCCATTCTCCCCTCCCCTTCACCCTCCCCACCCCACCTCTCCCTCCCCTTTTCCCCTCCCCACCTCTACCCATCCCCTTCCGTCTCCCCTCCCCTCCTCTACTCCTCCTGTCCCGCTTCCCCATCGTTCCCCTCCTCCCTTCCTCTCCCCCATCCCCACCTCTTCCCTCTCCCCTCTTCACTCCCCTCCACTTCCCCTCCTCACCTCTTTTGCTCCCCATTCCCCAATCCCCCTCTTCCCGTTTTCACCTCTTCCACCTCCTTCCCCACTTCTTCCCCTTTTCTTTCCATCCCCTCTGCCCCTCCCCTCCCTCCCTGCCCTTCTCTCCCCTTCCTTCTCTCTCCCCCCCTCCCCATTTCCCCTCCCCATTTCCCCACCCCTCCCTCTCTCCACCCCTTTCTCTACCCCCTCTCTCCCCCCACTATTCCCTCTCTGCTCCACCCCACTCCCACCCCCTCTCTCCACCCCCTCTCCCTCCTCCCACCCTCCCTCTCTCAACCCCCTCTTCCTCCATCCCTCCTCCTATCTCCCTCCCCTCTCTCTTTCTCACCTGTGTCCTTGCTAAATATTTTCACTTACCCATTTGCCAAACCACTTAATCCTACTACTAGGTACACAGGAAGGCTGAAGTCTATCTCAGCCAACACTGCAAAGGTTAGGAACATGCTGAACAGCTTGCCAGATCGTTGTAGTGCAACACGCACAACCCTCCACACCTAGGATCGATATGAAACAGCCAATTATGAAAACAGATAAAACAGAACCGCCCTCACTGAGAACATGATTCAAACCTTCTTGCTGTGAGGTGGACGTACTCACCACTCCACCCTTGTACCGCGCTGTCCACACCTTGAGGACAAGAATGTGTTTACCAAACATCGTGGCTGGCCTTCACATCTTCAAAGGACTGTTTCAGGGTTAAGACTTGGTTTTGGCCTTCAGGTTAGAGTGAAGTTAGGGTTGGGCATTTATTTGTGATGTTTATAGTTAGAGGTAAGGGAATATGTCTCAATTATGTCTTCATAAGGATAAAATACAGGTGTGTGTGTGTTGTATCAATAAAATGGATTTCTGAAAGAATTACTTGATCTGCCCCTGACAGTTGTGTGAAAACGAGAAGCAAAGGCTCCCTGATCTGATCCCCAGCCCTGACTGACGTTTGTCTGGCTTTTTTTTTCCCTATTAATTAATTTATTTTTGCATGTTCTTATGCCCCCCCCCCACCCCCCAGGATCTCTGGTTTCCTCCCACTTCATAATAAAACAGGTCATTTGGTGCCTCTGAACATGTAAATGAGTACGGTAACTGTAAGTGTGTGTTCATGGTACCTAAAGATAGATGAATGAATGAAGAGACAAACATGACGCTGATGGTAATTTCAGGCACACATTGCTTTCATCATTTTCTCTGTTAAATGAAACCAAACAAAATAACAATAACATTGTCAAATTAAGGAAGATAAACAGTATTGAGCTTCGTTGATTAAATCTTCAGGTTAACCAGAACTAGCAAGAACCTCTGTGTGGTATGTGGTCTGTTCAGTACTTCGGAGGACTTGCGTCCTTAATGTATCGAGTACTTTCGGTGACACCTCTGTTTTTTTATATAGATGGCTTGAAGTAAAATTAATGGTAGGCCTTTCATACTCTCCTCAACATAGGTATAGTTTCATTATCAGGTGGTTTTTACTTTCAATCTTGAAGTTACAATCGTGCTTGGAATCACGAGAATAAGAACATGAATCACCCACTTCATATAAAGCAAGCAAATGGTAGTAATAACATTATACAGATATTAAACTAACAATCTACTTGTTAAAAGGAATGAATGGTCTCACTTGCCATTCATTCATATGCAAATTTATTGTGTAATACACGGAAATTATATGTAACTTTTTGTGGTGCAATGTTGCCACTGTATCCATGTTTACTCATTTATTCACTGCTTAATCCTAATTAGAGTTGTGGGTACGCTGGCGCCCATCTCATTCAACTCTAAGTGGGGGTGGGGTACACCCTGGACAGCTCTCCAGGGTGCATGTTTTTGGACTGTATGAGGAAACCAGAGTACCCGGAGGAAACCAACACAAACACAGGGAGAACATTCAAACTCTACCCAGATCTTTTTGCTGTGAGGGGGGCCATGCTAACCACTACACCACTGTGGCACCTGGGGTTTATTACCAGGGGTTGTTTTTCTTTTCTTCATGAAGAAACTTGTAATAACAAGGGGACATTTGTGAGATAAAAAATGTGATATATGCAAGCTTTTTATTCAGTTTGGGTTTGATTTCCCATTAAAAGATGAACTTTTAGGATAGCGAACTGTGTGTCATACTGTGTCAGTAGCGACTTGTTTGCATCACTTGGTTTGGATCGAATTTGCAATGATGCCTGCAAGCAGTGGAATGATGCTAAATTGCTTTTACAGACACTTCCCGACTTACGTTCATTTGTTTTACGTATTTTTCGATTTTACGTTTTAATTTTTAAAAAAAAAAATCAAATTTTTAGTTTAGCGTGCTCTCTGTAGTACGAGACGTACCGACGTAGTACGCTGATGTAATACGCGACTTCCGCACGACGCTGCATCCATTGTTTACAAACAACAGACTGAACGTGCCCCTCCTGCTTCCCAGTTCACAGCGTGTTACCCTTATGTTAAGACGTCATCTCTGTGATCTTTGTGTTTACACTCTTTTGCATGCAATCAAAATTTGGACCAAATATATTTTGGGTGATTGACAGAGCCTGAGGTAAATAATTATTGTAGTATTTACTACACAGGAAGTAAAAGTAGATTTTTTTGTTTTTTTTTCACATTTTTAAAACATAACTATGTGTACATATGTATTCAGGGATCCCTCGCTACTTCGCACTTCAATTCATGTGGCTTCAGTGAATCGTATTTTTTTTAATTTAATGAAAAATTTTCAGGGGTTTCAGGGGGGGGGAGTGTTAAGGAAAATGCCACAAAACAAGGCCAATTATGCAAAAAAAGAAAGAAAAAAAAAAAAACCCAAACAAACAAAATCACAAACCCAAAATCCCCCATCAAAACTACTTACTTATGTGAGGTGTGCGTCTGTGTGTGTGCGCACGTCTGTATGTGTAGTTATATTTTATTTACTTCTTATGCATTATTTTTGAATGTTTAATTGTGATTATAAACATTTATACCATTGAATATGAATATGTATTGAATATGCATTTATTGACATTATATACACATATACATGTACGTATACGTCAGTCAAGAGGGGTTGATCCTACTTTGTGGAATTCGGCGGTTGATCTTGGGATCTTGGTCCCAATTAACCGTGGAAAATGAGGGATGCATGTATATGTATGTATGTGCATGTGTTTTTTGTTTTTTTTTGTTTTTTTTGCCCTGAAAAACCTAGAGGCCATATTATCGAGTTTTCTTCATATTTTTGGGGACAGCACTTTGTTATATTTGGAGAATTTTAAAATTTAATTCAATTTTATTTGTTTCGCACTTTTTAGCTTGAAATTTTCACAAAGCAATTTCATTCATTCATTCATTCATTTTCTGTACAGCTTAATCCTAATTAGGGTCACGGGGAGGTTGATGCCCAACCCAGTCAACTCTGGGCGAGGGAAGAATACACCTTGGACGGCTCGCCAGGCCATCGCAGGGCAGAACCACGCTGACGGCTTTGCAGCTACTCTTGTCGAAAGTCAGCAATGGTTCTTTTACATGAATCTCTCACCATAGACAGTGAGAGACATGGCCGGCCTTTGATAACCCAGTGAGCTGCACTGGGGGAACAGCAGTGAAAACCGTTGCCAGTGGGGCTTAAAATTTCAATTTTAGGATTGGCAATCCAGAACCTTACCACCGGGCGACCACTGCCCACAAAGCAACTTCACTTATTAAAAAACAAATATGATAAAGAAGTTAAACTTAAGATTTTACACATTTCTCTATAAACCTCATACATACCTAATGAGTTAAAAACTTCCTCAGTCAACATGCGAAAGAAACCCATCGAGGAGCCAGACTCAAAATCCCCATCCTCATTTGTGTGAAACCAAACAAAATTACAAACCATATATCTGATACTTCAGTTTAATATGAAGCCTGGCTGGATATATTATAATTGTAGTTGTAATGTTTAGTCTGAAATCATTGGCATAAAAGATTATCTTAAATAAGTTTGAGGTTAACGTCCCATAATCCCGTGAAATTAACCAGTCTCTTGGTAGCACCATTCATGTGTACTAAATATACACATCATATACAGTATAGAGGACATACAGTAAATACCCGTTTTATGTGTATGGCATTTGTATGTCTGTAGAAAAGAAAAAGAAAAACAAGTTCTCCAAGAACCTGTTCTCCAGGTTTTCTAAAACAAGCTACTGGATGATTACCTTCCAAAACTGCATAGTAATTTACTAAAGGATGAATTGTTCAGTGTTAAATACAACATTTCACTTCCCAGTCACCTTGCTCTCATTGCCTACTGTAGGTTTTTGCTTTATATTCCATGGCTGTCCACTGTACGCTGCTAGGTTTTAAGGAATCAAAAGCAAGGAGGCTCTGATTTAAGCAGTGACCTTAAGATTGTATCTGTAAGCCTCTCGTACTACAGGGGTATTTGGGCAGATAATTGGTTACCGCCTGCCTCGAATCGGAAACACCTTCGAAATTATTGTGGAGGGACAAATCTGACCTGAAATTGGGCCAAATTATCCTGTAATACGGGGGCAGCATAACTGAGGAGAGTTGTTGCAGAAGATCTTCAAGGAGTGTTCAGTGTCAGAAAATTTGCTATTGAGAACAGTTCAACTTCAGAATGTTCTAGTACAGTGGTTCTTAACCTTGTTGGAGGTACCGAACCCCACCAGTTTCATATGCACATTCACCAAATCCTTCATCAGTGAAAAATAAAAATATGATTTTTTACAAATTCAAGACACAGGTACTGTTGTGTTCTTGTATTCTCCATCTCCATGCAGTTTCACGAAATGTTCCTTTAGTTTTGCCGGTGCGAGACTAGAGTTGCTCAACTTGGTATTGCAAATCATTCAGATAGGATGCTGAGTCCCATCACGTTCCGTGATGCATGTGAATCCATGTTGTACATATTCGTCCGACCACTTTCTTTTTTTTTGCTCGAAATAGTTAGTATGGATTAAAATATTCCGAAAAAAATCTCACGACTTCACACATTGACTACTGAGCGCATGAAATTCCCCACAGCACTGATTGGCCAAGCAACGTAATGTGACCATCTGCAGCCAGTGATGGCCAGTCGGGGCGTGTCATCACTAATTGACATGATGAGTCAGGTGTGTCTTGACCTCCGTGGCAGAGGCTCCGCCGAACCCCTGAGACTGACTCACCGAACCCCTAGGGTTCGATCGAACCCAGGTTAGGAACCACTTTCAGTTTCACAGTGTTGTGGTACTGAGTAAAGTCAGGTATTGGGATGTTCTGGTACTGCTAGTGAAATTTGTGTCACCAAGCGAGAGATCAGTCTCTGACTTATGTATTACTAAAGACAGAGCTGCTTCGGAATGTTGTGTTCCTGAGAAAAGATCAGTCTTGGAATGTCGTTGCTGACCACAGATCAGCCTCAGAACATGGTGTTACTGAGGACAGATCAGCCTCAGAACATGGTGTTACTGAGGACAGATCAGTCTCTGGATGTTGTGTTACTGGTGAGAGTTCAGGCTCTGAAGTTCACCCAGAGTGCAGCCTGCACGGACAGGTCGTGCTGCACCCAGATTTTTTGTCGTTTGTTGACTGCACATGTGTGTGCAGGAATACACTGTCTAGTACTCGAAGTGCGACATAGGGAGGAATGGTTTGAACTGTCGAACTGTTCTTCCTCTTGTCTCATTGTTCTAATACAGTATTTGGGTTTGTGACCCTGTTGTTATTCAGTGACATGTCCACATTCACCTTAAAGTCACGTATACTTTGGTGACGTCTATACACACCTCCATGTGCACACTGTGCGAAGCCGCATCCGCTGTTATGTACTCGAGCCCTTACTGAGGAGCGTTCAGTTCTGGAATGTTCTGTTACTGAGAAGAGTTCAGTCTTGGAATGTTAATCTAATGAGGTGAGTTCTGTGGCAGTTCTGTTTGGGGAGCTTAACAGTAATCGCTAGCTGTTTCTCCTGCTCCGTTTAAAATGCTGAACCTGGAATGTTCTCTGCTTCAGTGCCTCTGTAAGAGTGTTGTGTGTTAGCGTGTGCTGGTTTCCCATGATCTCCCTTTAAGATAAGTTTTTCCACAGACATATCTGAACCTCACCAGACATATCGGACCCAATCTGAACTCAGCACAGCAACCCTGATTTAACACCAGCATATCTGCTGCCCTGGAAAACCGATACGTCACCACTTCGCAATTGATTGATTGGTAGCACTTGAGATTTGCAACCAAATGTTTTCTTTCTCCTGACATTGCTGCTTCTCTGAAGTATCCGAACATGACAAAGAAAAATATTTTCTTAATACACAAGGCTGAATAAATGAATGCTAGTCCAATGGGCAAGTTAAAGCTTGCTTAATCCAGTGTATCGTTTGCCTGAAAACAGACTTGTCGAAAGCGTTAGCTAGCACAATGCATGCATTATGTACTGTATATGTATAAAACATAGTGAGTTAATTGTTAGTTAATACAGACTGAAAGAATTAAAAGTTTATCATTGTTTTTTTTTTCCTTTATGTTTAATCCTTTATGACAGGTAAACGCTACAGTTGGTTGGTTTTATCCAATATACAGTATTCGAAATTGTTGCTTTCATGTTGTCAGAATGGATTGAGTCCCGGACTCTGGTATTTCTATGTGGAATCTACATGTTCTCCCATGCTTTTGGGGGTTTCTTCTTGGTATGCTGGTTTCCCCGTGGGGGCAGTGGTGGCCTGGTGGGGGCAGTGGTGGCATGGTGGTATAGGGTGCTGGATCGCTGATCCTAAGGTTGGAGGTTCGAGCCCCACTCTCCACAAGGTTGTCACTGTCCCCCCAGTGCAGCTAACTGGGTTATCAAAGGCCGGCCATGTCTCTCACTCTCCATGGTGTCAGGCGTGTAAAAAGAATCATTACTGACTTTCGTAAAGAGTAGCTGCAAAGCCGTCAGCGTTTTTCTGTCCCTTGCAAAAGGGTTGTGTCAAGTAGGGCACCCGACGTAAAAACCTATGCCAAATCAAACGTGCAAATCATTCGCTGTGGCGACCCCTGATAAAGGGAAAAAGCCAAAAGGAAATCTCATGCTGGTTTCCCCCTCTTGGTCCAGAGACATACGCATTAGGCTGATTCGCTGTTCCAGATTGACCCTTGGTGAAAATGTGAGTGTAAATAATTGTGTGGATTGTGGCCCTTCGAAGGTTAGGAAGCAGGGTGTACCTTGATTTCACCCAGTGTCAGCTGAGTCAGGTTCCCGCCTCCCGACGACCCCAGTAGGATTAAGCAGCTTAGCAAATGGACTCCTGAGAGCCATAGCCAAAATTACTTCATGGTAGATGATGCTTTTTTTTGGCCTTCCATAGCATCAACTGTCTTTATCCTGTAACTGTTCCATGGATGTCTGTCAGAATATGTGAGAACCAAGGGGCCTTGCTTCCTTGAGAACTCAAGGGGTGTGGCTTTAGGTTGTGTTGAAGATTATTGTGGCTCAAGTGCTGAATCAAATCAGCTGTCGTAACAGTGCGTGCATCCATGACGCATGCATGGCCTACCGGATGTTATCGTAGAGTTCTATGGCAGTAAAAGTGTACGTGGATCAGCAACAAGCGCGTATAATTTGCAGCTACTTCTGGTATGTGTGATGGCTACTTTATACGAATCGCAGATGTTCATGATTCTCAGGAGATGTTTTTCTGAAAGACCGCACCCAAAATCTGCTGGAATAGTAACGGAATGGATACTGTCGTCCCAGTCACAGTCACAGCGCCACCTATACAGTATATGTGAGACCTTAGCAAAATCACACATTTTACTGCACTTGAATTATCAATTCGAAAACCTTTTGCCACTTGAGCAATGAGTATAAATTTGCCATTACACAATTCCTAACACCCTTAAAATCTCTCCTGTTTTACATGAATATATGCATATTTTATCAGTTGTTATTTTCTTACAGTGTCAAAATTACCACCTGCTAAAATCCATTTGACAGTTTGCATTAGCCAGTTTGATAAGGAGTGTGGAATTGAGAGAGCTTTCCTTTCACATTTGTGTGTGTGTGTGTGTGTGTGTGTGTGTGTGTGTGTGTGTGTGTGTGTATATATGTGTGTGTATATGTGTGTATATGTGTGTATATGTGTGTATGTGTATGTGTGTGTGTGTGTGTGTGTGTGTGTGTACACAGGGATCCCTCACTTTCTGCGATTAATTGGGAACCCCCGACCACCGAATTCTGCGAAGTAGGATCACCCCCCCCCCCCCCGACTGATGTATACGTACATGTATATGTGTATATAATATCAATAAATACATATTCAATGCAATAAATGCTTATAATAACAATTAAACATAAAAAAATAATTCATAAGATGTAAATAAAATATAAATACACATACACATACAGACACTCAGATGCACATCTCACAAAAATGTAACTTGTTTTGATGGGAGGTTTTGGGTTGTTTTTGTTTTGTGTTTGTTTGAGGGTTGTTTTTTTTTTTGTTGCATAATTGGCCTTGTTTTTGCAGCATTTTCCTTAACTTTTCCCCCTATTCTTCCTTAATTTCGTTATTTTTTAATTCAATGAATATTAAAAAAAAAAAAACGCAATGCAGTGAAGCCGAATAAATTGAAGCGCAAAGTAGCGAGGGATTCCTATATATGTGTGTGTATATATATATATATATATATATATATATATATATATATATATATATATATATATATAGTTGTGTTAATGTAAGAAAAGGAACCATAGGTAGGTCAGTTCCGTTTAGCAGGTGGAGACATGAGATGATCGCGTCACATTTCGTTGGTGCCCCCGTGTGTGGAGTTATTGCTTGGTTTCATTCTCGGCATGAAAATCGAGGCATTCTCATAGAAACAGACATAAAATATGCTTGCAAGCTTTTTTTAAGTTTGCGTTTAATTTTATTTTAACTGTGCTGATACATAGTACTGTTAAGAATTTTATTAGTGTTTATCATAATTTAATTGTCTTTATTATCCACTGAGGTACAATTGTTCGCCATTTCAGTTGTTTCTACTACAGTCTGTCTTTTATCTACATCTACACAGCAATCAACACACAAGTATTATAAAAGCATAAATATGTATGCTATGAGTCTTTCTGTGTTGTTGCCATGAGGAACCAAATGGAAAAAACCCACTGCGGTCTTTGCTAGAGGCATATACAGAAAGACACGAGACACGACAGATACGCAGGCCAGTCAGTCCACAGCTGTCGCACAGTATAAAAGTTATTTATAGGTAAACTAATGCTGTTTGTATCTCTTCATTGACTTGGAAAAACAACTCGCTGGGTGATACAGGGCCGTTTGTCCACCATGTTTATAAGAAGATTCCACATGAACAGCTCACTGTTGTTTTTCATTTTCTGGCTGAGTTCATGAGGTGTGACAGAACGTTGACTTCTCTCTGAATCAGATCTCATGGAAGTTAGCAGGTGATGCTAAGTGTAACCTCATGACAGTGCCATTTGTAGGAAGTCGTCCATATTTTTGATGGAAAATTGACGTTTCTGTCAGTTTGGTCTGGTTTTCACAGTGACTGAACACTGAGTTTGGTTATTAACTAGCCTGGTTCTAATTAAATGGCAGAAATGTTTTTTTAAATAAATTTTTTATATGTAGCCATTTAAGCATAACATGGCATGCATATTGTGTTAGTCTTCATGTATTGCATGCGCTAATTATTAACTTCAATTCAACATCCCATGGCACTTTTTAAACTTTTGGCATTACACTCATGCCTCGGTTTAACGGACTAATGGGGGGTGCACTGGTCCGAAGTACCCGATTGTCCGAAGTTTCCAATTCCATATATTTCAACGATTACATTACGAAAAACTTTTACTTAAGCACACTATGTAATCTGCAAATGTAAATACTGTACCTATACTCTGTAAAAGTACACCATAAGATCAGGAGTCGGGAACCTTTTTGACAAAGAGAGCCAAAAAAAAGACATACAGTCGGCCCTCAAATTACGAAGACCCCTGTGTACGAAATCCCCGGATTACGAAAAACATTTTCCTGAGTGTCAGTCCCCGAGATACGAAACAACCCCCCTCTTACGAAAAGAAATTAAAAATTCCAACGCGCCAATCAAAATTTCACACGACGCACGAGTTGCTCTCTCATTGGCTGTCTCTCAACATCCCGCCCCGCTGGCCTCCCAGATAGAGACAGAAGGAAGCTTCACTCTTTAGCTTTTAGTTTTTTAAGTTGTTTAATTCAGTAAATGTTTAATAAATGTGGGCGCATTTGAGCTCATCTGGAATTCCGATCCCTCAAGGAATCAAATTAAAGTTGAGTTTGTCAAGCAGGGAATGCGCTTTGAATTCATGTCTTGTGGGCATGGCCCGCAGTGCGCGCACGAGAGAGAGAGAGAGAGAGAGAGAGAGAGAGAGAATAACGCTTTAGTTATTAGTTTAGTTTTTTAAGTTGTTTTAATTCAGTAAATGGTCAAGCAGGGAATGCACTTTGAATTCCACGTCTTGTGGGCGTGGCCCGCAACGCTAGAATAAACATGTGCATTGTAATGCGTCTGTGTGTGTGTGTGTGTGTGTGTGTGTGTGTGTGTGTGTGTTTGTGTGTGTGTGTGTGTGTGTGAGAGAGAGAGAGAGAGAGATGTGTGTGTGTGTGTGTGTGTGTTAATAAAACATGTTTAATAATGGTTTAATTAATAAATATGTTAATAAAATGTTTAAATTGTTTAATAAATAATTTTCTTTTTCTTTTAACACACATTTCATACAAAATTGGTGTACTTTTATAATTTTTAAAGGGTTTATGGGGTTTATCCAGTCCAAAGACTGGAGCCTTGGAACGAATTAGGCGTTTAACATGTAAAATGCGACCCCTACTTACGAAATACCCGCTATACGAAAGGGGCTCTGGAACGGATTAATTTCGTAAGTTAAGGGCCGACTATATTTTAAAATCTAATCTTCTATGTTATCAGGGGCCGGGAACCTATGGCTCGCGAACCAGATGTGGCTGTTTTGATGACTGTATCTGGCTCTCAGATAAATCAGGTGGCCTTTCTTAACAGACTAACAAATACATAATTTCATAATTTCTAATGTCATTTAAATAAAAATACAAAAAAAAGCCATTAAGTAAAACAAAAACAGATGAATAAATCTCGCGCATTGAAACCTATACATCTATTTTCAATGCCACGTCACTGTGGTGCACAGCGGAGAGCCAATCCTTTCTGTACTCCAGTTTGCGGGCGGGTCTGATACCTTCAAACTCTAATTTTATTGGACTATAACAACAGCCACAGACTGTGTGTGTTGTTTTTGAGTAAAGAGATAAATTTCCCTCGTTTTAATCAGCTCATTTCCACGAAGCCAAGCACAGTTGGAAAGCAAACACAAATGGACAGACATGGAAAACTTCAACCCGCAGACCAGCTGATTGCCAAAACTTGGGACGCGCTTCCTGTCACATAAACATTGCAGCGTATGAGTCCAATAAAAGTCGAGTTTCAAGGTATCGGACCCGCCCGCATACAGAAAGGATTGGCTCTCCGCTTCACACCACAGTGGCATGGAATTTACATTAGATGAATAGATTTAAATGCGCGAGATTTCTTCAAGCCAGTCTGGTCATCTGGCGGTCACTTTCGGAAACAACGGCCCGCGTCCGGACAATCCGGACTAGTCGGAAGCTACAGATTTTATCCACTGCATCCGAAATCTGTTAAAGCAAAGTCCGTAAAACCGAGGCATGAGTGTAATTTCTACTTCATCCAGAGTCAGGATTCCTTACCAAAACATGCAAGTTACAAACTATTGGGTAAATTCTTTTATTTATTTATTTTGGGCTTTATATTCTGGCGAGTGTATAGGCTTATGTAATTTCTTGGCTGAATTCATTATTAGAAAGAAAACTGTTAATCTCTTTCCAGTTGATGGAACATGAGAGGGATGCTTACAGTGACTTACAAGTACAGTATGTCCGGTAGCTGAGCATGCCTAAGACAGAATACCGGCTCTTACCCTTCTGTTTACTGACCATGTACTGAGTTTACTGCATAGTAATATACAGATGTAGGCACTGTGTAAATGTAGAACTCCCCATAAGAATTTTGTGGGCTGTTTCTTTTCCTGTTGGTATATGTTGGTGTGGTTAGCATGTCCGCTTCACAGCAAGAAGGTCCTGGGTTTGAAATGTTTCTATGTGAAGTTTGCATGTAGTCCCTGTGCATGTGTAGGTTTCTTGTAGGTACTCTGTCCCCCCACCCACCCACCCACACATATGCACATGAGTCAAATAGATGTGTGAGAATGAATTGTGCCTGAGCTGCTCAGGATGTTTCCGTTTCTGTTTTTGCCCTGTGTAGGAGCATTGCCAAAAAAAAAGCTTTAAAAAAAAGCTTTATAAAATAATGTTAATTTGTTGTCATTTAGATATTTTCAGTAACCCCCCCCCCCCCCCCCAAAGTTTTCAAAAACAGAAGTTTAGTCTCTCAGAGCACATGAAGTTCCTGCTGAAAAAGCATCGGTATTGTGATGCATATGGACGAACCAGTAGATTGGTGAGCAGACAAGTAAGCCATCGAAAATCATATCAATAGTTCCACTTTAAAGCTTCTAAAAATTCAGACCTGTCTTTTTATGAAGCATGAATATATAATCTAAGAATTTACAATGTGTTCACATGATATGTGATCCGTGCACATTTATTAAAATTTATATGAGCTGCCTTGCAAAAGATCCATATCAATTCATCTCCTTCCTTCCCATTCTCTCTCTTCAGTCCTCCTCAAATCGAAAACATGCCTTTGTGTTCATTTTCTTCCAAAAGTTACAATTTCCATTATCATATGCCTTGATCTCTACAAAGATATAGAAAATTCAATCAAAAATGAATTTTATATTCAGTGGATAAAGCACACACACACACACACACACACACACACACACACACACACACACACACACACACACACACACTGTTGAATGTAATGTTCAGATGCATCTAATCAAAACCTTATATGAAATGATGTTGTATAATATGCTGCATGGTTACATCACACCTCTATCATGCTTACATCATCGTATTGGATATTGTGACAATCCCTCCAAGTTCCCTCATCACAATTCGATCCCGCAACCCTTACAGCAGTTTGTCAATGATTACTATTATGAATTTCGATTAAACTTTGTATACTTTTAATAATTTATTACAGTGAATTCCCTCTCTACTTCGTGCTTCAGTTTCTGCGGCTTCAGTGCATCGCAGGTTTTTCAAAAATGTTAATTGAAAAAAATGGAAATTAAGGAAAAATAGGGAAAAAAGTTAAGGAAAATGCTGCAAAACAAGGCAATTATGCAACCCCCCCCACAAATAAACAAACAAACAAACAAACAAAAAAACCCCAAACAAAACTACTTACATTTGTACGTGAGGTACGCGTGCATCTGTGTGTGTGTGCGTACGCGTCTGTATTTGTGTGTACAGTATTTATCTTTTATTTACATCTTGTGCATTATTTTTGAATGTTTAATTGTTATTATTAGCATTTATAGCGTTGGATATGTATTTATTGATATTATATACACGTATACATGTCAGTCAGAGGGGGGCGATCCTACTTCGCGGAAATCGGCGGACGCGGGGAGGGTCTCGATCCCCGTTAATCTCGGAAAGTGAGGGTTCCCTGTATTTTATCTAAAGTTTTGGAACATCAGCGAACGGCAGCACTGTGGCGTAGCAGCAAGAAGGTCCTTAGTTTGGGTCATGTGGTTGAGTGGTTCTGTGGGTGTGGAATTTGCATATGTGGGTTTACGTCACACATTCCAGTTTCCTCCCACAGTCTAAGCAATGCATACTAGGCTAATTGGCTGTTCTAGATTGTCCCTATGTGCTTAATGTGTCTGGCAAGCTGTGAAAGACACCAGCATCTCTGGCAACCTACTAATAGGATTCATCAGTTTGGCAAATGAGTGACTGAGTGAACGTCAGGATTAGCTACTTAGGCTGACCATGGAACGACAGTTTGTACCTGCTGTAAACTATTTGATTGCTTGTTTTTATTCAATTTCCCTCTAACATTACAAAGACAGTGTAAATGCACTGTATCATTGTAGCGGGAATCTGGAAAATCCTCTGTCCCGAAGACTCCCAGAGAACAAACCGATCATTACAATGTGATGAAACTCAAGGCCTTCTTCCGTTAACTCAGTGCTTCTCAATTATTTTCTTTGCCCCCCCCCAGGAAGAGGAAAACATTTCACGCCCCCTCCCAATATAAATAGTGTTATTTGTCTCAAAATTATTATAAGTAATCCTCTGCATAACACTGTGTCCTTATTAACATTATGAATACAAAAAAAGAAGAACTATAGATCGACTTTTTGTTTAAAAAGCACAGCTTTTTGAAGCAGGGTGCATCAATTTGCCTGAAATAAAAAGTATCCTTAAAAATAAAATAAAATAAAATAAATAAATAATAATAATAAATTCAAACTGATCAGCAATATTAACTCAAGAGCAAAATATATAAAACACTTTAACCTACAAAACAAAAATTAATAAAACAATTATTATTATTATTATTATTATTATTATTATTATTATTATTATTATTATTGTCAAAATGATTAAGTCCAGATTAATGGCTATAATGAGCACGTTTCGCAGTGCACAACTTTTTTTTCGAAGCCGGTTTAAAAGCACAACACTGAACTCTCAGCTCCTGCTCAATGCTGAACTGGGACCTGGACTTATTTTCACAGCAGTGACGTCATCCAGCATGACAGAGACCGTGTGTGCTGCAGGTAGGATCAGTTCCTCTGCGGTTGGGTTTTCTGCACTGAGCAGTTTGGTACTCCACCTTATCTGATGCTAACAGAGCTCGCTGGTTTGCTGGAGTAGCATTCACAAAGCGGGATGGTTGTTGGTGATACTCGGCACGTTTTCGCTGAAAAAAACTCACGCGGCTCATCACGTGATCGGGGTGTGAAGTCTTTAAGTGACTCCTGAATTTATTTGGCTTCATGATGTCCGTTGCCAATGTTTTCAGACACAGTAAACACAGCAGTCTTTGCTCGTTTCTCACCGCAGCACAGTGAAGTCGAGTGCTATGTTCGCTTCATCATACCTCCTCCACTTAGCTTTCGGGAGACTTTCGTTTCTCTCACTGTCTCCATCTCTCTCTCTGCCTCTCTTTCCATCCCTGTTAAAATTTCCATGGTGGGTTTATTAACTACACTTCTTATTTTACCTCTGGGCACACTCTTAACAGTGAGGAAGCCACTGCCACCTGCTGTAGTGGATATAGAATTACACTTTATCCTAATAGGGCAAAAAAAAAAAAAAAAAAAAAAAAAAAAAAGCATGTTCCCAGGGTCACACGCGCCCCTCCTGGCATCGCACCACGCCCCCCCCCCCCCCCCAGGGGGGCACGCCCCACTATTTGAGAACCACTGCATTAACTCAACAGTGTTGCTCGGGCCACATCAACATACAGATTTCTCTGAGTTAAAGGTTTTAAGCAGGGATGTCAAACTCGTGCCACAAAGGGCCATGAGGCTGCAGGTTTTTGTTTCAATCAAGCAGCAACACACCTGACTTGGTTCATTTAAACAAATGGTTTGAGTCTTCAGGCAGTCGATTGGTCAATCTGTGTGCTCTTTACAGAGACTGACCGATCAACTGCCTGAAGACTCAGATCAGTTCTTTAAATGAGCCAAGTCAGGCGTGCTGCTGCTACTTGATTGAAACAAATACCTGCAGCCTCATGGTCCTTCGTGGCATGAGGTTGACACCTGTAGTTTAAAGGGACGATTCAGTGACATCTATCTCACCTTTTGGCGAATAAATGGTAATTGTTCCGAAATAGAAGACCAGTCAGATTGTACCTTTCGCATGTAAATATACTAACCATATACCAGTAGGATGCTGAGGTTGGAACTACCAGGCAGAAGGCCTAGAGGAAGACCAAAGAGAAGATTTCTGGATGTGGTGTAGGAGGACATGAAGGTAGTTGGTGTAAAAGAAGAAGATGCAAAGCATAGGGTGAGATGGAGGCAGATGATTTGCTGTGACGACCCCTGAAGTTAACAGCCGAAAGGAAAAGAAGAAGATACCCTCAAGCAATCATTTGCTGAACTGCTTATTTCTACCAGGGATGCGTGGAGGCTGGTGCCCATCTCCACTAGCACTGTGTTTATCATTCATTCATTTTCTGAACCGCTTAATCCTAAGTAGAGTCACGGGGAGGCCGGCGCCCATCTCCGCCGACTCTGGGCGAGGGCAGCATACACCCTGGACAGCTCATCAGGCCATCGCAGGGCAGAAACATGCTGACGGCTATGCAGCTACTCTTGTCAAAAGTTAGCAATTGTTCTTTTACCGTAATCGTTCTGGTCACCGTAGACAGGGAGAGACATGGCCGGCCTTTGATATCCTGGATAATTGCATGGGGGGTGGACAGTGACAACCTATTGAAAGTGGGGTTTGAACCCCCAACCATGGGATCAGTGCTCCAGCACTTTTACCACCAGGCCATCACTGCCAGATCACTGTGTTTATGTTCATATATTTTCTGTTAACTGCAAATAAGTTGTTCTAGTTGAGTAGGATGTTTTTGGTCATGGCTGCTCAGAATCATTAGGTGTTTTTTGAAGGTAATCCAGCATCTGAACTGGATGAGTCATGTTCTGACAGCGCTCCAACACTGCACCTGGCTCAGTCTTTAGTGCTGCTATGGATATACGCTGGCCTTTACAAGTAATGTGAGGCACTGTGCACGCTACATATTACCGAAGATGCTGTTGCCATATATAAGATGATATACTTGTCGGATGTTTAGCTGCATTGTTGTTTTGAAGGTTAAAGATTCGTACACTTCAAATAAAATCAGATTACCCGGTATGCTCTTATCAGAACCTTAAGAGTATACATTATTATTTTTATTTTTAAGTATGTA
The DNA here is from genome assembly GCA_024760905.1 of Plotosus lineatus. Lineage (NCBI taxonomy): Eukaryota > Metazoa > Chordata > Actinopteri > Siluriformes > Plotosidae > Plotosus > Plotosus lineatus. The sequence continues at coordinate 33,849,243 of CM045742.1, read as the reverse complement.
CAATTGTTAGGTGCTTGATGTTATGAAGCTTTCAGTACAAAGGCATTGTGCAGTGCTACAGTATAGAAACTCGCATCACATCACACACGGTATGTATAAAAATATCAAGAAATACGTGATGACGGGAAGATCACTGAGTCAGGATCACTAAGCCATTCCGCTTAGGATCTTTCACAAACACCTGATCATTCAAAAATACACAGCATATTTGTAGGAGTTTGACATTCCTATGCCTCTCTCACTCACTCATTTTTTTGAACCACTTAATCCTTCTTTTTTTTTTTTAAATTTTTTGGGATTTGCCCCCATTTTTCTCCCTAATTTATTCCCCCTCCGTGACATGCAATGCGCGCCATCCGCCTCTTTGTGAACTGCCCCATGCGTATTTGGTTTCGGTCGAACACACTCGGAGGGAAAGTGCTAATGAATGAGCTCACAGACCCCCCCCCCCTCCCCCCTCCCACGTTTGGCTGGCGATTGCTGTGAGTGACAGGGAGTGAGTGTATGCCATCCCTCCCTCCCTCCTGTGAGAGCTCGGCAAATTAGCTCCCATGGACTCCCATACACCCTTACAACCATTCATACTTACACCAAGGACAATTTGGAGCAGTCGATTAACCTTATGTGTGTGTTTTTTGGACTGTGGGAGGAAACTGAAATACCCAGAGAAACCCGCACAAGCACACAAAAAAAAACCCAAAATGCCAACTCCAAACTGAAATTCAAGAGTTTAGGACTATAACCTAAGGCACAATTACAACTGTGCCACCAGCATTTGTTGTGTTGTTGTTGTTGTTGTTGTTTTGTCCATGGCTGCACAATGGCTGCTCTGTCCTGTAGTACGCTGTATAGTCTGAGAGTACGGGCTGTGCGTTTCTTTGCTTCTTTCAGATTGACAACTTTTTGGTGATATACCGCCATCATGTAATTTGGAGTAAATTCTTTTTTTTATAAAAAACAGCATGTTTTTACTTCCTTATTGCTATGGAAACGATAATGCATTAGAATACATGCAATAATAAGAATGTACACTCTGTAGACATTTATGACATGGCTCATTTGAATACATGTTTCTGATTGGTAAAAGATACAGAATTCAGCAATCTGTTACTTTTTTATATAACAGACCGTGTGTGTGTGTGTGTGTGTGTGTGTGTGTGTGTGTGTGTGTGTGTGTGTGTGTGTATATATATATATATATATATATATATATATATATATATATATATATATATATATATATATATATACACACACATACACACACACACACACACATAGTGGTACCTCAATTTACGAAATTAATCCGTTCCAGAGCTTTTTTCGTAACCTGCATTTTTCGTAAGTTGAACCGCATTTTACATGTAAAACGCATGATTCGTTCCAAGGCTCCCAATACTACCCCCTAAACCAGGGGTGCTCAATCCTGCTCCTGGAGATCTACCTTCCAGAAGGCATTCGCTCCAACCCTAATCATGCCCACCTAACCATCCAATCATCCAATCAAGGGACTTTCGAAATGTCTTAAGACCTGACTGGGTCTTACATGTCACATGGGCCACATTAGGGTTGGAGATAAAGTCATCTGGAAGGTAGATCTCCAGGAGCAGGATTGAGCACCCCTGCCCTAAACCCTTTAAAAATTATAAAAGCATACCTTTTATAGACCTCTTTCTGCTTCAATATCATACCGATAGTAGACTAAACTATTCATCCCGCGCAAGGCAAACTCTCTGCATTCATCCCATCCAAAGTGAACACACACACACACACACACACACACACACGTTTGTATGTAAACGGTGAGCACACACACTTGGAGCAGTAGGCTGCCACAAATAGGGATGCCTGGAGAGCAGTTGGAGTTAGTCGCCTTGCTCGAAGGCACTTCAGCCATAAAGGTGGAGGACAGGAAGGTGCAGCTCATTCCACCATTGGTCCACCACACTTTCATTTTCTGTAACTGCTTCATCCTAATTAGGGTCGCGGGGAGGCTGGTGCCCATCCCAGCCAACTCAGGGCGAGGGCAGAGTACACCCTGGACAGCTCGCCAGGCCATCGCAGGGCGGAAACACGCTGATGGCTTTGCAGCCTACTCTTGTCGAAAGTCAGCAATGGTTCTTTTACATGCCTCTCACCATAGACAGTGAGAGACATGGCCGGCCTTTGATAACCCAGTTAGCTGCACTGGGGGGGACAGTGACAACCTTGTGGAGAGTGGGACTCGAACCCCCAACCTTTGGATCAGCGATCCGGCGCCTTATACCACTAGACTACCACTGCTCTACCACACTTTATCCTGCTTATTATGCAGCAATGATCTAATAGTTCGAGAAGCAGGATTGAGATTGAGCAGGAGAAACAGTACAGCGGGCTGGTGATTATCGAGAAATAAATGTCTTAAAGGTAATCGGGAGGTCCTGATCACCCTGCCTGGGTTTATTTTGCAATAATGAAGAACAAGTTGTACATTTTTTTTTTTCCTGACAGAATTGACAACATCTGACTGATCGGCCTGAGAATTCAGTACTGACTCTTCTCTGATTTGTCAGACCACTTAATCCTATTAGGGTCACGATGCTGGAGCCTGTCTTAACTGACTATGGGCGAAGGTGGGAACTGCACACCAGACCATTGCAATGTTTTTTTTTGGGGGGGAACCAGACTACATTGAGGAAACCCACTCAAGCTTGGGGAGAACCTGCAAACTCCACACAGAATTGCCCGAGCCAGGGCATCGACCCCAGGACACATAGTGGTAATCACTATGTCACCACGCCGCCTGGAGAATTCAGTAGCAACTTTATTGGTTAATGTTAGGAAAAACAAAAAACAAAACAAAATAGCCGGCGCAGCAGCTTAGATTGTGTAAGTGTGTATCTCTTGCCATTTGGACTGCGACTTGATTAAATGATTGTCACATTCCTCGGCCATTCCAAGGCTGAAGCTCGAGGAATGCTGGCTGAGTAAAAGGAGTGTGAAACCAAGCTGTAGGCGTCGCAGAGCTCTTCACCTGTTTCATTCTGTTTTACAGCATAACAGCTGCATGAATCTATCAGGAAGTATTGAACCCATTTTTAGAGAAGAATGTTTTTACAATTGTGGAAGTGGGGGGAATTCAGCACATCTTTATAGCCACATCTCTCTCTCTCTCTCTTTCTCTCTCTCTCTCTCTCTCTCTCGCTCTCTCTCTCTCGCTCTCTCCCCATCCTTCTCTCTTGCTCTCTTTCTCTCAGACACACAATCTTCCTTTCACAAACATGCATTTAATAGCAGGTTATAACGTAGGATTTAGGGTAACCTTTTGGATCATGCAGTAATGTGTAATGTGCTTTGGTTTCAGCAGACGGGATGTGTGTGGATTCGAGATGTAGAACTGATGTGTGAAAAAGATTGCCTAAGTGAACAGAGAGTTCTGATTTGCAGTTATTTATTTCATTTTCTTTCTCACTGACTCATTTGCCAAGCTGATTAATTCTATCAGGGTCGCAGGAAGGCTAGTGCCTATCTCAGATGACACGGGGCGAAGGCGGGGTACACCCTGAACAACTCATCAGACCATCACAAGGCAACACATGCACACTCGAACATTCACACTCACACCAAGGGGCTATTTGGAACAGCCAGTTAGCCCAACGCGCATGCCGTCGAACTGTGGGAGGACACCGGAATGAGATTTCCTTTCGGCTTTCTCCCATTTTCAGGGGTCACCACAGCGTATGATTCGCATGTTTGATTTGGCATAGGTTTTTACGTCGGATGCCCTTCCTGACACAACCCTTTAGCAATGGAGAGAAACACGCTGACGGTTTTGCAGCTACTCTTTTACGAAAGTCAGTAATGGTTCTTTTACATGCCTCACACTACAGACAGTGAGAGACATGGCCGGCCTTTGATAACCCAATTAGCTAAACTGGGGGAACAGTGACAGCCTTCCGGAGAGTGGGACTCGAACCCTCAAGCTTAGGATCAGTGATCCAGCACCCTATACCACCATGAAGGAAAACTTACATAAGCACATGCAAACGTCGGACAGGACCCAGGACCTTCTTACTGTTGGGCAGATGTGCTAACCACTGTGCCACCGTGTCGCCACACTTATTCAATGACATTTGTGTGTGTGTGTGTGTGTGTGTGTGTGTGTGTGTGTGTGTGTGTGTGTGTGTGTGTATGAACGACAAGGACTCAAGAGGAACGGTGAGGTTACAGGGAGCAGAGATAAAGAAGGTGGAGGATTTGAAGTACTTAGGCTCAATAATCCAGAGCGATGGAGAGTGTGGAAAAGAGGTGAAGAAGCGTGTGCAGCCTGGTTGGACTGGTTGGAGAAAAGTGTCCGGTGTGATGTATGATAGGAAGGTATCAGCAAGAATGAAAGGAAAAGTGTCCAAGACGGTGATGAGGCCAGCGATGTTGTATGATTTAGAAACAGTGGCCCTGAGGAAAAGGCAGGAGGCAGAGCTGGAGGTAGCAGAGATGAAAATGTTGAGGTTCTCTTTGGGAGTAATGAGAATGGATAGGATCAGGAATGAGCACATCAGAGGGACAGCACATGTAAGAGGTTTTGGAGACAAAGTCAGAGAGGCTAGATTGAGATGGTTTGGACATGTACAGAGGAGGGATAGTGAGTATATTGGTAGTAGGATGCTGAGGTTGGAACTACCAGGCAGAAGGCCTAGAGGAAGCCCAAAGAGGAGATTTATGGATGTGGTGAAGGAGGACATGAAGGTAGTTGGTGTAAGAGAAGAATATGCAGAGGACAGGGGGAGATGGAGGCAGATGATTCACTGTGGCGACCCCTGAAGGGAACAGCCGAAAGGAAAAGAAGAAGAAGAAAAGAAGATTTCTCACTTTTGTAGTCACTTCATTAAAATGCAAAGAATATGTGCTCATTAGTGAGTTTTATTGACTAATCAAATTACTTTTTCACCTTGAATTAACTGGCAAAGGGGCAGAGCAGCAGTCACCCCCAGGCGATCAACACAGATGTTGGATTAGTTGGATCACCTTCAATGTGACACCGCGCTCGTAATTCCTGAGCACCTGATGTGCTTCACAAACTTTTGGAGAAATTGCGCGTCAGTGCTCCTGCTGACCTCCATTTCGGAGATGTTCCTGAAAACCTTGATTAGTTGGGAGCGGCCACGCCGAATTAGGAACTGAAACCGGCAGGGGGACGTCTGTCTGCCTCTTGATCTGCTGAGAAGTGTCTGTATCAGTCAGGTCTGTTTTCGGTTAGTGATGCCGAGGAAAGAGATTAAAAGAAAGCAGTGCTCTCCGATTCTCTTTGCATCCTGTTTTCTGTCTGGCTGTGGGAAAAGGTTGGCTATTCTTAGATCTGATGCAGAATGTAGTTGGAGGTGGTGTAGAAAAAGACCGGGTGTGGGATGTTGTGAGGCTGTTGGCAGTTGAAAATGTGATTTTTTTTTTGTGTGCGGTTAAAAGGGAATGTTGGCAAGATAATTCATTTCTGTTGTAAAGTTAAATTGTGGGGGTAGAAACTAGTTGTGGTAGTTAATGAGGAAACAAACTCTAATTTATGAGCTTCAATGAACAGTTTTATTGTTGGTCATAAAATTTGATGTGATGATGGAAAAACAAATGTAATCCTCCTCTTCTGTTGGTTTGGTTGTTTGGGCGTCTTGATGGTGAACAGGTGGAACCATTCTCGTCTTGTTACTCTGTATTTTAAAAATAGTTCATGGCTGACAGGTGATCAGTGCAGCTTCATTGTTCAGTAGTTGAGCTTCTCCTTGCCTCATTCCTCTCTTTAATTTCATTGCTGTAACTGAAATATCTGAATCAACAGGCAGTTGGTTTTAGAGAGAGTGAGAGAGAGAGAGAGAGAGTCACTATTCGAGTTACGACCTAGATTGGCCAACCAGTCGTAAGTCGGATTAGTCGTAAGTCGGATATTTAACTCAACGAAACCAAAACTACCCAGTACTCACTATGAATTCATGTGAAGCGTGTTCTTCACCTGCACGTTCTTTCAACGTGTGAAATAAACTTGTAGCCTTACTTTGCACTTTCACATTTCTTTGCCTATTATCTTCTAACCACATGTATAGTGTAGCAACTTTTCCATCTCTGCAATCGGCCCTTTACACTGTTTTGTGACGATAGTTGACTTAATTGGTGCTGTTGCTTCCACTGCTTCCTTAATGCTGTCCTTGTCTTTCAAAATTGTAGACACTGTGGAGTGGAAGAGATTAAGATTCTCACGTTCACGTTCATCTTCGTCTCCAACGACAGTGCTTTCCTTGCTTTCTTGGTAGAATTACCATGTGATGAATCGGCCTTCCTCTTCCATTTAGCAAACTACTCCTCATTTTTGAGGTCATGGTTGAAATCGATGGGTGATGGCACGTTCACAAATGTTGCCCCGAGACTTTGAAATGATCTTCCTTTTCAGATTAGTTCTTCGCCAACTCTTGACATCTTTATATCTCGACTGAAGACCCATTTCTTTTCCTCTATCGTTTTGTATGTAGGGTGGTGGTTAAAGTTACTGTTTACTTTAACTGCGCAGTTTATGTTTAATGATCTGTTTATATTGGCTCCTGTCTTTATCTTGGATGCTTAGGCCTTGTTCTACAGCAATTTGACTCAACTCCTGTTGTTTAAAATTTGACTTATAAATAAATGGAACTTGGCTGGATTAGATTGCATGGAACATCTGAAATATCTGTTTATTAGACACTAGCATGCAATATGTTTGCATGGCGGAATCAGATTGGTCCATTATATGCTTTTCTAAGTGAGTAATGCTTGAATTCTTGTGTGCATACGTTAACCGACATGCAGCCTATTTCAGTGACTCCTATCCTTTCTTTTACTTTCATCTTTTTTGTGTTTATTATTTTATAAGTAACTGTCCTCTCAATATACCGTATTCGATGTAATAAGCGTCCTGCTCCAATAAGCACCCCCACCATGTTTTTGGATCATGCGTCTAATAACCGCCATTGTATACTAGGAGCAAAATGGTAGATCAAACTTACCAATTTTATTCGATCAGTCTCTGTAAGCGTAAAATGAGGCATTCACTGTCAGTAAAAGTGAGTTTACATGGTATTTCAAGACCCTCTGCCACTGGGGAATGTCTATAATGTTCATCAGTAACAACACATTTGATTGTTCCGCCATGCTTTAAAAAACAGGAAAATATTTTGCTGTTTTCTTTTGGTAAATGTCCAACAACCGACGAACCATTAGAAACTGCTATAGAGGTATATATATATATTTATATGTATATATACACACTCTGAATGAATGGAGCGATGAGCCAGATATGGACCTATCAGAAAGTGATGGCAAGTATTTTTCACCCGATTGTCCTGCTTACTAACTTCATAAATTTAAAGACGTTCCTGGCCACGTGCTTTTGTTTATGTTCTTGTTGATTGGTTCAACATGTCATATGCTAAAGTTGACATTCATCTTGATTGGCTCGATTTTACTTCCGGGAAAATGTTTTAACGTAACAGCACCCGGAGGGAAAAGTAAGGGGTCTTTTTTTTTTAAATTATGCTGTTTTCTGTTTATTTTCAGCTTTCATGCAAGTAATTTGGTTGATACCACAAAATGAATAACACAAATATCAGTAAAACTCTTTTATTATTCTGTTATTATTCATGTTTTCCACCTCGATGGTAATAAGCACTTACCGTTCCACTCTGCTGGTACCATTTTATTGTGCGCCCACCCACTCCAATTTTTTAAGCACCCTGGGCACTTATCACATCGAATACGGTATATGTTAAGAGCATTTTTGTACTTTTTATCATTGTGGAACTTTTACTTTCATGGAGAGTTGAGACCGTGGCGCTGTCACTACACACCGAATGCTTTGCTTACACAATTTTCTCTGGGATTAATAAAGAATTCTGATTCTGATAAGTCTGAATCAAAACGACAGACTTCTGGAGCAGACAATGTCATTTTCATTATTAAAAACAAACCATAATTTTGTTTTTCTTTTTATCCTCCTCCATCAATGTCTCCTTAATTTAGTTGTATCAAATACCCATCAAGTATCGCCTTCCTATCACACGACGACCAGCAACCAGAGAGGTACAAAAGCATGGACACGCTCCCTCCATGACATGCAATTCTAGCCCGGCGCCTCTTTTCGAACTGCGGCGTGTGAGTATTTGGTGTGGTCTAACACACTCCGAGGGAAAGTACTGTCCACGCCTTTGTACGAATGAGCTCACAGATGCCCATGATTTGCTTGAGATCGCTGTGGGTGACAGAGAAGTGAGCATATGCCATCCCTTCCTACTGTGAGAGCTTGGCCAATTTGTACCCGGTCATGGCTGGCGGAACATGAACCAGTTTCGAGTTATTTTGTAATACAATTGTAATAAAACACCTTCATTGAGCATAGCCTGCTCATTCAGAGTTTAGTACAAACCACACTATGTAGATGGTGATAGCTACACATCAGCTTGAAGTGCGGAGCTCACCTAAGCTACTGTAATGCTTAAAATATGTGGATATAAATTTGGGGTGAGAGGGGATAGTTGGTACAAAAGTTGTTATTGTTAAGTTGACATGAAGAACTATCAGGAAATCCCAACGGAAATTGGGTTAACGATAACTTCCATTATCAAATAAATTGAGATCAGGAGAATAATTAATGAGAAACAAATGATATTTACATTTTACCTCATTTGTACCAATATGCACCATAGGTGGGTAAAATGGTATTCCATGCGGGACACTTTGATACAGTTCTTGTCTGCATGTAAAAAGTGTCCCAAATACAAAATTTAGTTATTAAATAGTATTAATAGATACAAAAAAAAATCTTTGTATTTCAAACATTTATTGCAAACTGTGAAAAAAAAATAATAGAAAACTGGAAACTGAGATTCATGAACAGTTGTGTGGTGAGTCTTAAACTTCTGTGCTACTGCTGAATCACGTCAAGGTTTACATTTGCATTATTTATTGTAAATAATAAACACTGGTTTATTATGTCATTCTTTTGTGTCATTATCTGCCCTCCCCCGCGCAAAAAACAAAAAACAAATCTGGATCTGAATGTAGAAGGGTGTGTTCGATTCACAATGAACTTACAAGCCCAGCAACTTTGCTAAATATTGCTAAATGCTAGAAGTTAGCTTTGACTTGAACAGATACTTGGCAGGGTTCAGGTTCCATTAAATCATTCCTAGTTTTCTAACATTACGCAATGAGACCTCAGGCTACCAGTAGCTTAACGGCTGAGCATGCGTTCCGTACTCACGTTTCAGGTTCTGCAAAGGGAATAATAAAATTTGCGATATTTTGAATTTGTTCACAAAGGCATCTATGATGACCCAGAGTCAGCTGAGATGAAAGCGGTTCAGGAAATGAATACATTTTTCATGTAGCTGTAGTCATTCATTCATTCATTTTCTGAACCACGCTTATCTCAACCGACTCTGGCCGAGAGCAAGGTACATCCTGGACTGCTTGTCAGGCCATCGCAAGGCTGACACTCAGACAACCATTCACACTCACACATAGGGGAGATTTGGAACAGCCAATTAACCAACTATGCATGTTTTTGGATTGTGAAGGAAACCGGAGCACCTGGAGGAAACCCACGCAAACATGGGAAGAGCATGCAAACTCGACACCCGAGCTGGTAATCGAAGCCAGGATCTTCTAGCTGTGAGGTGGACAGGCTAACCGCTACACCACCGTGCCGCACGAAAAATTTATTTTGTTAATTCATTTGAATTTTTCAGCTTAAATACAGATGAAATTTGAGTGCCTTCCTTGTAAGTGTTTGGAAAATTCTCCAGTTTTAGAAAAGTTCTGTTTTTTTAAAAGCTGAACTTTGCATTCAGTAATCAGGCTGGTGAGCATGGTGTACTCTCGAATGATGCTAAAGGCGAAACTAGTAAATTACGGAGACTGGTACAGGTACAACATTTTGTTTTGGCGATGAACACTTCTTACCATTCGTGTTTACTGATAGCAGTTTGCAGTGATCTGACCAGTGAGCAAAACCACATTCAAACCAACTAGAGATGATAATCGAATATTATCCTTGATATTAATAAGTACTGGATATGTGATTCGTATTAGATATAAAGTACAGTGATCACTCGACACTTCGTGCTTCATTTCCCACGGTTTCAGTGCATCATGGGTTTTTCAAAAAATATTCATTGAAAAAAAAAAAAAAAAAAAGTAAGTTCAGGACAATATCGAAAAAGTTAACGAAAAACAAGGCCAATTATGCAAAAAACAACGCAACCCCCAACAAAACTACTTACATTTTTATGTGATGTGCACATCTGAGTGTGTGTGCGCGTGTCTGTCTGTGCGTGTATTTATATTTTATTCACATCTTATGCATTATTTTTTAATTTTTAATTGTTAATATAAGCATTTATAGCGTTAGATATGTATTTATTGATATTATATACACATATACATGTACGGTTGGAATGGTTGGAGAAAAGTGTCCGGTGTGATGTGTGATAGGAAGGAATCGGCAAGAATGAAAGGAAAAGTGTACAAGACGGTGATGAGGCCAGCGATGTTGTTTGGTTTAGAAACAGTGGCGCTGAGGAAAAGACGGGAGACAGAGCTGGAGGTAGCAGAAATGAAAATGAGCACATCAGAGGGACAGCACATGTAAAACGTTTTAGAGACAAAGTCAGAGAGGCTAGATTGAGATGGTTTGGACATGTACAGAGGAGGGATCGTGAATATATTGGTAGTACGATGCTGAGGATGGAACTACCAGGCAGAAGGACTAGAGGAAGATCAAAGAGGGATTTATGGATGTGGTGAAGGAGGACATGAAGGTAGTTGGAGTTGGTGTAAGAGAAGAAGATGCAGAAGATACGATGAGATGATTCGCTGTAGCGACCCCTGAAGGGAACAGCCGAAAGGAAAAGAAGATACATGTACGTACGTATATGGCAGTCGGGGGGTGGGGGGGAATGTCGATCCTACTTTGCGGAAATTGGCGATTGCGGGGGGTGGGGTAATTCATTAACCGTGGAAAGTGAGGGATCCCTGTATTTTATTGTCCTCTTTTGCTACTGTGTCTTTTAACCCTTTAATCTACATCTGAAAACACCCTTTTAAACTGTGCCTCCCTTCCTGCATGCTTGCGCACACACATCCACAGACACACACACACACACACACACACACACACACACACACACACACACACACACACACACCCCTTTTGAAATGTCATGTTGTTTGTTTTTAGTTCTTTAATGAGGTCTGTGATGATGGATGAACCACAGATAATATGTACTGGAGCTACCTGCGCCTCTGGCTCTGAATGTATTTGACCTCATTCGTTAGCAGATGGTCGGCTTACCCTTCACTGCCTTCTTCTCTACCTTCTTCTTTTTTTGTCTTCTAGCTGTTTTCTTTTCTAATGAGGCATGTAGAGCCACATCTGTTAAATGGGTCTGAGATTGCGCAGTGGTTACAGTATTGAGTAAAAAGGAAAATCGTACAGTTGATGTTCAGTTTCCAGAAAATGTACAACTAGTGTTATTCTAAAAGGATAAATGCTTACACCACCTCATATTACATCCCATTACCAATTGCTGATAATAATCATCTTTCTTTCTGATAAACATAATAAAATGTCATCATTTCCATTTATACAAAATTCAGCAATTGAGGGCTACAGGCTTTGACTATGGGCCCAACAGTGGCAGCTTTTTGGTACTGGTGCTTGAACCCTCGACCTTTGGATCAGTAATTTAGAATTTAGAACCACTGAGACACCACTGCCATCGTACTACGATAAGCTTGTTCAAATACCTTATATCAGTGGTCCCTAACTACCGGTCCGCGGACTGGTACTGGTCCGCAGAAGAAATAATTCATTGTTTCCGTTTTATATATTATCTGAGTCTGAATGATCTTTATTTTTGAAAAATATTTTATTTTGAAAAATGACCGGGATTCTCTCGGTTATATGTCGATTATTTGAGCGCTCAAATGTAACCCACAAGGGGACGGCACATGAACAGAGTCGTACTGGGCATGTTTCAAACAATAGTGGGGATTTTGGGTGAGACTGAGCCTGAGCCTTCATTCTCCCAGCTGGTGCACCATCATCTGTTTTTTAAAGAAAAGTTCAAGCTCTACTTCCCAAGCAACTTTAACATGTTTTTTGTTTTAAACAATACAGACGCTCCCCAACTTACGTTTTTGTTTGGTTCCGGACGGCTGAACGTAAGTTGAAAAAAAAAAAAAAAAAGTAAGTTGTTACTGTATGTTCCAGTGATGTATAACGTTCATACTGTACTATACATCCATAAATACCATTACCGTATTTCAAAAAACACCCCAAAATCAATTATTATAAACATAACATTGTAAAATAATATCAAATACAGTCGGCCCCCAACTTACGAAATTAATCCGTTCCAGAGCCCTTTTGGTAACGCGGGGGATCTCGTAAGTAGGGGTCGCACCTTACATGTTAAACGCCAAATTCGTTCCAAGGCTCCAGTCTTTGGACTGGATAAACCCCATAAACCCTTTTAAAAATTATAAAAGTACACCAATTTTGTATGAAATTGTGTTAAAAGTAAAAGAAAATTATTTATTAAACCATTTAAACATTTTATGAACATATTAAACCATTTTATTAACATATTTATTAATTAAACCATTATTAAACATTTTTATTAACACACACACACACACACACACACACACACCTCTCTCTCTCTCTCTCTCTCTCTCTCTCTCTCTGAAATTTCTTTTCATAAGAGGGGGTTGTTTCGTATCTTGGGGACGGAAACCCAGGAAAATGTTTTTCGTAACCCGGGGATTTCGTACACAGGGGTCTTCGTAAGTTGGGGGCTGACTGTATATCAAATAAGATCAACATTAATTTCAAATAAATTAAATTCAAGCAAAATAATTTCAAATAGATAAATTTTAATCAAATTCACTCATGAAATATCAAATACAGTATCAAATATAACCTTTAACATTCTCTATGATGCTGTCTTTCTGCTTGTAAATGGTTCTGATGGTCGACAGATGGTCACTATACATGAAGCTGAGCCGAGTCACTTTACATGAAGCTTAAAACACCCAATCAACGCTAACAATATGTGAGGTGCTCCACCGGAAGTAGTTCACTTGCTTGTGATTGAGACAAAGTGCGGGTTATACGGACTTCCAGTCTTTCAGGTGAGCAAGGGTGCCATTGAATACTCTTTTAGTACTCAGCCTGCACTGATATGAATCAGCAACAGAGCGGCGAGTTCTCTTTCTTTTCTGGATTTGGGTTTTCATTCATTTTACAACTCTCTTTGCTTAACTGAGTATGCATGGTAGATTGCGCTGATCCGAGCAGATAATTCAGTCTTGGGAAAACCGGAAATTCCAGCATATGTCAGAAAACTTGCACCATGCTAGTAGGCTTACGCTTCTGACCAACCATATTTGATTAGGGTTATAAAAGTCCACAAAACAGTGTAAACACAAAGATCACAGAGACGACGTCTTAACACAAGGGTAACACGCATTACTGAACTGGGAGGAAGGAGGGGCACGTCTGTCATTTGTAAACAATGGACGCAGCGTCATTACGTCATTACGTCAGGATAAGTGGGGGATCCCTGTACTTTATTTGAATGACGATGGGAATCACCAGGGACCACCCGATATAATATTATCATAATGATATAAGTGATTTGATTTGTATTGCGATTACATGAATATTACACTTCTATGAATATCCTGATTTGATATTACTATTTTATTCTTTTCTTTTTTTTCACATTTTTAAAACAATGAACCTTATATAAAAGGTTTTATTATTATTTGCCAAAGCTAGTAACTAATTCTCTCTTAGCGCCCACGATGCTTTGCTGTCTGGCAGTGTGTAGAGCGTGCCACCTATAGGTTTATAAAAGAAAGGTACCGTTTCACCATCTCGAATATAAATGAAATGGATTTTAGTGCCAGTGTTGGGATACATGAATCCCCCATGTCTAATAGAAAGACTTTATTTTTCAGTTAAATTGAATGTTTCATGTATGGTATTTTTGCTTGTGTAAGATTAAAACATGTAAATTGGCTTAATAGTTTCTGTATATTGCAAAACTCCACTGGCGAGCATTGATGAAGAGTGTTTTTGACATTTCAGGGTTACTGTGTGTTACTGAGTGCTGCCTCTTTGTTCTTATCCTTCTACTTCATCTGTGTGCCGTGTTAATGGTCCTTGGCCATACAGGTGGATTAGTGAATGTGGGAGTAATTGCACATGGTTCAGGATTAGGACTCCTGTATTTTCATATCCAGTGAAGTGAAGGCCACACTATTGGCATTTGTTTAAATCTCTGTCGCAGCAACAAATCCTCACACACACATATTCCTTCTCTCAGTGGACCCATTTGATGGATTTTCAAGGACATAAGAGAATATTAATCATCATTGTGCACACTTACATATGAATGGGATACCAAAAATTATTTAAAAAAGGACATAAACAAGTGCTGTATAAATAGGTCGGAAGGAATTATGGACTGCTCACAAGGCCGCTATCCTATTTTCTCATTGGCTTAATCATTTATCCTGAACCTCAGTAGTTAATTATTTGTTTTTGCTCTGCAGTGGCTTTCTCTGTTGTGCTGTGTGTGTGTGTGTGTGTGTGTGTGTGTCCTGCTTACTGGACCAGAACTCCATATTTCGTAAATAATTTTATTCTTCTGCTGTCTGTTCTTTTCTGTCTTCTCCTCGTCTTTCAGCTTTTAACTTCGTCTCGATTTTCTGTTTGTCTTTGTGTTATTATTATTATTTGTGGTCAGGTTTAGTGATTCCAGACAAGTGACTAGTTTGATGGTTTTTAACTCTGAATGCAAGTGAACAGCAGTGTTTGAATCCTGTTGTCGAATCAACACCAACAATGAAGCTAGGTCTGAATAGTGCTACGGATTTAGAGAGATTTCAAGGGCGTAGGCTGGGGGGGGTGGGGGGGGGCTGCACAGGGTGCACGTGCGTCCCTCCCACAGCAGGAGTTGAGTTCCGCTGGACAAGAAGTTATGTGTACTGTAGTCACAATCTTATAAATAAACTTAATGACTGTGATTGAAGAGAAAGTCGGAGATAAATTCAGCATGCAGTAAACCGGAAACCGGAAGTTAACACCGGAAGTTAACGTGCAACGTGCACTGTGCATGTGCAAGTCTGAGCTGACCAATCAACAATCAGCGACAGGTGCCTATTTTGGTGGAGTGCCTCACATATTATCAGTAAGCAATAATAGCTAAATACTGTCAATCAAACAAAGTGCGAGTATGAAAATAAATCACAGTTTCTTAGTACCGCTTCCGGTTCCTGAACATCTGTTAGAACACAAACATTGACGCACAGAGAATGAATGGCTAAAATAATCATAAGCCATCCAGCCTGTATCTGCAGCCTAATGGTCAGTACTTTTATAAAAACTAATAGTATGTCTTTGTGCTGTAAATATGTGTTAATATTTGTTTGTGCCTTTGAATAGATAAATAACTTTAGCTCAATTTGTAAATGTATTTAGCACATGTACTTGCAGATGTAGTTTAAAATATATTTGAGAATGTTTTTGGTTGAACTATAATATTTGATTGCATTTCACCCCTGTATAGACAGTCATTTTTTAAAGTTTATAATTCTACCCATGGGTGTACCTGGTTCACCCAAAGTGCTTAGTAATATAATAAATAAAATTATAGCCCCTGATACTCAAATTCCGGTCAATCAAGATGTGCCCCCCCCCACAGTCAGACCAGCCTACGCCCTTGGATTTATATGTACTGTGATAAATATATCTGTCAATTGGGCTGAAAACACTGAGAGTCTGTGAAAGTCTGAAGTTTGTACACTTTTTGCTTACTTTTACTCTTTCAACTGCTACTGTTACTACTACTGCCACTACTGCTACTACTGCCACTAATACTTATGCTATGACTGCTACTACTACAGGTATGATAACTACTGCTGGTGAAAGTACTACTATTGCTACTACTATGGTGCTGCTACTACTTGTAGTATTGCTGCTGCTAGCACTAAACTTTCTGGTACTACTGCTACTAATAATACAGACGCCCCTCGGCTTATGTTTTAGTTAGGTTCCGGATGGCTGAACATAAGGTGGAAAAAAAGTAAGTTGTTACTGTATGTTCCAGTGATGTATGGCGTTCATACTGTATTATACATCCATAAATAACATTACTGTATATCATAAAACATCCCTAAATCAATTATTATAAACATAACATTGTAAAATATCAAATATATCAAATAATATCAACATTAATTTCAAATAAATTAAATTCAAGCAAAAATAATTTAAAATAGATACTAAAATAGATTAAAATAACCTTTAATATGCTCTGTGATGAGATCTTTCTGCTTGTAAATGGTTCCGATGGTCGACGGAGCCATTTGGAAGAAACGTACAGCATTCATGTTTTTCACGAGCATCGATTTTCTTGATAATAGCCATCTTCGTTTCTAACGAGATGGCTTGCCGCTTTTTCTGATTAACACTATCGCTAGTAGGCTTATGCTTCTGACCAACCATATTTGCTTAGGGTTACAAAAGTCCGCAAAAAGAGTGTAAACACAAAGATCACAGAGACGACGTCTTAACACAAGAGTAACAGGCAGTGAACTGGGAAGAAGGAGGGGCACGTTCAGTCTGTCATTTGTAAACAATGGATGTAGCGTCATGGAGAAGTAGTGTATTATGTCAGCGTACTATGTAGGTACGTCTCGTACTACAGAGAGCACGCTAAACTCAAAATTTGACATAAAAAAAACCATAAAATCGAAAAATACGTAAAATGAATGAACATAAAGCGGGGAGTGTCTGTATCACTACTACAGCTACTGCTATAACACTGCTAGTACCATTACCGCCGCTACTACTACTACTGGTGCTACTGCAAGTTTTCATGCAGTGTTGCATTCCAGAATGCAAAGCTTACTTACCTATCACCTTTAGCATAAACTTGTAGTGTACACCTTGTAGTTGGGTTGGATTGAAGGAGTGAAGATTGGACTGAACCACTACAGAGTGGTTTCTTTTTTTGTGAGTATTGTGTTCACGCCTGGCCAGACAAATTGTATCAAGCGTGTAAATAAACCAGAGCTCGATTTATCCAAACTAAAAATTGCAGTGTTTATTTTTACTTGAGCAAATGGGCTTGTTTTTGAGGTATCAAGTCAATTTACCACACTTCATTAGCTCTAGTGAATATTGGGAAAATCCTTGATATTTAAAGAATGTGTGATTCAATCTTTTGACATTATGAGGTTGAAATGACAGTTTCCTGGATGTGGGAATTGGTGTAAAACTGCTCTGTGACAGGTAGCATGGGACAGATTTGCCCATCTGTTCAGAGATGGCTGCTTTAATTTCACATAGAAAGTTGTCTTCATTATTAATTCAAACCACTTGGCTTCTCTGTCCCGAATATATATGTTGTTGTCCTCAAAAGGTCACAGCGTACCCTGTCCTTCAGGTATATGCAGACAGTTGGATTTTTTTCTCCTCCTACTTAAACACATTTATAAAGTGGATGTTCAGTTTCATGAAAATAAAAATATAGTCATTTCTCTCTGAAATCCACTACATATGTTACATAGATTTTTAGTATTTCGGTTCTATTAGTCTCAGAGTGGACTTCAGGGGTTTTGTGTTTTACAAAGATTCCTGAAGATCTGTTTGAAATTTCTAACCCATCTTCCAGTCTTTCTGATGTTCTTTCTTCGAGTGTTGTTCCAGTTCCAGCTGGACTATGTTTCTCCTTAAACAAAGAACTATTTTGGAGAAGCATGCTTTTATAACATTCTTTAGATGGTTTCACTTCTCACCTTTGGGTTCAGTGTCAGTCAGCACATTTTCATCCCAGTGGTTGTTGCCTGCTGACCCTTTTTTATTTGAAAAGAGATATTTACAATCAGCATAAGAAAAAGGTCATAGCCTGCTTAAAAATGAATTGACTTTATTAGAGTGTTAAAGCTCCTTGTCATTTGTTTACTGTACAACCTTGGTTTTGTAATTCACACTTTCTTTTCTAAAACCTTTGCTGACATGCCCATATAAAGATGTTATGGGGATAAAAATATTTTTTAACGTACACTGTGTAGGGTGAGGTGATGGCACATCAACAAGCAGTTACTTGTTTTCATAGTTATTTTCCATGGGGATTTCATTACATTTTATTCTTAAAGTTGGATTACATTAAAAAAAAACACTCTCATCCTGTGAATGTTCTGTGTATCATCTCATCCTTTCTCTCATGAAGTGTTGTGGGTAATGTGGGTAATTAAAGTACCGTGCAAAAGTCTTAGGCGCCCTGTGTGTTTTTTTTTTTTTTTTTTTTTGTAGTATGAACTTTGCTATATATTGTTATTGATAAAGAGGAATATTAATTGGGTCAATATGCTGATGATACTGAATTATTCCTTGATGGTACTGAAGAGAGTTTATATGCAGCTATTGATACATTAAATACCTTTTACAAAATTTCGGGCCTGAAAATGAACACAGATAAGACCAAAACAATTTGGATTGGTGCCAAGGCAGGAAGTGAAGAGACGTTCTGTAAAACCTTGAACATTGAGTGGTATAAGGGACATTTTGAAGTACTTGGAATCAAATTAAATCCAGGCCTCAATGATCTATGGGTGATCAACACTAGAAAAAGATTAGACGAAATAAACAGATTATTATCAGTTTGGAGAAAAAGAAATTTGACTTTGATTGGTAAAATTACTGGAATAAAAACCCTAGCCCTTTCAAAATTAGCTCACATTCTCAGCTCACGCCCAAATCCATGGGATTACGTTATCAAATCCCTTGAAAATATATTTTTAAAAATTCATTTGGAATGACAGAAATGATAAAATAAAAAGGACATCTATGAAAAGATTAAAGACTGAAGGTGGGTATGGTTGATATACAGTAAGAACATTTATTGAAGCATTAAAACTTTCCACTCTAAGTAGGTATTGCAAAAAATCAACTATGGCAAACCCCTGCAATATAGCTTATAAAGATATTTTCAGATACGGTGCCAATATTGATAATAAATTCAACATTAAGAACCCTTATTAGAGAGATGTTATAAAAGCCTGGGGTTCTTATTGTAAAAAAATTCAGGTCAAAGATGACAACATTGGTAACATCTTTGCTGAACCATTATGGCTCAATCACAATTATAAAAATCCCACTCATGTTATTCAGCACTTGGCTGATAAGGGCATATTTACTGTTAAAGATTTGCATGGTGAAAACGGCTTGATTCCATTTGAAATATTCAAGACAAAATACAATATAAGAGGTACAATATTTTATTATAACTATCTGCTTTATATCATACCTGATTATTGGAAAAAGGCTATCAAGAACTTAATAAATTTCCATTTTGAGAATTATTTAAGATAATTCCAAAGGTTCAAGGTTATTTTATGAAAAATTCATAGCTACAAATGACAAACTTGAAGTCTGCAATAAATGGGAAAAAATATTTAATGATTGTAATTTTGACTGGTACACAGTTTTTAATGTATATAGATATAAAATGAAAGATGTAAAGCTTCTAGATTTTCAGTTCAGATTTTTGCATAGAATTGTTTATACAAAAAAAGAATTATTGAAATGAATATGATTGATAATGATGTGTGTAGTTTTTGTCACAATATGCCTGAGAGTCCCTGTCATGTTTACTGGGAATGCTGTGAAACTATACAATTTTGGAACAAACTTCAACTTTGGATGAATTATAATTTACCACAAAATCAAACTATTACAAAATATTTGATTTGGTTTGGCACATTGAAAAATAATGCATTGCTAAATGAAATCATTCTTTCTGCAAAAACTATATATTCATTTATGCAATATCAAACAAACAATTCCCCAATTTTCCAATTACAAAAATGTCTTAAAAGAAATATTTTATATGGAGGAATTTATTTCAAGGAGAAACAATGATACTGAAAATTTCAACTTGAAATGGAATTCACTCATTCCCATATTTAAACATTATCTGTCTTTAATCTTATAGCTGTGTGTAAACTTCAATCTCTTGTTATCATACACACATTTCTCAATATGTTCTATTTTTTCTTTTTGTAACCATGGGAACCAAAAAACAAAAAACAAACACACATAAAAAAAAAAAAAAAAAAAACTTTCAATAAACTTAAAAAAAATTCATATAATAGCACATTATCACAAAAGAAAAAATATTTAAATTTACAAACATTACTGTTCTAGTACAAAATGAAATGTTACATAAAGAAATACATTCATCCCTTGAATATCACGGATAATGTAGACCAGACCTGGCCGCGATATTCAAAAAAAACGCGAAGTAGGAACGCCCCGCCCCGCCCCCATTTCTACCATGTTGTCTCATTTCTATATGTTTTCGCGTCTATACAATATCAAGAAATGTATAATAAACGTTACACAGTTATATGCATATGTAAATACTGTAATGTATTAATATTTAAATAGAATTTATATATAAATACTTTAAGTACTGTACTCACCTCTGACAATACTGTAGTTCTTCTCCGCGTTCACAAACACTATACAGTAAGATCACACAACCACAAAAAATCCCGCAGGAATGTGCGAGGCAACAGCGTCACGCGTCTAAGCCAATCAGCTTGCGAGATTGAGTTGAGTGGGCGGGAGGCAACAGCATCACGCGTCTAAGCCAATCAGCTTGCGAGATTGAGTTGAGTGGGCGGTCCCTGCCTGAACTGGGGAGGAGGGGCACTTCAGTCTGTCGTTTGGAAACAATGGACGCAGCCTGCCTTGCTTACATGTGAGTTTCAGCACGATTTTTGAATTTTTTATGAATTTTTTTTAATTTTATTTTTTATTAAAATACCGTGATGTACCAAGACCGCGATGCTCAAATCGTGAAGTCGCAAGGGATGATTGTAGTAGAGTATGTCAATAAATAAAGCAGCAAATTTTGTCCACTTTTCAGACAAAAATATAAGAAAAGCTGTTGCAATTTACATTGACACTTGATTATTTATTTGTAAGTCAATATTTTTAGGAGAGCTGGAAGGTAGTGGTGGCCTGGTGGTATAGGGCGCTGGATCGCTGATCCTAAGGTTCGGAGTTCGAGTCCCACTCTCCACAAGGTTGTCATTGTCTTTAGACTTCCTGACACAACCCTTAGCAAGGACAAAAACACACCGACAGCTATGCAGCTACTCTTTACGAAAGTCAGCAATGGTTCTTTTACATGAACCTCTCACCACAAACAGTGAGAGACATGGCCAGCCTTTGATAACCCAGTTAGCTGCATTGGGGGGGACAGTGACAACCTTGTGGAGAGTGAGACTTGAACCCCCAACCTTAGGATCAGCGATCCAGTGCCCTTTACCACCAGGCCACCATTGCCCTAGATATCAATCTACCCTATGATGACTCAAATATTAGTTTCAGTTCCCTCAATATTTTTCAAGTGATGGCCCATTTTTTTTGAATGGTCTGTATTACCCCAGTTACCCATACTGTACTTCAGTTAAGATGTTTTAGGTTTTAATTTCTGGTTTGTGTGTACTGTGGCTTTCTGACAAGAAAGAGTTTGTTAGATTTTGGAGATGATCTGAACCAAATTCTGAATCCATGATTTTTTTAAAGTATACTTGTAAGAGAGGACCATTTTTGACATTTTTGATGGATTGCTGGGCTTGACAGAGGTTTTCCCTCCCCGGGTGCTGTTGTTTTTAACTCAGACTGATTATTGGTAATTCAGCACTTTTTGTTATCGGTCTTCTCTCATCTTAAGTCCTCTATAGACTGTTAGTTCAGCAGCCTAATAAGATGGTCATAAATCACGCATTGCCTCATACATCTATTAATCCTGGGTATGACAGGCGTGTAGCTTGTACAATGATGTATACGAAGGTATGTAAACTGTACGATGATGACACCTTTTTGAATCGTAATCTGCAACATAAAAGAGCAAAATATCACCAGTATGCAGTAGTGGCACACATCATTACAACTGGTTAATTGTACTACCTCAGCAGACAGTGGGTGGACTGGGTACACCCTGAACAGTTCATCAAACCATCACAGGACAAAACACAACCGTTCAGACTCAGTTTGGAACAGTCAGTTAGCCTTAACTGCATGTCCTTAGATTGTCAGAGAAAACTGGAGTACCCAGAGGAAACTACTATTTGGAATTTAAGCATGGTGTTCGGTTGCTGTGAACTAAAGATGAAAGACGTGGGTTTGGGACCCAAAAGTCACTGGTTTGATTCTTGAACCAACAGGAAAATTGTGGGGAGGTGGGGAGGTGTAAGCTACTGCTTCCCTTCCCCCACCTTCATGTCTGAAGTGCCCTTGAGCAATGCACTTAACCTCCAGCTGCTCTTCAAGCACCACTAAAAAAAAAAATAATAAAATGTATATGTCATTTCGTGCTTATCAGTTCATTTTCTGTAACCACTTAATCCTAATTAGGGTCAAGGGGGGCTGGCGCCCATCCCAGTTGACACTGGGCGAGGGCAGAGTACACCCTGGACAGCTCGCCAGGCCATCGCACGGCGGAAACACACTGACGGCTATGCAGCTACTCTTGTCGAAAGTCAGCAATGGTTCTTTTACATGAACCTCTCACCATAGACAGTGAGAGACATGGCCGGCCTTTGATAACCCAGTTAGCTGCACTGGGGGTGGGGGCGTGGGGGCTGGGGGCGTGGGGGCTGGGGGAGGGGAGGGCAGCGACAACCTGTGGTGAATGGGGCACGAACGCCGAACCTTAGGATCAGTGATCCAGCACCTATACTACTTGGCCACCACTACGTCATTTCATGCTTATTTTCGAGTCAATAGATGTAGATTGTAGCTGCAAACGTACTCTGATCATCCTGATGTTCATCCTAAATTTCTGACACTTAGAAAATTGTAGCCAGTCTTTGATCACAAGTCTGATTTACCATGATCTAAAGAATCACGTCATTTTTTTTGTCTTGGATTGATCAAAATCCCACAATGTCTGCCAAGCTTTTTCTTTTTGGATAATCTCATCACTCAAAATCCAGTTTGACACGTGTGTGTGTGTGCGTGCGTGTGTGTGCGTGCTTGTGTGTGCATGCGTGTGTGTGTATATGTATATATATATATATATATATATATATATATATATATATATATATATATTTATTTATTTATTTATAATATACACTTCTTTTCCTTTCGGCCTTTCCCTTCGGGGTCGTCACAGCGAATCATCTGCCTCCATCTCCCCCTGTCCTCAGCATCTGCTTCTCTGACGCCAGCGACCTTCATGTCCTTCTTCACTACATCCATAAATCTCTTCTTTGGTCTTCCGCAAGGCCTTCTGCCTGGTAGTGCCAACCTCAGCATCCTACTACCAATATATTCACTATCCCTCCTCTGTACAGGTCCAAACCATCTCAATCTAGATTCTCTGACTTTCTGTCCAAAACATCTTACATGGGCTGTACCTCTGATGTACTCATTTCTGATCCTATCCATCCTCGTTACTCCCAGGGAGAACCTCAACATTTTCATCTCCGCTACCTCCAGCTCTGCCTCCTGCCTTTTCTTCAGCGCCACTGTTTCTAATCCATACAACATGGCTGGCCTCACCACCGTCTTGTACACTTTTCCCTTCATTCTTGCTGACACTCTCCTATCGCACATCACACCGGACACTTTTCTCCAACCATTCCAGCCTGCCTGCACACGTTTCTTCACCTCTTTTCCACACTCCCCATTGCTCTGGATTGTTGAGCCTAAGTACTTAAAATCCTCCACCTTCGTTATCTCTGCTCCCTGTAACATCACCGTTCCTCCTGGGTCCTTCTCATTCACACACATGTATTCTGATTTTCTGAGGCTAACCTTCATTCCTCTCCTTTCCAGGGCATACCTCCACCTCTCTAGATTTTCCTGCACTTGTTCTCTGCTCTCACTACAGATCACGATGTCATCTGCAAACATCATATTCCATGGAGATTCTTGTCTCGCCTCGTCTGTCAGCCTGTCCATCACCATAGCAAACAAGAAGGGGCTCAGAGCTGACCCTTGATGCAGTCCCACCTCCACCTTGAATTCGTCGGTCACACCGACAGTACACCTCACCGCTGTCTTACATCTCTCATACATGTCCTGCACCACTCTAACATACTTCTCTGTCACTCCAGACTTCCTCATGCAATACCACAGTTCTTCTCTTGGCACCCTGTCATATGCTTTTTCCAGATCCACAAAGGCACAATGTAGCTCCCTCTGACCTTCTCTGTACTTCTCTATTAACATCCTCAAAGCAAACATTGCATCTGTGGTGCTCTTTCTTGGCATGAAACCAAACTGTTGTTCACAAATGCTGACCTCTGCCCTTAGTCTAGCTTCCACTATTCTTTCCCATAACTTCATCGTATGGCTCATCAACTTTATCCCTCTGTAGTTGCTGCAACTCTGCACGTCTCCCTTATTCTTAAAAATGGGCACCAGCACACTTCTCCTCCACTCCTCCGGCATCTGCTCACTCTCTAGTACCTCGTTGAATGTTCTTGTCAGAAAATCTACTGCTACCTCTCCTAGACACTTCCATACCTCCACAGGTATATCATCAGGACCAACTGCCTTTCCATTCTTCATCCTCTTCAATGCCCTTCTCACTTCACCCTTACTGATCTTTGCTACATCCTGCTCCTCAATGGTCACCTCTTCTGCTCTTTTTTTCTCTCTCATTTTCCTCATTCATCAGCTCTTCAAAGTACTCTTTCCATCTTCCCAGCACACTTCTGTCATCAGTCAATACATTTCCCTCTCTGTCCTTTATCAATCTAACTTGCTGTACGTCCTTCCCATCTCTATTTCTCTGCTGTGCCAACCTGTATAGATCATTTTCTCCCTCTTTACTATCCAACCTATCATACAAGTCATCATACGCCCTCTGTTTGGCCTTAGCCACTGCTACTTTCGCCTTACGCTGTGTCTCCCTGTACTCCTCTTTACTCTCTTCGGTCCTCTCAGTGTCCCACTTCTTCTTAGCTAACCTCTTCCTTTGTACACACTCCTTCACTTCCTCATTCCACCACCAAGTCTCCTTATCTACTTTCCTTCCAGAGGACACACCAAGTACTCTCCTACCTGTGTCCCTGATCACATTTGCTGTGGTTGTCCAGTCATTTGGAAGCACTTCCTGGCCACCCAAAGCCTTTTTCAACTCCTCTTTGAAGACAACACAACACTATTCCTTTTTCAGCTTCCACCACTTTGTCTTCTGCTCTGCCTTTGCCTTTTTCACCTTTCTCACCATCAGAGTCATCCTGCACACCACCATCCTATGCTGTTTTGCAACACTCTCACCCACTATGACTTTGCAGTCACTGACTTCCTTCAAATTACATCGCCTGCACAAGATGTAGTCTACCTGTGTGCTCCTACCTCCGCTTTTATAAGTCACCCTATGCTCCTGTTTCTTCTGGAAGAAAGTATTCACCACAGCCATTTCCATCCTTTTTGCAAAATCTATCAACATCTGTCCTTCTGCGTTCCTGTCCTGGATACCAAACCTGCCCATCACTTCCTCGTCCCCTCTGTTGCCTGTACCAACATGTCCATTGAAGTCTGCACCAATGACCACTCTTTCACCTCTGGGGGTACTCTGCATCACTTCATCTAAGTCACTCCAGAATCTCTTCTTCTCTTCTAGCTCACATCCTGCCTGTGGGGCATAAGCACTAACAACATTGAGCATTACACCTTCAATTTCTAACTTGAGACTCATCACTCTGTCTGACACTCTTTTCACTTTTTGAACATTCCTGACAAACTCCTCCTTCAAGATGACTCCGACTCCACTTCTCTTCCCATCCACACCGTGATAAAATAGCTTAAACTCTGCTCCTAAGCTTTTAGCTTTGCTACCTTTCCACCTGGTCTCCTGAACACACAGTATGTCCACTTTCCTCCTCTGCATCATGTCAGCCAGCTCTCTACCTTTTCTTTGCATAGTTCTAACATTCAAAGTCCCCACTCTCAGTCCTAGACTCATGCCTTTCCTCTTCTCTCTCTGCCTACGGACACGCCTCCCACCTCTCCTTCTTCGACGTCTACGACCAACAGTAGTCCAATTTCCATCAGCACCCTGTTGATTGACAGCACTGATGGCGGTCGTTGTTAACCCGGGCCTCGACCGATCCGGTATGGGGTAATACTTCTTCACGAAACCACTTCTGGAACGGATTAATTTCGTACGGTGAGGTATCACTGTATAGCTATACACACACACACACACACACACACTGAAACCCACATGCCTGAGTGCCTGAAACCTGCTGTGAACTACATACATGCTGCTATGACCTCAAACGAACACACATTGTAATGTAATATGTTAAGTAATCTTACAGGCTGATCCTTCAGTGCAGGGGAAACTGTGAAGGAAGAATGGATGTTGCATTGCATCACATATTTGTGAGAACAATGTGACATGGTTCTCTTTAAGGGAGCTTGGATCCCTGTGCGTATCTTCTGTTACGACCATTTTAGACATCGCCTCATTTAAAGATATTCTACACTCCCTTTAGTTCAGCTCCTCTTTCATTTTACCCTAATGTGGCTCCGGGTGCTGAATCACAGCCACTTCTCACATCTCACATAATGTCTTGATATCCTCTTTCTTTCTTTCTTTCTTTCTTTCTTTCTTTCTTTCTTTCTTTCCTTCTTTCTTTCTTTCTTTTATTCTTTCATTCATCTTTTTAAAAAATATAATCCTGTTTCTTTGAATGTAATTTCCTTTTACTGAGGGCCATTTTTCACCCCGAACCAGTACTCCTTTCAGACCTGAACTTCAGGTCTCATTAATGAAAGATAGAGGTTTTGTCGAGGATAATGAATCTGTGTGTGTGTGTGTGTGTGTGTGTGTGTGTGTGTGTGTGTGTGTGTGTGTGTGTGTGTGTGCACGAGGGTTGTAGAGAAAAGGGAGTGAGAAAGAGACAGAGGGATATACAGAATGATAGGCAAAAAGGAAGGAGTGAGGAGAGAGAGAGTTGAGGAGAGAGTGATGCAGAGAAAAAAAGATGAAGAATGAGAAAATGTAAGAAACAGACAGACATAAAAACAAAAGACATGCAGAGAGAGAGAGAGAGAGAGAGGGAGGGAGGGAGGGGGAGAGAAATGGATGGACACATGAATAGACTTAAGAAAAAGAGGAAGCAGGATCAGGGAAGAGAACGAGAGAGAGAGACTAAGGGTAAGACAAATGGGTGGAAAGATGAATAGACATGTACAGAGAAAAAGAGGGAGAAGCTGTGATTATGGGGAAATGAGAGAGTGAGAGACACTGAAAGTGATGGAGAGAGAGACATAAAGGTGATGGAAGTGGGGCAGGGAATTAAGAGAGGGAGAGAGAGAGAGAGAGAGAGAGAGAGAGAGAGCAAACAGGATCCCAATTTAATAGAGAAAGATGCCATAAGATTTTCTTACCACACTAAGTAGTGTAATGTCTTCCTCAAGCTTCCCCTGCTGAGATTCAGTCAGCAGAATGATTTTGTTGTATGTAATATCATATACACTCCGGTTACACATATCCTAAAGTACTTCTCGCATTATCACCACTGGAGCATACTGAGTGCATCGTTAATGATCTCCAGAGTTCCTATAGATTTCTTACAGGGCTTCTCTCCATAGCAGAAACTTGTGCACCTGACGTACCTTGTAATTTTATGTTACACTAATAAAGTTTTTTTTTTTTTTTTTTTTTTTTTGTGTTTTTTTCAGGTAGGGAAGCAAGTAGTAACAGATTCCACCTTATCACAGAGAACTTCCATTAAGGAACATGCTAGTATAACTAATACACGCAGATGTTTTAAGAGTTAATCAATCATTCATTCATTCGTTTTCTGTAACCGCTTAATCCTAATTAGGGTCACAGGGAGGCTGGCGCCCATCCCAGTTGACACCGGGTGAAGGCAGAGTACATCGCAGGGCAGAAACGCACTGACGGCTATGCAGTTACTCTTGTCAAAAGTCAGCAATGGTTCTTTTAAAGCCTCTCCCCATAGACAGTGAGAGACATGGATGACCTTTGAGAACCCAGTTAGCTGCACTGGGGGGGCAGTGACAACCCGTTGAGAGAGGGGCTTGAACCCCCAACCTTAGGATCAGTGATCCAAGAGTTAATCAATGACTAGAATTTAAAAGAGTTTAAAACAAGGGAGCAATGATATTAAGATTAAAATATAATTAAAATTGTTATTCACTTACTTATTAAAATTAGAATTAAATAATAGCCCAAAGGTGTGTGTGTGTGTGTGTGTGTGTGTGTGTGTGTGTGTGTGTGTGTGTGTGTGTGTGTGTGTGTGTGTGTGTGTGATAAATAAATGACACCTGTTCTCCCTCGCAAGTAATCGAATATTGTGCAGTTTCTATTGAAATAATGCCTTGGGCGCTACGTTGTAGTCAGTATTACTTTTCTATTTAGGGCTGGGGCATTCGGAATTCCATCGGCTCTTTTCGTTATCACCGTGGGTTTCCCTGAGCGGCTGCCATGTTGCTTGTTGTATTAGTGTTGTTTATAAATTTAATACATTTCCTTAGTATTAAGATTTTGCGGCGGCACAGTGATTCACCTCACAGCAAGAAGGTCTTGAGTTCTCTTCCTGTGCTTGGGATATTTCTATTTGGAGTTTTTGCATCTTTCCATGATTGTGTGTTCACTCCGGATGCTGTGGTTTCCTCCCACAATCTAAAAACATGCACAATATGCTGATTGGCTGTTCCAACTCACCCCTAGGTGGGAGTCTAAGTGTAAATGGCTGTATGTCTGTTGGCCCTGCAATGGCCTGGTATACTGTTCATGGTATAACTCACCTTCACCTAGAGTTGACTGACGGGTGCTAGCGACCTCATGACATCAAGTAGGATTAATCGGATTATAAAATAATTGAGTCAATGAGTATTGGACCAACTGAAACAATGCAATTCTTTTTTTGGCTGTACAAGCAAACCTCGGTTTCTGACCACAATTCGTTCTAGAAGGCTGTTTGAATTCCGATTTGTTTGAATTCCGGATCTATTTTTCCCATTACATGTAAATGGTCTTAATCCGTTCCGTCGTTTTTTGAACAGAAGTTTACGGTACCTTAACTCGTACCATAGGTCCACAAATTAAGTGAAAAATTATTGAATACGGTACACTAAAATAAAAGCCACAATACAGTTAAAGCATAAGAACAATAAAGATAAGACATTTTACCTTTGTTTTAGTGAGCAGTTGGCATATGTAAATGTCGGAAAGGGAGAGAGGAAGCGGATCCCCTTCCATAACAGCTTCAAGTGAATCAGCCAAAGGTATTTTTTCTCTTGCTACTTGCTTTGGTGTGGATGACACTTCTTCAGGATGGTCCTTTCTTTTCTTGAAGAACATTTCTAACATGGCTTGTTTTTGCCTTCTGTTCAAAACCTTACGGAAGTGGCTCATGACCTCATCGTTAAAGGTGTTCACAGCTCTGCTAGCTTTAGCTTTATAAGGGTGATACAGCTCAACAACTTCTGGACTTCCGGAAAGCGTGCATTTCCCCTCCCTCTCGGTTTCGTTTTTTTCTCGTTTATTCTTGTTTTTTCTTGACTTTTAGAGTACTTTTTTTTCGCATTTCGCGTGTTTCCGGATTTTGTTCGACTTCCGGAACAAAAAAATTTCCGGATTTTTTTGGTCAAATTCCAATTTGTTCGACGTCTAAAGCATTTGAGAAAACGAGGTACCACTGTGAATGTTTTATTTTATGGCAGATTGATTTGTACACAGAAGTAAAAAACAAAACAAAGAAATGTGGCAGGAGAGACTTTATATGCACACATTTTTAAAAACTCAAGGTAACACTATGCCAAAATATCACTTAATGCACCGATGACTATTTAAATATAGGAAACTGCTGGGGCATTTAAATATAGGAAACTGCCAAGGGCGTCCTGAATGCCCTGTGAGTTGCATTAAATGAAAAGGGGCGGGGTTCAGCAATATTGCTTCAGCTGGGAGTTCATTTCTAAACCTGAAGTACAATCAAAAACCCAAATTGAAGACCATTCACGCCCTTTGCACGGCATTAAACATTACAGTCTGTACAAAGAGATACGACCATGAGAGCTTGACTTTCTTCTGTGAGAACGTTTCTGTAAATATCTCAGTAGCTGTTATAACGGTGGATACAATGAGTCTATAATGGATTAGCTGAGACAAATGAGTGGAAAATGTGGAAAACTCATATAATGGATTAAACTTGTCTTTTCTGGCAATTTTAAACCGGCACAGAATTCCAAATTAACGTCTTGGATTTTTTTAAATTATTTTTTTAATTTCAAAGCCTGTAGTGAGATAAACCAGGATTTTCTGCAGTTCTTCTCTCTAACAGCTTTCAGTGGCTTAGGAAACATAACGCTTAGATAACTCTGCTGTTCATTATGTAATACGCTTTCTCTTCAAGTGTTTATGTGAAGTTCTCTTTTCCGCTTCAAAACTTTCAGCCTTGCTTTTTGAATGTCCAACCAAAGTTATCTTCCACATATCGTTTCTCAGCTACCTGATCAATAAAAGAAATTTCTTGCCAACAATTTTTCATGCCTATGTTATTGATTTTCCAGCTTGGGTTTCTGGTAATATTTGCTTTCGTGGAAAAGAAGGGGGCGACGCGGTAACATAATGGTTAGCACGTCCGCCTCATATCAAGAAGGTCCTGGGATGGAGTCCTGGGCTCAAGCGATTCTGTGTGGAGTTTGCATGATCTCTTCATGCTTCGGTGGGTTTCTCCCAGGTATTCCAGTCTCATCCCACAACTCAAAGACATACCCATTGGAATACTTGACTGTTCCAAATTGCCCTGAGGTGTAGATTTGAGTGTTTTGGCCCTGCAATGGACTGGAAAGCTTTTCAGGGTGTACGTTCCCTTTGACCGGTTTCAACCCTAGTAAGATTAAGTGGTTTGGCGAGTGACTGAGGGGAAAGTAGGACATGCCACTCAAATCTTACCGATCTAGTCAGTCCGTTATGTCATAGCATCAGGTGTAGCGATTTGAACATGACTTTTGAACATGGTAACGGAAGGTAAAAGGAAAAATTGAGCCGTAAACACTTTAAAGATATTTATATTATATATATATATATATATATTTATAGTGTTAGTGGCGCTGCGCAGCTGGCGACACGCACGTTTCAGAGCTCCGGATATTTTTGTTACTTTGTGTTCTTTTGTGTGTTACTGTGACGAATTTGTTCATTGTGAATGACTTTAAGAAAATGGGGAAACTTATTTTGAGCATTTTGACGCTGCATCTGCTCAAAACTATCATATTTCAACATAATGTTGTCGATTGCACACAAGCGGGATACGGCAGGTTTTCAACATGGCGTACCACAGTCATTACATTCGCTTATGGACGGAGATCTTATTATCCTACAGGGACAATCTGGATGTGAGTAGCCTTAAACTGGATATACCTCAGGACTGTGTACTGACTTCAGAGGACCATACCACCACAAAACGACGTAAAAGAGGTAAGAGAGGCGTGAGACGCCGAGTTCGAGCCCGTAACCACAAACTCCGCGCTTCCCACGATACTGCTTTCAAACGCACGGTCCATCAAAAACAAGCTCAATGAACTCCATGCATGTGTGGAACATCTGTTTGAGTACCGCGATAGTTCACTGTTGTGCTTTACAGAGACATGGTTGAATAGACAGGTTGACGACTCTGTGATTACACTACCCGGTTCGACCCCTATCCGCCTCGACAGAGACAATTCGACGCTACCGGGAAGACCATCGGGGCGGCGTTTTGCATATGCGTGAACTCTAAGTGGTGCACTAACTTTACGATAAGAAACAGAGTATGTTCATCTGATATTGAACTTCTATCTGTATCGTTCTGTCCATTCTATCTACACGGAGTTTGGACAAGTCTTCATAACACTGGTGTATATTCCTCCAAGTGCTAATCTACAAGAAGGCAGCTGATCAAATCTACGACCACATGCAAAATTAGAAAATCTCTCTCCTGAAGCACCGAAACTAATTCTCGGCGACTTCAACAGTTGCTCACTTAAACAAACTTTACAACACTACGAACAATATGTGACATGTAAAACCCGCAGAAACAAGACAATCGACACTCTGTTACGGAACGTTAAACACGCCTATAAAACTGTGAGTAAGCCGCCTCTGGGATCATCTGACCACAACGGGAGTATACTTAATGCCTAAGTACAAGACTAAATTGAAAATGGACAAAACTCACTCCAAAGGTTGTGAGGACGTGGGATTCTGATTCTATTGAAAGTTTGAAAGGGTGTTTTGACTGTACAAAATGGGACATTTTCTTTGACGATTGTGCAAACTTGGATACTGTTACTGATCATATATCATGTTATATAAACTTTGTGTGGACAATATTATTCCCAGTAAAACAGTAAAAGTCTACCCGAATAACAAGCCCTGGGTCACAAAAAAGAGTTAAAGTTGCTGCTTAACAAGAAGAAAATAGCTTTCATGGAACAAAACAGAGATGATCTGAGGCTTGTTCAGAAGGAAATTGATTGTACAATAAGACAATGTAAGCAGGCCTACAAGGAGAAGATCGAAGGCGTCAGTTTTACACAAACAACCTTCGCCAAAGCTTGGAGTGGTGTAAGAACTATGATTGGTAGTAAAGCGAGACAAGCCATCAATGTTCCCGATAAAATGCATTCGCCAGTGAACTCAATGATTTTTATGCAAGATTTGATTGTTTCGATTTTAGTCAACAATGTGATCGCTTGTATTCGGTTTTAGACGCCAACAACTCGAGCCCGATACTGCTTAAACACGATGACGTCTATCAATGAGTTCTCCAAACTGAACATACGTAAAGCCGCCTGGACCAGATAACTTGGACGGCAAGGTCCTAAAGGAGTGTCGCGACCAGCTCAGTGAAGTGTTTGTAAATTATTCCAAATGTCACTGGATTCTAATTTAATACCAAAACTTTGGAAATTGTCGGAAATAGTTCCTGTACCTAAGAAAACCAAACCATCAACTCTAAACGACTACAGGCCTGTGGCCCTTACATCGGTTGTCATGAAGTGCTTGGAGAGGTTGGTGCTGAAGTCGTTGCTACGCGGCGGCCAAGACAAGCTGGGCCCTCTACACCGCTTACAGGACAAAACGGGAGTTGAAGACGCCACAATCACACTTCTAAACCAGGTATACCAACATCTTGAAACTCCGAAGTCATTTGCTCGGTTCTGTTCATTGACTTTTCATCCGTGATTTAACACCATACAGCCACACCTAATGATTGAGAAACTTCAACGCTTATCCGTGAAACAATGCAGTGATCAAATGGATCTTCAACTTCCTGAGAGACAGAACCCAGTACGTGAGGGTTAACGACAGCATGTCCAGTAGAGTTACCATCAACACGGGGCTCCACAGGGATGTGTTCTTCCCCTGTGTTGTTCATCCTCTACACTAACGACAGTGTCAGTACCCACTGAATTGCTCTACCATCAAGTTCGCAGACGACGCCGCCTTGTAAGTCTCCTTAGTGATTGCGAGTCTTTAGCCAGCTACCAAGAGGACATTTATAACTTCAACTCATGGTGTGAGGACAATTTCCTACAGCTGAATGTAAAGAAAACGAAGGAACTCATCATAGACTTTAGAACCAAAAAAAATCTGATCATGCATCTGTCGTAATTAACTCGGAGACTGTTGGAACAAGTTGACCAATACAAATATCTGGGAACTATCATTGACAATAAGCTGACTTTTACACAGAACACTGATGCCGTGTACAACAAGTGTCAACAAAGACTGTTCTTCCTTCGCAAACTCAGATCTTTTCATATTGATAAAACCATTATGTTGTTATTTTACAAATCATGTGTGCAATCTGTTTTACTTTTTTAGTGTACAATGGTGGTATGGCACCCTCTCTCTCAAAAACAAAAACAAACTTGGCAAAATTGTAAACGTAAGCAGGAAAATCATTGGAACTCCTTTAGACCCTATTGATTACTTTTATGAATCTCGCACTAAATTTAGCATCCAAAATTATTAATCTAGAAACTCATGTTCTTCATTCTGAATATATCCTTCTTCCTTCCGCCGCAGATATCAATTACCCAAACTTAAATCAAAGAGAGCCCGTACACCCTATATACCAACTAGCATTTTCCTTTTAAATAAGTAGCCTCCACCTTTAGTCTCTTGTATATTGTTACATTTTGTACCACTGTTTTTATCTGTTATGCGTTATCTAATTTAAAAACTCAGTTTTATGTCTTAAGTCGTTACATGTCCGTTTAACATACAGTATTCTTTAAAGTATTTTTAAATTTTATTTTTGAAATTTTAGTGCTAGTTTCTTACATTGCACCTTAAGATATTTAATATTTAATATTTAATGTTATATATGTATTATGTCTTCATGTTGTAATATGTTATGTATGTATGTTTATGGAGCCTGTGTACGTGCAAGACAAATTCCCTCCTCGGGCAATAAAGTATTGTCATTGTCATTGTCATCATTGTCATTGAGATATTTCTTATGTAATTTTGTGTATTTCTATCGCTGTTAGAAGTAGGCGGTTGCCTCTTGTATGGCCGTCTCAGGACTAACCTCAAGCGTAAGGGGTAACCATCACGTTTGCTGTTAGTGCCTCAAAACGGAAAAGATAAACTGTGGCTTTTGGCAGGAACCTGACAGCTAGCGATTTTGAACCTGGTCTGATTAACCATCCATGGCCAGAAGCCCATGAGAGATAATTGACCAAGCTCTCAGGGAGAAAGGGACAGCACTTAAAAGCATCTCTATGATCGTTTATCTGTCACTTTAAAGTATTCACCACCCAATCATGGGTGTCTGTGAGCTTATCGAGAAATCGTTTTCCTCCAAAGTGTCTCACTCTGTTCTTGAATATGTATGCACACTGTTCCAAGGAAATGAAGCATACTCGATGGGTCGAAATTGTCTCCAACTAAAATCATAAAAAAAGTAATTTTTGATGTGACGTCGCCACGTTTAAAGGAAACACTGACATTTTTCATGGTTTAAATAAGCATCAATGTTTCTCTACTACTTTTGGTATGTTAATCTTTCAGGAGATAAACATCAACATGGAAATGTGGTACTGCTCAATAAAACAGCAACAACAACAACAACAACAAAATCTCATCAGAGCTGTGATTTAAAGGCATGATGGACTTGGGGAGAGTAATGTGTTATCGTGACAGAGCACAGTATGGAGTCCAGACTGTAGTGGAACACACATTAATCTCTGTGGTTGTAAGGGCGCGGAGGAAGAGAAAAGAAGGCAAAAGTGACAAAGGGAGAGAGTCGGAGCGCTCGAGGCAGGGCTGAGGGGGAGAGAGACATGCAGCCCTGGGAAGAAGCGAGGCGAGGTGCTGGCGGGGGCCGTAGGTTCTGGAAGACCCATTCATCATGCAGTGCCTTGTGGGATGCGGGAGGGTCACACTCACACAATAGCTGTCTGTTCCAGCCTGCATGATGGGGCGAGAACGTTACATGCTCGTTTAGATAAAAACAGCTGATACACACACACACACACACACACACACGTTCAGTCTCCCGTTTCGTTTTTTTTTGTCCTTCATACACTTGCCAATTTTTTCATGAGAAACAAATGGAAAATTCCTTTGATGCCATGCAGGCGATATTGACGGGCTACAGCGCACCATTAAAATAGCATTAGCATAGTGTTAGCTTCGGGTGTGAATGGTGGCAGGAACAAATGCATTGTGTATTAATCGTGGTCATGAGTTCATCTTGCTTAATAAATATGTAGCATGCTTGGGAAAACTGATAAATGTCTGAAAACTTTACATTTCTTTTGTTTCTTTAAAACCATACATTAAACTTCTTTAAGCTAAAGAATGTGTTGGGTGTACAGGTACCTCATTTGCAAATAAAAATTCTAACAATTCAAATTCTGTACATCTCAAAAATTAAAAGGGATAAAATTACAGGGATCCCTCACTTTTTTAATAAAAACTAGTTATTGGAACCGAGATCCCCAAGCGACTATAGAAATACACGAAGTAGGATCACCCCCCCCCACACACCCCAGCAACCACCCTGACTGACGTACATGGACATGTGTATATAATATCAATACATACATATTCAATGCTATAAATGCTTATAGCAATTAACCATTAAAAATAATGCAGAAGATGTAAATAAAACATAAATACACACATATACAGATGTGCGCGCGTGCATGCACTTAGATGCGCACTTCACAACAATGTAACTGGTTTTGATGGGAGATTTTGGGTTGTTTTTTGTTTTGTGTTGGTTTAGTGGTTTTTTTTTTTAATTTTGCATAATTGGCCTTGTTTTTGTGACATTTTCCTTAACTTTTTCCCCTATTCTTCCTTAAATTCCTTATTTTTTTAATTCGATGAATATTTAAAAAACAAAACAAATAAAAAAACGTGATGCAATGAAGCCACATGAATTGAAGCGCAAAGTAGCGAGGGATCCCTGTATTAAGAATTTCTGTTAGAACTACAGCACAGAAACATGTTGGGGATTTTTGCTAAAAATTGATTGAAAACAAAATTTTTATTCTTTTTTTATTATTATTTTTATTTTATTTTATTTATTTATGATTTTTTTTTTTTTTTTTTTTTACATTTTTTTCCTTTCAGTTTTGTATTTTTCCGATACTGTAT
>CM045742.1:33792500-33807500 GCA_024760905.1 Plotosus lineatus | reverse complement strand
TAATTTATACATAGAATCAAAGTATGCCAGATATGATATTCAACTTATGAGTAACATACCGACAATTTATGTCGTCATATGTGGAAAGTATGAAGTACACACTAGCGTATGTAGAAAATTTTGTGCATGCACAAAATCTTTCTATAACCTCGCTGTGTTACATGACTTTATATTAGTGTAGTGTTAACTTACACAAAATCAACGCATAACTCAGTCGATGTACGTCACTGTGTTTGCCAAATTCGACATACATCTGCATATGCTGGCTAAATCGTCAATACAATATTACAATATGACGAGCTTAAAGTAAGGACTGTTGTGCTTTTTATACCAAAGCCTGGTGGCTGATGACAGCCGGAGTGTATTCTAGTTTCTGTATCGTCAGTTGACTTGGAGTTCAACTTCTCCTGAATGGGATACTAGTCCATTACAGCTTCAGTTGCTCTTTCGCCGTCAAATCAAAAACCAAGTTAGGCTGCGGGTCTTTTTCGGCGACCTCGCATGTCATATTACGAATTGAGGTTATTTTCATGGATTACGTCGGCAGGTTTTACATCCGGTGGTGCTCCTCTCCAGATGAAGTGTGCCCTGGAGCAGACAGCGGCAGTGGTTGCACAGTGGCTCTGACTTACTCATCGAAAGATCAGGGGTTCAAGCCCCATTTCCAAAAAGCTGCCACTGTTGCATCCTTGAGCAAGGCTATTAACCCTTAATTGTTCCGTTTATTGTATGAAAATGACTAAAGGAATGGTGTATGCCAAATACCATGAATATAAATTAAGCACACAGTTTGCTTTTTTTTATTTGTGTTTTTTTTTGTCAGTCACCTGTAAGAGTGACATTCTATCCCCACAACTTAACTCCATTACCGGATAAAGTTTATGGTCATTCCCAGGAATATCACAGGTTACTTCACCAGTAACTCATGGTTAACCCTGGCAGTGCCAAAGTCGAAAAAAATCGGCTTCACGTTTTTCTTTGAAAATTTTTTTGGAACGGCCTCTTTAATCTTCATATAACACACACTGGTACCTCACCTTACGATAGTCCCAGCAAATGAAAAATCCAGGTTACGAAAAACATTTTCCGAAATTTTTTGTCTCTGTATATGAAACAATTCCTCCCTTATAAAACGCGCCATTCAAACAATGCATGAGCAGCTTTCTCATTGACTATCTTCCAACATCCCGACTCGCTGGCCTCCCATTGGCTAGGAGGGATGACGCAGCTCCCTCCCATTGGCTATCTCCCAACATCCCACCCCGCTGGCCTCCCATTGGCTAGGAGAGATGACGCAGCTCCCTCCCATCGGCTATTATGGAGCTGCATCTTCCATCATTCCATGCTTTTTGTGTAAAGGACAGAGTTACTGTTGTTTCATGGTTTTTTGACTCAGGCTTTTAACCTTCCATAAACATTTGTAAGATTATAACTCTGCTAAGAAGACATGATCAACACATGTGCGCGCGCACACACACACACACACACACACACACACACACACACACACACACACACACATGCGTGCGTGTGATTTCAAGTGCGAGTGAAAAGAGGAAGCGGTCTCGTGGCATGCGGTTGAGTGATATTGCAAAGGAATATGGCCAAACCTGTCAACTATCGGTACGATATTGAAGCAGAAGGAGGTCTTAAAAGGTATACTTTTATAATTTTTAAAGGGTTTAGGGGGTAGTCTTGGGGGCCTTGGAACGAATCACACGTGTTACATGTAAAACGTGGTTCAATTACGAAAAATCCAAGTTAAGAAAAAGGCTCTGGAACGGATTAATGTCGTAAGGTGAGGTACCATTCTATAATGTTATATAGTTCTATTTATTTGGTGGTTTCTGCATTCAATATGAAAAAAAAGTAATAATTTCACTAAAAATGCATGGCATTTTGAGCTTTAACATTGGGCACTTTGGGATCCCAGCTAGACTCCATCTTGCATTGTTTTTGTTTTTGTTTTTTTGTTTTTTTGATGAAAAAGTTTGCTAATAGTACCAGAAATGGACACTAACCAGAAACTATTAAGCCTTCTGACAGTAACTTTTCAGGTCGAGTCCCTACTCTCCCTCTCTTTGTCTCTCACGTTCTTTTTCAAACTATTTAATAACTAATAACTCATCAATCTCATGCTGCTTGTGTCCGCTTTGTTCAGATTTCATATATTATTGAGCTCACTCAAAAGCCCAAGTTGAATAATAGATGTTCCGAATGAGTCATGCCACGATTTCTTCAGGTCCGCAGGTCTTTCCCCTCCTCCTGTTTTTGTTTGGCCCACATTAAAATTTCACCAGCTTGTCCTTTAGTTTCATTATTGTTCCCCACTCGGATACTTCTCAAACCTCAGCGTTGATTTTTAGAAATAAACCATATAATGAAGGTTACCGCCTGCTCCACCAGCTAACTTCACTTCCACTCTTCATTTCCATGCATGTAGTTAATAACTTCATATGGATCTTATACTGTCATAATATTTATAATTTAATACCTGTAGATAGGACATTTCACACCACAATACATTGCTGCTTCTTTTATCTTCATCATTTTTACATCTGACAATCATATTATGATCCTCTATCTTTCTTCATTCATTCATTAAGTTTCTGAACTATTTGTACTTAATCACACGGTGACTGGCGCCCATTTTAGTCGACTCTGGGCGGAGGCAGAGCACATCCTGGACAGCTTGCCAGACACTGCAGGGCAGAAACAGCTGACGGCTATGCTCTTATACTCTTGACCAAAGTCAGCAATGGTTCTTTTACAGTCTCTCACCACAGACGGTAAGGGACATGGCCAGCCTTTGATAACCCAGTTGCATTGGGGGGACAGCAGTGACATCAGGTTGATTGTGGGGCTTGAACCTCCGACCTCAGGATCAGTACTCCAGCTCATTAATACAAGGTCACCTCTACCCTTTCTGTCTTTCTTTGTGGCTTTCCTTGTCTTTCTTTCTTTTTTTTTCTCTGTTTATTTGTCATTTTCCATCTCTCAGTCATTTGTATCTCTGTTTTTTTTTTATTTTTGTCTTACTTTCTTTAATTATTTTTCATCTGTCAATCACATTTAGATCATTTTCTACCTTTGAGTCATTTTTGAATTTCATTCTTTGTCCTTTCTTTTGTTTTTTTCAGTTTTTTCATCTCTTAATCATATTTAGATCTTTGTTCCTTTTATTTATTTCTTTGTTTTATTGTTTCATCTGTCGGTCATGTTTATATTTTACATTTACAGCATTTGGCAGATGCTCTTATCTAGAGCGACTTACAATTGTCATTTCCATGCAGTTAAAGGTTAAGGGTCTTGCAACTCAGCCTCTTCCTATTTCATCCTCTTTCTTTCTCTCTGATCAACTTAATAGCGACTCCCTTGTTTTCCAATATTTCTAATTATAGTGTTGAATATTTAAAAGCATATTAAATACCAAAATGTGTCCGGAGCAGTGACAACCCCCCCCCCCCCCCCCTCAATACACTCTTTAGAGCTTAATTAGGATCAAATCAATCATGTATGGACAATGTGTCCAATTAGGAGCATCTCTTCTGGTACGGTGCACTTATTCTCAGCGGGTATTGTTATCTGTTATTAAGCCTCCGACACCCCCCCCCCCCATGTTGATATTCAGCATTCTGCTGTAATCGCACATCCTCTATGTGCAATGTGGGAGCAACTGATAGACCATGACTAATAAACATTATAAGAGCACTGTGTTTAAGCATCGTGCATCCTAAAGTCATCCACCTTGTTGGCCATTCATGTTTTTTACTAATACTTTTGTAAATCATAAGCCAACTTTTTAAAAAAATATGCAAATATAAATATTACAGTATTCGACGTAATAAGCGCCCTACTCCAATAAGCCCCCCCCCCCCCATGTTTTTGATCTTACGTCTAATAACCGCCCATGTTTTTTGGGAGCAAAATGGTAGATCAAACTTACTAATTTTATTCGACCAGTCTCTGTAACCGTAAAATGAGGCGTTCCCTGCCTGTAAAAGTGAGTTTACACAGTATTTCAAGACCCCCTGCCACTGGGGAATGGATATAATGTTCATCAGTAACAACACATTTGATTGTTCTGCAGTGCTTTAAAAAACAGGAAAATATTTTGCTGTGTTCTCTTGGTAAATGTCCAACAACCGATGAACCATATTTGAAACTGCTACAGCAAAACTATGGGATGTTCTGAATTAATGGAGCGATGAGCCAGATATGGACCTATCAGAAAATGATGACGAGTATTTTTCACCCGATTCTCCTGCTCACTGACTTCATAAATTTAAGGACATTCCTGGCCATGTGCTTTTGTTTATGTTCCTGTTGATTGGTTCAACTTGCCATGTGTTAAAGTTTACATTTGTGTTCAATGGTTCAATGCCATGTGCTAAAGTAGACATTCTGATCGGCTTAATTTACTTGTGAAAAATGTTTATAAAGGAAATGCACCGGGAGGGAAAAGTAACGGAAGGAAGTTTTTTTTTTTTTTTTTTTCATTTATGCTGTTTTCTGTTCATTTTCAGCTTTCATGTAAGGAAGAACACACACACAAGGAATTCCACAAAAGGAATAACACAAATACCAGTTTTACAAATACTCTTTTATTGTTCTGTTATTATTAATTTTTTCCACCTCGATGGTAATAAGCACTTACAGTTCCGCGCCGCTGGTGAAATTTTAATAAGCGCCCACCCACTCCAATTTTTTAAGCGCCCTGAGCGCTTATCACTTCGAATATGGTATTTGAATTTACATGATCAAACCCACAGGACTCCCCAATTTTGGCTGCCACAAAACTATATCCATTATCATGTGCATAATGCTTCAATAAACTGTATCTGATTTTTTTTTTTTTTTTTTTTTTGAACTGGAGAGCAAGTGGAAGTAAATGGAGTTAGGTAGGTGGAGTTAGGTGTGGTTTCTGTGGTTTCTACCAGTTGTTGAACCTAGTAATGCTATAACATAAATGTTTACAACTTAAAATAGTGGAGAAATTTTCAAGTCTGAACATGAGCCATACGATTATGAAACAAATGATTTGTGAAATCATTTCAAATGAATCATTAATAAGTAAAAGTAAACAACTTTAATATCATGTAAAGAAAAAAATAAGCACTCGCCCGAGCAACAAATCCCGACCGTTCCACCGTCGTCAATGAGCAAAATTGTTCATTAGGCCTCGGTGGGAGTGATGACGCTTCCAAATTGACGAATGCTCTCCATTCACTTGGGTCTTGTATGTTCATTGTGTGTTCATTTAATAAACAGTTAAAAAAAAAAAAGCCTTAGTGTGGCTTAAAAATATATCTTTGTTGTGCGATATGGTGGCTTAGTGGTTAGTACATCAGCCACACACCAAGAATGTTCTGGGTTTGAGCCCCGGGACGTTTTGCATGCTCTCCCAATGCAGGTGTGGCTTTCCTCTGGGTCCTTCGTTTTCCACCCACAGTCACAAAGATGCACAAGAAGCTTGTTGTTGTGATTGTGAGTTTAAATGGTTGTTTCTTGTCCTGCGATGGTCTGGCGAGCTGTTTCGAGTGTGTCGCACTTTTACCCAGAGTCAAATGAGACTCCGGTCATGGGGACTTCTTCATACATGTGCACTTGGAGAACACAAACCTACATGAAGCCATTCAAATTAGGTATACAGCACCGCTTTCTAGACCTGCTGTAATACCACAGTTCCATAAAAAAGGGATTTCCCATGTGGAATTTAATTTAATTTAAAATCTGAATCAGATCCACATGGCAGTTTTTCTGACATCAAAGCTTTCAATTCCAAATGTACATAAAAAATTTATTGTGGATGTATTATGATTTTATGGGATGTAATATTGTGTGTATATATATATATATATATATATATATATATATATATATATATATATATATATATAATTTATTTATTTATTTTTTATTTTTAAGTTTTGCCTGTCTTAAGGTAGGATTAAAAAATGTTTTGTGGTGTGTGTGTGTGTGTGTGTGTGTGTGTGTGTGTGTGCTGTTCATATATTTTTAATTTATGTTATTTAATTACAATTAATTCACTTTCTTTTCCAGAAAGAAATGAAAACTGGGAATTACATCTGGTTACATCAACATTTCTTGATAAAGAGTTAACTAATGGGGTGTTGTAGTTTTTTCGTGTGTGTGTGTATATATATATATATATATATATATATATCTTCTTCTTTTCCTTTCGGCTGTTCCCTTCAGGGGTCGCCATAGCGAATGATCTGCCTCCAACTCACCCTGTCCTCTGCATCTTCTTCTCTTACTCCAACTGCCTTCATGTCCTCCTTCACCACATCCATAAATCTCTTCTTTGGTCTTCCTCTAGGCCTTCTGCCTGGTAGTTCCAACCTCAGCATCCCACTACCAATATACTCACTATCCCTCCTCTGTACATGTCCAAACCATCTCAATCTAGCCTCTCTGACTTTGTCTCCAAAACCTCTAACATGTGCTGTCCCTCTGATGTACTCATTCCTAATCCTATCCATCCTTGCTATCCCAAAGACAACCTTAACATTTTCATCTCTGCTACCCCCAGCTCTGCCTCCTATCTTTTCCTCAGTGCCACTGTTTCTAAACCATACAACATCACTGGCCTCATCACCATCTTGTACACATTTCTTTTCATTCTTGCCAATACCTTCCTATCACACATCACACCAGACACTTTTCTCCATCCATTCCAACCTGCCTGCACACGCTTCTTCACCTCTTTTCCACACTCTCCATTGCTCTGGATTGTTGAGCCTAAGTACTTAAAATCCTCCACCTTCTTTTTCTCTATTCCCTGTAACCTCACCGTTCCTCTTGGACCCTTGTCGTTCACACACACACACACACACACACACACACACACACACACACACACACACACACACACACACACATGCATTCTGTCTTACTGAGGCTAACCTTTATTTCCAACTCTGTCCTTAATCACTCTAACTTTCTGCACGTCTTTCCCATCTCTATTTCTCTGCTGTGCCAACCTGTAAAAATCATTTTCTCCATCCTTTCTGTCCAACCTATCATACAAGTCATCATACGTCCTCTGTCCAACCACGTGTATAGCAACTTTTCCATCTGTGCAATCAATCCTTCACACTGTTTTGTGACAATAGTAGACTTAATTGGGGCTGCTGCTTTCATTGCTTCCTTAATGCGGTCCTTGTCCTTCAAAATTGTAGACACCGTGGAGTGGGAGAGATGGAGATCTCGAGTGATGGAATTTACTTTTTTCCTCCTTCATACTGCTTTATC
Organism: Plotosus lineatus; assembly: GCA_024760905.1. Classification (NCBI taxonomy): domain Eukaryota; kingdom Metazoa; phylum Chordata; class Actinopteri; order Siluriformes; family Plotosidae; genus Plotosus; species Plotosus lineatus. The sequence continues at coordinate 33,800,222 of CM045742.1, read as the reverse complement.
TTTCATCTTCGTCTCCAACAAAAGTTCCTTCCTTGCTTTCTTGGTAGAATTGCCATCTGATGAATCAGACTTCCTCTTGGGGGCCATGGTAACGGTGTACATTAAATGAATGTAAAAGAGATGTTACTGTGACGGTATCTCGTCACTGAGTGTAGTGGTAGAATGCTGTGAGTGTGAGATGCTCGGCTGCCACAACGATCTAACGTGCTGCGCTGCCAAACATATACAGTAAACTCGTAATCTGCTACAGTAAAATCGCATCTGCTAGACGTGGTCATAAGTACGGGTGGTCGTAATTCTCATACATCATAATTCAGATAGTGTGTGTGTGTGTGTGTGTGAGTGTGTGTGTGTGTAATATATATATGAAATTGTAGGGCTTTGAAACTTGAGTACTTCATGCAAAACCATGGCTAGGTGCTATAAATAAACCCCATTATCATCATCATCATCATCATCTTCCCCCAAGGTTGGGTTGAGGGGGTAACAGCCACTTTATCCAGCTCTTCTGGGGGGACACTGAGTGTCAGTGAGTGAACCCAGTATCTCTTCCCGGTTGGACATGCCCGAACCACCATACCAGGAAGGTGTTCAGGAGGAATTCTAACCAGATGCCTGAGCCACCTCAACAGGCTCCTTTCAACACGTTCTACTACGAGCTCCCCCAGATGCCTGAGCTTCTTACCTTATCTCAAAGGGAGAGCCCCGCCACTCGGTGAAGGAATCTCATTTCAGCCACTCGTAACTGTGATCTTGTTATAATGTACTTTTGTATGGTGTTGCTTTAATTTTGCTACCTGTCTATCTTTTCATGATAAACTTTGCTGTAGTGCTTCTGATATCAGTGCCATTGTGAGTGATGCGCCATCTATAGCTATGCTATTCGTAATACATACGTTTATCCTAATGTGAGGTTTACATGCACCATTATCCGTGCTCAGGAATAAATACACTACCAGGCTTTTGTCTAATGCTGAATGATTTTGTTTCAGCCTCTATATCATTTATGGTGTCTGTGAATGGCATTTTAGATAGTGGAAACATATCAATCTTTTTTAAAAGCCCCAATGCTAGCTAGAAGTCTTAGACTATCATTTGTGGTCAATCTACCTGTCAGACCTGTGAGAGAGTTGCTTTGTCACGAAGTTGTACCCTGAATAATAAGCATGGACTGTGGCGAATAAGGCCATAAATCATAGACAATTCAGCTTTCATGTATGGAAAAGCGATTCCTGCTGAACCCACCAAGCTATCTATGTGAAATCTCACAAGCTGCCATGCTCTGATATGCACACCTCACCAATTCCTTTTTCCTGATGACTCAAGCATCTCACTTCTGGGAACCCAGAGACCTGCTTTTGTTGCGTGTGTATTTTATTTTATTTTTTGTTGTTGTTGTTTTCTTGCTTCACCATTGCATTTCTTCTGCATTAATCAGAAGCCTAGAAAGATGAAATAGGTTGAGTAGAACTCTAGTAGAAACTCTAATACACTGACGCCTGCTGCAGCAGTGAATTAAAAACCAGTTCACTGCCTGTACGTTCCACCTGATCGCCCTGAAGCACTTTTGAGGGTATTTTGCAGGTGATTTTCAAGCATGCCTGAATTATTTGGAATTTGATGTGGAGTGCTAAGGTGGTGATTGAGATACACGTTTATTGATGGGATTATTTTAGTTGACTGGGTGTCCAATGCTTTATTTTTTCATAACAGTTTCAATACTTTGTTTAACACCTTAGCTTAAATACATCCTATATGTTTTTCTTTACCCCCAGTACAGCTAACAGGGTTATCTAAGGCCAGCCATGTCTCTCACTGTCTATGGTGTGAGGTTCATGTAAAAAAAAAAAAAAAAAAAAAAAAAAAAAACATTGCTGATTTTGACAAGAGTAGCTGCATAACCATCAGCATGTTTCTGCCCTGCGATGGCCTGGCGAGCTGTCCATGGTGTACTCTGCCCTCACTCAGAGTTGGCTGGGATGGGCGCCAGCCTCCATGCGACCCAATTTAGGATTAAGCGGTTACAGAAAACGAATAAATGTTTTTCTTTACTCACTGCTAAGTCTGGTGATAAATGAATTGCTCAAGAATCAATGTTAACAGATGAATAAATAAATGGATGATTGGATTTGTCTGAGTGATGCTTAACACAAAGATTTGAACACAAGTTATCAAGTAATTGTCATACATGTCATGTACTGTATTTTTTCGAACCATAAGGCCCACTTAAAAGCCTTTAATTGTCAAAAATGCTGCTGGTGCGCCTTATAGTCCGGTGCGTGTTATGTGTGGATCGGCCTCGGCTCCATCTCACCGACACCGTCAAAACCCAAGTGAAGCAAACTAAATCAGAGCTTACCATCATTCGGGTGGATTAACCAAAGAACTCCAACCGCTAGATATTGGTGTTTAGGTCATAAGATAGAGGGATCCGAGCTTTATGTCCAAATACCAGGATAAAGCACTGCTACAGGTGAGATCCTGAGAATCCTGAGAGCTCGGATTAACCTTCATGAATTTAAAGTTACACTGATACAGCCTCTTAAGAGTAATGACCTCCGTTCTGTAATGAAGACAATACTAATGTGCTATCTCTTTAAGGGGGCATGTCTGAGAGAAGGTCACGACCCAGGAAGACTTCTAATCTCCATCTCTATTGATCTGACTCCATGCGCGAGGGAATAATAGATATATATATATATTCATATATATAATAATATAATATTATTATTATATTATATATATATATATATATATATAATATAATAATAAAAAATAATAGAGGGATCCGGGCTTGCTGTCCAACTGGCGCAACTGTTAAACTCAGACACTGACGATGACGAATTTGATGGGTTTGTGGAAGAGGAATGAAATGAAAATGTGAGTTTATTGTTTTATATTGTTACAGTTGAGCAATGATGAGAGTTATTGTGGACGAGTTGAATCAAGTTTGACTTATCTGGCTTTTGTTTCACTTGATGCTCCTTATAATCTGGTGCGCCTTATGTATGGGTGGCAGCCGTTCATTTATCATTCGTTGATATTGCGCCTCGTAATTCAGTGCGCCTTGTGTTGTTTTTTTTTTTTTTTTGCAACACAATTTGGGAATGCAGTTAGCTACATTCTGTTAAATCAAGGCCAACTTTACATGAAATATTGACTTTCCATTTGATCTGTTTTGATATTTCTAGCTTAACATCAAGATTTAGTTATGTGAAATGTTTTTTTTTGTTTGTTTTATTGTGGTTCCTTTAATTTAACAAGTGCTGTCAGCAAAATACATTAGCTTAACACAATAAAATAAGCAGCAATAGTTACATTAAAGTACGATAAAGGTAAAAATATAATGACCTGCCTTGCATTCCACTCTGAGGTTGTTAATGAACTCAAAGATGTACAACTTTCTCAATGTACACAAAAGGCCTATTTTTCTCAAATATTGTTCACAAATCTGACTAAATCTGTGTTAGTGAGCACTTCTTCTTTGCCGAGATAATCCATTCCCCTCACAGGTGTGGCATGTCAAGATGCTGATGAGATAGCATGACTATTGCTTTGGTGTGCTTTAGGCTGGACACAATAAAATGATTAAATCATTTACCTCATGCAATGCAACACATCTTCGTATAGAGTAGATCAGGTTGTTGAGTGTCACATGTGGAATGTTGATCCACTCTTATGCAATGGCTGTGAGAAGTTGCTGGATATTGGCAGGAACTAAAACATGCTGCGTATACCCAGATTAAGAACATCTCAAACACACTTAATGTGGGATACAGCTGGTGAGTATGCTGCCTGTGCAAGAACTGAGATGTTTTCAGCTTGCAGGAATTGTCCCCAGTTGGATTACTTCTTGGATGATGATATTGATTTCAAACTTTTTTTTTTTTTCAAATAGGCTATAATTTTAAATCTAGTCAACATAGAAATCTGAAACTTGATCCCCTATGTAATTTTTCCCCAGCATTAGTTCACATAGAATGAGCTAATAAAAAAGGAATTACATGAAACATCTATTTTATTGGAAATACTACACCAGAACCTTTAAAATCGTGGATGATGTTTGGAGAATATCCTTATTGTTCCCTTAGTACACTGCTCACCAAGTAACTAGCCAAACAACCCCACCTCTATCATTATCACCCAGACCGCAACTCCACCACCACCTGATTCTGACATAGTAGAGAAAAAAATCATGCACGTCATAATTCGGGAACTTTTGGCACCAGAAATGTTGTGTAATTTTCCATTTGCTGCTGGTCTCATACGAAGGATTCTAATCAATGGGTTTAGGTGTCTTCCCCTGACAACTAAGTATACTGTATTACAGAATCCCCGATTACATGGGTACAAGTTTTCCGGCATGTGCCGGAAGCTCTGGTTTTTCAGGCATGAATTTAATAATTTTTCCAAATCGTGTAAATCCGTTGAGATTCCTTTTTTTTGGGGGGGGCGGTGGTATCGTGGTATGTTCGTCTTGGTGGCTGCGTAGGCGGTTTGCTATACGGGCTCGTTTTGCTGTACTGCACGCATACACGACGGTGTATTATTTCTTGTGGTGTGATTTTCACACTAGAAATCATACCATCGGTAATTTGATCTACCACGCTTACTTCCACAGGCCGTATGGCTGTGATAAACACGCTAGAGTTAGGCAGTGCCATCGCTGTTCATTCCATGAAAACACATAAGCATGTTGCGCGGCAGAAAAAAAAATAGTAGTTGTTCTCAGTGTCTGCCTATTCTTTGGTAGTAATGGTTACAATGGTGTTTTTGATTGGCTCACTCGGATTTCCCAGCCAACGAAATCACAGCTATTAAAAGCGCGTTGTTTTCGTTAGCAACACTTGACATTATGGAGAAACACTGTTGTCAACTTTGAAGCTGTGGCATGATCAAAACTGTTTTAAGGAAAACAAGGATGAAAAGCACAGATCTCAAAGTCTCAACAGAAATGAAGAAAGCATGCATCAGCGCTTTCACCACATACAAGAAACATATAAAACAACTAAAAGAAGAAAAGCAAAAAAAAGCATGAAGAAGAACTGCAGACATCGGTACAGTTATTGATATTAGAGAAAGCAAAGAGAGTTGCAAAATTAATGAGGCTTAAAAACCAAACCCAGAAAAGAAAGATAACTCGCAGCTCTGCTGGTGATTCACATCACTGGAAAAGAGTCAAGACAAAGCTATAATAATTTTGTGACAGATATTTTGTGAGACTATAACTGTCATCACAAAAATGTAATATTTTGACGAGACTATTACATGGAAGTATTTAGCGATCTGAAATATATGCTCTGAAGTAAATAGATGAAATTGTCTTCATGTTTATTTTTGTGTGTTGATATAACTGAATATAAATTCTTTGGAGAATTCATTAAGAGTCATCACAAGTGTTGCAATTTATCATGTCTTTATTGATTTGATTACCTATCAAATAAAAATTAATTTAAAAATTGCAATTTTTTTTCATTTTTACAGTTTGGTTATTTATAGTCGGTAATGGATAAAAAAAACAAACAGCATTATTTGTTATTATGATCAGGCATATTTTTGGTCTAAGGAAAAACTTCAACTATATGTGAGATTTATTAGGAACCTACCTGACTCCTTACTCAAATTTCGTGGTGCACACTATATACATTTAAAAAAATGTTGTTCAGAAAGAGGTCAGTTGGTAGTTGTTAGATTGTTCGACAAAATATGTCCTGTAATTTAAAAAAATCTTTATTTTGCATCAATATATATATATATATATATATATATATATAAAATCTGCATATATGTATATATCTGTATATATATATATATATATATATATATATATATATATATATATATATATATATATATATATATATATATATATATATATATATATATATATATATATATATATACAATCTGAAAATTCATATATATATATATATATATATATATATATATATATATATATATATATGTATATAAAATATATGAGTCGGCCTCCGTCAGTCGTTGCCGACTATGGATTTCGCGCGTTAGAGATTAGAGAGTCAAATTTTATTGCCACTTCTGACTGTGGCTGGCAAGACCAATGCGGGAGTGGCAATCACGAGTGCATCTGGAGCAGATATATATGAATTTGAAACATATGAATTTGAATTTGAATTTGAAACATATGAATTTGCAGATTGTACATTACTGTAAATGATGGTAAAAGATTGCGTGAGAGACAACCATTTTAACTTGTGATTTAAATTCTTTTCCGAGCCCAAGGGGGGTGGTAGCCCCCCCCCAAGCCCCTACCATGGCTAGGCTATGCCCGTCTCATGTTTTTCAAAATTTCCAACTTGCACCCATAGAATTAGTGTTAGCATTAAAAAAATAAATAATAATAATATAATACTGTATAGTAACGTGGACTCTGAGGGCAGTGGTGGCCTGGTGGTAAAGGGCGCTGGATTGCTGACCTTAAGGTTGGGGGTGTGAGTCCCACTCTCCTCAAGACTGTCACTGTCCACCCAGTGCAGTTAACTGGGTTATCAAAGGCCGGCCATATCGCTCACTGTCTATTGTGAGAAATTCATGTAAAAGAACTATTGCTGACTTTCGTAAAGAGTAGCTGCATAGCCGTCAGCGTGTTTCTGTCCCTTGCTAAAGGGTTGTGTCAGGAAGGGCATCCGACGTAAAAACCTATGCCAAATCAAACGTGCGAATTAGATGATTTGATGTGGCGACCCCTGAAAAAGAGAAAAAGCTGAAAGGAAAAGAAGAAGAACAAGAAGCAAAATGGACTCTGCTTTGCGCCGTCATACCAAGCTAATTTTCAAACTGCTTTCATACCAAGGAACAAATTCTATTTCATTGAATTCTCTTTTATGTTTTCATCTCATTCCAGTCATAAAAGTCCTTGTCTGAGACACTCCCTACTGTTTGTGCATATACTTAAGCTTTTTATCACTGCATGTTCAAAAACATGCCACCACATTTGGTACCTGCCTCTGTAAATAGAAGAGTGCGGCCTTTTCTGATTTACACCTCAGCAGCACTTGAGGCATTTTTAGACATTTCCAAAACAGCGGGCTTCACTATAGACTTGTCGATCAGTTGAGATTGAAATTGAATTCTAGCTCTCATTTAATTTGTCCTATAGTGACTGTGCTGGAGCACATTACTGCAAAAGTGGCACGAATGCACACTCAAGTGTGTCTCTAGCCAGATATGACACACTGCAGATATGACAACATAGCCTTTTCCAGCCCCCCAGAGGTGCCAAAAATGATAAATTACCCCTCAGCCTTTTCACGTCGTTGGCTGAGGGGCAATCCAAGCTATTTGTTCTATCCAGATATCCTGTTGGTAAACACAACAGCAGTGCGGTGTGTGGGTAGGTGGGCTTTTGAGTCATGAGACTGTGCGCATCTGTGCTACGGGTTGGTGGATATAAGTACGGGTCAGTGGGTGAGCAATTGAGCATGTTAATGGGTTTGTGTGTGTGTGTGCGTGCTTGAGTGAAAAAAGCTTGTACAATATATCGCCTGAGGTGTTCTGTTTAATTTGCTCATCATGGGTCCTGTCTGTTATAGTTCTGAGGTCAGTTGGTTACACCGTCCCCGGTGGAAATGTCTCTCTGTTGATGGTCAGCGCTGAGCAGTCTCTGAAAGTTGGTTATGGCTCTATTGGTTGTGGGTTTGATTGCAAATAATTTTGTGCCCCAGGCGGGGCTTTTACACTGCA
>CM045742.1:33722500-33787500 GCA_024760905.1 Plotosus lineatus | reverse complement strand
GATTAGCCTGCAGCAATCTGAAAATCTGATTGTTTTAAGATTTATTTAAGAAACCTCATCTTGGAAAGAAACATTTTTTAAACAAAGGCTTTTGTCTTCTGCAGAGCCAACATGAAATATGGTTGTGCTGTTTCCTCTGTGTCTCACTTGCACTTCCACCCAAGCACAACTGCCATTAAGATAATGAAAATGGCTTTTCTAGACCCATTTATATATCAATGTTGTTTATATGAACCCTCACTGAGATAAAGACAAGATGATTGTTACAATTGTATAGCTATAAAATCGAAGAGATGCCCCCAGGGAAATGGAACATTACATTAAGCAGTGAACAGAGCACAATGGTTTGGAGATACTTTATTTCAAACACACACCTAAACGCACAAAAACTAACATTGGTAGAAAGTGTGGTGAAATTCATGTCTGTGCAAGACAAGGTGGTAGGAGTTTAATTAAGGCGGTTGCATACTTTAAACAATAACTAAATAAGGGAAGGAAGTAAAAGCCAAACACACATTTTCAATATTTGCATATGAACATATTTGCATACGAACAAAACTCCTAAAAGAGAACAAATGCGGGGGGGCGGGGGGGGGCGGGGGGTCACGCATGCGTCTGTATGTGTGTGTATTTATATTTTATTTACATCTTATTTATCATTTTTTAATGTTTTATTATTATTAAAAGCACTTAGACCATTGAATATGTATTTATTGAAATTATATACACTTATACGTATACGTCAGTTGGGGGATTGGTGGGGGTTGATCCTACTTCGCGGAATTCGGTGGTCGCGGGGGGGGGGGGGGGGTATCTCGGTTCCAGTTAACCGCGGAAAGTGAGGGATCCCCATCTTTTTGGTACGAAAAGGGTTCATTGTAAAGTGAATGGTACGAGCCTTCTGAGTTTCCAGTAGGGAAACCCTTGAATATGCAACCTTTATTAGTATGTCCTTTATTAGTATGTCCAGAGGGAGAAGACCTTAAGGGTATGAATCGGCTCTGGTTTAACCATAGCTTCTCGACAAGCTTGAATTATATTGTTCCAGATTGTTCTGCAAAGTTATCATACAGATGTTTTACTGTGAGCAGCTGTTTCCATGAAATATACTGTGCTGATCTAGAGATGGTTTCTGAATTTTTGTTGCTGTAGAACATTCTCATTATTCTATGGGAATGCTAGACTCATTCGTGTATATCCAGTTTTTGAAAACTTGTATGGCCTTGCTCTTTATTAAGAAGAAATATGTGTGTATGTGTGTGTGGGGGGGTGTATTAATTTATTTTGTAATGCTAACATTTGCAGGCTAACAGTATAGCTGGTGAGGAGGAGTTGTGACATTTGATGTCGAGCAACTCACAAATAAAAGTCTCAGTATTGCTTAAAATATGGCCTGGCTTGGCCAAACCATCCTTCTGAGTACAGTACATTGTCCTGAATGGTAAAGGAATTAATATTAGAATTGTTCAGTCCAATACATTGGCAGAAGGTTTGAATTTGTTCAATCAAGCTCACTCCTACAGAAGATTTATTTGAAACCCGCATGCTCCCAGAGAAAGTATGACCAAACCTACCAAATTTGGTAAAGGTTTGCCTTAACTTGCTTGTTCTGATTGATCAGTCCTGACTGCACTCACTCCAAGTGCACAAACATCTGGAAGATAGCTTGACCAGACCAGTCGGCTTTGGTATATAGTTGGATTAAATGTTATCCTGCAATGACAATAGTAATTGGCAGCTGTTTACTATATTTGCGGTAATTGATTCTGTTTTTCAGTATATCAATTAGAAATTTGTTCCAATGCTGCTATGTTCTGGGAAAATCTGTTGATGGTGATGATGATGATGATGATGATGATGATGATGATGATGATGATGATGATAAATGTACGACAGTGCCACACAAGCATCATGCACTACCCAGCCAAAGTAAAAGTCACTCCTCGCACTTAAATAAACAAATAAACAATATTTACAGTATTTGATTGGATGAATATTGTCGTAATTAATATCTGGCAGCTAGTTAAAAATCTAATCTTCACTGATACCGTCAGTAGCTTCTCATTTCTCAACCAAGCCAGATGATGTATCCCATCCAATTTTAAAATGAACAAATCATTGTTCTGCATCGCAGAACTCACAGGATGAGGTCAAAAGCACTGTATGGCCAATTGTTAGCGAGGCCGTTTGGAAGAAAATGTTTCAATTTGCTAAGGAGCATTAAAACTGTGGAGCACTGGTAAACAGTTATGTGGTCTGATGAACAAAGATTTTTCCTATTCCAGAATGAAGCGTGTGTCAGGGTGAGAAGAAATGCACATGGTATGATATTCGGTTCAGTTAATATGGTTATGTGCCAATAAAATGAAATCAGATGGCTGTTGAATGTACTGATTGACCAGATTATCCCATCTATGGAAGGTTTTTTTTTTTTTATCTTTCTTGATGGAATGGACAATTTCCAGTATGACAATACAAGGCTTCATTATGCTCAAATAGTGAATAAGTGGTCAAGGGAGGAGGATGAATCATTTTGACGCATGAACTGGCATCAAGCTCTGACCTTAACCTCAATGAAAGTATGTGGGATATGCTGGAGAAGACTTTATGGAGTAGGCTGACTCTCCTGGCATCAGTTCGAAGACATGTCAGTAAAAAGTAATGAGACGATGTAAGGAAATATACTCACTTCCAATGATTACACAACACTTGGAATAACTTGTTTAATATTTTATCTCTAAATGGTCAAATTAATTATTAAAATAATTTCCCTATTTCACTGTATAGAGGGATCCCTCACTACTTCGTGCTTCAATTCATGTGGCTTCAGTGCATTGCAATTTTTTTTTTTAATATTCATCGAATTAAAAAATAAGGAAATTAAGGAAGAATGGGGGGAAAAGTTAAGGAAAATGCCACAAAAATAAGGCCAATTATGCAAAAAAAAAACCCCACAAAACCCTAAAAATACACAAAACAAAAAACAACCCAAAATCTCACATCAAAAATACTTACATTTTTGTGAGGTGCGCATCTGAGTGCGTGCACGTGCGTCTGCATGCATGCATGCTCGCTCGTCTGTATGTGTGTGTATTTATATTTTATTTACATACACTTATGCATTATTTTTTAATGTTTAATTGTTATGATAAGCATTTATAGTATTGACTATGTATTTATTGATATTATATACAGTAAAACCTCCGCTGACGAACGCTTAAGCTCACGAACTTTTCGCCTCAAGAACATTAAATTTGCGAGCATATTGTCTCTGCTGACGAACTAGTTTTCGGCGGACGAATCAAACCACGCGATCGAACAGCGCCACCCTGGCGACCACGAGAAGCTGGCCTTGCGCTCACGGCGTCACAGTTCATCACCCCCTTTCTTTGAATGCGGAAGTGGTTTGTGTTTGATAGACATTTTGGACCATATTGAGTGTACTTTTGCTATTATGGGACCGAAAAAGACCCCACCACAGGCGGAGATCATTGAAAAACACGAACGAGGTGTGCGTTTGTGTGACTCAGCGTCCCAGTACCAGTACGCTAAGTCTACCATTGCTCCCAGCCTTAAGAACAAGGAAGCTATTAAGGGTGCGTGTGTGGCTAAGGGTGTTTCCAAACAGTAGGCGTTTCCAAACTCTCCTTCCAAACAGTAACGCCCGCCCTCCCTCCTCCTCCCACTCCATTCCATCAAGCCGTCAACTACCATCACAAAGGTAAATAAAACGACTTTATTATACAGTACAGTTTATTTCTTTAATTACAATACAATAGACATTTATTATACATAAAATAAGGTATATTGTTGTGTAGTTTTAAGGCTTATTTAGTAGAAAATTATGTTTTATGGGGACCTGGGAACGGATTATTCTCATTTTAATGGTTTCTTATGGGAAATAAATGTTCGGAAGACGAACTTTTCGCCTCACACACACTTTCTGGGAACCAATTATGTTCGTGAGCAGAGGTATCACTGTACATGTATATACACATCAGTCAGGGAGGCTGGGGGGTTGATCCTACTTCACCGAATTTGGTGGTCGCGGGGGGATCTCGATCCCAATTAACCGCGGAAAGTAAGGGATCCTTATATATCACCAGTGTTAATCAACAACACCCCAAAATCTTTGTGCCAAAATATTGTAACTTTAAACAGAACTTAGGCATCCCTTCTTACCAAAATCAAAACAAAATGTTCATATCAAAAACAACGTCCATCATGGAATATGCCCCCCCTTTCCCCTTCCCATTTGAGTTAAAACAGGCTGTAATGGATCTGCACACGGATCCAACATGCCTCCGTATGTTGTACTATGGGATGTTTCTCCACTCCTCCTGCTGTGGTGCTGGTACTCCGTCTGACACTCGGCGTCCAAGCTGAACCCACAAGTGTTTGATGGGTGACAAATCAGGTGAATACACGGGCCAGGGAAGGACATTAAATGCCTGCTGTTGCAGATAACCGATCATTACTCATCATCAGACAGTTAAGGCATGGTCAAGATTTCACTGCAGAATGCTATGCATTTTTGCTGAGCTTTATGTAGGCAATATGACTCAATAAATGCACCCAATGCTGATTATTGAGGCCCCCAAACAAACTTGGAGCAGTAAAAGCGTCTCGATCCAGAGCTCAAGCTCAGTGAAGTGTGACGTTGAGTGCTGCTACTGGAAATTAATCATTGATGTGTTTAGGCTTATTGAAATACCAGTACTCATGCTCAGATTGGATCATTCCAAAATTATTACAAATAAAATTATCTTGCATTTTCATTGGCCGTGAGTGTAAATGCTGTGGCGCTGCTTTTGGGTCGTCAAAAGTATGCATGCCATAATCAATTTTAAATGTGATCCAATTAAATATCAGACTCTGAAACCTTTTCGGCCTGGAAGTGTATGTGATGCAGTTTCAATGAATATGAAAGTTCTTTTGACCCCAGTCTCCAGCTGTGCATTTGGAACCTGGGCCTTCAGTGCGACTTAACGAACCTAATCCACCTCCTAATACCTCCTTTATCACATCGGAATTAAATAAACCATTAATAATATACAGAAACACAAAATAACAAGGCGAAGCAGTGCAGATACACAGAGAGAGAGAGAGAGAGAGAGAGAGAGAGAGAGAGAGATTTTGCACATTTCTGCGAGTAACCCCAAGCATTACATAGCTTTCACTGACTTTTAATGGTGTAAGCTGCAAGGAAATTTGGTGCCCATCCAAATGTAACAAATGTAAACTTTAACTCCTCGACCTCTTCTTACAATATCTAGGTTTTCTGGAAAAGTCTGCCTTGAAAATGGATTTTTAAGAATGTCTGACACAAGTCAATTTCTCCTCCTACGTTAGTCTTTGTGTGCATAAAAAAAAAAAAAATCAAACTTAATCGTATCATGTGCAGGTCACCACACACCATTCAGCTAGTTTTGTTGTTATCAGTCACTCAGACGACGGAAAAATGCTGATGGTATTGTAGACCAGTTAACTGGCCCTATGAGATGAATCTGAAATCTGATTGGTTAAAGAAACAACCCAATTGCTCAAAACAGTTTAAGTGATATCGGTCAGCATTGCTGATTCTGAAGGATCTGGGCAGGTAAGATTGACATGGCAACACATAGAAGCTGAAATCTGGTCTCCCAAGTGGCGCATCGACAAAGTGTGTGACTATTAACCCAGAGATTGCAAGTTCAAATTCAGTTTAATGCCACAGCCATCCATGGCTCGGAGTCCATGGGAGCTAATTGGCCGAGCTCCCATGAGAGGGGAGTTGGATATGACCAAATTAGGGGGGAAAATCCGGGGGGAAAAATTGATTGTTCTATAACTAACACGTTTGTGAGGAAGTCATTTTCTGCTGTCAGGGTGATTGAGAATGAGTTAATAAGAGCGAGTGATCAATAGGAATCAACCTGCCTACTTCTCTTTCTCTTCCAAACTGTCTTCATGATTCTCCATTACACAAAAGGAGTCCGCGTCGCACACTCGTCACACTTAACGCAGGTCCAGCTCCGTTTCCATGGAGAGCGTGTGGTTTCCACGGCACTGGGGTAAGAGATCTTGCATGAACGTAGGTGTATTGGATTGCATGAATGTGGAGCATGCAGGAGCCACAGGGATCTGAGCTGACCCCCTGCACTCATGAATGCACAAAGAGTCACAAAAGACCTCAAGCGCCATTGTGTATCCTACAGCAAGTTGCACTCAACTATTTGACATGATTTACTTCAAGGACTTTGAACAGCGTTTTACAAAGGAACTTCACTTTCTGCCCAGTCTTCCTGTAGAGGTGTTAGAATGCTTATGACTCATAGTTTTCATATGTGTGTGTGATGTGTGTGTGTGTGTGTGTGTGTGTGTGCTACATGTCCTACATATACTGCGTGGTAACAGCACCATCTGATTGGAATCTAATCTCTTATATATATAAAACAGCATTCCATGTGGATAATGCTTAAATCAAAACAATGGAGACTCATAATGTATCACTGTCATTTGGAGCAAGTGCATTATTATTGTCATGCTTTAATAAGGAAAAAAATATTTATAAATCCTGTTTTCATTTTTTTGGGTTGTATTTCTGTGCATTACCATATATTCTGGACTATAAGTTGCACTTTTTTCATACTATTGCTGAAGGTGCGACTAATACTCCAGAGCGACTTATATGTGAAATTTCACGTTTGTTATTTTTACACTCACAACCACAAGAGGGCACTCTAAGCTTGGGTACCAGTACCTGCTCATATATACATACATACATACAAATATTTATATAGCGCTAATTCTGGCACATGCCACTCAAAAGTGCTGGGGGTGAGTCTGCGAACTTATTGATAGGCATGGTAGGCAAGTGTGAACAGATGTGTTTTAAGTTGTGACTTGAACGTGTTTATGTTCACTTGGGATCTGACATGGATCAGTAGATTGTTCCACAGTATTGGACCCGCTTTCTTAAATGAACGGTCCCCAAATGTGTGCGTTCGGGTGGCTGGTATCTCCAGGAGATTCTTTGAGTTTGATCGAAGAGATCTGAGTGGCTGGTACTCTCGAAGAAGATTGGCGAGGTAGTTGGGAGCAAGGCCTTTCATGCACTTGAATACAAGGAGCATTATCTTATACTGAATCCTGTATCTGACTGGCAGCCAGTGTAAGCTGTGTAGTACAGGAGTAATGTGATCATACTTCTGGTGACGTGTGATGACCCTCGCTGCAGTGTTCTGCACACGTTGAAGCTTGTCAAGTAAATACTTGGATGTTCCAAATAGCAGAGAATTGCAATAGTCGAGTCTCGACGTGATGAACGCTTGGACGAAAGCTGAAGTGGACTTCACATCAAGATATCGCCTGATATTGCTGATGTTGTGAATGTGATAATATGCACTCTTGCAGACACTGTTGATGTGGGATTCCATACTTCTTTGCTCACAGAGATCACACAATCACCAATGCGGAACTCTGGAATGGTGAGAGAATCTCAAATTCGTTTTGAACTGAAAACTAGAAGCTCAGTTTTGTCGTCATTCAGCTTCAGAAAGTTGGAGGACATCCACGCCTCGATGCTACTGACACACTGTTGAACTAATTCAAAAGTGCGCTTGACTGATGACTGGTCGAGTGGTTTAAATGTCATGTAGATTTGTGTATCATCCGCATAAAGGTCAGGTCCAATTGGAATGATCTCACAATAGCACCAAGACGGGAAGTGTAGATAGTAAAGAGGAGCGGACCTACTACGGAGCCCTGAGGGACTCCATATGTTAGGTCTTTGGCATTTGACATATGTACATCTATCATGACGGACTGTTGTCTGCCCGATATGTATGACTTCAACCATTTCAAAGCTCTTCCATTGATACCACAAATACATTCCAAAGTTGAGAGGAGTATCTTGTGTTCAATGGTATCAAATGCAGCTGAGAGATCTAGGAGAACGAGGATAGCATCTCCGTTTTCATCTACTCCTTTGAGAAGATCATTTTGAACTTTTGTCAGAGCTGTTTCCGTGCTGTGGAAGTTACGATAAGCAGACTGAAATTCCTCCTGGCAATCATTGAGGGAAAGGTGGTCCTTGAGTCGTGTTACAACTGCTCGCTCTATCAGCTTTGAGACAAATGTGAGATTGGAAATGGGTCTGTAGTTTTTAATCTGTTCAGGATCTAAGTTCTTCTTCTTCTGGAGGAGAGGAGTGATGACTGCACACTTCAGGTTGTTTAGCATGACACCTTCGCTGAGAGACGCATTGATTATGTGCGTCAGCATTGGAGTGACGAGTGTAAGGTTTTCTTCAGGAGTCATGTTGGAATAGGATCTAGTTTGAAGGATTTGGGTGGTGAATTAATGACAATTTTGGAAACTTCTTCTTCTGTGACTGGTCTGAAGTACATAAGAGGTTGAGATACTGTATATGGTGAAATAGTGGTTGGTTAAGACATTGCGCTACAGTCAGCGATTGTCTTATCCCTGCTATTTTATCAGTGAAGAATGTGGAGAACCGATTTGCAAGTTCATCCACAGATGAATGGGAAGGAAGTGCTACACATTTTTGCTTAAACAAGAGTTTATTAGCAATTGTGAATACTTCCTTCTGCCCATCAGCTGTTTCCAATGCTTGCTTAATCGCTCATCCACCACCGAAGAAATGTTCCCAAACCGAAAATCCTATTCTACAGAGTACAAGCTGCAAGTAGTGAAATATGCAGCAGAAAATGGTATTCAAGCAGCAGAAATAAAATTTGGAGTGAACAAGAAACCTGTGAGGGACTGGAGAAAAGTGGAGATTATTATTACTGCAATGAAGAAAACAAAAAAGCTAATTGTGGGCTAAAAGCTAGATGGCTATAGCTAGAGGAATGCGCTCCCACATGAGGGTGTGAGCAATGTGATGCAGGAAGAGGCTTGTCAACAGTGCAATTGCCTTTCCACGTCCAGGTAGTTGTCAAGGAGATGAATAGAAAGGACTTTGCGTGAGGACTTTCTTGGTGTTAGTTTAATTTATGTCTTCGTATGTACTGAACTCTGAATGGGTTTAAAACATGTCATTAATCTATATAGCACTTGGCTATGTTTGGAGTATTGTAGCACTGAGTACAGTGTAGGTGCTGGGGTCGGGAACCTTTTTGACTGAGAGAGCCAAAAATAAATAAATAAAATCAAATCCTGTGAAAGCCAAATATATTTTTTAATACTGAGACCAACAATTTTAGAATATAATACAACTCTGAATTTATTTTAAACAACATTGTTATAACGAAGTTATTTATTAATAAGAAAGTACTTCTTACTATTAATGCGACTTCTGGTGCTGCATGGTTTTGCTGATGGCTTTATAGTGTGGTTGATACGGGGTGAGGTTCAGCTTCATGCAGGGGTTTCGGCTTCCATCTATTACACGTGACCGCAGCTTGGTCTTGATGCTTTTCAGGTGTGAGAAGGAGGTCAATACGACAGGACTCGCACGCTGCAGTGTTTATGTGACAGGAAGCACGTCCCAAGGCAATCAGCTGGTCTGCGGGTTGAAGTTTTTTCATTCTGTCCATTTGTGTTTTGCTTGCCAGCTCTGCTTGGTATCTTGCACATGAGCTGATCAAAACGAGGGAAATTGACCTCTTTACCCAAAAATAATTGCCGCAAGATGTTGCATATAATCCAATAAAATTAGAGTTCCAAGGTTTTGGCCCCACCCACACACTGGAGCACAGAAAGGATTGGCTCGCTGCTGCGTGCCACAGCGACAAGTGGCATTGAAAATCGATGTATAGTTTGAAATGTGTGAGATTTATTTATGTTTTTGTTTTATTTGAAGGCTTTTTTCTGTATTTTTATTTGAAGGACAGTGAAATTATGTATTAGTTATTCTGTTAAGAAAGGCCACCTGATTTATCTGAGAGCCAGATGCAGTCATCAAAAGAGCCACGTCTGGCTCGCGATCCATAGGTTCCCGACCCCGGTGTAGTAGATAAAATATGTGGGGAAAAAAAACAAACAAACCTTTTTTAATTTGTGTCACCATCATATTTTGCTTGACCTGGGGTCGAGTCATGGGGCAGTGTGGGCCAGACATCCCTCTCTTCAGCTATTTTGTCTAGCCCTTCTCAGGGGACACCATGATGTTCCAAGACAAGCTGGGAGACATAGTCCCACCAGCATGTTCTCAATAGACCCCAGGGCTCGACTTTGTTGGATCTTATTGAGAAGTTAGGAAAAGAAACAACGGGAGATCAACAGGCGGATTGCTTCAGCCTCCGCTGTAAAACGGACCTTGTACCAGTCCGTCATGGTGAAGAGGGAGATGCGCTAAAAGATAAAGCTCTCAATTTACCAGTCGAGCGCCATTCCAACACTCATTTATAGTCACGAGCGTTGGGTAGTGACCAAAGAGCAGGATTGTGGATACGAGTGACTGAAATGAGCTTCCTTTGCCGGTTAGAGGGGCTCTCCATTAGAGACATAGTGAGAATGTCCTTTCCCTCAGCCATCCAAGAAGAGCTCAGAGTAGAACGAGCATAGAACGACTGCTTCTGTGTTAAGAGAAGCCAATTGAGGTGAAAAATTCATCATATTTTCAATATTATATCATCATAATGTCCACAGTGGACCAAATATAATACCTGTATCATTCCTCCCAGAGAGAGATCATATCTTCTGAGTGAGAGAGCTCACGTTTCAATCTGAACATTAAGCCGGAGTGAATTTACTAGCATCGGTGTGCCGAGTGGAGCTAATGTTACCCAGCTGCTTTCCACACGAGCGTTCTTTTCGGCTACAGCTTTCACCAGCTAACATTCCCGTGATTAATGAGATTTTTCCTGCAGCAGACAATGTTACAATTTCACCTGTAGTGTTTGCACAAGGGAATCTTTTTGTGTGTGTCTGGATCACCACAATTTCCATAATTAACCTGTCTCATGTTAAACATTCGTCACGGTGTATTAGGAGAGAAGACAGCGTGATGGATAAGACTGGATGGGAAGCTTCAGCTGCTGAATGAGAACTCATGATGGAAGATTGCCCTGGAAAAGCAGCGAGTCATATTTTTGGATGCAGGCCTGGTGTATCAGGACTAAATTACACCATCGGTGGGATTTGACGATTGGAGTTCGGTCTGGATTGGCCATGAATGGCTCTTTGAATAAGGCTTTTGTTTGAATGGGAAAAAACTCCACCGTTTAAAGTGCGAGATATTTTATTAGGATTATACGAGGTGATGAAAACAGACAATGTGACTAAGTATTTTCATCGTGGTCCATTTCCTTTAGGATTAGTCCCCACATTTTCATCATATTTTACAGCACACTGATATCCAAAACTGAGACTTATACCACTATAATAACCATTTTATAATAGCCCTTCTGCTCCTTCAGATGATTCAGAGCCCCTCTAGTCTGATTGTATTTGAAATTCGACTCTGTAAACCTCCAGATAGATTGATTCACTGAAAGTTTTATAAGACGACGACTCTAGAGGCATTGCTTAATGCATTAGCCTTATATCCCTACAGAAAAAGAAGCAATTACATTGGCCCACTTTCTCATATTCCATCATAAAGCTCTGTGAAATGTATGCAAATTTTCCCACAGACTTGAGACCTGCTCTCCAACTTATCAACAAACATGGCGAGCCACTGAACAGCATTGACACTGAAGATGTTTTTTCTCTCCTTGTTCTTCTTCTTCTTCTCCTTGTTTGTATGTCATCTGTGAAACTTGTCCTTGTCAATGAAGGAACATTGTGTGTGTGTGTGTGTGTGTGTGTGTGTGTGTGTGTGTGTGTGTGTGTGTGTGTGTGTGTGTGCGCGTGTGCGTGCGTGTGTGTGTGTGTGTGTGTGTGTGTCTTCTCACTTCATTAACTTGTTTTAGATATGCAGCCACATGCTCAATGCCTCAATAAGGAACGTCCTACTAACAGACTGGAAGACTTTTTTGGGAAGAGGGGCTGGGTTGTTTGTGGTATTGTGGTGTCGGCACGTTTTGTCTTTTTTTTTTTTTTTTTTTTTAACTCACCTACAGAAAACACAGTATTAGCATTAGTATTGACTAATTAATAACAAAAAATATCCAGGATCTAATTTTTTAACATTCCAGTGTATGGCGTGAGCACCACAGCACTTCTGTTTTATGGTGATGATAAATTTAATTCCCCCTCTACCTTCGACATGATATACAGTGTCTTTAAAAAAAATTGCTTTTAGCTGGTAGACACGGCTATATTTGTAAATTAAAAAAAAGGGGTGGGGGATAGTGGTTAGGGTGCTGCGCTCATGATCGGTAGGTTGTGAGTTCGAATCCCACTGAGACCCTCACTGTGCTAAGACCCCTGGGCAAGGTCTCAACCACAAGTGTGCCTCTGTTCACCCAGCAGTATAAATGGGTACCAGTGAAATATACTGGGAAGGTAACCTGCGATGGACTAGCGTCCCATCCAGAAGGAGTTGTACTCCTGGTAGCTTCACGCTACAGAAACCGGAGATGAGCACCGGCCTGATGAGCCACTATGGCTCGGGTGCAAAAGCCCAACAGACTTTACCTTTATCTTTTACAGAAAACACAGTATTAGGGACAATAAGTAGCCTGCAGCTATGTTCGTTGCACTGGAACCTGGATATAAGCTTTGGTCAGGTGTGCGTAATAACCCACTTTTATCACCGTAACTTTAATGATTCATCTTCAAGATCACGTCTGCCTTTGTTCAAAATGTAATGTTCAGTTGTGTCTATAATTTTAAAATACAGGAAATTATCTTCAAATCACTGTTGAAATACAAAGAAGGTTGATTATTTTCTACTCATCTGCTCTGTATCAGTTTCTTCATTCAGTATTATTCAGATTCTATCTTTTGATGTAATTGAGATAATACTGGATGGTATGGTTAGAACCTCCTGTAAAATTGATGTCCTTACTTCCTTTTCATCTTGGTCTGTCCAATTTTTTATGTTTCAAGCCAAAATTATATTCCTGAAAGTATTATTCGCCACGTCTGCTGATGATGTGACCAAGTTTACTACTGTAGTAATCATTTTGAACTTGGGTGGAATTCAAATCATGGCGAACACAGATGAACGCAGTGATTGAACACGTTCAGTAAAATGTGCCAGTGTAGTTATAATAAATATAAACACTTGGAATACTATTCACTCAATCAAATTAGACCAGGTATACATCCCAAAATAATGTTTCTGTTTATTAAAACAACTCATCATTTATGAAACATTGCTTTATAATAAATGGGTATTATCATGAAATAATTAAAGTATATTTTAAATAAATAAAACAATGAATAAATGCATTTAATAAATTCAAATGAGAAATAAAATCATTGTGTGTCAACATTTTCAGCACTATAAAATTTTTTAAATTATATATATATATATATATATATATATATATATATATATATATATATATATATATATATATATATATATATATGTGTGTGTGTGTGTGGGTGTGTGTATATACAGAGATCCCTCGATACTTCGTGCTTCAATTCATGCGGCTTCAGTGCATCGCTCTTTTTTTTTTTTTTTTTTTTTTTTTAATATTCATCGAATTCAAAAATAAGAAAATTAAGGAACAATAGCGGGAAAACTTAAGGAAAATGCCGCAAAACAAGGCCAATTATGCAAAAAACAACAACAACAACAACAAACAAACAAACAAACAAAAAAAACAACCCCAAACTCCCCAACAAAACGACTTACATTTTTAAGTGAGGTGCGCATCTGAGTGCGCACGTGCGTCTGTATGTGTGTGTATTTTTATTTTTATTTACATCTTATGCCTTATTTTTTTCCCCTGGATCCCTCACTTTCTGTGGTTAATTTGAACCAAGATCCCCCCGCGACCGCCGAATTCCGTGAAGTAGTATCGACTCCTTCTGACTGACGTATACGTACATGTATATGTGTATATAATATCAATAAATACAAATTCAACACTATAAATGCTTATAATATCAATTAAACATTCAAACATCATGCATAAGATGTAAATAAAATATAAATACACACACATACAGACACGCGTGTGCGCACAGATGCCAATACATCAATAGAAAATCAATACAGTTGGAATAAATTTTAACCTCAAATAAAATATGCATCACATGTTTGTGTAAAGAATGCTGATATGAGCTATAAAACACAATACATTGTCTGAAAAAAAAAACGTTATTTATTTTAAAAGGTAATGGAAGTACTAAAATAGAAAGAAACATGATATGGGATGCATTACACCACACATTCAGCACCTAACTGTGTGAAAGTCATGTCATTGGCTTTTCGCTTTGGTATTGATTTGATGTCTGCTGTCAATCAATTGATGAACAATATACTCTTTCGAGTTCATTTCTATTTGTAAATCTGACTCTAAAAAAGTCAGTGCCTGATCAGCTATCAACCTCACCACATGTCACCGATGCAGTGGCGGTATAAATGCTGGACTCAAGCAGAAATAAGAGACGGGTAAATTCCTGTGGAAATGACTTTACATCGATGTAGATGCCTAAATAAATAATTTACACAATACATTTCTTAACTGGAATGATGAGGTGCCTAGATACTGCCATGTCTGATTAATAGCCAGATGAAACTGAGTCTACTAGAAACAAGAAGATTTCCTTCTTATCACGTTTTTTTTTTTTCTCTTTTTTTCACTTCTCTAATGGCATTTCACATTTACCAAGCCGCACTGGAATAATTACGGAGTTCCGTACTGCTGAATTATTCTTTCTGACACCTATCCCGAGTACATTTCAACAAATTCCACGTTGACTTCTAATGTTCGGGTGGAACAGATACCGTTTGATGTTTTATGTTCTCTGCTGGACTCAGTGAGATTTTAGTACTGTATATTATTATATAAAAAAAAAGATTCTTGCTGCAAGCCATAAATAAAGGGACTATGCTTGGGGTCTTTTTTTTAATTCACTGGTAAAGAGAAAGCTTTCTTTTTTTTTCCTAATGGCAAAACAAAATGGTATGGTAATTATCTCTTCCAGGCATAGTATTATTTATTTATCTACATGCTGCATGGATCTTCTAATTATGTCTCTCTCTCTCTCTCTCTCTCTCTCTCTCTCTCTCTCTCTCTCTCTGTCCTGTTCTCTTGGGATTGTCCATCCAGGTCAAGTGGGTTTACTTGTTCAAAGTTAATGGCTCTGAAAGGAACTTTTCTTTTTATTAACTGTTCAATATAGACCTTATATGATTAATCTCTGTGGTTACAAAAACACACTCACACAAACTATGAACAGTGAAATTGACCTCCGCATTTAACCAATCCTTACCAACAGTAAGGAATGCAAAGGGGGCAGTTCTGGCCTGGTGGTAAAAAGGTGCTGGATCGCTGATCCTAGGGTTGGGGGTTCGAGTTCCACTCTCCACAAGGTTGTCACTGCCCCCCAGTGCAGCTAACTGGGTTATCAAAGGCCGGCCATGTTTCTCACTGTCTATGGTGAGAGGTTCATTTAAAAGAACCATTGCTGACTTTTGTCCAGAGTAGCTGCATAGGCGTCAGCACGTTTCTGCCCCTTGCTAAAGATTGTGTCAGGAAGGGCATCCGACGTAAAAACCTCTGCCAAATCAAACATGCGAATCACAGATTCGCTGTGGCGACCCCTGAGAAAAAGGGAACAGCACACAACCAATAAACACCGGAACAATAGGCAGCAAACTTGTGTCGTGAGGGAATGCTAACTAACTGGGAGTTAAGTACAAAATATTGCCCAAAGGCACTTGATCCATGGATGTTTTCTGCCAATTCAGGGAATTGAACTGGAAACCTTTCAGCCATCAGCAGTCATGAAGTCGTCTTCCAAATGGATATTGTTATTGTTCCTTTTGATTAGAAGGTTGTTTGTTGCCATGCTAGCTTTGCTAAGTGTTGATGTATGGTTACCATGTAAGAGACACAAGTGATCTTCCAACAGTCATGATGGACAGTGTTTTTGCTTTATACGCCATAAGGTCAAAAGTTTGTGTACACCTTACCATCATACCTGTGCTTGTTTTCCATCCTATTCCAGACCCCTCCCACCCCTCCCACCCCTCCCGTATAATAACCTCCACTGTTCCTGCAAGAGTTTCCATTAGATTTTATGGCAGGGCTTTGTAGATTCAAACACACTTTTATTATTATTATTTTTTTAAACAAAGCACTGATGTCTGGTATGTAAACAGTGTTCCAGTTCATCCACTGGTTAATTTTGGTCATGGAGATGTTCCATCCTGCAGCTTGATATCCAACCAAAATTTTTTAGATGAGCGAGAACATCTAGATCAGGGGTCTCAAACTCATTCCACAAAGGGCTGCAGTGGCTGCAGGTTTTTGCTTCAACCAAGCAGCAGCAGACCAATCGCGGTACACAGCACACAGATTGACCAATCGACTGCCTGAAGACTCAAATCAGTTTTTTTTTTTAAATGAGTCATGTCAAGTGTGCTGCTGCTTGGTTGAAACAAAACCCTGCAGCCACTGCAGCCCTCTGTGGAATGAGTTTGAGACCCCTGAGCTAGAGCAATGATTAGATGGTCAGTTGAGTGTGATTAGGGTTCAGGAATATATATTTTGAGGAACAATGTTGGTGACCCCTGGTGTCATTTAACTCATAAATTGGCAAACTTTGTCTGAGCTTTATGCACAGGAGCATTGTCAAGCTAAGAGTTTTCTTTCATTCTTTACATTTCAGTACTTCCAGCTTTAAGGGGAACAGTTTGGGGAAGAATCGCATGAATAAGATGGTCTAATGTTCACAAATATTCAGTCAAATATTGTATAATTTCTTTACATATGATAAGAATTGCATTTAAATGTATTAATTTAACTGTAGGCCTTTTTGTTTCTGCAGATGTTCCAATTTTGGAATGAGGGATGACCTTTCCAGAAGTTGGTTCGACACTTCCTCATCTATTTTTCAAACAGAAATAAGGAATAAATTTGAATGAAGGACAGGAAACACTCTTGGTCAGCCACATATCACATGTTTGGTGAGCTGTGTACCGACGCAATTATCTCAATTACAGAAGCTGACGACAGACATGGTGACATAGTGGTGTTTAATATGGAGGAGACCAGCTCTTTGACCATCTCTTTTGTTGACTCTTTTTGTTTTCATACACGGACTTAAACTGATGGTGGAAATGGAAAGAATCTGAGATTTGACTTGACTTTCCCTTCTTTCCCCGCTTTAATTGTTTGCATATTTGTTTATTTTTGGTTGGGGGGGGTCATCCCCACGATGCTGGGTGCTGGCTGTGTGCGACGTCTTCTCCGCCAGCTCACTCTCCAGACCATCTTTCTCCTCCTCTTCCTTTTGTGCATGCTCAGCGTCTTCATTTCTGCCTACTTCCTGTATGGCGTCAAAAGGGAGTTCGAGCCTTCCGCTGGAGCTGCCCCAGAGGACTATGACGATGACATCACTCCATCCCGGCTCCTCCCACTTCAGGACGAAGTGAGAAGAGATGTGGAGACTGATGGCAGCCAGACTGAGCCAGTGGTTCTTGTGTTTGTCGAGAGTCAGTACTCGCAGCTGGGTCAAGATATCGTAGCTGTTCTGGAGTCGGTCCGATTCCGGTATCAAACGGAGATCTCTCCAGGAAAAGGAGACATGCCCACTCTGACCGAGCGTGACCATGGCCGTTTCGCTCTCATCATTTACGAGAACATCCTCAAGTACGTCAACATGGACGCCTGGAACAGGGAGCTTCTGGATAAATACTGTGTGGAGTATGGAGTGGGAATTATCGGCTTCTTCAAGGTCACATGATCTACTCTATCTCTCGCTGTAGTACCCTCTACACATGGATGATTCATGTGATAGCCCATATGATTATTTTCTGGCCTCATTGTATGAAATGGATTTATATCCTGCTAATATTTTACACTTTTTTACTCCTTCCCCTCACCAAAACTCTGTGTGTGTGTGTGTGTGTGTGTGTGTGTGTGTGTGTGTGTGTGTGTGTGTGTGTGTGTGTGTGTGTGTGTGTGTGTGTGTGTGTGTGTGTGTGTGTGTGTGTGTGTGTAGGCGAATGAGAACAGCCTCCTGAGTGCCCAGCTAAAAGGCTTCCCTCTATTCCTGCACTCGAATTTGGGTCTAAAAGACTGCACCATCAACCCAAAGTCACCCCTCCTGCGCATCACCCGCGCCCACGAGGTCTGTTCACATGTAACCTTAACTGGCTTCATGTCATGTTTGTACTTAAAGCTGAATAACCTGTTGGTTGAGAGATATATCGGGATTACCAGAAGAATTAACATAATGATTATAGCTGGTTTAACTGCTTCTATAAGAGCGTTAAAATGCAAATTAGACTTCTGCATAATAGCTCTTGCGTAAATATGGAATTTTATGCTGTCCAGACATGAAGTAATAAAAGTTAAGTTAAATGTTTATTTGTAAAAGAGTATGCACCCTCTCTATGGGGGCAGCCATAGCATAATGGTGAGATAAGTGGCTTGGGAACCAAACGGTTGCTGGTTTGATCCCAAATCCAGCTGTGGGACGGTAGGGGAGTGAGCAACAGTGTCTTTCCTCCACATAAATGGCTGAAGTGCCCTCGAGCAAGGCACCTAACCCCCAACTGCTCTCCGGGGGCTCAAAATATGACTGTGGCAGCCCACTGCCCTCTGTGTATGTGGGTGTGTGTGTTGGATTGTGTGTGTGTTGGGGGTGCGCGCGCACACACGCTCACTTTGGTTGGGTTACATGCCGAGTAAATAATTTTCCTTACAAGATAAATACAGACCATCAAAATAAAAATAAAATAAAATAAAATTATTTTATACACTCTCAGTATATTGTGTATACTCTATCAGACCACCTTCATAACTGGAAAAATAAAGCAAATATTTTTGAAAAAATATTGTTTCACTTTCTTTTTAATTGTATTTGTTAGTTGAAGGGAAAAGAAACAATTAATGTGAAGGGCAGAATTCTGCAGTAAATTATATTTAAATATACAGACGCTCCCCGACTTACGTTTCAACCGTTTTATGTTTTTTTTCGCTTTTCCGTTGTTTTTTTTTTTTTCCAGCTTTTTTTCCACTTTTCTAGCATACTACATAGGTACGTCTAAACTCAAAATTTGACTTTTTTTTTGGAAAAAAAAACCCAACTGTCAAAGGAAGACTGACAGTTGTTTTTTTTTTTTTCCAAAAAAAGGTCAAATTTTGAGTTTAGACGTACCTATGTAGTACGCTGACGTAATGACGCTGTGTCCATATATATATATATATATATATATATATATATATATATATATATATATATATATGTCTGTCTGTCTTCCTTTCGGCTTTTTCCCCTTTTACTCGGGAGTCGCCACAGCGAATCATCTGATTCGCACGTTTGATTTGGCAGAGGTTTTTACGTCGGATGCCCTTCCTGTCACAACCCTTTTAGCAAGGGACAGAAACACGCTGATGACTTTGCAGCTCCTCTTTACGAAAGTCAGCAATGGTTCTTTTACATGCCTCTCACCATAGACAGTGAAAGACATGGCCCACCTTTGATAACCCAGTTAGCCGCACTGGGAATATATATATATATATATATATATATATATATATATATATATGGTTTTTACACACAGAGATGAATTAACTATCTGCTCAGATCGGCACAATCTAGCATGCATACTCAGTTAAGCAAAGAGAGTTGTAAAATGAATGAAAACCCAAGAAAGAGAACTCTCTGCTCTGCTGATTTACATCAGTGATTCACATCAGTGCAGGCTGAGTACTAAACGAGACTCAGCTGTATGTCATGTGAACATCCATCGGAACCATTTACAAGCAGAAAAATTGCATCATAGAGAATGTTAAAGGTTATATTTGATACTTTATTTAATATTTGATGAGTGAATTTGAGTAAAATTTATCAATTTGAAATTATTTTGCTTGAATTAAATTTATTTTAAATTAATGTTGATATATTTTGATATATTTGATATTATTTTACAATGTTATGTTTATAATAATTGATTTAGGGGTGTTTTATAAGATACGGTAATGGTATTTATGGATGTATAGTACAGTATGAACGTCATACGTCATACGTCATACGTCACTGTAAAAACTTACATTCACTTTCAACTTACATTCGGCCGTCCGGAACTAATTAAAAACGTAAGTCGGGGCGCGTCTGTATAGTACTTTAGTTTGTCATTCTTTGGCTTTTATTATAGTCATTGATTTTACTTATTTTTCAAAAGTTTATGTAAATGCTGTGTTCCACTTTGTTTGTAAGTATTTTCAAAGGCCATTCGTTTATTGATTTTCTGAACAGCTTAATCCTAATTAGGGTCACGGGAAGGCTGGTGCCCATCTCAGCCGACTCCGGGCAAGGGCGGGGTACACCCCCTACACAGCTCGCCAGTCCATTGCGGAGCAACACTCACACAACCATTCACATCTAAGAGAAATTTGAAACAGTCATTTAACCTACTCTGCATGTTCTTGGACTGTGGGCGGAAACTGGAGGACCCAGAGGAAACCTGCGCAAACACACAGGGAGAACATGCAAGCTCCACACTGAAACGCCCAGGCTGGGAATCGAAACCAGGCCTTCTTGCTGAGAGGCGAGTGTGCTAACCACTACGCCACCGTGCCGCCTTCCAAAGGCCATCTCTGATGCAATCAGTTTTGGAAGCAGTTCAGTCCCATATTTGTTGAGAAGGATTTAAATGTAGCCTCTTGATTGGTCAGTTCATCATATGTCCAATCATAAATGTTCTTGTGATGAACATCAGCTTAATTAAGAGTGTACATGTTTACTGATGATGCTGAGAATTAGGCTTGTCAGAAATATAAAATTATTCATGAAATTGTTGCTCTAATACAGTGGTGTCCAATTAAATTCACAAAGGGCCGGTGTGGGTGCAGGTTTTCACTTTAACCAAACAGTAGCCGCACCTTCCACCTGTTTCAATCGCTGATCATCAAAAGAAAAGGAAAAAAAAAACCTAGATTTGACATTAGTGTTTCAATTCTGAAGATCTTGATGCGATCACCTTGCTTTAAGACTTAAGTCTTAATCTCACCAAGATGGGCCCCACTCCAGAGTTGAAACATGGATGTCGAATCTATTTTTTTCTTTTCTTTTCTTTATTCCTTTGATGACCGGTGATTGAAACATGTGGAAGGTGTGGCTACTGTTTGGTTGAAGTGAAAACCTGCACCCACACCGGCCCTTTGTGGATAAGATTGGAGACCCCTGCTCTAATATGTCACACACAATAACAATGAATGATGCAGTTGTATTTCTGTCGATTTATGTAACTATTATGCGCATAAACATAATGAGAAAATGCACATACATTGTGTACAAAAAGCCATTAATCAACATTTCATACCTAAACACTTCGGGGCTTTCTTCAACAAATTATTTAGAACAGCACAAAACTACAAAAGTGTGATTGAAAATGGAAATGGATAAATAGACGGGTGTGTGCCTGTTGTCTGTTTTCTACTGACTAGTGTTTGAGGAAATTCCTAAAAATGTTTTTTGTACTAACCCATATTCACCGCATGATCTCTGTCTCCCCCATCTCTCATTTCCTCCCACCCTACCCCCGTCAGGTGGTCAGAGGTCCTCTTCCCGGTGAAAACTGGACCGTGTTTCAGTCCAATCACTCCACATATGAGCCAGTACTTTTGGCGAAGACCCAGTCAGCCGAAAGCATTGGCCTTCGTGCGGTCCTCCACACTTCTGTAGTTCAAGATCTTGGCCTCCATGACGGTATCCAGCGCGTATTGTTTGGGAACGGTCTGACCTTCTGGTTACACAAGCTAGTGTTTGTGGATGCTGTGGCCTTCCTCACATCTAAAAGGCTCTCGCTATCCTTGGACAGATATGTGCTGGTCGACATCGATGACATCTTCGTGGGTAAAGAGGGCACCAGGATGAAGCTGGATGATGTAGAGGTGAGGGAGAGCTGCAGCAGTGTTACGTTTTTATTCTATTAATTACATCATTGAAAGAAGAATTGTTGATTAGTGTGTGTGTGTGTATGTGTGTGTATGTGTGTGAGTGTGTGTGTGTGTTTATTTATCAAAGACTTACTTTCTTTTAGAATGGTGTAATGAGTTATTGTGAAATGATAAGGATGAAGAATAAAACGAGAACAATGAAAATAAATATATGAAGATATGACAGTGTTTGTACAGAGTGAATTTTTTGACTCTGAGTGTGTGTGTGTGTGTGTGTGTGTGTGTGTGTGTGTGTGTGTGTGTGTGTGTGTGTGTGTGTGTTCTGCCTTATCCAGGCACTGCTACAGACTCAGAGTGAGCTACGGATGTCAATCCCAAATTTCACCTTTAACCTTGGCTTCTCAGGGAAATTTTATCACGCAGGTCAGTGGAAGATGTGATTGTAGATAATGTTGTAGTGAGAACAGAGTGTGTGTGTGTGTGTGTGTGTGTGTGTGTGTGTGTTTCTCTTTAAGTTTCTGTGGCACTGCGATGCTGTATAACCTTGCATTTCTCATGCATGTGGGAGTGTGTTTGTGTTTGCACAAAGAGCAATAAAATTTAGTTATTGTTTGGCTAAGATAATACTGGCTACTCGGTATATTGTAGACTGGAAAAAAAAAAGATCACAATTTAGATATGACTAAGCAAGTACTCAATTCCTATTAAACGGATGTATATATAACATGAAAGCAGTTGCGGATCAGAATGCCTGCCTAATTCCATTCATGTAAATGTGTATAGGCAGGCATCCTGATCAGCAGCTGCTTTCATGTTATATATACATCACAGCGCAGTTGAGGGTTAAAGATCTTCCTCGAGAGTTCATCGGTCGCAGCTTGGTGAGACTGGGGCTTTAATTCCTGACCTATTGATCTTTAACCCAGAACCTTAACCACTAGCCCCCTCTGCCATCATGGAGGATTTCAGTAATTGGTGTTTCAGCTGACACCAACTATTAACTGATGAACTAAGTAGCTTCTCATTAAAAAAGTTATATTTCTACAAGCACATTGTATATAACTCACCGCTATTGTCAGTACAGGATCTTGGCAAAAAAAAAAAAAAAAAATTGCATGTAACTCTGAACTGAAATAAAAACAGGGATCCCTCACTACTTCGCGCTTCAATTCATGCGGCTTCAGGGCATCATGTTTTTTTTGTTTTTTGTTTAAAAATAGGGGGGAAATTAAGGAAAATGCTACCAGAACAAGGCCAATTATGTAAAAAAAAAAAAAACCTAAACAAACAAAAAACAACCCAAAACCTCCCATCAAAACTAGTTGCGTTGTTGTGAGGTGCGCATCTGAGTGCATGCACACACTCCTGTATGTGTGTGTATTTATATTTTGTATACATCTTATGCATTATTTTTTAATGTAATTGATATTATAAGCATTTACCGCATTGAATATGTATTTATTGATATTATATACACATATACATGTACATATATTCAGTCAGGGTGTGGGGGGTGGGGGTGATCCTACTTCACAGATTTCGGTGGTCGCGTGGGGATCCCTGTCCCAATTCACCGCAGAAAGTGAGGGACCTCTGTATTATAAATGATGCCATGAAAAATGTATGCTGCGATCAAAGCTAAAGTTGGTCCAACAAAATATTAATGTCTTTATAGTGGCCAGGCAGGTTACATTATATTGGTTTCTTCACAGTAATGTGAATGTATTACATCATAATATTTATGTGTTTCTGAAAAGAC
The DNA here is from genome assembly GCA_024760905.1 of Plotosus lineatus. Taxonomy (NCBI): domain Eukaryota; kingdom Metazoa; phylum Chordata; class Actinopteri; order Siluriformes; family Plotosidae; genus Plotosus; species Plotosus lineatus. The sequence goes on along the minus strand of CM045742.1, from coordinate 33,763,812 downwards.
CAAAGTGAAATAAGGTTGTATTCCTGTTGTAGTAAGAGAGTGTGTCTGTGTGAGTCTTGTGCTGTTGATGAAATTAATCAAGATGACCTATTGTCCTCTGTTAACAATATGTGTGTGTGTGTGTGTGTGTGTGTGTGTGTGTAGGTGCAGATGAAGGTCTAGGTTGGGCCCTATTATTGTTTTGGGTTAATAACTTGTGTGTGTGTGTGTGTGTGTGTGTGTGTGTGTGTGCATGAATGAGTGTAGGTACAGATGAGGAGGATCTGGGTGATGACCTGCTATTATCATATGTTAATGAGTTCTGGTGGTTTCCGCACATGTGGAGTCACATGCAACCTCACCGCTTCCATAACCAGAGTGTGCTAGCAGAACAGATGCTCTTGAATAGACGCTTTGCTGAGGTGAGTTCAACACACACACAGTCACAAGCCAAACTCAAGGCGTGCTACGTTTAGCCATTCTACAGCAGTCCCGGACGGTTGTGGGGTGGATGTCTAGTTGTCATGGAGTTGAAGTCAAATAGATTATCATTACACTGCAATATGAAGATCAACACCAAGAAGTAGTTATAATGTCTATATTCTACACTTGGACAAAAAGCTCACTGAATTTACGTAAAAAAATAAATAAATAATGGAAAGCTTAACAAACTTTTAGTGAAAATGTGTTCAATAGTTTGCATTAGCTTGCCCGAAAAAGGTACCATTTTAGTCCATTTCACTCTTCTGGGTATGTGAAACTGTGAATATAGGATGTGGACACGTCAGTTCCACTGAGGCCAGATAGTGGTAAAAATAACAGTATACGGGTATTAAAATAACAAATCAAATAATAACGAGTGGACTTCTGAATGAAGTAAAGCATATCTGCATATAATATTACATTCCATTTACATACAGCAGACAAGTGTCTATGGATATGTATAAACACCACGCTTCCATGTTTAAAGCTTTTTTTTTTTTTTTTTTGGTTATTTGTTGTTTTTATTTTTCCTTGAAAATGATTTTATTAAAGAGTAACGGTATTGGTCATCCTCATAGCATTGAGGTGATACCAAGCTTATGCTGACATAAATTACTGTAGAAAGTTGTGTAGAGGGCAATTTTATACGATGAATTACTAGCAGGGGCTGAACCAATGCAGAACAATCCAGAAGTGATGTGGACTCGTTGGGCCGGGTTGTCCAGCATAAGTAAACAAGCAGTGCGCCACATTTTAGCTGATAAAACTCCCCGCATACTAAATGCTCTTGCCTTCCAGTGAGTCATTTTAGGCAGGGTGCTGTTTCGGTCCATTATCATTCTTTGACATTTTATGAAGGAATTCCGTGGGAAAAGCATTTTCTTTTATTTTTAAAAGCTTGAGTTTCATGACAAGTAGTTCTGCCTGGAGGAAATACCGATATCAGGTCAAGTTGACCACAGAATTTCATCTGAAAGGAAACATTCTTAGAGTAGGGATTGTGTTAATGTTATGTTAGTTTTTCTATGATTGTTTGTGCAGCCGTATGCTTTGCACTCAACCATTTTCCTGGTGAAACAGATCAGCACTGTCTGATAATGTGTTATCTTAGACTGGTGTCTGCTGCATGCAACCCAGCCAGTAGGACAAAACAATGAATTTGCATCACTACCATGGCTGGAATAGCCAGTGAAAAAGGCAACATGTGACATGCCTAGTAGTGTGGCAGCACTTGTATATGTATGTACAGGGATCCCTCACTTTCCGCGGTTATTTGGGACCGAGATCCCCCCCGCGACCGCCAAATTCCACGAAGTAGGATCAACTCCTCCCCCCGACTGACGTATACATACATGGATACATGTATATAATAGCAATAAATACATATTCAATGCTATATATGTTTATAAGAACAATTAAACATTCAAAAATGTGACGCGCTACACCGAATGTAGGCGCTTGTCGCAAGTGATGTATGATGCTTGTGAGACAAAGCGCGGCTTATTTGGACTTCCGATCTTTCAAGTGAGCAAGTGCGCATTGAATACTTGTTTAGTACTCAACCTTCACTTGCTCACTTGATAGATCGGAAGTCCGCACCTCACAAATAATGCATAAGATGTAAATAAAACATAAATACACACACATACAGACACGCTTGCGCACACACAGATGCACACCTCACTTAAAAATGAAAGTAGTTTTGATGGGGTGGGGTGGGGTGTTTTTGTTTTTGTTTTTGTTTGTGGGTTTTTTGCATAATTGGCCTTGTTTTGCAGGATTTTCCTGAACTTTTTTCCCCTATTCGTCCTTAATTTCCTTATTTTTTTAATTCGATGAATATAAAAAAAAAAAAAAAAACCCCAAGATGCACTGAAGCCGCATGAATTGAAGTGCGAAGTAGCGAGGGATCCCTGTACTTGACAAGGTGCAAGAACTGACTTTGCCTGACAGAACCATTGATGTCATACATGATTGCTTTAAAGAGCTAGTAATACAAATTCACCACAGGTCCCCTTTAAGCATAGCAAATTTTGGTAGATTCGGGCATAACATATGTGTGCAAGTTTTTATTAGGTTTAGGTTTAATTTTCCTTTATTATAATCATGTATATCAATGCAAAATGATTTAATTATACAACGTGACCGCCTTTTTTCACCCAATAGACCCAACTTGGTTTAATTTTTTATTTTTAAAAATCAAACTTAGAAAACTTCAACTCGAACTCAGGTCACTGGAATCCTATAAGAATAATGTTACTGCTACACAACACAACATGCTCACAGGAAACATTCACCCTGCATAATTCAATACAGCCACACGGACTTTAGTGTAAGCAATCCTATTTTCAGTATCTTGATTTTGTATGTAAACTACATGTGAAATCATGTGCTGTTTAAATCTGATCCACCACACGTTTTATTTATTTCAACATAAAGGACTGAAAACCACATAAGCGACTCAAGACAGGATTAAACAACGTCCAGAAAGTGCTGCCATAATACATCTGTGTTATCCTGTCACACGATTGTCAGGGTGTATTATTTATAATATAAGAACCAACAACGTCATTATATATTTCTGCTGTATACAACTGCATTGAACCTTTTGTCTGTTCAGACAACACATTAAAGCCCAGTTCAGTTTTGTATCTGTGTACACACATACATTAACATTTTCTTTAAAAGAAAGTGGGGGCATAGGGAAGGTGAGTGAGTTTACTCAAATATATAATTCTTTATTCTCAGTGTCTGGTAGTCTCTTTACGAACCCACGCACCCAGAGCTACCGAGGTCGGGTCGGCTGAGTTACATGAGTCCTTCTAGAAACAGAAAACCATCATTGAGCCACCGAATAAGGGAATCAACCAACTATTCATTGGCCACATACTTAAACACGACTCATCATATATACTCCAGATAACGTGATTGGGTATCGTTTTTATCTTTACTCGGGCAGAGATTAGACTTAAAAGCATGAGTGTTATGCTTATTGTTGTGATTTCTTATTCATGTGTATGGAAAGAACTGAAGAACTCCATACATGGTCACAGTTGTCTCACTTCATTTCCCAGACTAAAATTAGTAAAAATGAGAATGGATTAAAAAAAAAAGAACGTCTGCAATTCTCAACAATCGGCATCACTGGAATAATTATAAATGGTTTCTTCACACTTTAATGTGTTATCTGAGCAGTGAACAAAATTTTATATATATATATATATATATATATATATATATATATATATATATATATATATATATTTGCAATGTGATAAACAAAGGGCTAAAAAGGGTTGTGACAGGAAGGGCATCCGACGTAAAAACCTCTGCCAAATCAAATGTGCGAATCACATGATTCGCTGTGGCGACTCCTGAGTAAAAGGGAAAATGCCGAAAGGAAGACAGACAGACAATGTGATAAACAATAGAGTATATATACAGTATATAAGCAATAGAGAATAAATTAAATATTAGTGGAACAGAGTTGCACTATTAAAGTCTGCAGAGCTTAGTAGCTAAAAATAATATGACTAAATCTTGCACGCACGAAATAAGTAATTTGTGGGTAGAATTAATGAAAAGTAAACACAGTTATTGAAAGAAAAAAAAAATGGAGATGATCTGTATAGTTTTTCATCCATTTATTCATTCATTCATCTTTATCCGCTTAATTCGGGGTCGAGTCACGGGGGCAATGAGGTCCTGACGTCCCTCTCCCCAGCCACTTCGTCTAGCTCCTTCGGGGGGACCGAGGCATTCCAAGACCAGCCGAGAGATATAATCCCTCCAGCGTGTTCAAGGTTTACCCCGGGGTGTCTTCCCACTTGGACATGCAAGAAAAACACCACACTCGAGAGGCATTCAGGAGGCATTCTGACCAGATACCCGAACCAACTCAACTGGCCCCTCTTAATGCGGAGGAGTAGTGGTTCTACTCCGAGTTCCTCCCGGATGGCTGAACTCCTCACCCTGTCACTCAGGGAGAAGCCCCGTCACATGGTGAAGGATGCTCATTTACACTGCTTTTATGCACGATCTTATTCTTTCAAAAGCTACACAAAGCCCGTGACCATAGGTGAGGGTTGGAACATAGACTGACTGGTAAATTGCCCACTTTGCTCCCCCCCCCCCAAAAAAAAAAAACCCCAAAAAACATAAATAAATAAATAAATAAAAGACTCTGAGAAGGGTGTGCACTCTGAACTGTCATTTGGTCATAAGCACAAACAACAATTAGGACCCACCCCCCACCTGAAGACAGAGGGAAGCTACCCTTTCGTCAACCAGGAAGAACGCACACCGCCGCCTCTTCCCATGAGCAACTTCAGAATTGAATAAGGTCCAGCCATTCTCGAGATGGGTAGTTCCAGACCCCAAGTTATGCGTTGCGGTAAGTCTGACTATATTTAGTCGTTATCTCTCCACCTCACGCGTCAACTCGGGCTTCTTCCCCAACAGAGTGGTGACATTCCGTGTCCCAAGAGTCAGAGTCAGTAGCCGAGGATCAGTTCGACAGAACTCATGCCATCACTTGCCACCCAACTCACACTGCACCCGACCCCTATAGCCCTTAGCCCTTCACACAGGTGGTGGGTCCATGGGGGCAGACCCATGTCTCCTCTTCAGGCTGGGCCTGGCCGGGCTCCATGGGCAGAAGACCGACCACCAGGTCAACTGAGTTAATGCAGTGACGGATGGGATTTTTGTGGATTGTGAGATGCAAGTAAATTGTCAGACGCTAATGATTGAACGGAAATAATGTTGTATTCTGGGAAATCTTCATGCCACTTGCCCAATCACGTTCCACTTTGTAGACATCAGGGTTGTCATGCTTAAAAGTTACATTTATGTAATCAATGTAAACTTAACTGTACCAACCGGGTGCGTATGAATAGTCATTCATTCATTTTGAGAACCGTTGGGTTGTGGAGAGGCTGGTGCTCATCTCTGCCGACTCTGGGTGAGGGCAGAGTGCACCCGGGACAGCTCGCCAGGCCATCGCAGAGCAGAAACACGCCGACGGCTATGCAGTTTACTCTTGATGAAAGACAGCAATGGTTGTTTTATAACCTCACACAACAGACAGTGAGAGACATGGCCGGCCTTTGATAACCCAGTTAGCTGCACTGGGAGGGACAGTGACAACCTGTTGAAAGTGGGGCTTGAACCCCCAACCTTAGGATCAGTGATCCAGCACCTTACCACCAGGCAACCAGTGCCCCGTGTATAGATAGTATAAAATATAAATATAAATTGTAATCTGCATGTTTTTGCACTGCTCCACACCCCTATGTGTTATGCAGTGTATTTTTATGATACACACACACACACACTGATCTAAGTGTTTATTACTATTTTGATAATGTGGCCTTAAAATAACACTGAAATACTGCTCCGTTCATTTCAGACCACTTTTTATTGCTGGTCAACTCAAGCAACTGCAGCCTTAAACCTCAGTCAAATGCCAACAATGTGCTATGACCACACCTTATTTTTAATACCACCATGTCCTACAGTGGTTAGATATATGTAAGCACACTATTTAAAGAATGTGAGCAGTGGACTGGAAAATGACAACTGCGTCCGTTTCGGCTTGCAAAGATACATGTGTCGTGTTTGGTACCATGTTGTGTTGGGTGTGAGATCGAGAGACGGTTGTCACGCAAGTGCCACTCTGTCCAGCTTTGTAATCTGGATCTGTATTGAAATTTAAATTTGCAACTATTATTATATAAAAAAAATTGAATTCACATCCAAGTAACGATAACAGTTCAACTTCAATGCTATTAGGCATTGGACCTTCACATAACACCAAGATTGTAGATATTACATGATTCGAAAGGTTTATATACAGGGATCCCTCGCTACTTCGTGCTTCAATTCATGTGGCTTCAGTGCATCACATTTTTTTTTTAATATTCATCAAAATTAAAAATAAGGAAATTGAGGAAGAATAGGGGGAAAGTTAAGTAAAAAGTCGCAAAACAAGGCCAATTCTGCAAAAAAAAAAAAAAAAAAAAACACCCAAACAAACAAAAACAAAAAAAAAACCCAAAACCCCCAACAAAACTACTTACATTTTTATGTGAGGTGCGCATCTGAGTGCGCATGCGCGTCTTTGTGTGTGTATTTCTATTTTATTTACATCTTATGCATTATTTTTGAATGTTTAATTGTAATTACAAGCATTTACAACATTGAATATGTATTTATTGATCATACACACACACACACACACACACACACACACATATATATATATATATATATATATATATATATATATATATATATATATACACATCAATCAGGTAGGATCCTCCTTCACGGAATTCGGCGGTCGCGGGGAGATCTTGGTCCCAATTAGTGGGGGATCCCTGTAGTTATACTCACACGCCACACTAAACAATAATTTGAAAAGATGATTAAAATTGAGCCATGTACATCAGTGGATCTGAGTTCCTTCTGAGATTTGCTTATATAACTGAAACATAAGAAAATCAACACCTAAGAACTTTCATATTAATCGTTCAATATCAGTGAACTTTATGAACCTATTATTATTATTATTATTAATAATAATAATCTCCTCTGTTGTATGAATATTTTATGCAGGAGCACTCTATCCCTACACATCTGGGTTATGCAGTGGCTCCTCATCACTCTGGCGTGTACCCCATTCATGTACAGCTCTATGAGGCCTGGAAAAAAGTGTGGGGCATCCGAGTGACCAGCACAGAGGAATATCCACATCTCAAACCAGCCCGCTATCGCCGCGGTTTCATCCACAGTGGCATCAGCGTAAGTAAAAAAAAAAAAAAAAACGCAGTTATGCAATCTCTCGTCCTAGCTTCCCACTGGGTTCTCTGGTTTTATTCTACAAGAACAACAGTAGATAGATTGGTGTTGCGGAAATATTTTTCCTTCATCCCCATAGGTTTGAAAATAACCAGGGAGTACAGGGATCCCTCGCAACTTCGCGCTTGAATTCATGCGGCTTCAGTGCGTTGCGTTTTTTTTTTTTTTTTTTTGAATATTCTAAAAAAAAAAAAAAAAAAAAAAAAAACAACCCAAAACCCCCCAACTTACATTTTTGTGTGAGGTATGTATCTGAGTGCGCGTGCGTGTCTGTATGTGTGTATTTATATTTTATTTACATCTGATGCATTGAATATGTATTTATTGATATTATATGCACATATACATGTACGTATACATCAGCCAGGGGGGTCGATCCTACCTCACGGAATTCGGCGGTTGCAAGGGGATCTCGGTCACAATTAACCCGCGGAAAGTGAGGGATCCCTTTATTGATAGACTTTATCAAATCACCAACACGCATTATTGCATAGGGAGCACTCAGCAGAAATGGAGTCTTGAGAGTAAATGACAACTATACATGAGTTTATACCTCTCCAGAATGGAACACTTTAGCCTGCTTTAATTGGTTGATTCAAAATTACCTAATTCACTTTAACTCCATTCATCGCTATTACATATACTCATAATTATTTTATTCTCCCATTACACTAAATTGCATCCGTTCAAACCAATCTTAAGATGTAATATCCAATAACGAGACTATAAATTCAGTCTATGTTTTTTTTTTGTTTTGTTTTATCACAACTTCTGACATCTTCAGAAACAATTCACAGTACATTCTGATATAAGGATTATTTATCAAGTCAGTTTGATGACCATCAGCTTGTTTGTGTCGAGCTTCTCTCTGTATTATATCAGAATTCCTGCTCGAGACAGAGCAACCCATTATAAGCTCTATTATTCATTCATTCATTCATTTCTGAACCGATTAATCCTAATTAGGGTTGCAGGGAGGCTGGCGCCCATCTCAGCCGACTCTGGGCAAGGGCAGGAGGGCACATCCTGGACAGCTTGCCAGACCATCACAGGGCCAACACTCACACAACCATTCATACTCACACTCACACCTAAACCGTATTATATGCAATAAAATATTATTTAAACCATAAAATATTCAGAAATGTATTTTTTGGTCATCTTCCAATTTTTTTCCTTGAGTCAAAAATTTCATTAAAAATGATTAAATAATAAATAGAAAGGAAATGGTTGGAAATAAGAAGGCAGGAAGCTGAAGAGTGAAAATTAAGCGTGTTTGGTTCCCCCAACATTCCCCTTTATAATTTTTCTTTTTTGCATATTTACACACACACACACACACACACACACACACACACACACACACGCACACACACGCACACATGTAGCTTGCAGTGTTTTGTCTCATAACTTTATTCTTTCTCTCTGTTCACTTGTTCGGACTAATCCCCAGCAGGTGCAAATGCTCACCACTCACCTCTCTTGGATTTGTTCCCCATTTCAAAACTAGTGCTCAAATGCATACTGATTCTACAAAGATATTTTCATTTCATTTATTTATTTTAATGCAACATTCACATATCGTGTTCTAATTAAGCATGGAAAGTGCCAGCTGGCAGGACAACTGCACATTCAGAGTCAGAATATAAATTTTTGTACTTGAAGTCCTCACCCTACACAAATTATATGAAATCATACTGTGCGACACCCACACATGCTGATTTTGTGTGTTTGTGTTGAAGTTGAAGTGCTGATAATTTTAAGGAGTGAAATCTCACATCACTTTCTTGTTTCTGTTCCTGAAATATTTAAACAGTATTAAGTGAAATTAAATAGCTAATAAAGCTGCACTTATTGAGTGACTTTGTACTTATGCAGCATAATTCATATTCGTATATAGCACATGGGAATGGTGGAGTGTAATTGGTTTGACATATGAAACACATTATGTTTAAAATACAGGTATGTAAATATAATCTATTAAAAAGTTTATTTCAGAGGCACTAAACTTTTTATTCACTTCTGGTTTTTTTGTAGTTTAATGGAATACAGGGATCCCTCACTCTCCAGGGTGAATGGGGACCATGCCCCCCCCCCCCTCGCAACTGCCGATTTCCGCGAGATAGAATCAACCCCCTGACTGACGTATATGTACATGTATATGTGTATATAATATAAATAAATACATATTCAATGCTATAAATGCTTATAATAACAATTAAACGTTCAAAAATAATGCATAAGCTGTAAATAAAATATAAATACACACACATACAGATGCGCACACGCACAAACAGATGCGTACCGCACTAAAAAATGTAAGTAGTTTTGTTGGGGGGTTTTGGGTTGGTTTTTGTTTTTGTTTGTTTGAGGGTTTTTTGTATAATTGTTCGTTTTGTTCGTTTTGTGGCATTTTCCTTAACTTTACCCCTATTTTTCGATGAATATTTTTGAAAAATCCACGATGCACTGAAGCCACAGAAACTGAAGCACGAAGTAGTGAGGGATCACTGTTTTCTTTGACGTTTCTGCTTGGGAACTATTTGGTGACATCCACCTTGCCATCAGGATATACAGACACTCCCCAACTTACGTTCATCCGATTTACGTTTTTTCAATTTTACGTTTTTTTTTTTTCTCTCCAATATATATATATATATATATCTCGGTTATACAGCATGTTACTCTTGTGTTAAGATGTCGTCTCTGTGATCTTTGTGTTTACACTGTTTTGCGGATTTTTGTAACCCTAAGCAAATATGGTTGGTCAGAAGTGTAAGCCTACTAGCATGGGTGCAAGTCTCATACACAGAGATGAATTAACTATCTGCTCAGATCCGCACAATCTACCATGCATACTCAGTTAAGCAAAGAGAGTTGTAATATGAATGAAAACCCGAATGCACAAATTACAGAATAATTACAGATATTTATTATCTTTTAGCAGAATCCTAAGAGTGTGTAGTTATTTTTATATTAATATTCATTAGGATTTGTACTTGTTCTTTGTATGCATCTCTTGAATAAAGTTTACTTACTTACACAAAAGAAAGAACGCTCCGCTTTGCTGGGAGACTGCATCAGCGCAGGCTGTGTTCTAAACGAGTTCAACGGCACCCTTGTGTACTTGAAAGACCGGAAGTGTGTATAACCCACAGCAAGTACACTACTTTTGCAAGTACACTACTTTCGGTATTGAGCGCTTCACATATTGTAAGCGTTGATTGGCTGTTTTAAGCTTCGTGTAAAGTAACTTGGTATAAATAAGTGACTTATTTGAAATGAATGTTGATATTATTTGATATATTTGATATTATTTTACAATGTTATGTTTATAATAATTGATTTAGGGGTGTTTTATGAGATATGGTAATGGTATTTATGGATGTATAGTACAGTGTGAGCGTCATACATCACTGAAACAACTTACGTTTTTAATTGGTTCCGGAAGGCCGAACGTAAGTTGAAAGTGAACGTAAGTCGGGGAGCGTCTGTAATCTAAAATATTATACACCACCAAGGAAACTGAATCAATATGTAACCATCATCATCATCATCATCATCATCATCACATGCACTCATTCAGAAGTCAAACATGCTAAAAAGAAAATAAAAATGTACCACGGATAAAAAAATGAAACAATACCACATGAAGACTGAAACTATATAAAAGATACATTTTCAAAATAATATTTAAAAAATCATCATCATCATCTTCTTGTTCTGCTTATTCTGGGGATGAGTCGTGGAGGCAGCATCCTAAGCAGTAAGGTCCAGATATTCCTCTCCACAGCTACTTCCTCCAGCTGTTCCGAGGGAACACCAATATTTCCCAGACCAGCCAAGAGAAATAGTCCCTGCAGCATGATCTGGGCCGACCCCGGGATCTCTTCCCAGTTGGACATGCTCGATACGCCATCCCAGGGAGGCGTTCGGGAGGCATTCTAACCAAGTGCCCAAGCCACCTCAACTGGCTCAAGCGCTGCCACCCTGTGAAGGAAGTTCGTTTCAGCCACTTATATCCGCATTATTGTTCTTTCGGTCACTACCCAAAGTTCGTGACCATAGGTGAGGGTTGGAACGTAGATCGGCTGGTAAATCACGAGCTTTGCCTTCCGGTTCAGCTCTCTCTTCACCATAATGGACCGGTACAAGCGCCGCTTTACAGCAGAGACTGCAGCGACCCGCCTGTTGATATAAAAATCGAAAATACCAAAGAAAAAAGTCCTACTATACTAACACCGACACATTCTCTGCTTTGGTCTTTGTTTTACAAATCTTTTTTTTCTTTGTTCACTTTCTCTTTCTCACCCACAGTGTTTTTTTTTTCTGCCCAACCCTGACAGTTCTGTTTCATGTGCCATTTAGTTTCTTTTCTCTCTCTTTTACCTTGACACAGCTGCTAACTACAAGAGTTCGGGCATTTTACTCGCTCGAAAGCTTGAACTGAAATTACCTGCCTTTGCCCTTTTAATACCAGTGCTTTCTTTGGATGATTTCTTTCATCTGTTTCTTATTTTTATTTTCCATGAGCTTGATTTCTCTGCATGGTTGACCCCTGGTGTTATTGTCCTTGAAACCAAGAGAGGAGTAAGACAGGAGAGAGCAGTTAGCTGATTACTGACGGGAGATTTATATTCAGATGTGGGTTCTGCCTCTCATTGATTTTTATATACACCCGCCAAGTTCATGAACGCTCGAAGAGAGATTATGAATATTACATTAAGCTTCGCTCTATTTATTGAAGTGAAGAGAGAAGCTCGGTGCTGCTGCCATATTGTGTGTGTGTGTGTGTGTGTGTGTGTGTGTGTGTGATAGAGAGAGAGAGAGAGAGAGAGAGAGAGAGAGAGAGAGAGAGAGTAATAAACAATGTGTTTTTGTGTTTATGAGATAACCTTTTGCCTTTTACTTGGTCAGGTGCTGCCGAGGCAGACGTGCGGTCTCTTCACTCACACTATCTTCTATAAAGATTACCCAGGAGGCCCTCAGGAGCTAGACAAGCTCATCAACGGAGGGGAACTCTTCCTTACTGTATTACTCAATCCAGTGAGTACACACACACACACACACACACACACACACACACCTCGGAAATACTTCCACAACTCATTGATCAGTTGTATTAGTTTCATTTCCAGCATGTTTATACTGTCATGGTTATAAGTTTAGTAATCAGGGTCAGGGGTCCGAAACCCCAGGCGGTTATTTTTTTAAATAAATGAGATGATCACTGCACAGTCCTTCTTTTATCACATTGTGTATGTGTTGTTATTGATTGTGTTTCTGTTCTGTAATACAGACGCGCCCCGACTTACGTTCATCCGTTTTACGTTTTTTGGTTTAAAAAAAAAAAAAAAAAAAAAGTCAAATTTTGAGCTTAGACGTATCTACATGGTACGTTGACGTAATGATGCAATGATGCTACATTCATTGTTTACAAACTACGGACTGAGTGTGTGTGTGTGTGTGTGTGTGTGTGTGTGTGTGTGTGTCTGTGTGTCTGTGTGTGTGTGTGTCTGTGTGTGTATAAAATCAGTTATATAGCGTGTTACTCTTGTGTTAAGACGTCGTCTCTGTGATCTTTGTGTTTACACTGTTTTGTGGACTTTTGTAACCCTAAGCAAATCTGGTTGGTCAGAAGTGTAAGCCTACTAGCATGGGTGCAAGTCTCATACACAGAGATGAATTAACTATCTGCTCAGATCCGCACAATCTACAGTACCATGCATACTCAATTAAGCAAAGAGAGTTGTAATATGAATGAAAACCCGAATGCACAAATTACAGAACAATTACAGATATTTATTATCTTTTAGCAGAATCCCAAGAGTGTATACTTATTTTTATATTAATATTCATTAGGATTTGTACTTGTTCTTTGTATGCATCTTTTGAATAAAGTTTACTTATTTACTTACACAAAAGAAAGAACTCTCCGCTTTGCTGGGATTTATATCAGTGCAGGCTGTGTTCTAAATGAGTTCAACTGCACCCTTGTGCACTTGAAAAACCGGAAGTCTGTATAACCCACAGCAAGTACACTACTTTCACAAAGTACACTACCTTCGGTATTGAGCGCTTCACATATTGTAAGTGTTGATTGGCTGTTTTAAGCTTCATGTAAAGTAACTCGGTATAAATAAATGACTTATTTGAAATGAATGTTGATATTATTTGATATATTTGATATTATTTTACAATGATATGTTTATAATAATTGATTAAGGGGTGTTTTATGAGATACGGTAATGGTATTAATGGATGTATAGTACAGTATGAGCGTCACCTGTCACTGTAACAACTTACGTTCACTTTCAACTTACGTTCGGCCATCTGGAACCAATTAAAAACGTAAGTTGGGGAGTGTCTGTATATTCTTTTTTTCCCCTGATATTAAGCTTATACCAGTGCATGCAGGCCATAACTCAAATGCTTTCTATGCTATTGATTACCTGGTAATCGATCAGTGTGGTGGGTAATTTTCTCCTGACTTATATACAGTGTGTGCATTAATCTCAGCCCTTATATCCTGAGTCCCGTCATCTGCATTATGAAAAATATTGAGAATTAAGAGCTGCGTTCAATTGTGCCAACAATAACTGGTATACCGAAAGCACTGCCCTCTTCCCCTTGTCTTATGTAAGTAATCTTTTAACAGGACCTCTTCTCATCTTTTTTTTCTCTCCACATAAAAGCACTGATGTGGCATCCTCTCGTTTTTGTGGAATCAGTTTAATCTGTCAGTGGATGATTGGATTGACTCATTTAAAATTTAGCCAAGTATAATTAACCCTGGGTTAACACTCAGGCACAATAGCCATGATTTGAAAGGGCCGTCTTCAGCATCAGGGGATCATGGGAACAAATTGTGATGTTCTTGAGGGAACTTGGTGGATTTGTGATGTTCGCCCTGAACGCAATTTTAGCATGATTATTACCATGTATTAGAATCTGACACCAATCGTGGCAAAATATGGGATTTGTAGAAGGGTGGAGTAAACCTTAACAGAGCGTAACAGACCTTGACGCTTCATAATGGAGAATCGTGATGACATTAGAAATACAATTCCTTCAAGTTTTTTTTTTTTTTTTTCTCTTGGATGCACAATGCCTTCTTTTTATATTCCAGTCGTGCTCCATGTGTGCTCATAAATTGTGGGGCTCCACGCCTTTTTTTTTTTTTTTTTTTTTTTTTTTTTTTTTAAATTTTGAAGATCGCGGACATGATCTGATTGGACTGAACACACAGATCGACAAATCAACTGCCTGAAGACTCAGTTCAGTTGATTAAATGAGCCAAGTCAGGTGTGCCGCTGCTTGGATGAGACAAAACCTTGCAGCCACAGCGGCAGCTCTTCATAGAATGAGTTTAACACCCTTGACAAGCATTATTTACTCTGAATAACTTTTTTTTTTTTCAATAGCAGACCAATCAGATTGCACCATCTACATGAGCTATACATGGAGCCCTCACTTTCCGTGGGGACCAGGATCCCCCGCAACCACCAAATTCCATAAAGTAGGATCACCCCTCAACCCCCTCCTGACTGACATATACATACATGTATATGTGTATATAATATCAATAAATACATATTCAATGCTATAAATGCTTTTAATAACAATTAAACATTAAAATTAATGCATAAGATGTAAATAAAATATAAATACACACACGTACAGATGCGCGTACACGCACTCAGATGCGCACCTCACAAAAATGTAACTAGTTTTGATGGGAGGTTTTGGGTTGTTTTTTTTTTTGTTTTGTTTGCTTATGGTTTTTACTTTGCATAATTGGCCTTGTTTTTGTGGAATTTTCCTTAACTTTTTTCCCCTATTCTTATTTAATTTCCTTATTTTTTAATTTAATGAATATTTAAAAAAAAAAAAAACTCAATGCACTGACGCCGCACGAATTGAAGCATGAAGTAGCGAAGGATACTAGTACTATTATTTATTTAGGATACTTCTGAAAGCAGGGCCCGTGGTGGCCTCTTGGTAAGGGTGCTCGCTTAGTGATCGAACGGTCAAGGGTTCGAGCCCCACTATCACCGGATTATCACTGCTGTCTCCACAGTGCAACTAACAGGGTTATCGAATGGTATCACATGTTTCTCACTGTCAGTGCTGAAAGGCAGGTAAAAGAACCATTGCTGAATTGAGTCTGTGTGTTTCTGCCCTGCAATAGCCTGACAAGTTGTCCACGGTGTACTTTGCACTCGCCCGGAGTCGGATGAGGTGGGTGCCAAGCTCCCTGAAACCCTAATTAGAATTAAGTGGTTCAGAAAATGAACGATGGTGATAAACTTCAGAAAGCAGTGCATGGGCTAAATCGCTCCTTCTTCTTTTTGGTCAAATACAGACGCTACCCAACTTACGTTTTTGTTCGTTTCTGGACGGCCGAACGTCAGGTGAAAAAAAACGTAAGTTGTTACTGTATGTTCCAGTGACAATATGTGAGGTGCTCCACCGAAAGTAGTTCACTTGCTTATGCTTGAGACAAAGCGCAGGTTATCCGGACTTCCGGTCTTTCAAGTGAGCAAGGGCGCCGTTGAATACTCATTTAGTACTCCTCCTGCACTGATGTGAATCACCAACAGAGCGGACAGTTCTTTTTCTTTTCTGGATTCGGGTTTTCATTCATTTTACAACTCTCTTTGCTTAACTGAGTATGCATGGTGGATTGCGCTGATCCGAGCAGATAGTTAATTCAGTCTTGGGAAAACCGGAAATTCTGACATATGCCGGAAAACTTGCACCCATGCTAGTAGGCTTACGGTTCTGACCAACCATATTTGCTTAGCGTTACAAAAGTCCGCAAAACAGTGTAAACACAAAGATCACAGAGTCGACGTCTTAACACAAGGGTAACACGCAGTGAACTGGGATGAAGCAGGGGCACGTTCAGTCTGTCGTTTGCATACAATGGACGCAATGTCATTGCGTCATTAGGTCAGCGTACTACGTAGGTACGTCTCGTACTACAGAGAGCACGCTAAACTCAAAATTTGACCTTTTTTTTAATGTAAAATCAAAAAAAACGTAAGTCGGGGAGCGTCTGTACAGGCGAAGAACAAAATACATGACTAATATTTGCAGAGTATCTTGTTGAGCTTATTTAAGTGTTCTTTGTGTACAGATAAGATAAGATAAGATAAGATAAGATACAGCTTTATTAATCTCACAATGGAGAAATTCACTGTTACAGGCTCTTGAGGTACTATCAGTAGGGGGTGCAAAAATAGATACAAGTACGAACATACACACATACATATATATTATATAAGTAAATAAATAAATAAATAGATACATAAATAGTATAAATTACTAAACAATAAAAGAAAAGAAAAGAATGGAGCAACTTTATAGACTGGCCTATATTAAAGTGTAATGTATCTGAGTGCAGAGTAGATGGGTTGATATGGTTCACAGTCAGTGGGGTAGATGTGGTTGATTAAAGTGCACGGGTTTTTATTGCACATAACCGGTATTTTCACAGACAGTTACAAAGTGGCGTTGTACAGTCTGACAGCGGTGGGAATGAACGACCTGCGGTAGCGCTCCTTCCTGCACTGAGGATGCCTCAGTCGCCCACTGAAGGAGCTGCTTAGCTCCTCTACAGTCTGGTGCAGTGGGTGAGAGCTGTTGGACAGGATGGATGTGAGCTTTGCTACCATCCTCCTCTCACTCACCTCCTCCACAGAGTCCAGTGGGCAGCCGAGGACAGAGCTGGCCCTCCTGACCAGCTTGTTCAGTCTCTTTCTGTCCCGCTCTGTGCTGCCCGGGGCCCAGCAGATGGCAGCGTAGAGGATTGCAGAGGCTACCACAGAGTCATAAAATGTCCTGAGCAGAGGTCTGCATATGCCGAAGGACCTGAGTCTCCTCAGAAGGTGGAGGCGACTCTGGCCCTTCTTGTACAGGGATGGATAGGAAGACACAAAGAAATATCGGCCTTGTAAAATAAATCTATTTTGGGGGGAGGGGTGTTATGTCTTTATTACAATGATACAAATCCATTTCTTTCCACAATAATATTTGCAACTTCAAATCACCCATATGGGCAGAGATCCTGAGCTAGTTAGACGTTTCATCCTCATTTCGCTAAAGCTTTTTCAGGAGCTCCATGCAGTCCTGATCTAATGTCGTGATTAGCCCATGGTTCAGACCTGACTGATTGGATCTGATAAATGAGCAGCGCTCGTGGAGTAGGTCAGCTAATTGCATGTTCGTCTCTTTCCTAATGAGCTTCTCACTATTGATCAGAGTGACCAGCGAGAGTCATTCAGTTTTAAAGGTGAGTCACACAGCAAGATAGGATATGGCTTCCGACTTTAACCCCTTGAGCTGAACACTGAACAATGTGTCAGAAGTCATAGCCCATTTTTCTTCAGTAATTTAGCAGCTTTCAGTTTACAGCCTGTGGCTGCGATGTTTGGAAGTGATTGGTGTGCAAGCTGCCGTCACTACATGATATGATACAGCAGAGGAAAACTGATTTATATCCAAACTAATAGGGTAGTGTATCATTGGAATGTTCTTTCCATAACACTGGGGGGGGCGGGGGCGGGATTGATGAGGTTGTTGTTGTTGTTGTTGTTGTTGTTGTTGTTTTGTTATTAATATTGATTTTCTGTCATCTGGCTGGAGTATCTAACTTGATAGAACAGACAAAATGTGTAGTTCTGGAATGGTCTTAAAAAGGAAGATAGAACCCGGTATTGCTTGACTCTAGTATACTGATTTAATGAGAGTAATGATTTATAATCACACTGTCTAGTGTTGCACAGGAGACAATGGCTTCCCTTCTGCATCTGTTTTCTTTTGCGGTTTCTTTATCATGCTATCTCGGGGAGATCACCTTGCCAGCGTCAATTCTGATTTGGTCGTTAGGGATAAAAACATCTGTATGTCTGTTAATAATGAAATTGAACTAAATTGAAAAATTAAGTCATATCTGGTGACTGTTCACTTGAGCGCTGCTCGTTGTTATTGACATTACACTTTGTCCTTATTTAGGTGTTTTTGGAGTGTTTTCATGATATTTAACGTATCGTGCCAAAAGGGAATTGAAATTTGACTCCGTTTATGTTTACCTTGCTGTGGTTTAGGCAAGTCTGGATAGACAGATGTTGTTGATGGTCTTGTACTTGTTGCCAGTGTTGTTGGTTTTGAAGGTTATCATGGTGATTGTGGTGGTGGTGATGTTTTTTGTTGGTGTTGATAGTCGTGGTGTGTTTTTTTATGTTGGTGGTGATGGTGTTTTTGGTGATGGTGGTCGGGGTTATCTTGGTGGCTTTGTTAGTGGTGGTGATGCTATTGGTGTCGGTGGTGATATTCGTGTTTGTGGCGATGTTACTGATGACAGTTTTTGGTGGTGGTGATCTTGTAGTGGTAGTGTTATTGGTTTTGAAGGTTATCATGGTGATTGTGGTGGTGGTGATGTTCTTGTTGGTGTTGATAGTGGTGGTGGTGTTTTTATGGTGATGGTGTTTTTGGTGATGGTGGTGGGGGTGATCTTGGTGGCTTTGTTAGTGGTGGTGATGTTATTGGTGTCAGTGGTGATATTCGTGTTTGTGGTCATGTTGGTGGCGATGTTATTGATGACAGTTTTTGGTGGTGGTGATCTTGTAGTGGTAGTGTTAATGGTTTTGAAGGTTATCATGGTGGTTGTGGTGATGGTGATGTTCCTGTTGGTGTTGATAGTGGTGGTGTTGCTTTTTATGTTGATGGTGATCGTATTTTTGGTGATGTTGGTCGGGGTTATCTCGGTGGCTTTGTTAGTGGTGGTGATGTTATTGGTGTCGGTGGTGATATTCGTGTTTGTGGTCATGTTGAATGCGATGTTATTGATGACAGTTTTTGGTGGTGGTGATCTTGTAGTGGTGGTGTTGATGGTGGTGGTTGTGGTGATGTTTGTGGTATTGATGGTCTTCAGAGTAATTATGTTTTTTGTTTGTGATATCTGTGTACATGGAGGTGGTGTCTGTGTACCACATCTGTGTAGGTGGTGGTGGAGGTCTTGTTTTTACTGGTGTTGCTGGTAGTGTTGAGAGTGGTGGCTGTGGTGTTGGTAGGGGTTTTGGTGTTGATCGTTTTCATGGGTTTTTGTGTAGAGTTTGCATGTTCTCCACATTCTTACGTGGGTTTTCCTCCAGGAACTTCGGTTTATTCCCACAGTCCAAAAAACATGCACTCCAAAAAACATGCACAGTAAGTTAATTGGCTGTTCGAGGTCACCCCGAGGTGTGAGTATAAATGGTTGTGTAAGTGTCGGCCCTGCGATGGTTTGGCGAGCTGGACAGGGAGATCCCCACCCTCGCCCAGAGTCGTCTGAGACGGGCGCCAGCCTCCCTGTAACCCTAATTAGGACTAAGTAACTCAGAAAACGAATAAAGGTTGAATGGAGATGGTAGTGGTGGTATTATTATTGGTAGTAATTGTGATGTATTATATGTTGTTTTTTGGTGTTGGTGGTTTTTGTAGTTGTTGTGAATCGTCTCGGTGGATTTAAAATGCACAGTACAGTTTTGTTCCATAAAACTGTAGGAATGGAATTATTATTGCTGTTTGTTGTTTCTGTAATTTTATGTAATGTTGTTGACCATTGTTTTTTCAGCAGTTGTCTGATGAAACTGGCTGCCCTATATAGTTTTCCCTATTAACATAATGCAAAATAACCCCCTGCTTTTCAAAAATTCTTTTTAAGTATCGCCTTCCAGAAAGACTTTGGATAGCAGAGTTTGGGATATACAAAATAACAATGTGAGCAAAATAGTGGGCAGCAAGTATGCGTCGAAGTCTGATGACATATGTGCTCCACTTTGACAAACTGGGGCTTGATAATTAGCCGTACATTTTCAGGAAGCATTTCTCCCAATCAGAGAACTGAAAAGACAACCGGGATTTGATGAGACTGGTAGGAAGGTCTTTTGATGTATGCGGTTAATTAAAAATCCTAATATGCTCATGTTTCGCGATCTGTGTTTTGTAGATTAGTATCTTCATGACTCATCTTTCTAATTATGGAAATGATCGTCTGGGACTGTACACTTTTAAGAAGCTGCTGCGTTTCCTGCAGACTTGGACTCACCTGAGGCTGCAGACCCTGCCTCCTATCCAACTTGCTCACAAATACTTCAGCCTCTTCCCCTCAGACAGAGAACCACTCTGGCAGGTTTGTGTGTGTGTGTGTGTGTGTGTGTGTGTTGCATTTTTCCAGTTCTTATTAATTTATTTCTGTTAATTATCAAAACCCGCAGTGCGCTGAGTCAGTTGTCTTGGCACATAATTCTTTTTTTTTTTTTTTTTTTTTCAATGATCCTTGAGTGTTCCCAGGATTACCATTAAGATGTGTTCTTGTTTGGCAAGTGTGTGTGTGTAGGTTGTTGTGCTTGAGGCAACGTGGGACTGAGGGCATCTAATGATTGAGAAGTTAAAAGAGGCCCAGGCGGGCGAGGATTGAGGGAGCGTGAAAGAGGGACTGAGAGGAAGAATAGCATTAGTGTACAGTGCGCTGCCGTGTCAGGCTCTGTGGTCAGCAACTCCTCATCAGAGAATGTAGTGCTTGTTATTCTCAGCTTTTCTTTTACACGCTCGACTCACTGTAATGTGGTTCAGCGTGCTTCTGTTCTCCTCATTCTCCTCTCACTCAGTGCTCTACTTTACTCTTTGTGTGTGTGTGTGTGTGTGTGTGTGTGTGTGTGTGTGCGTGTGTGAATGCGCTTTGTTCTTTCTGTTGTGATCCCTTTTCTTGCTCATGTCATTTGTACTCAAAGCCTCTCGCATTAAGGTTCTTGTGGAGTCTTTGTGTCGCAAGCATTTGTGCCTGCACACGTATCACCTCCAGCTGAGCATTTCTCAGTGTCACCCGGTGCACAAGTACTCTATTGTCTCACTTCAGAGTGGTGTGTGTGTGTGTGTGTGTGTGTGTGCGTGCATGCTGCTGTCAAAATGAATTTCACTGTTCATGTGGTTTTCAATTTTTCATTATATATTTACGAAAAGCAAGATATTCATGTTTGAGTATTTAAGTTGCTCTTTTTTTATCTCCCATAGTCACCTAATATGAGTATTTTAAAGCACACCTCTCCCTTTATGGATATTTCGAGTTGTATTGCACCTCTGTTCTGCCCTTGATCCTGATTGGTCGAATTAATTTTCTGCAGTAGCAGCTTTCAACACTTTAGGAGTAATGGATAAATTACATTTAATCCAAACCTAACATGCGGGGCAGTGGTGGTCTAGTGGTATAAGGCGCCGGATCGCTGATCCAAAGGTTGGGGGTTCGAGTCCCACTCTCCACAAGGTTGTCACTGCCCCCCCCCCACCCCCCCACCCCCCAGTGCAGCTAACTGGGTTATCAAAGGCCGGCCATGTCTCTCACTGTCTATGGTGTGAGGCATGTAAAAGAACCATTGCTGACTTTCGACAAGAGTAGGCTGCAAAGCTGTCAGCGTGTTTCCGCCCTGCGATGGCCTGGCGAGCTGTCCAGGGTGTACTCTGCCCTCGCCCTGAGTTGGCAGTCTCCCCGCGACCCTAATTAGGATGAAGCGGTTACAGAAAATGAACTGAACCAAACCTAACATTAATAGCATTATTTCAGAAAGGAAAATATGTTAATTGTTGCACTGCACTGCTATTGGTTGAGGAAAAGTGTATTTTCTATTTGGGATGTGGCACCCCAATCAATCCAATCCTGCCAAAAAAAAAAAAAAAAGAGTTAGGGCTTTTGAGCAGCACTGAAGAATAGCATTCACCCTGTCATCTGGAGATCACGAGTTCAAATCCATCCATGGCTGGGAGACCAAGAGAGTGCGTTTGGCTGGGCTGTCAGGGAGGAAGGGACGGTAGATGCTCTCTTCCCGATCAGTCACAGTGACAATCACAGTGACACTCGCCAGTCATGTGCAGCTGAGCTCATGAATTTAAAAGTAGGCTTTGTGCCTGGTGTGGTGTGAACAGCAGTTCAAAAAACCAGTTGATTGGCATTGCTCGGCTTGTAGAAGGGAAATAAATGTCAGACTGGCCATACTTAATTTTTTTTTTTTTTTTTTGGGGGCAGAATAAGGTAAATTTATGGTATAAATCTACTGTTGAGGGAAAGTGACTACTTTAACCTTACACGAGTGCTGAACACAGTAACCTGTTCCTTAGTCTACTGCAGCACGTACTTACTAGAGCAAAGTGCTTATGTAGAATTCCCTATATGGGCCGCCACACATATGTGGGATCTCAGGAAGTCCACAACGTGCATAACTCTGGTAAGTGTGTGCTGCACTAGACCAAGGCATGACTTGATATGCACAATGCTTGTGCAAGTCTAAGGTGACTGGTGACCTTTGATTATCTTAAAAACTTTGGGTATTGTGCTATAGATTATGCTTTTTTGTGTACCAATTAGTAGTAGGTGCATATCACACTTTCAAAATTTTCAAATTTGTACATCCTGAAAAAAAAATTAAGATAAAGGAAAGATTCTAAATTTCAAGGCTTAACTATAATCATTACCAAAGATATGGCCTATCGAACTCAGTGCGAGTCACTCTAAAATGACATCACAACTTAAAATTATGACCGTTTGAACAACAAAACATTTTAGCCACAAACAACTGAGGTCTGAATTTTTCAGGATTAATTGACAAACATATGTTTGACCTCCACCTAGTTCCATGGGCCGGAACTGGTAATAAATGATATAAGCCTTGAAATTGAGTTTTCTAAATTAATATATAATTTACTTTCTGTATGTAAAATTCTGGTAAATCTGTCAGGGTGATGTGGAGACCATTGGTTGAATTGACATGGAATTACACTGATGTGTTATATATATTATGTTATATGCAGTACGTTTTAGTTCGGTTCCGGACGGCCGGACATAAGGTGAAAAAAAACGTAAGTTGTTACTGTATGTTCCAGTGACGTATGACGTTCATACTCTACTATACATCCATAAATACCATTACCGTATCTCATCAAATATCAAATACAGTATCAAATATAACCTTTAACATGCTCTATGATGCGATCTTTCTTCTTGTAAATGGTTCCGATGATCGACGGAGCCATTTGGAAGAAAAGTGCAACATTCACATGTTTTTCACCATCATCAATTTTCTTGATAATAGCCATCTTCGTGTCTGGTGAGATGGCTTGCCGCTTTTTCTGATTATCACTATCACTAGTAGGCTTATGCTTCTGACCAACCATATTTGCTTAGGGTTACAAAAGTCTGCAAAACAGTGTAAACACAAAGATCACAGAGATGACGTCTTAACACAAGGGTAACACACTGTGAACTGGGAATGAGGAGGGGCACGTTCAGTCTGTCATTTGTAAACAATGGACGCAGTGTCATGCGGAAGTAGCGTATTTCGTCAGCTTACTATGTAGGTATGTCTTGTACCACAGAGAGCACGCTAAACTCAAAATTTGACATACTTTTTTTTTTCAAGTAAAATCGAAAAATACGTAAAACGAATTAACCTAAAGCGGGGAGTGTCTGTACTATATTTAGTGAGGTTATTATATGTTTTGTAACTAAAACCACATGATGTGGGGCAGCACGTCAGTGTAGTAGCACGTCTGCCTCACAGTTAGCAGGTCCTGGGTTCAAGTCTGGGTGTAAGTGTGAATAGTTGTGTATGTACCGTATTTTCCAGACTATACGTCGCTCTGGAGTACAAGTCACATTGGTCAAAAAATGCATAATGAGAGATTTCCTTTCGGCTTTTCCCTTTATGAGGGGTCGCATAAAGTAGAAAAAAAACATATAAGTCGCACTGGACTATAAGTTACAAACTCATGGAAACTGTCTACCTTGGCTTGGAAATCTGCTAGCAGTTTATGTTACGTTGTGGTCCTCGCTCTGATAGAGAGGCGATTGCATTTCATAAAGCGGTAACACCAAGAAAGTCCTCACGCAAAGTTATTTATATTCATCTCCTTGACAACTACCTGGATGTGGAGACACAACTGCACTGTTGACAAGCCATTCCCTGATGCACGTTGCTCAAACTAGCCTGTGACCATCTAGCTTTTAGTCCGCGATTAGCTTTGAGCCCTGATTAGCTTTTTTTATTTTCTTCATTGCAGTAATAATCTCCCCTTTTCTGCTCTCTTGTTGCCTTCTTGCGGTTGTGAGTATAAAGATAAACATGTGAAATTATGTTCGTTATTATTATGATGAACAGAATTATATGTAATAATTTCACTACCTGGGTGTGGAGACGCAACTGCACTGTTGACAAGCCTCTCCCAGCAGCACATTGCTCAAGCACCCATGTGGGAGCTCGTTCCTTTAGCTGTGGCCATCTAGCTTTTAGCCCGCGATTAGTTTTTTGTTTTCTTCATTGCAGTAATAGTAATCTCCACTTTTCTCCAGTCCCTCATAAGTTTCTCATTCATTTCTTTCTGCTGCTTTCAACCATTTTCTGCTGCATATTTCACTACTTGCAGCTTGTAATCCACAGAATATGTTTTGTTTTTTTTTTTGGGGGGGGGGGGTTCTTCTTCAGTAGTGGATGAGCAGGTACTGGTACTCAAGCCTAGAGCGCCCTCTTGTGGTTGTGAGTGTAAAAATAACAAATATGAGAAATTATGTCTTATTATTATGACGAACAGAATTATATGTAATAATTTCACATATAAGCCTCTCTGGAGTATAAATCACACCTTCAGCCAAAGTATGAAAAAAAGTACAACTTATAGTCGGGAAAATATGCTATATTGCCCCTACGATGGTCTGGCAAGCTGTTCAGGGTGTACCCTGCCTTTATGCAGTGTTGGCTGAGATCGGCTCCAACTTCTTCACAGCCCTGGTAGGATAAAGCAGTTTGCCAAATGAGTGTGCAGGAGAGATTTTATAAACAGTAAGGGAAAGATTAATGTGATTAGGCAGCTAAAAGTGCATCTTTAACGACAAAGGGATATTATAGTGATTCAGACTTATATCACTGACTTCAGGGCAACAGCATGGCGTCGTAGTTTGCATGTTCGACTCACAGCAAGAAAGTCCTGCAATAGAGTCACGGGCTCGGCAAGGACGTTTCTGTTTGGAGTTTACGTGGTCTTCTTGTGTTTGCACGGGTTTCCTCCTGGTACTCTGGTTTCCTCCCACAGTTCAAAAACATGCTATTTGGGCATTCTAAATTGTTCCTAGATATGCATGTGAGTGTGAATAGTTGTTTGCATGTGTGTTGGCTCTGCAATGGACTGATGAGTTGTTTAGGGTGTACCCTGCCTTCGACCAGCATTGTTTTGGCCGGTGAATGAGATGAGAGCACACTGCGTATGTTTTTAGGATATGTTTTTGCGTATTTATAGGACCTTGCATATCACATGACCCTGATTTTAGCAATCACACAGACTGATTTGCTCATTCCAGGTCCCCTATTAACGGTATACTTGTTAGATTAGACACGAACGTCTTCGTTACTGGAAAAAATTCCTTACTGGAAACTCGGTTTAGTGAGACTGAGGTTAATCTTTCTGCAAAGAAATTTTTAAAAAATGTTTTCTGATCCTTTATGAGAAACAATGCCTTTTTTTTGAACTGCAAATGATTTCCATTCCAAACTGATTAAGGATGAATAGTAGTTTAGCTCAATGTGAGCTTCTGTTACTGTTCGTGTGGGTGTTGTCGCCTAGAGGATTCCCTTTGCATCTGTATTTTTGACTCAAAAACAGTGTGATTGTGGCTACGGTGAAGTGAATCATCCGTTAAGATCACCCCTAAAAAGGGGGAGAGTGAGTGTGCAGGTCTCAGCGTCTAGAGAACATACAAGAAAGTCTTATTCAGTCTTCATGACTATATTGTTAGTCACTTAATCACACATTAGCCGGACCGTTCGATCCTTCTAGGGCTGCTGCCTATTTCAAGCGACACTCGGCAGAGGCACACAATGAACAGCTAGTCAGACCACTGCAAAGCCAACACACTGACACCTCGGCAATTTCGAACAGAAAATTAGTCTACCGTGCAATGCCTGGAGGAAACCCACACAAGCACTTCACTCAAATACCTGAGCCTGGGACTCAAACCCAAGACCTTCTTGCCTTGCAAGGTGGACCATGCTAACTACTGCACCACCCTGCCACCCTACTGGTTGGTAATCACAGTAATTCTAAATAAAGATGAAATTTTCATCTGCTTGTATTGGTTTTATATAAAAAAAAAATGTTCCATTGATTGTGCTGTACTGCTCACCGGTCATGTAAAATGTTTTCCCCTACATTTTGACATGTTTTAGAACCCTTGCGAGGATAAGAGACACAAGGATATCTGGTCAAAAGAGAAAACATGTGATCGATTTCCCAGGCTGCTTGTGATTGGACCACAGAAAACAGGTGAGTGCTGAGAACTCCACCTACTGGACTTTGTGTGTAAATGCATTGAACTGTGACATGGCAATCGATTTAGGGCAGGTGTAATGTGGTTGATACGTGCTGAGGTTCAGCTTCATGCAGGCGTTTAGGCTTCCATCTATTAAATGTGACCGCAGCTTGGTCTTGATGCTTTTCAGGTGTGACAAGGACTCCTCGTGTGTCCATGTGGCGCTAAACATGGTCAATACGACAGGACTCACACGCTGCAGTATTTATGTGACAGGAAGCCGTCCCATGTTTTGGCAATCAGCTGGTCTGCGGGATGAAGTTTTTTCATTCTGTCCATTTGTGATTTGCTTGCCAGCTCTGCTTGGCTTCTTGCACATGAGCTGATCAAAACGAGGGAAATTTACCTCTTTATCCAAAAACAACTCACACAGGCTTTTGCATATAGAGTAATCTAGTAAAATTAGACTCTCAAGGTATCGGCCCCGCCCACACACTGGAGTACAGAAAGGATTGGCTCTCCGCTGCGCACCACAGTGACAAGTGGCTTTGAAAATAGATGTATAGATTGAAATGCATGAGATTTATTTATCATCGGTTCCCGACCCCTGATTTAAGGTGTAAATATATTCTCAGGAAGTTTTTTCTTCTTCCATTTGTATATTTTAAATAGCGATTTAAAAAATATATATATTATATACAGCTTAAAGACTAGAAAAAATTGGGGAAAGTTTGTTCGATTACTAAATTCAATCATAATAGTACCACGACCAGTACATTTCAAAACTCATTCCAAAAATCCAAAGCGTTTCAATACTTTTAAATATAATCGGCAATTAGCTACTGACACTTTTATTCATTCATTCATTTTCTGTAACTGCTTAATCCTATTAGGGTCACGGGGAGGCTGGTGCCCATCCCAGCCGACTCCGGGCGAGGACAGAGTACATCTTGACCAGCTGGCCAGGCCATTGCAGGGTAGAAACACGCTGTCGGCTTTGCAGCTACTCTTGTCAAAAGTCAGCAATGGTTCTTTGACATGAACCTCACACCATATCCAGTGAGAGACATAGCTGGCCTTTGATAACCTAGTTAGCTGCACTGGGGGGGGGGCACTGACAACCTGTTGAGAGTGGGGCTTGAACCCCCAACCTTAGGATCCGTGATCCAGCAGCTTTACCTCCAGGCCACCACTGCCTGACACTTTTATTGTTATTCTAAATTTATTGAGACGTTTTACCCCATTATTATTTATTTGTTTGTTTATTTATTAATTAATTTGTTTTCTTATTATTTTTTATTATTACTTCACCCAGGCTTTCTTACAATATTACTTTTTCCCATTTTCATTGGGCTTTTTTGGGCTATCAGGGACAACTGCTCTCTACCTCTTTTTGGGCCTGCACCCTGACCTCATTGGCAACTATCCCAGCAAAGAGACATTTGAGGAGATCCAGTTTTTCAATGGGAACAACTACCACAGAGGGATAGACTGGTAAGAAATACTCTGGACTTACGCCTGTCTTTTTGTCTTTAATGTTCTATGTATCTTGGAGGAGATTTTTATTTATTTATTTATGTCTCCGTTTGGATTTGAAGTACCATTTCCTCCAGGAGAAGAATATCATGTGTCAATACAGGGATCCCTCACTTTCCATGGTTAATTGGGACCGAGATCCCCACGCGACCATCAAAATCTGCGAAGTGGGATCACCCCCCCCCCCCCCCCCAACCCCCCTGACTGACGTATGCGTACATGTATCTTCTTCTTTTCCTTTCGGATTTTTCCCTTTTTCAGGGGTCGCCACAGCAAATCATCTGACTCACACATTTGACTTGGCATAGGTTATAATATCAATAAATACATATTCAATGCTATAAATGCTTATAATAACAATTAAACATTAAAAAATAACAAGATGCAAATAAAATATAAATACACACACTTACAGATGGTATTGCATGAGAAGACGACGACACACATACATGCACAACTCGCAGCTGCGCATGCACACACAGATGCAACAATGTAAGTAGTTTTTAGGGGAGATTTTGGGTTGTTTTTTGTTTAGTTTAGGGTTTTGGTTTTTTTTTTGCACAATTGACCTTGTTTTTGTGGCACTTTCCTTAACTTTTTTCCCTATTCTTCTATAAGTTCCTTATTTTTAAATTCCTTATTTTTAAATTACTTTTTTTAAATACTTTTTAAATTCCTTATTTTTAAATTCTATGAATATTTATTTATTTCTTTCTTAAAAAAACGCGATGCACTGAAGCCACATGAATTGAAGCGTGAAGTAGCGAGGGATCCCTGTATTATTGTTTGCGTTCCATAATAACTCAAATAAATTACTCAAAAATGTTATGTACATCCTGTAGCTGAAATCATTGCCTGTAAATGTACTTTGTGTTTATAAATCGTTTTTCACTGGTCCAGGTACATGGAGTATTTCCCTCTCCCCTCCAACACCAGCTCAGATTACTACTTTGAAAAGTGCGCTAATTACTTTGACTCTGAATTAGCAGCAACCAGAGCTGCAGCCCTCCTGCCGAAAGCTAAAATCATCACTGTCCTCATCAGTCCAGCAGAAAGAGCCTACGCCTGGTACCAGGTACGGCCCTGTACATCCACTTCTGAAAAACATCAGCTGAGAGTAAAGCTAGAAAGTGCTGAGTTTGGAGTGACGAGACGCTGAGCTTGAGACAGGAAGAAGTAAGATTCGGGTCAGAAAGTACATGGGCGTCCTGGAAAGCTGAGCTTGATGACAGAAAGCTTGAGACTGGAAAGAGATGAGTGTGGGATCACGATAGGTCTGAGGTCATGAAGAACTGAGCTTGGGCTCAGTAAGAGCTGAGTTTCATGTTAGGATTTGTGTTGGGTCTCAATGTTTAGCTTGTCATGAAGAGAAACGTGCATCATGGGGACTTCATCTTGTGGTTATAATCAGCATAGACTGAGCTGTGGAAGATCTGAGCCTTGGGTCACAAAGAGCTGATTCTTGGATAATAAAGAGCTGACCTGAGCCGAGAGAACGCCAAGTTTGGGATGAGGAGCATGTAAGCTTGGGGTCAAAAATAGCTGATCTTCTGAGTTCAGGAAATCCTGAGCCTGGAGTTAGATAGTCTTGTGAACCGATGAGAAACTCATCCTGAAGTAACAACCTCATCTTATTATCTTCAGAAGGCGCTGATAATGGGTTTAAAAATAACTTACTGTGAGTTATGCTTGAGTTCAGGAAAAACTTTGATCTTGTCTTGAAAGCAAGAAGGGCTTTCTCAGGAAAAACAATGCGTTACAAATGCCTTAAGATTCATCTCGGTAGAGTATTGTACCGTAGATCTGTCCTCCAAAGAAAAAATGAACGGTGTAATCAATATTCCTCACCACAGCACCAGAGAGCACACGATGATCCGGTGGCTATGAAATACACCTTTCATGATGTCATCACTGCCCCCCGTGATGCCCCTGCAAAGCTACATGTCCTACAGAGCCGCTGCCTGGTTCCGGGCTTGTATGCTATTCATCTGGAGCGCTGGCTTGCACATTACCACCCCAGTCAGGTGTGTGTGTGTGTGTGTGTGTGTGTGTGTGTGTGTGTGTGTGTGTGTGTGTGTGATGGTTTATTTTTCCGTGTGAAACTATATCGCCTTTTTGTAGGGCTGAAGTAAGGAGTGATGTGTAAGAATATACAGTATGTATGTTTTCAAAATGTCTATTTTTTTTTATGCAGATTATGGTTGTGGATGGGCAGATGCTGAAAACTGAACCAGCATTAGTCATGGATAAAGTCCAGAAGTTTCTTGGACTTGTGAATACTGTGAACTACTATAAGATCCTGGCGTAAGTTCATTGTTTTGCTATTTTCGGATAACTGAATAATTAAGTTATGCCCTAAAGGTTAAGTTGATATTGCTGAATGCTCCCTGAATTATTATATTTAATTCAGTGACGTCACTGAGCCTGAGAGGCATCGCTATCTTAATATATCCTACAGGGGGAGCAAAACAAAAATACTCACTAAAATGAGATTTGTATGATTTTTTCTTTTTAAGTTTACATTTTTACATTTACAGAATTTGGCAGATGCTTTTATCCAGAGCAATTTAATTATCTGTTTCTATATTACAACTGAGCAATTTGAGGGTCAAGGGCCTTGCTCAAGGGTCCAACAGCAGTGATAGTGGGTATTGAACTGCTGACCTTTGGATCAGTAACCCATCGCCTTAACCACTGAGCCACCACTGCCCATGGTAACATACAGCATTATCAACCCAGTTTAACTTAAGCACACACATAAGCTGGTATTTCTTTAACTCTGTTTTCGGTGCCTTTAAATTTTTTTTTTACTTTTAATTTTAGAAAATGCGAAAACAGTGAAATGTGAACTTAAACAAGAGCTCTATCACTAATATTTACATATTTCAACCACCATGGAAAGTCAAGTGATCTCTATGTTTCAAACCAATGATTCTATGATATTCAGGGATCCCTCACTTTCTGCAGTTAATGGGGACCGCGAGCCCCCCCCACGTGACTGCCAATTTCTGTGAAGTAGGATCGACCCCCCCCCCCCCGACTGATATACGTACATGTATGTGTGAATATAATATCAATAAATACATATTCAATGCAATAAATGCTTACTATAACAATTAAATATTCAAAAATAATGCATAAGATGTAAATAAAATATAAATACACACACATAAAAGACACGCGCGCACACACACACACACACACACACACACAGATGCGCGACTCACATAAAATTGTGAGTAGTTTTGTTGGGGGTTTTTTTGGGTTGGGTTTTTTGGTTTTGTTTGTTTGTTTTTTGTGTTTTTTTCCATATTTGGCCTTGTTTTGAGGCATTTTCCTTCACTTTTCCCCTATTTTGACTGAATTTTTTTATTCTTTTCTTTTTCGATTAATATTTTTGAAAGACCCGTGATGCACTGAAGCCGCAGAAACTGAAACACGAAGTAGCGAGGAATCACTGTATACAGCTGCCCTGTTTAGCGTGACAGTGAAGCTGAAGCCAGTCCCTGCAGACTCTGGGCGAACGCAGAGTTCACCCTGAACGGCTTGCTGAAATGAAAGTAAATAACAAAAGGTTTTAGTTTATACTACTATATAGTGGGGCCGGTGGCATAGTGGTGAGGGTGATGCACTCGTGATCAGGAGGTTGTGAGTTCAAATCCCACCATCCTCACTGTGCTAAGACCCCTGGGCAAGGTCTCAACCACAAGTGTGCCTCTGTTCACCCAGCAGTATTAAATGGGTACCAGTAAACATATACTGGGAAGGTAACCTGTGATGGACTAGCGTCCCATCCAGGAGGAGTTGAACTCCTGGTTTCTTCACGCTATGGAAACCGGGGATAAGCACCGGCCTGATGAGCCACTATGGCTCGGATGCAAAAACCCAACAGACTTTACCTAGTTTATACTACTGGAACTACAAGGAAAGCAAATTAAAATTGGATTTCTATCACTTATATTTGCATATTTAACACATGACACTAGGCCAGGTTCGGTGAGCTTTGCAGTTTGAGCCTGCTATCAGCTTCATTCTGTTCCATGCTGTAATCCATACTGCATTATCCGGTTAAGCTTCACAGGGAAGCTAGAACCAATCCCTGCGGACTCTGGGAAAGGGGCAGGGTTCACCCTAAACAGATTTCTGACTAACAGCTCTGTGTCGCTAATGGCAACTATATCAGTCTAACTTATTCAGTAAGGAAAGTAAACAGCATTCGCTTAAGGGTGTTTTAATATATACTATGAGAAACACTCGGAAAAACAAACTAAAATGCCATTGTTTTTATGGTTTATGATTTATTTTCCCATTATAAAGTGTGAAGTGGTTACAGCGTTTGCTCTGATTGACCACGACAAATTGTATGTCCCTGCCAATATATGTTTTGATCACGAGATAGCGGAGCAATCAAATTGTGCTGTTCCTGTGTTCTGTTGGGCTTTTTACACCAGAGCCTACTGGCTCATCAGGCCAATGCTTATCAGTTTCTATAGACTAGGAGTTCAATAAGGGAACATGTCCTTACTTATCACAGGTTACCTTAATAGTATTTTTTTCTGGTACGCATTTGTACTGCTAGGTGGACAGAGTATAACTACACTTGTGGTTAATACCATGCCTGGGGATTTGAACTCGAAGCCTCCTTCATGATCATGAGCCCAGCACCCTAACCACAACACCGCCACCCCTGTTCCTGTGTGGTGTACACTAATTATATTTACCCAGTATGAAGTAAAATGGAGGAAACTGTGTGTCTGTGTATATTTTAAAGCATAACTCCGGTTAAACTGTGAACTCTGGAACTTCATTTTGTTATTTTGTTTACATAAAATACAATATGAAAACAGGATTACCATATTCAGAAATAAATGTTATTATAAAATATTCCTAAAATTGCAGCACCTTATTTTTTTTTCCTCTGTTCACTCCTTTATTATCATTGTGTTTACATTTTTAAGAAGCATACAGTGGTATATATTTGCAGTAAATCAGGCATTAACAGCAAATATTAAACAAACAACTTCTTATTATGACTTATCACTAAGTGCTGCTATACATCCATCAGTACATCGCGGGTTTTTCAAAAAATATTCATTGAAAAAAAAAAAAAAAAAAAAAGGAAATTAAGGGAAAAGGGGAAAAGTTAAGGAAAATGCCCCAAACAAGGCCAATTATGCAAAAAAAAAAAAAAACAATAAAACAACCCAAAACTCCCCAATAAAACTACTTACATTTTTATGTGAGGTGCACATCTGAGGTGCGCATTTGTATGTGTGTGTATTTATATTTTATTTACATTTTATGCATTATTTTTTAATGTTTAATTGTTATTATAAGCATTTATGAATATGTATTTATTGATATTATATACACTTACAGATGTGGGGCAGTGGTGGTCTAGTGGTATTGGGCATAGGGCGCTGGATTGCTGATCCAAAGCTTGGGGGTTCGAGTCCCACTCTCCACAAGGTTGTCACTGCCCCAGTGCAGCTAACTGGGTTGTCAAAGGCCAGCCATGTCTCTCACTGTCTATGGTGTGAGGTATAAAAGAACCATTGCTGACTTTCCACAAAAGTAGCTGCATAGGGTGTTTCTGCCCTGCGATGGCCTGGCGAGCTGTCCAGGGTGTACTCTGCCCTTGCCCAGAGTCAGCTGAGATGGGCACCAGCCTCCCCACGACCCTAATGAGGATTCAGCAGTTCAGAACAAGAATGAATGAAAAGTATTATTAGTTGTTTGTTTACTTCGTGTCATTAACGATGACATCACATCACATGATTATTACAGAGTATTGTGTGTCTCTTGTTCTCTATATTATTCTCTCTCAGAAAAAAAAAATTCTTACTTTTTTCCTTTTTTTCAACATTTCATAAGATTTTCAAAGAATCTCACAGGATTCGGTGGCAGTGGTGGTCTAGTGGTACAGGGCGCAGGATCGCTGAGCCTACATTTGGGGGCTCGAGTCCCACTCTCCACAAGGTTGTCACTGTCTTCGTCGTGTCCCTCCCCATCCCCCCCTCCAGTGCAGCTAACTGGGTTATCAAAGGCCAGCCATGTCTCTCACTGTTTGTGGTGTGAGGTTCATGTAAAAGAACCGTTGCTGACTTTCGACAGAACTAGCTGCATAGCCGTCCGCGTGTTTCTGATCGGGAGTCAGAGTCTCCTGAGGCAGTTCGTTCACAGCCACGTTCTGGCAACTCCTGCAGCGGCACTGGTACCCAGTCGTATCGGCTTCTTCCCTTCCATTTGATCCTTCCGGTGGTGCCGAGTGAGGGGACTTGCAGCTTGGGTAACAGCGTGTCCTCCATACTTCCTACCCAGGCTCTGCGCACTGGAGAGTATCACCAGCCGGGATACAGGCCAGAGCGCAGCTCCATAGTCCATCGAGACTGACGGAGGCCTCCTACTACTCCTACTACTACTCCTACTACTACAACTATCACATGGTTCTGTGAAGGGCAAATGCACTTAATGTTGAGAGCGGCAGCGTATGTTAGTTTTGGGTTGTCAGGGTGGCCATGTGAGCATGGACACGACAACAAAATCGTCCTTCTGGATTTAAAACTTTTGCACAAGTATGGAGCCCCAGTATTACTCACAGCTTAAAACTGATATTTCTTTTGAAAATCACACGCCATGAACGGGCGCAAATTCAATTCCGTTTTAAAATATTTGTTGTGTCTGTGCACATCGATCGCTTTTATTGAATCAATAAATTCTAAAATCAGACTTGACAGTAAGTTGTTGTCGTTGCCATTGTTGTTTTAGGAATATTTGATCTAACATTGGATATATTTTATGATCTGTCCAGGTTTGATCCTAAAAAAGGTTTCTGGTGTCAGCTCCTTGAGGGAGGGAAAACGAAATGTCTGGGAAAAAGTAAAGGGAAGCGATACTCAGACATGAAGTTCGAGGTACAGTACCTTCCTCTGTATCATGCAGGTTCTGTCACTTTTGTTCTGTTCTCTATACACCCGTCCTATGATCTGCAGAGATTGCCTGCAGGAAGGTGTTATCTTCCTCCGAAACCTCTCTGCTTATATTACACTACAGTTATCCACAGGAATGTAATGTTGTTCTGTTCCTCGATCTTCTACAGTCCCAGATGTTTCTACGAGAATACTACAGAGATCATAACATCGAGCTGTCGAAACTGCTGTACAGGATGGGCCAGCCTCTGCCCACTTGGCTGAAAGATGAACTTCTGAACACTAGGTAGCTTTGAGCAACGTCCTTCCCCTTTATTTTCGGTGAATGTTATTGTTGCCAGCAGGTATTACTGAAGAGGAATTATCTGTCGGTGTTAACATGGATGAGGAAATCGTGTCTCTGTGGACTTCTCCTGATGCTTTTTTGAATATAAAGTTGTTTGTAATATATAACATTGCTATTTCTGCTTATTAAAACCCCCATGGGGTAGCACATTTTCATCTGACTCGTTCAAAGAGGAAATGCTACATCCTCTAACTACATCAGGACAGCCCCAAGTGCGTCATGCATTTATATGATGGTTAGCACCAGCTTCTCTCACTTCTTCTTGATAAGAGGAATGAGATTTGCTGATATAAGCCATGCCGGGAGACCAGGAACTTGATAAATGCGCTGATCATGAAGATATCCTCAGGACTTAGTGTTTTGGGGCCACAGGAGCAAAAGTGTGCATTTTATGAAAAGTGACAGTAATTAAAGGCTGCACTGGGGTTTTGTACAGTGTAACTACATCATGCTCTTTCTATGTATATGAACTAATTACAAAGCCCTTATTCAGCATGAGTCTGGCACAGAGCCACAGTGGCCATCAACACTAAACAAATTGTCGCAATTAAATGGGAAGCCTGACTGGTAGTATTGACTTTTTTTAAATGATTGTTACTGAGGTGATGATATTCTGCAGATCCTTTTTTTTTTTTTTTTTTTTTTTTTTTAAACAATTGATATTTGTCTGCACATTGTCTCACAGTTTAATACAGCGAACATGAGCTCATGTTTCCTCCGGTTGGGTGTATGATGCTCCACTGAAGAACACAACAGTTTCATTGTCATCTGTTGGAAAATAATGGAGATTATCAACACAGAGAATGCAGGGGATTTTATATTAAATTCAGTTGTATAATGGATGTGGAATCACAGGAGACATGAAATTTAATTTGGATTCATATCCAATCAATCAATCAATCAATCAATCTGGGTGCCGTTCCAGAATTCTGGCTTAGGCGGCAGCCATAACAACCTCTTGTCATGGCTGTATAAAAAAAAATAAAAATCCGCAGTAGACGTCCAAAGTTCTTTCTGCAGGGTGTTTTTATTGAGACACCATCTCTAGCTAGCTGGCTGTAGACTCTGAAGAGTTCATCCGCCCTTTGATAGGTCTTGTTTTTATTCCTACTGGATTGCTGGCCACCCTACTCACCAAATTTGGAACCCGGTGGGGGAGCCGGTTTAGTCGCCGACCACTCGACCATGCAACAGGTTGTACTGGTTTACATGTTACCCGTAGCAGGCCAAAACCTGACCTGACACAGTTTCATATGATAGAATTACTAAAAACAGCTGAAATGTTTTGAAGTACAGTTAACCGCACATGTTTGCACCCCAATTATTATAAGTTAGGGAAGAAATACAGTTATAATAATACTGTATAATACAATAATCATCTCTTTTCATACAATGCTGTACCTCTTTCTTCAGTTATCCCAAACTCTACATCAATCATGCCAAATGCCTAATCTCCCCCAAAACACCCCAACATCACCCCTTTTCAAACCTTACTGCGACCTGGGTTTCTCGGCCAGACCGTTTCTGTGGGGAGTTTGCATGTTCTCCCTGCGCTTGTCGAGGTTTCCTCCAGGGTGCTCCATGTCCCCGCATAGTCAAAACCCATGCATCATAACTGTGGAATGAGGAGTGTGAGTGAGCCCTCTGTACAACCTCAAACACCCCAACCTGACCCGTTTTCATACCAAAAGAACTCCTGAGGTGTCCTGAGTTCAAGCTGCATGCTTGGAGTTTGCATGTTCTCTCTATGCTTGCATTGGCTCACCCTGGATGCTCTGGGTTTCTCAAGAGCCATTGACATTAGTCTAATTTGCTGTTCCAAATTACCCTTATGGATGTGTTTGTCCAAGTTCCCAGGTTCTCAAGCAGGCTTGCAATGTATTGCAGCAAATGCCATGAACATAGCCCCAGGCATCTCCTCTTCTTCTTTTCCTCTCGGCTGTTCCCTTCAGAGGTCGCCATAGCGAATCATCTGCCTCCATCTCACCCCTATCCTCTGTATATTCTACTCTTATTCCAACTACAATCATGTCCTCCTTCACCACATCCATAAATCTTCTCTTTGGTTTTCCTCTAGGCCTTCTGCCTGGTAGTTCCAACCTCAGCATCCTACTACCAATATACTCACTATCCCTCCTCTGTACATGTCCAAACCATCTCAAGCTAGCCTCTCTGACTTTGTTTCCAAAACCTCTTACATGTGCTGTCCCTCTGATGGACTCATTCCAGATCCTATCCATCCTCGTTATGCTCAAAGAGAACCTCAACATTTTCATCTCTGCTACCCCCAGCTCTGACTCCTGTCTTTTCCTCAGCGCCGCTGTTTCTAAACCATACAACATCGCTGGCCTCATCACCATCTTGTACACTTTTCCTTTCATTCTTGATGATACCCTCCTATCACACATCACACCGGACACTTTTCTCCAACCATTCCAACCTGCCTGCACACGCTTCTTCACCTCTTTTCCACACTCTCCATTGCTCTGGATTGTTGAGCCTAAGTACTGTATTTAAAATCCTCCACCTTCTTTATCTCTGCTCCCTGTAACCTCACCGTGAATGTAGCCCCAGCCATCATCTCTGGGAAATGGGCGGTGAGTGTTAGTGACCCTCCTTTACAACACCTCAACCTCAGGCTTTTAATGCCAGCCAGCCATCTTTACAGCCCACCCCTCCCAGTCTCTCTCTATCTCTAACACTCTTCCAAACTCTACATCATAATAACCCCTCTCCCTTTCATCTCAACCCCTTCATCACTCCTTTGTCTTTTGTTTCAGTCACACCCTTTTTATGTAAACCCCTCCCATTTTTAAAACCCCAACCCATCATGTCTCATTTTCTTTTCATGCTAGGCCTTTCCACTTTTCATTGTGTTCCCTACGCCATTCCTGAGAAACCGAGTATTATCAACCCACCTCATCTTTCAAACATTCAAACACAAAAGTGCCAAACGTTCAAGCTTCACCACGCCCACCTCATTTGGATCTACCATATAGTCTTTCCACCAGTTCCAACTGCCATCACTCGCTAATCGAAAATATATCTTCTTCTTTTCCTTTTGGCTTTTCCATTTTTCTCAGGGGTCACCACAGTGAATCATCTGATTTGCTTGTTTGATTTGGCATTGGTTTTTACGTCTGATGCCCTTCCTGACACAACCCTTTAGCAAGGGGCAGAAACACGCTGACGGCTACGCAGCTACTCTTTACGAACATCAGCAATGGTTCTTTTACATGAACCTCACACCATAGACAGTGAGAGACATGGCCAGCCTTTGATTACCCAGTTAGCTGCACTGGGGGGACAGTGACAACCTTGTGGAGAGTGGGATTTGAACCACCAATGTTAGGATCAGCGATACAGCACCTTTTACTACCAGGCCACCACTGCCCACTCTAATCAAAAATACTGTATATACAAAATATAATACAAACATGGCACCAAGGTAAGATGATCCCTGCACCAATAATATCCTCTTTCAAATCATTTGACTCAGATTTTCAAAATTTTTCAACAACATTTCCTTAAACATAATCTGCTCTACCTTTCCCAACCTTACAGTTAAAACTTGTTGAAGATCTAGTCATAATTAGAGCTTGGTGAAATAATTGATATTTTTGGTTTGGGAAGATGTGTAAGCAAAAATCATGCTTTCCTATAAAACTAGCTGATTAACCCAAGCCGCCCCCCCAATACAATAAAAAAAAAACTTCACTGGCTCTCTAAATTCAAGAAACGGGTTTGAATTTATTCTCTGTGTTGATATTGTTAAAAGTAAACTAATTTGCATATTGTGTTCTTTAAAAAAAAAACAAAAAAAAAAAGATCAGTACAGTGGTACCTCACCTTACGATAGTTCCAGAATACGAAAAATATAGGTTACGAAAAACATTGTCCTAAATTTTTTG
Source organism: Plotosus lineatus (assembly GCA_024760905.1). NCBI lineage: Eukaryota > Metazoa > Chordata > Actinopteri > Siluriformes > Plotosidae > Plotosus > Plotosus lineatus. Next base: position 33,724,434 of record CM045742.1, on the reverse strand, counting down.
TCTCTGTATACGAAACATGTTCTCCTTACGAAATGCACCAAACGCGCCATTCAAATTTCAAACAACGCACGAGTTGCTCTCCCATTGACTACGTGTCCCAATATCCCGCCTCGCTGGCCTCCCATTGGCTATCTCCCAACATCCCACCCCGCTGGCCTCCCATTGGCTAGGAGGGATGACGCAGCTCCCTTGAGCAGCGGCTTGTTTTCTGAGTTTTTTCGAGTGTGCTCACTGCAACTTTATTTTTTTGGCTCAGGCTTTTAACCCTGCATAAACATTTGTAAGATTATAACTCTGCTAAGAAGACATGGTCAATACGAAGTAAGTACCTTAAAAGGTCTGCTTTCAGAATTTTAAAAGGGTAGTATTGGGGTCCTTGGAACGAATCACGCGTTTTACATGTAAAATGCAGTTCTACTTACGAAAAATCCAGGTTACGAAAAAGGCTCTGGAACGGATTCATTTCATAAGGTGAGGTACCACTATACTATACATTAGATTTACTTTAAATAAATGTTTTTTTCTTTGTTTTTTTTTTTGTTGTTGTTTTTTTTGGACTTATCACCCAGCCTGCCACAGTATGATATTAATCTGTTCATGTTAGTGGAACCAGATTTGGTAAGTCCCACTGTCACTCAGCTTATACTCCAACTTACTTACTCTTTCTGGATCTAGAACTCCCTCGTGGCTTCTTTCCTGTTGTGAAAGTGGCTGCCCGTTCCATTCTTCATCCGTATGCCCAGTGACTATTATTCATCCACCAAAATCCTTTTAATTTTTGTTTTATTCTTTTTTATTTCCCTTAATGGTCTGTAAGATGTATGCATTAACTAAATTGTGCTTTAATTATTGTTAATTTTTGAAATGTACCATTTCACGATAATGGACTTTCTATACTGTTACCCAGATACCCCAAGTCATACTTTTACAGTTGCTATTCAGGACATAAGGATTCTGCAGTAGAATGTTAAATCAGACAGAAATTACATGTTTGTGCTCAAATGGAAATGGGTTTTATTTTCTTGGGCTGGAAATGTATTATTATTAATTTAAAAAGTAAGAAGTTAATTGCCATAACTTTATTTTTACTTCCTGGAAGGGGTCATGGTGAACTGTAAGCTGTATTTTTATCATGTTATATTATTGATGGTTTCCCTTTTCTTTTTTCCTCTGTTATGGTACAAAACCATGCAGGAATCTTTAATGAATATGACCCAGTAGTGAATTGACCTTTTCTGAAAACCAGGAAGTGAATTGTTTCCTCAGACTTTTGTTTGTTTCTGGCACTGAAATTATAAATGTTCCTCTTTAAAACCTGACTTGAATTATTATCATCATCAGCATTATTATTATTATTATTATTATTATTATTATTATTATTATTATTTTTTTTTTTTTTTTTAATACACATTTCCACTAGACAGAAGTTCTAAAAGTAACTAAAAACGGATCATGACTGTAGATTTGTGGCAGTTTTCACGATGTAACCCAGGCCCTATCCTCACACGTACACACATTTAGTTATCGGCTACACGTCTTACCCAGCGTCCATCCAGAGAAATGTAGATTACTTGCATTAATAGTTACGCCATTTGGCAGACACTCTAATCCAGTGTGACTTCCATTTTTAAAATTATTTTTATACAACCAAGCAATTGAATGGTAACGGCCTTGCTCAAGGGCCCAACAGGGGGGCATGGTAATAGAGGATTTGAACCCCCAACCTTTGGATCAGTAACCCAAAGACTTAACCACTGAGCCAGTATTATGGATTGCAATACCATCAACAAAAGTTTTTTGTTGAGTGGTTTCCCGAGACCATGGGTGCTGTAGGAAAATTTCAGTGCTTAACGTTTACAGCATTTCCCCCATCAAACCTGCAGGAAGTACCTCCAGCCTAATGAGAATTCAGTTGCACATACAGAGAATCCCAG
>CM045742.1:33687500-33720000 GCA_024760905.1 Plotosus lineatus | reverse complement strand
GGTTTCATGAACAGATGAGATAATAATTGTAGGTTTGTAGACATACGGAAACCATTGGGCTCCTTTTTTTTTCACTGGAAGTGAACTACAACCTCAGCTGACTTTTTTTTTTTAAGACTCACTAAAGCAATTTTGAGTGATAAGAGTCTTGTGTGTGTGTGTGTGTGTGTGTGTGTGTGTGTGTGTGTGTGTGTGAGAGAGAGTGAGAGAGAGAGAGAGCATAAAGAAGAATAAATGGGCTGCTGGAATTACTATTTTTTCACCTGTTTCTTTCTTTTGTGTAAAGTATTCACTGCAAGTGCCTATGATGAGAATTAAGTTTTATTTTGTTTTTTTTTCTTTAAAGGTGAAATTGTTGCAAAATATCTATCGCTTTTACTATGTGGGGTCTAATGAGGTAGGGAAATTCCTCAAAATATGTGACATTACACTAAATAATAAAGTATTACACTCATTTTCCATGTAGTGTAATCCTACGAGGATTGTGGGGAGACTGGAGCCTATCTCGGCCAACACTGCGCAAAGGCAGTGGATTCCCTGAACAACTCGCCAAACCATCTCTGGGCACATTCATTCATATTTGCATCTAAAGGAAATTTGGAAGAGAAACTTAGCCTAATGTTTTGACCGATGAAGGAAACCAGAGTACCGGGGGGAGGGGGGCGCACACGACCCACAACCTACACAAGTAATCGAAGAATATGCAAATGCTAAACAGGACCTTCTTGCTGTGAAGCCAATGTGCTAAATACTATACCATTGCGCTGCCTGATAGAATATCTACTTCGTAATAATAAGACAAACAATAAAATGTTTAAAATGAAAGGAACACATTCTCTCTGTAACACGTTCAGAGTAATACTGAGAGAATGTGTCCCTTTTATTTTAAACGTTTTTTTGTATGTTAGCACATCGGCTTCACAGCGAGAAGGTTCAACATTTTAAAGTGACAAAGATCAAAAAATTGTCAAACCTGCTTGTTTAATGTTTTCTGATTTTACGTTGGGCTCATAAACAATAAAGTAATAGCACTTAGAGAGTGCAGACCTCCACCAAGCACAGTAGTCCTCCATACGAACCAAAATGTCAATAATCATACAATACAGTGATCCCTTACTACTTCGTGCTTCAGTGCATCACGGGTTTTTCAAAAATATTTATTGAAAAATAAAAAATAAGGGAAAATATGGCTCAAAACAAGACCAATTATGCAAAAAACCCAAACAAACAAAAACAAAAAAACAACCCAAAACCTCCCAACAAAACTAGTTGCATTTTAATGTGAGTAGCGCATCTGTGCTTAATATATAAATGCTTATAATAACAATTAAACATTCAAAAATAATGCATAAATAATCGTTGAATATGTATTTATTGATATTATGTACACATATACTTGTACATATACCTCAGTCACAGTGGGCGATTCTACTTTGTAGAAATTTGGCGTTCGTGGAGGGTCTCGGTCCCCATTAACTGCGAAAAGTGAGAGCTCACTGTATCACGATGTTAAAGAATCTTCAAAACGAAAAAACAAATCTGAATCCAGAACCTGGCTTATTTGAAAATCTCAAATCGGCTTTCCAAAAGCTCACCTCGTGAAAATCTCTTTGTGTATTCCTGCCAGCAATTAAAAAAAAAAAAAAAAAACACACTAACTAAAGGTAAAACGGCAAGAAACAGAATAAAATAAAAACAAGTCTATTAAATTTGAGCCTGAAATGTGATTTTAGAATTCGTCATGATGTTCACTGTCCGGCCAAAAAAAAAAACCCTCGCAAACATGAAAATGTTGTTGCTCCGCCCTTAGCCTGGCTTACAACACTTAATCATCATGCCATTGTTTCAACAAACGTATGCAACATAACATTTACAGTATTTCCATCCAGTGTTTGGTTTATTTTTCACTGATGTCTTGAATTGATGAAGAAAAAACTGAACCACTCTGACCTCTGCCAGTATATATGTGAAAATAATCCGTCATGCTCCCTGAACCACTCTTTCATCGAGTCCCCATTTTATATCGGTGCCATCAGGGAAGGAAAAAGTGCATTGATATGATAACCTGCTGATTCAGCACCTTCAGCTTATCATCCATCCATTCATTTTCTGAACCGCTTAATCCTAACTAGGGTCACGGGTAGGCTGGCGCCCATCTCAGCCAACTCCGCACAAGGGCGGGGTACACCCTGGACAGTCTGCCAGACCATCGCAAGGCCAACGCTCACACAACCATTCACACCTAGGGGCAAGTTGGAACAGCCAATTACGTAATCTACTGTGCATGTTTTTGGACTGTTGGAGGAAACCGGAGTACCCAGAGCAAACCCACACAAGCACAGGGAGAACGTGCAAAGTTCACACAGAAAATCCCGAGCTGGGAATCAAACCCAGGACCTTCTTGCTGTGAGACGGACGTGCTAACAACTATGCCACCGTGCCAACCATTCAGCTCATCAGCTACTTCATTTTAATTCCACATTAATGTTGCTGAGCCTCGACCGGAACGACTGGGGCAACAGTGCCATGAGATTACACGCTGTAGTCAAGGATAAATGCTCTCCGTGAAAATATTAGTGTATGCAATGTTTTTTTTTGTTTTGTTTTGTTTTGTTGTGTGTTAAACAGGTAGTGTATACTGGATATGGAATTGTAAATGGAATTGTGGTGTGATTTGTGGAATGGTTCCTCCTCACAGCTCCCAGGCCTCTTGATTTCTACCACAAGCTCAGGTAACAACTGCATGTGTGGAGATGCACCACTTCTCTTTGAACCTGTGTGTACTTAGTCTAGTTTCTCTGGTTACACAAACATGTAGGTAAGTGGATTGTTTACTGTAAACAACCCGACTTTTTTGTGTCCCTGGTGCGCCGTCCTCTAACAGGGGCATTCCATCCAGGATTGATTTCTTCTGTGTTGTATCTAGTGATTCCAAATAAGCTTTCAAACACTGATCAGCATGACAGTTACTGCAGATGAATGATGTCCTGTGTATACAGTACAATTATATGATTAATAGAGATTTTTAGACATTGCATTGCTTAATAGTAAACAGAGCACCAGGGTCAAACAGTCACCATGGAGAGACAGATCGTATAATGTGTTTTGTTTTTTGTTTTTTAAACTGTGGCCTAACCAAGTGATTCTTTTAATTTTCAGAAGTCCATGACGTATTTTTGGTTGATCCATTTCCCCAAAGTGCCTTCTCCGATTACGGTCTCAGGGAGGCTATGCCCATCTCAGACGACACTGATGAAAGAGGATACACCCTGAACAGCTCGTCAAGCCAGTACAGATCAACACACAACCGTTTCACTTCACTTCTTCCTTAACATCCGGGGATGTCGTTGGGGCGCCTTCATGGCGAGACTTGGGCTGATTTGGCCTGGGGGCGCCCATCCCTCTCCAGGTCGTAGCTTTGCAGCCTACTCTTTACGAAAGTCAGCAATGGTTCTTTTACATGCCTCTCACTATAGACAGTGAGAGACATGGGGCGCCTTTGATAACCCAGTTAGCTGCACTGGGGGGGGGTAGTGACAACCCTGTGGGGACTCGAACCCCCAACCTTCGGATCAGCGATCCTACACTCTATCCACTAGACCACCACTACCCCACACAACCGTTTACACTCATCTAAAGACAATTTGGAACAGCTAATTAGCTGACGCATGTCTTTGGACTGTAGGAGGAACCCTGGGTACCCAGAGGAAACTCAAGAAAGAACAGGGAAGAACATGTGAACTCTGCACAGGAACCCCTGAGCCCAGGACCTGAACCCAGTTCGTACTTTGCAGTGAAGTAGATGTGCTAATTACATCACCTGCCACCTTGGGCATTTTGATTGAGCTTTATTTGTAGGTGAGAGTTGTGTGGGATTTATTTTACAGTTGGAGTTTCTGATATGAACATTTTAGGCACTTTTATTTCCCATTCAACCCATTGTCACTTTCCCCACCAGTCCCGCTAACTGGGTTATCAAAGGCCGGCCATGTCTCTCACTGTCTATGGTGGGAGGCTGTAAAAGAACCATTGCTGACTTTCGTCAAGAGTAGCTACATAGCCGTCAACGATTTTCTGCACTGCAACGGCCTGGTGAGCCGTCCAGGGTGTACTCTGCCCTCAGCCAGAGTCGGCTGGGATGGGCGCCCGCCTCCCCGCGACTCTAATTAGGATTAAGTGCCTACAGAAAACGAATGAATGTACTTTGAGTTCATTGGTGTGACTGTTTCTGAAACTATCCTGCCCTCAAGTGGTCACAGAGATGTACTGCACCAACCTGTATCCCAAGTTCTCTAGTACAGTAATGCAAGTTTTTTCAAGAACAGAACACCCTGAGAAATATATTCATCACTCTTCAAACATTTTAGTATATTGTGGATGGGATTTAAGTATTTTATATTGATGTGATTTGAAGGATTTCCTCATTCAGTGTTTTAATATGTCTATCAAAAACACAACCACATGTTAGTGAACTGTGACGTCATCGTTGTACAAACCCTGCTCAGAACCTTAGTGCAGGATGAAAAACACAAGACCAAGATTTGCCAGGGTTAAGATTGTTCCAGAACCCAAGTCCCAGGAACAGAAAAGACCACTCAAGTCCATCCGTAGTGGAATTTATAAACCAAATACAGTGCATGCATTCTATTCAGTCTTAAAAAAAAAAAAAAAAGTTTTTTTTTCCTCTTCATTCTTGAGATATTGTACTCATTGCTCACATTAAAATTATTCTCCCATGCAACAGAAGTGGTTAACAGTTTAATCATTTTTGCTAGCAGGAATAAATGATTGCTCTAATTATGGCAATACTGCAAGAATTCTCTGAGCTCTAATGAAAAATATGCACAAACGCCATCAGCCTATAATTTGGGTTTTTGAATCATTTCAAATCACTAAAATGTAAATTACTAAGTCAACTGCTAGGGCCCTGGAAACGTTCTCTGATATATTCTGGATATTAATGCATTGCTGAGAAACACACTCCAGGGGGTGCACGCCGTGAGACGACTGGCATGCCGCAGAAATTGAGTAGACAATCTGCTGGATGGTGTTTGTGGATTTATTTATTAAACCCAATAGACACTAGAATATGTGAAACACCACACTTGCACACTTCAAGTCCGAGCAGGTACACTGCAACACACAGCTATGGCTCAAGCAGAATGACTCCATGTGTTGCATATAGTCGACCAACTTCTGGTACCTGTGAGCAGGTTTTCCAGCCCAGGATGATCGGACTACACTCCACAGTTCTTCTGTATTTCTTGGTTTTGTCTCAGAAACTGCATTATTGATCTCACCCGACACATTTTCAATTATATTAAGGTCCAAGATCGGGCCGCCGCTCCAGAACATCAATCTTCTTGTTCTGGAACCAAGATGTTGCCCATTTACTGGTGTGTTTGGGGTCGTTGACTTGTTGGAACCCATTTCAAGGGCATTTCCTCTTCAGTATAAGGCAGCACGACTTCTTCAAGTGTTCTGATCTATTCAAACTGATCCATGATCCCTGGGATGCGATAAACAGGCCCGACACCGTAGTATGAGAAACATCCCCATATCATGATGCTTACGCCACCATGCTTCACCGTCTTCATAATGTATCGAGGCTTGAATTCAGTGTTTGTGGGTCATCTGATAAGCTGTTTCCAGCCCGTAGACCCAAAAAGATCAATCTTATTCTCATCGATCCACAGAATGTTGATCGGTTTCTCTTTAGGCCAGTCAGTGTGCTCTTTGGCAAATTGTAGCCTCTTAAGCACGTCTTTTTTTCAGCAGTGGGACTTTGCGGGGCTTCTCGCCGATAGCTCGGCTTCACATAGGCATCTTCTAATTGTAACAGAACTCACAGGTAACTTTAGACCTTCTTTGATCTCCTGATTGTTGGCCGAGTCCTCGCCATTTTAGGTCTTCTTCCCTCCATTGGTATGTTCCCTCCCAATGGTCGGACTTTGGTTTCTTTCACATCTTTCAGGTTTTGGTTGCCATTTTAAAGTATTTGTGATTATTTTATCTGTGCAGACCATCATTTTCTGCTCTCCTTTATAAGTTTTCCCATTCAATTAACTTTTTATCAAGGTACGATGTTCTTCCGAACAATGTCTGGAACGACCCGTTTTCCTCAGAATTTCAGACAGAAATGTTCTGTAACCTGCAGGGACAACATTTGCTGCCTTCCTTCCTTAAATAAGGACAATAATTGGTACCTGTTTTTTCCAGAATGAATGACATCACTAACTGAACTCCTCACTGCTATTATTTTGAACACGCCCCTTTCAATGAGTGATTCAGTTCCACAGAATCAGCAGGAGCAGGTCAGGACTGTTGGTTCTGTTGGATTCTACTCCTCCACTACACCTGATAGTGAATTATTTGCCATGTAGAAATTTCATTTCTCCAAAAACACTGATTGTTCAGATTAGTGATGTCTGAATGTCATTATTTTGAACACAACTGTATAAACATATAAAACAATGTATTTTCATTTATAATGTAAACTTTTATTTTAAAGTGTATCGTGGACCAATGACAAGTTTAATCACGACCAAAAGAAGAAAGGATGGTGGAAGAAGGAATTTGACAAAAAGACAATGGAAAGCACCATAAACAATGATGGCAGAATAGAAAATAATAAGATACAAGTTATTCAGAGACTAGGAAATAATAATGGCAATATGTTGGATAAAGATGAGGTAATGGTGGGATTTAAAGGAATCTCCGCACCAAACAAAATCATTTAGAGCACGAAAAAAAAAAAAAAAAAACCTAAATGCATGTCTGAACATTAATACTGATCAAAACACTTTGAACTGCGAAGATATGATTTATGTTTCTCTCTCTCTCTCTCTCTTTCTGCAAATTAGAGCTTAGCAATGTAAACAAACAAACCTAACGGATATCAGCTAACTGAGTTGAATTTTGTGGTTTCATATTGTCCTGTCACGTTCAGTAAGTGTGGTATAGGGCGCTGGATCACTGATCCTAAGGTTGGGGGTTCGAGTCCTACTTTCCACAAGGTTGTCACTGTCCCCCCCCCCCAGTGCAGCTAACTGGGTTATCAAAGGCCGGCCATGTCTCTCACTGTCTATGGTGTGAGGTTCATGTAAAAGAACCATTGCTGACTTTCGTAAAGAGGAGCTGCGTAGCCGTCCGCGTGTTTCTGCCCCTTGCTAAAGGATTGTGTCTATCCGACATAAAAACCTCTACCAAATCAAAACATGTGAATCAGATGATTCGCTGTGGTGACCCCTGAAAAAATGGAGAAGCCGAAAGGGAGAGAAGAAGAAGAAGATTCGATCAGTGCGGTCAGGTGTCAAATTTGCAGCAACAAGTGAGTCAAACATGGTGGCGCACAAAAGGCGAGCATTCAAAACTGAGTGCGAACAGAAAAGAACGAGCGATAAGGAGCGACAGAAAGTAAGGAGTTATATTCCAGATCATTGGCGGAAATGACAGGCACTACGCGAAGAGAGAAATCTTCAAACGCATTCATTTACAGCGTGTAGCAGACGCTCTTATCCAGAATGACTTTCAGAAGTGCTTTTGTTTGCCTTTTATTTTTTAAAAACCTCATTAAGCCCTGTGATGGCCTGGCAAGCTGTTCAGGTTCTACCGTGTTCTCGCCCAGAGTCAGCTGATCTTTTTTTTTTTTTTTTTTTTTTTTTTAATTTACTTGTGATGTGACTGCTTGATCTTCATTTACTCGTTCATTTTCTGAACCGCTTAATCCTAATTAGGCTGGCAGGGAGGCTGGCGCCCATGCCAGTTGACTCTGAGCAAAGGCAGAATACACCCTGGACAGCTCACCAGGCCATCGTAGGGCTGAAACACATTGACGGCTATGCAGCTATTCTTGCCGAAAGTCAGCAATGGTTCTTTTACCTCACAGACAGTAAGAGACATGGCCGGCCTTTGATAACCAGGTTAGCTTAAATTTAAGCCATGTTTGCGCCGACAGTAGTAATAAGGAGCATAAAAAAAAAAAAAAAAATTAACTAAACTACCATTGAAATAATTTAGCAATCGGTGGGAATGACATGATTTGTGGAACAAAATACTGTGTAGTACATTGTGCATGACTGTGAGTGTGTGTGACTTAAGAATGCTTGCGCCCTCTGTTGGTGGTATCATGAACAGGATTGTTCAGTGTTGATTTAATTTATGATTATAATTATCAATATTACTTTTTCTTACAGATAACTCTAATAACAGATATTAGACATATTTGATTTGTTTATTAATTACCTGAATTTCAAGAAATTATGTTTTTCATGTACAGATAAAAGAAAAGTGTAGAGTAAAATGTCAGCAGAATGTTTGTTTCTTATGGGCTCTTCCTCTTTTATGCTGAAGTTTGATGACTTGCTTGTCACCTTTAACACAAAGTAAATGTTGCCATGGTAACAGGCAAACAGTATGCTGTTGTTTGTCTGTCTTTCGTGTTCTTACTCTCACATTGTAATAATTTCAGTGGTCTCTCTAAAAGCCTCCGTCCTTCCCCCTGATCCAGGATGAGCAGCCCCTGGTCTTCTGCAGAAACCTGCTGTCTGTGATGAGGGGAGTGAAGGGGCAGTGAGGGGGCTGTAGGGGGCAGTGAGGGGGCTGTAGGGGGCAGTGGGGGGGCTGTTGGGTAGCTTGAGTTCCTCACCTCACTTTTAGAAGAAAAGAAAACAGTGCATTCCTGTGATCAGCTCGGAGTGGAACAGCAGGTGCAGGAATTTGTTTTGATTGCTTTAGTCAGGAATGTATTCATCTGAAGGGATGTGAGATTTTTTTTTTTTTTTTTTTTTTCAATAGTCATGTAGTCAAGTCTAAAAGTCACATGACTTTGATATACGCACCTGAAATTATAATACAATTTGCATACTATAACTTTCTAATCATTTGTAGTTCCAAATCTTTTGTAGTAGACAAAAGAAAAGCAGCAAATAAATAAGTAAATGAGGAAGGGAATCGATAGAATAGGAGAAAAGAAGGGGAAAGAAAAAAATTAATTAAGATAAGAAATTAAAGGAAGTAAGGAGAGAAAAAGAGAAGAAATGAGGATGTGAAAGAAATGAGAAAGAAAAAAAGAATTTGAGGAAATAAAAAAGGAGTCAAATACATTTAAATCTAATACATTTTGTTGTTGGACCATAAAGTTATTTCTTTCAGGTGTGTGTGTGTGTGTGTGTGTGTGTGTGTGTGTGTGTGTCACACCCTCATGCATACACGTTCCCCTCTCTCCTTCTCTGAGTGAAGGTAAATCTTCAAAGTTTATATATGATGTTGTAAAGAGTTAGGGGAGTCCTCCTGTTCAATCCCCCCCCCCCCCACACACACACACCCATTTCTATGGTTACACCATTGTATACACACACACTTCTTCCAGCACACACACACTTCAACCATGGCAGTCAGCATGGAGGGCACTTCTGTGGACAGTGTGCAACTTGAATCTGAGTCGGGGTTCAGGCCTGAACAGAATAATGTAAACATGGGTTCAGAAGGTCAGAAAGGAGAACAATTAGTAATTCAGGAGAGAGCCAAGGAGGATGAAGAGGAAGAGGAGGAGGAGGAGGAAGAAGAGGATGGAGGACGTTCCATGATGGAGACAGAGCCTAAAAACTGGGAACAATCTGACATGGACTGGACCGAGGAAAGGTTCCGTATTGACAGGAAGAAGCTGGAGAACATGCTTTATGGTGAGAGAGAGAGAGAGAGAGAGAGAGAGTGTGTGTGTGTGAGAGAGAGAGAGAGAGAGAGAGAGAGAGAGAGAGAGAGAGAGATGGGGTAGACTTGGTTTCAATATAATAACCTGAAGCTTGTTATTTTGTATAATGCTGGTTTGTTTAGAATGAATGAATTGGTTGTTGGTTTGAGAAAGAATAGACAGACAGACAGATAGATAGATAGATAGTTAGATAGAGAGATAGATAGACAGACAGACAGACAGATAGGCAGGCAGACAGACATAGATAGATAGGTAGATAGATAGACAGATGGACAGACAGACATAGATAGATAGACAGACAGACAGATAGATAGTTAGGCAGGCAGACAGACAGATAGATAGATAGATAGATAGACAGACAGATGGACAGACAGATGGATAGACAGATGGACAGACAGATAGATAGATAGACAGATAGATAGATAGATAGATAGATAGATGGACGGATGGTCAGACAGACAGACAGATAGATAGACAGACAGATAGGCAGGCAGGCTGACAGATAGATAGATAGATAGATAGACAGATGGACAGATAGATAGATAGATAGATAGATAGATAGATAGATAGAAAGAAATATGGTTTACAGAAAAAGGAAAAAAACTAGAAGGAAATAAAGTTGAAAAAAAAGAGTGGAAGGAATAAGGATGAGAAGGACAGAATTAAATTCAAAGAAAAATACAAATAAGGGGAGGGGAAAAAACCCCCAGAAAAACTTGATTGTCTGACTCTTAATGAGTGATCCCGGACTCAGTCGTGTGTCTGGGTGGGAAGTCGGGTCACGGTGATGCTGCTGAGACTCAGGACGAGAGATTTCTCAGACATGCTGATGATGCTGTTCAGGGATAATGTGTATGTTTATGTGCGGCTCCATGTGGCCTGTGCACAGACGGTGATGGGAGTTTTTTCTCTCAGAAAGGGAGTGTTATCGGCTAGACGCAGCTTGCTGACAGTTTGGTTTGGAGAAGTGTGCGGTCTCGCATGCTGTGATTCACTCGTTGCTGCTGCTCTTTGATATTCAGAGAGGCGAACAGTGTTCTGGGAAGAACAATGAAAGTTTGACTGAAGCTGATCACCAGAATGTTGAGCAGGAATGGGAGAGGAATGTTATCTTGGCTGCTGCGACTGAGTGAGAGTGAGCAGCTTTGGTGGATGCTGTGGTTTATCAGCTGTTGTTTTCCCCTAAAGTGTGCGTGTGTGTGCGTGTGTGTGTGTGCGTGTGTGTGTGTGTGTGTGTGTGTGTGTGTACGCATGCTTCCTGGAGGTGAGGTGGTGGTGGGGTGTTTGTGTCAGTATTGTGAATTTAAATGCCTTTGCTGCTTGACATTGTTTCTCAGAACTGGCTTTTGGCTCTCTCCCTCACTCCCTCCCTCACTCACTCCCTCACTCCCTCCCTCACTCACTCACTCACTCACTCACTCTCACTCACCTACACACACACACACACACACACACACACACAGGCTGAAAGCTGGGCCATTCCTATTTGCAGGGCAGCGTAACCCATGGCAATAAGGACAGAGAAGAAGAAAAGAGAGGGATGTTCACTCTAACCCTGTAAATGTCAGCAGATAGCCATAGCCTTTTATTGTATTTAACTTTAACTTCTACACACACACACACACACACACACACACACACACACACACACACACACACACACACACACACAAGGTATTTAAACTTTGTGTATAAATCTTAGTGCCCTCTATATTCTCCAATACATCACCAACCTGAACTAAGACAGATGACTTTACTGTATCCTGGAGCACAAAACACACATTTAAAGTTCACACATGATCGAAAATGTTCCTTCGGACAGCTTCTTGGTGAGATTTTTGGGAATAAATCACTTTTAGTACATGATTACGTAAGTTTATGTGCTGTATTGTTATTATGATTCATTTTTATTCATTGGTAATTCAACATAAGGCTGGTTAAAATAAATTCAGGGTTTTCCATCCGCACCCGCAACCAGAAACTAACGATAAATCAGTTTTTATTTATTTATTTTTTTAAATCCACAGCTACACCTCGGAAAAAGCTTCCGACACTGTAAGAGCACAGAGGCTGATTCTGTGCTGAATGCTGTGATTGTGGATCTGAGATTGGTGTAGTTATGTTTGAAATAAGTATACTTTTAAAGATTTTTGGAAGTCCAAGGCTGCTGTGCTATAGACAGTTGTTCAGAGAGAGAATTTAATATATGTTAGATGTAAATGTAAAAGATTGGTCAACTCAGGTGTACTTCTTATTTATTCTTGTTTATTAATCAAAAAAAAAAATCTCAGCAATTTGCTGGCAGTCTCTTCAAGTTCATCTCTTCAGCCACTTTATCTACATACAGTATAGCTTTAAACGCTTTTGGGCTTTGAGAGTAATTTCTCTATTCAAATAAATAAAAAAAATAAACAAATAAATAATGTGTGCAGCATTTAGATCCTCAAAAAGTTTTGATGAGAAACTGAGATTTTTATCCAGCTTAACGCTAACTTAAAAATTAAAAGTGTAACATTTTGTGCCATGATTCATTGCATGATTGTTGTTATTGTTGTTTTTGTAGTTGTTGTTTTAACAGCTGAGCATTAAATTGTGAATCTGGAACAGTAAGAATCAGTTCAGTACACCAAACATCACATTGATTCAGTGATTCAAGCTTCGTAAGAAATAATATAATACATATACGGTATTCGACGTGATAAGCGCCCAGGGCGCTTAAAAAGTTGTAGTGGTGGGCATTTATTAAAATGTTACCAGCGGAACAGTAAGTGCTTATTACCATCGAGGTGGAAAACATGAATAATAACAGAACAATAAAAGAATTTTACTGGTATTTGTGTTATTCATTTTGTGGTATCAACCAAATTACTTACATGAAAGCTGAAAATAAACAGAAAACAGCATCATTAAAAAAAAAAAAAAAAAAATACCTTTAATTTTCCCTGCCGGTGCATTTCTTTTAACCCCCCCCCCCATGTAAAATTGAGCCAATCACCATGAATGTCAACTTTAGTACATGGCACGTTGAACCAATCAACACAAAAGTAAACTTTAGCCCATGGTTGAAGAGCACATGGCCAGGAACTTGCTTAAATGTATGAAGTTCGTGAACAGCAGAATCGGGTGGAAAAATACTCGTCATCACTTTCTGATAGGTCCATATCTGGCTCATTGCTCCATTCATTCAGAGCATCCCATAGTTTTGCTGTAGCAGTTTCTAATGGTTCATCGGTTGTTGGACATTTACCAAAAGAATACAGCAAAATATTTTCCTGTTTTTTAAAACATGGCGGAACAATCAAATGTGTTGTTACTGATGAACATTATAGACATTCCCCAGTGGCAGGGGGTCTTGAAATACCGTGTAAACTCACTTTTACAGGCAGTGAACACCTCATTTTACTGTTACAGAGACTGAACGAATAAAATTGGTAAGTTTGATCTACGATTTTGCTCCCAGTCCACATGGGCGGTTATTAGACGTAAGATCACTGGGGATGGCGGGTGTCATTGGAGCAGGGTGCTTATTACGTCAAATACGGTAATCGCACTTTCTGATTTGCACGTATTGGATTAAAATTTTGAAATTTATTTACAAAACATAGATATGCAATTACGTACATTAATGACATTTTTTGACTGTCAGCATATTTAAATTATTGCTGACTTTCCTAAGGAGTTTTTGAAAAACCTGCGATGCACCAAAGCCGCAGAAACTGAAGCACGAAGTAGCGACGGATCCCTGTATATATTTTTAAATTTGATCTTATATACATCATCACACATGGAATTGTCATCTGTCGTGACTGTTTCTTGAATGCAAAAACACCGTTTTATGACTACCATGCCATGGTCCTATGTTAAATACATGACATCATAACATTCACCAAAAACATGAAACATCTCACATGTGTGTTTTCTTCGGTTTACTTTTCTTGCAGGTCGTTCAGATGGAGCAAACCCGACAGGAGACGAGTTTTTCCAGAAGGTGAGAGAACCTGGAATCCCATGTGAACAGCACATCTGAAGCTTGGTGTGTGAATTAAGTGTCTCGGATTCCGTCATTCAAGGAAAGCATTTCTCAGCTCAGTTGTGTACATTAGGTCACGTGAAATTCTGTGTAAATCACAATGATTTTTGGTTTATTTTTGATAGTTTGTCTTCCTTAGATAACAATGTGTGACTCTGAGATTCTAATGATGTATTGTTACTACTGTATTTACAACATCCTCCATTCACAAACACCTGCCTTTTCTCTGTTTCATATACACCTCTGTTTTTGACATGCTCTGTCTCTTTTTATGAGTACACACACACCCACACACACACACACACACACGCACACACGCTCTCACATCTTTATTTTTACCAGGTAATGAAAGAAACTAACACTCAGGTGAAATGGCCTTCAAAGCTGAAGATTGGAGCGAAGTCAAAAAAAGGTGAGAGAATGGCTCACTGCATCTCTCTAGAAAATTTTGGACTTCATAAATGAGCACTAAATATTTTTTGATTCTTTTTTTCTACAAAACTACATAGTCCCTATGCAAACATGCAATCTTACATTCACCCCCCCCAAAAAAAAAAAAAAAAAAAAAAATCTGTTGTTTTCCTGAGAAAATAAAGGTTGCTTACTCGAGAAAATCAATTAAGTTCATTTGTTTCCCCCGATCTTCAGATACTTTATCAGTCTTCTTAGGATAACGGGTTAATTTTCTCAAGATCTTGAGATAAAACTCGCCACTAAAATTATATTTTTTCATAACATAAGATTGAGAGATAACCAGTTCATTTTCTGTAACTGCTTAATCCTAATTAGGGTCGCGGGGAGGCTGCCACCCATCCCAGCTGACTTTGGGCGAGGGCAGAGTACACCCCGGACAGCTCGCCAGGCCATCGCAGGGTGGAAACACACTGACGGCTTTGCAGCTACTCTTGTCGAAAGTCAGCAATGGTTCTTTTACATGAACCTCTCACCATAGACAGTGAGAGACATTGCCGGCCTTTGATAACCCAGTGAGTTGCACTGGGAGGGGGCAGTAACAATCTTGTGGAGAGTGGGACTCGAACCCCCATCCTAGGATCAGCGATCCAGCGCCCTATACCACTAGGCCACCACTGACCAAACAGTCTGTCTTCCTTTCGGCTTTTTCCCTTTTACTCGGGAGTCGCCACAGCGAATCATTTGATTCGCACGTTTGATTTGGCAGAGGTTTTTTACGTCGGATGCCCTTCCTGTCACAACCCTTTTAGAAAGGGAGAGAAACACGCTGACGGCTTTGCAGCTACTCTTTACGAAAGTCAGCAATGGTTCTTTTACATGCCTCTCACCATAGACAGTGACAGACATGGCCTGCCTTTGCTAACCCAGTTAGCTGCACTGGGGGGGGACACTGACAACCTTGTGGATAGTGGGACTCGAACCCCCAACCTTTGGATCAGCGATCCAGCGCCCTATACCACTAGACCACCACTGACCAAACAGTGTAGATTTAAAATAAAAAAAATATACATCATGTCAGAGGTGTTGTTGTATAGTTCACCACAACCGCTTTTGACATCCTGAAAAAATTCTACATAATTATCAGAATCAAAATACTTTACTGATCCCAGAGGAAATTGGAACAAAGCAAAAAAAAGCAAAACTCTCTCAATCCACATATTGAGAGTACAGCTGCTAATAAACAATAAAATAATAAGTAGAAGAGCATGATAGTTAAAGGTACAAGAAAGGTTGGAGCAACTGCAACAGGCACTTGTAGTATATTATCCACTTATCTCAAGAAAATGAACGGGAATGCACGTCCACCTAGAATTCCATAGAATACAAGAGCAGGACACAGGTTTATTTACTCATTAATTCATTTTCTAAACCGCTTAATCCTAATTAGGGTTATAAGGATGCTGGCGGCCATCTCAGCCGACACTAGGCTGAGGCATGGTACACCCTAAACAACTCAAAAGACCATCATAGAACAACAAACACACACACACACACCCATCCAAGTACAGTGATCCCTCACTTTTTGCCGTTAATGGGGATCGAGACCCCCCCCCCGCGACCGCTGATTTCCGTGAAGTAGGATCCCCCCTGACTGACGTATACATACATGTATATGTGTATATAATATCAATAAATACATATTCAATGCTATAAATGCTTATAATAATAATTATTCATTCATAATTATTAATTATTCAGTCTTCCGCTTCTTCTGGGGTCGGGTCGCGGGGGCAGCAACCTAAGCAAAGAGGCCCAGACATCCTTCTCCACAGCCATTTCCTCCAGCTCTTCCGGGGGGACACCGAGGCGTTCCCAGACAAGCTGAGAGACATAGTTCCTCCAGCGTATTCTAGGTCGACCCTGGGGTCTCTTCCTGGTTGGACATGTCCGAAACACCTCAACTGGCTTCTCTCAATGCGGAGGAGCAGCGGATCTACTCCGAGCTCTCCCCGGATGGTAGAGCTTCTCACCTTATTCTCAGGGAGAGCACCACCACCCGGCAAAGGAAGCTCATTTCAGCCGCTTGTATCCGCGATCTAACAGTTAATAACAATTAAACATTCAAAAATAATGCGTAAGAGGTAAATAAAATATAAATACACACATATACAGACGTGCGCCCCCACATACAGATGCTCACCTCACATAAAAAAGTAAGTAGTTTTGTTGGGGGGTTGTGGGTTCTTTTTTCGTTTTTGTTTGGGTTTTTTGCACAATTGGCTGTGTTTTGCGGCATTTTCCTTAACTTTTTCCCTATTTTTTCTTAATTTCCTTCTTTAAATTTTTTTTTTGATAAATATTTTTGTAAAACCCGCAATGCACTGAAGCCACAGGAACTGAAGCACGAAGTATTGAGGGATCATTGTATACCTAAATGCAATTTGAAACTGCCAATTAGCTTAATGTGCATGTCTTTGGTCTGTGGGAGGAAACTGGAGTACTCAGAGGGAACCCACACAAGCACAGAGAATGTACAAACGCCACGCAGAAACACTCGAGCTGAGAATTGAACCCACTATACCCCAATGCCACCACAAACGTTTATTTAAAATAAAAATCTCATTCACAAAATATTGACACAAATATCTTCATACAATAAATGCAGTTCTTGATAACCTCACTATTCCAATAAGTTGTCTGTGTCTTTTTTTAACTGTATTTTAGATCCACATGTAAAAGTAGAAGGCAAAAGAGATGATGTCCTGGAGGCCAAGCGGCGAATTCTGGAACTTTTAGAGACGAAGGTGAGTGTAATGTTTAACATTCAGTATTGTTACCTGAGTGTAGATGTTCTATTTTATGGCATCATTTTTCGTCTCCTGTCCCCAAACTTTCTTTAGGTTAATAAAGTCACCCTGAAGATGGATGTCACTCATACCGAACACTCTCATGTGATTGGTAAAGGGGGAGGAAATATCAAAAAAGTCATGGAGGACACCTCTTGTCACATCCACTTCCCTGACTCGAATCGTCACAGTGCAAATGGAGAGAAAAGCAACCAGGTGTCAAGTTTTCTTCAGGAGAAAGTACAGAATTTCTTAAAACAAGATACATTTTCACAGAAGAACAAAAGGATGCTGTTAAACAAATAATTTGTATAATATATTGCTGTAAAATATACTAAGAAAAGTAATATTATTGGACAAGTGGCCCATCCAATATTTATCACGCCTGTTGTCCATTATCAATTGGGATTGGCCTTCAGTTTGCTCTAATTCAATTGCAATAGATAAATAGCACAGATAGATGATAATCACTGGACAATTACTGAGGCATGAGAGGAAACTATTATTTTGGAAAATCTTTATCTTCAGATTGATAGTATGTGCATTATTTATTATTTTCCAAGACAGCTTGTACTACTTCCTAGATACTCAAAAAGTCAGGCCTTGAAAGCCAGACTCATGCTTCTAGATGTAAATCATTTCTGTATTTAGAAACTCACTGATTTTCTTCTTCTGTTGTGGGTTGTTTTTTTTTTTTGACAGGTTTCAATCGCTGGACCTCTACAAGGTGTGGAATCTGCCAGAAGGCACATCAGAGTAAGTTTCGTGTACTGATGATGTCACAGACTTTACACTGAAATGCTCTAGTCACAAGTGTACTCACAGTCAAAAGTTGTTCACTGTTTGGGACACCAGTGCAACACATGATCTAAAATAAAAGTCAAAGATATTTTTAAAATTGCAAAAAGGAAACAGCTATCGTAATTTCCGGACTATTGAGCGCACCTGAATATAAGCTGCAACAACTGCATTTAAAAAGAAAAAAGAATTTGAACACACACACACACACACACACACACACACACACACACACACACAGTGATCCCTCGCTTTCCGCAGTTAATGGGGACCGAGATCCTCCCTTGACCACCAATTTCCACGAAGTAGAATTGACCCCCTGACTGACGTATACGTACATGTGTATATAATATCAATAAATACGCATTTAACTCTATTAATGCTTATAATACAATTAAACATTAAAAAATAATGAATAAGATGTAAATAAAATATAAATACCTTTCCTTAACCTTTCCCCATTTTTCTTTAGTTTGTTTACTTTTTATTTTTCCATGAATATTTTTGAAAACCTGCGAAGCACTGAAGAAACTGAAGCACGAGTAGCGAGGGATCATTGTATACACACACACACACACACACACACACACACACACACACACACACACACATATATATATATATATATATATATATATATATATATATATATATATATATATATATATATATAAAAATAAAATTAAAAATAAAAGGACAGGACAAAGACTTTCTATTGAAACTCCAAATCTGTTTCGAGGGATGGTAAAACCATCCTCTCTCTTCAGGTGATTATAGAAGAAGTTTCAATAGAAAGTCTTTGTCCTGTCCTTTTATTTTTATTTGCTCTACCAAAAAGTATTGAGCACTCTCCTACGGAAGGATCTACTCAGAAAATCCTCTCTCTCTCTCTCTCTCTCTCTCTCTCTATATATATATATATATATATATATATATATATATATATATATGGTATCTCACCTTATGAAAGACCCAAAAAACAAAAAAATCAGGTTATGAAACGCATTCACCTAAAATTTCCGTCTTTGGATACGAAACAAATTCACGATATGAAACGCACCATCTCAAAAATTCAAACAATGCATGAGTTGCTCTCCCATTGGCTATCTCCCAACATCCTGCCCCGCTGGCCCTGTTGGCCTGACATTGGCTATTTCCCAACATACTGCCCTGTTGGCCTCCCATTGGCGAGGAGAGAGCTGTATCTCCATAATACCCATGATGCTTTTCGTGTAAAGGACAGAGTTACTGTTGTTTCGTGAGTTTTTTGAGTGTGCTCATTGCAACTTTATTTTTTGGCTCAGGCTTTTAACCTTGCATAAACATTTGTAAGATTATAACTCTGCTATTGGTCAAAACACGCGCGCACACTTACACACGTAACCGTAAAATGAGGTGTTCACTGCCTGTAAAAGTGAGTTTACACGATATTTCAAGACCCCCTGCCACTGGGGAATGTCTATAATGTTCATCAGTATCAACACATTGGATTGTTCCACCGTGCTTTAAAAAACAGGAAAATATTTTGCTGCGTTCTCTTGGTAAATGTCCAACAACCGATGAACCATTAGAAACTAGAATACGGTATATGCTGCACCTCTTCATAAGCCCCAGGTGTCTGTCTCACTCTTGCGCTTCCTGTTAGAGCACCCCCTGGAGGCCGCCAGCCTGGGAAAAAAAAATCTATAGATTAGCCGCATCATTGTTTAAGCCGCGGGGTTCAAAGCATGTGAAAAAAGTAGCAGCTTATAGTTCGGAAATTACGGTAATCACCAATATGTACTAAGTCAAACTGGAAACTGAACTAAAGCAGGTGCACTTAAAGTGTTTAACTGTGAGATAAATATGAATATGTTGAGGGTAAGTTGAGTCTCATTGATTAAATAATAAATCATAAACTTTTTCTGGAGCACTTATTATTTCCTCATAATAGTAAACTTTAAATCCATCAGTGTTCTCTCTGCTCTTCCTTCCACATGGCCTTGTGCTGCGCTGCACATTCATTACATTGACAAATTGTTCTATATATTAAAAAGAAACAAACAAAAATAGCTTTATAACTGTATAATATGTATTTTATCTCACTGTGACCTTCAGGATCTGCAGCCTCTGGCATTGACCTTTGACCTACCGCTGATTGGTGGAGTTATGACTGACACAAGTTCACCACTAATTCAGCATGTAGCACAGGCTTTTGGAGTGAGCGTGACTTTTAGAGCTCAACCCAAACTGTACTGTTCGACTTGTGTGATACGAGGCCTGCATGGAAACTCTGCGGCTGTCAAGGTTAAACACATATACAAACCCCACTGGTTAAACAATATGTTGCTTGTTTTATTTATGACTTGGATCAACATTCATTCATTTTGTGAACCAATTAATCCAAATTAAAGTCATGGGGAGGCTGGTGCTTGCACGAGCTGACTTCGGGCCAGGCTATCGGAGAACATGCAAACTCCACTTAGAGACACCCACGCCTGGGGCTTGAACCTGGGATCGTCATGCTGTGAGGCAGACAGACCACTATGCCACCATGTCCCCCATCTCACACACACACACACACACACACACACACACACACACACACACACACACACACACACACACACACACACACACACACACACACACACACACACACACACACAGAGTCCTGAGAAAAGTCAACAGGTGTAAACATAGGAAAATGAGATACTTTTCATTCATTCATGTTCTGAACCCCTTAATCCTAATTAGGGTTGTGTGGTGGCTTCCGTCCATCTTGACAGATTCTGGGTGAATGCAGATTACAGCTCGCCAGGCCATCACAGGGCAGAAACACACTCTTGACAAAGCAACTATTGACAATGGGGCTTGAACCCCCAACCTGGGGATCGGTAATGTCGCACCTTCCCACCGGGCCACGACTGATACAGTTCTGTTTTGTTTTACTCAAATCATAAGGTGAAGGACATGGGGCAGTGGTGGTCTAGTGGTATAGGGTGCTGGATCGCTGATCCAAAGGTTGGGGGTTCAAGTCCCACTCTCCACAAGGTTGTCACTGTCCCCCCCAGTGCAGCTAACTGGGTTATCAAAAGGCGGGCCATGTCTCTCACTGTCTATGGTGAGAGGCATGTAAAAGAACCATTTCTGACTTTCGTAAAGAGTAGCTGCAAAGTCGTCAGCGTGTTTCTGTCCCTTGCTAAAAGGGTTGTGACAGGAGGGGCATCCGACGTAAAAACCTTTGCCAAATCAAACGTGCGAATCAGATGATTCGCTGTGGTGACTTCCGAGTAAAAGGGAAAAAGCCGAAAGGAAGACAGACCTAAGGTGAAGGACATATTTTCTCATATTCAATTGGTGTATGGACGTTATATCCAACTTTCCTTTCCTTCTTCCTACATTTACAATTTATCTTACAACTAAATTAGGTTTTTACACTGGAGGTACACTTTTGCTTGCAATTATGATGTTTGAACTAAGTGTGTGTATGTATATATTTCCTTCATTATTGTCCCCACCAAAACAGAAAGAAAAACAAATCACCATTTGTAGGTTTGCTATTTCCATGCACAAATTTTCTTTCTTTTTTCAAGTCCAGTGTTGCAAGTTACAGCCAAAACAATTTGTTACTCATCAGATAATTAATTAGTGCTCTGCTATTGTAATCTTTACCCTTTGACCTTTGTAGAAGGCTACCTGCATCCTGATAGAGCTGCTCCTGGGTCGGGAGGCAGCAGCGGTTGCTGGGGTAACTGGTGTCCTAGTGAGCACTCAGCTGGATGTGACGTCTCAGCAGCACCTCTTTTTGCTTGGCCAGAATGGAGCCAACTTCCTCAGTGTCATGCACCAAACGCACACACAGATCGTACTGCCTGACCTCACCACACCCCAACACACACCCTCTCTTTTAATTCAGGGCACCGCTGATGGAGTGTGTCTCGCAAAACAACAACTCATGGTGAGATACACACACACACACACACACACACACACACACACACACACACACACACACACACACACACACACATCTATATATTTATATTGGGGCAGTAGTAGTCTAGTGGATAGGGCGCAGGATCACTGATCCTAAGGTTGGGGGTTCGAGTCCCCACAAGGTTGTCACTGTCCCCCCCCAGTGCAGCTAACTGGGTTATCAAAGGTGGGCCATGTCTCTCATTGTCTATGGTGAGAGGCATGTAAAAGAACCATTGCTGACTTTCGTAAAGAGTAGCTGCAAATCCGTCAGTGTGTTTCTGTCCCTTGCAAAAAGGTTGTGACAGGAAGGGCATCTGACGTAAAACCCGATGCTAAATCAAAATGTGTGAATCAGATGATTCGCTGTGGCGACTCCCGAGAAAGGGAAAAAGCCGAAAGGAAGAAAGAAAGAAAAAAAATATATTTATATATATAATTTACAGCCTATTCACACATACACAGAAGGGTGAATGAAGGGTGCAGGATATACATCGTGTAAGAAATAGAGCTTTTAATTATGAGCTGCTAAAGTGTTATGATGTTTGAGACCTGCTCTAAACACAAGTACTGTATTGCACTTGAAACTTAAACATGAGTACAGTATTGCACTGTCCAGGAAGATGGTCTGAATGATGCTTATTTAGTCAGTGTGTTGGTGGTGCTGTTGGGGTTGCATGTTTAACAGCTTGTGGGTAAAAGCTGTTCTTGTGTCTATTAGAGTTTGTTTTTAGTGTCCTCTAGCTTTTTCCAGATGGGAGAGGGGTGAAGATGGGATGTCCAAGGTGAGCGGAGTCCCTGATAATTTCACTGGCTCTCCTCTGAAGTCTGTCAGTGTCCATGTCACTGAGGGAGGGTTGTGTAGTTCCAATTACCCTATCTGCCGTTCTCACCACTCGCTGCAAGGTTTTCCTGTCCTCTGTAGTACAGCTGCTAAACCACACCGTACAGCAGTACGTTGGGAGGCTCTCTATGGCAAAGAAGTAAAAGAGCTTATCAGAGCTTCCTGAAGAAGTCCATTCTTTGTTGTGATTTCCTCACCTGGTGGGAGATGTTTGTGGTCCAAGTGAAGTCAGCAGAGATGTGGCCTCCAAGAAACTTGAAGCACTCCACCCTCTCTACCTCCTTTCTATCAATGTAGAGTGCTCAGTTTGTTTCGATCTCCTAAAGTCCATTATCATCTCCCTGGTTTTGGTGTTTAGTTACAGATTAATTGTGGTCACACCATCACTGCACATGCAGAACCTTCCTCCTGTAGGCTGACACATTGGCATCTCTAATCAAATATATGATGGTGGTGTCGTTGGCAATTTTGATGATGATGTTTCTGGTGTGAGTGGGGGAAAAAGACAGTCGTGTGTTAAAAGGAAGAAGAGGAAAGGGCGAAGAACACACCCCTGTGGTATTCAGGCTGAGAGTGGAGGAAATTTGTTCTCCTATACTGACGTTCCGAGATCCGTTGCTGAGACAGTGCAATATCCAGGTGCACAATGAGCTCCCTAGGCCCAGACTTCCCAATGTCTAAACCAATTTATGTGGCTGGACTGTTAAAAGCGGAGCTGAAGTCTATGAACAGCATCCTCACATAGGAGTCGCTGCTGTCCAGGTGTGTGAGGTGCTGTGTGGAGGGCTGTATTGATGGCATCCTCTATTGACCTGTATGCTCTATATACAAACTGATGTGGATCGAGATCAGCAGGGATGGCAGTCTTGATGTGAGACAAGATAAGTCTTTTGAAATATTTGGTGGTGATGATGATGGCTAACACAACTTGGCGTTAGTCTTCTAGGCATCTTCTTAGGCACTGGAATGATGGTGGCAGTCTTGAGGCAGGTGAGAACCATACATTGCAGAAGCAAGAAATTAAAGAGAGATTTCCTTTCGGCTTTTTCCCTTTTTCAGGGGTTGCCACAGCGAATGATTCGCACATTTGATTTGGCATTGATTTTTACGTCAGATGCCCTTCCTGACACAACCCCTTTAGCAAGGGACAGAAACATGCAGACGACTTTGCAGCCTACTTTTTTTTTTTACGAAAGTCAGCAATGGTTCTTTTACTCACACCATAGACAGTGAGAGACATGGCCAGCCTTTGATAACCCAGTTAGCTGCACTGGGGGGGAGTGAAAACCCTGTGGGGACTCGAACCACCAACCTTAGGATCACCAATCCAGTGCCCTATACCACTAGACCACCACAGAAGCAAGAGATTAAAGATGGTGGTGAAAATCCCTGCTAGTTGATCTGCACATGCTTTAAGTACTCTAGCATTAATTATAAATAAATGCCTGTTAATGTTAATATTTTTTAAATATTGTGTTATTAGCATTAATTGGTATGGTGCATTGTGATTTGCATGTACGTCTCACAGCCAGAAGGATCTTTTTTTTTTTTTTTTTTTAAAGGAGGTGTGCCGTTACCCATTTTAGATATTATGTGCAATCTAATTTGCATAATATCTTCCTCTGTGAATAAATTCTGAGTACCAGCAGGGCTTGTTTTTAAATAAACTGTCCCCGCACACAGTTATAGAGGGATTTCTGTCCTCTGTGCTTATTAAGTCTGTCCTAATTTTTTGTGCTTATTTAGGAGTGTCTGCCTGTGTGTCTAATGTTCGAGATGAAGGATGAAGGAGAGTCTGACCCTCGCACACTTACTCAAGTGATGCAGAGACTTGGAGTATTCCTCAGTGTCAAACCAAAGGCTAAACAGGCTGCAAAGGTACTGCACCATCAGAGCCCAATAATTACGAAGTTCATGTAAAGAAGAGAAGTCTTTTATTCTCTTTTTATTTTACTCACAGCACATCTATTATTTTGATTAAAGATTGGTATTTTACATTTAAATGGTCCTCTGGGTCTTTACCTGAAACCAGGCCCAATATAACTTCCCCCATGATAGCAGGGATGAACTAAACCAATAAACAATATTGTCCACATGTTTTGTTCAGTATCTTTAAACAAATTTTGTGATTCTCAGTCTGTAGTGGTGAAGGGTTTGGAGAGAAACATAGGAAATCTGTATGAGGCCAGAAGACTCTTGCTTGGCCTTGACTCCTGTGAGGTCTCCATGGCAACAAAAAACTCATGCGAGATGTCAATAGTACCCAAATCTACAATTGATCCCCTACTGGTCAACAGTGGAATTGCAAACCACTGGCTGAGCATGCTAATGCAGAAGCTGAATGTCTCAGAGACAGGTATGTGTGTGTGTGTGTGTGTGTGTGTGTGTGTGTGTGTGTGTGTGTGTGTGTGTGTGTGTGTGTGTGTGTGTGTGTATGTGTGTGTGTGTGTGTGTGTGTGTGTGTAGTGAAAGAGAACAAATTAATACATTTACTATACTAACTCAGTTTCTTTTAATTTGGATGTTCAGGCAGTGTCAGCACACTAGATTCAGCAACAAATCCCTCCCCTATAAAGCCCCGTCCTTCTCCGCCACCTGGACTGCCTGCTCCTCCCGATGAGGGGCGAATGGGACTAAGGGGGACAGACACTAAATTAGAGAAGGTGTGAATAATAATATGCACTTATCTACACTAAAGCCCTAATTGGAATTTAATGTGGATACATCAATGAAGAAAATTTGGCCATCTGTAAAAACCTAAATTGTGTAGATAATTCCTTTGGGATAATCACAGTCTGGTCATTTTGTGAACAATCAAATTGTAATTATGCACATTATGCACATTCTGCCTGGATTCCTAATTGCAGAGAATAGTGAGTGTGGTTTGATTTCATCAGATACTGGAGAATGAGGATCAAGCACCAAATGCAGAAAGTGAGCACTCAGGAGCACTCCAGACTGCAGAGGGCAAAGAGGTCACAGTGAAGACCTCAGGATCTGTCAGGAGAAACAGTCACTCCGAGACTATCAGGTACCAAACCCTCAAATCCACCAGGTTGCTCAGAGATAAATTATAATGGCAAATATGGTGTAAGATTTGGGTCTCGTACTCGATTGGGTATACGATCAAATCCTATGTCTGCTACAGGGCCAGTGTTTTTCTCTAGCGAGCGATAAGATGTAATGTGAATATAATGATGTGTGCTCAGAAATGGTGACAAAATATTTGGTAGGATATCTATAAACATCCATTCATTTATTTGCTGAAGTGCTTAATCCTTACTAGGGTGCAGTGAGGCTGGGGACTATTGCTGGGCGAAGGTGAGATATACTCTAAACAGCGCTACTGTCCATCACAGGACAAACCCACATGCCATTATTCATACTCACATTCACAACTGGGTGGAATCGGAAATACACAGAGTGAGAGGTAGACCTTTTTAGAGATAGTACTGCATGTGTGCATAAGGTGCATGATGCTATAATATTATATAATGTTCGAGACATGCTCTAAATGTGAGTATTTAATAAGTATTCAATAAAGGTGATATACAGGGCCATCTGTTGGAATAAAAGGGAATTGGTCACAATATTTTCCTGAAGCAATATGCTGACTTCTGTCAATGAGTATCAACAACTCTTGTACCTACTATCATCATCATCATCATCATCATCATCATCATCATCATCATCATCGTCATCATCATCCGCTTAATCCGGGGATGGGTCGCGGGAGCAGTAGCCTAAGTAAGGAGGTCTAGATGTCCCTCTCCCCACTTCCTCCAGCTCTTCCGGGGGGACACCGTGGGGTTCCCAGAGCAGCTCCGAGACATAATACCTCCAGTGTGTTCTGGGTCAACCCCTGTGTCTGTTCCTGGTTGGACATGCCTGAAACACCACGCCAGGAAGGCATTTGGGAGGCATTCTAACCAGATGCCCAAGCCACCTCAACTGGCTCCTCTCAATTCGGTGAAGCTGCGGTTTTACTCCGAGCTCCTTCCGGATGTCTGAGCTTTTCACCTTATCTCTAAGGGAGAGCCCTGCCACCCTGTGAAGAAAGCTCATTTCAGCTGCTTGTATCCTTGATCTTGTTCTTGCGATCACTACCCAAAGCTTGTGAACATAGTTGAGCGCTGGAACATAGATTGACTGGTAAATTGAGAGCTTTTCCTTGTGGCTCAGCTCACTTTTCACCACGATGGACGATGGACAAGTTCTGCTTTATAGAAGAGGCTGCATTGATCCGCCTGTTGATCTGCTGCTCCATCCTTCAGTCATTTATGAACAAGACCCCGAGATACTTGAACTCCTCCACTTGGGGAAGGACTTTTCCTGCTGAGAATCATGACCTCGGACTTAAAGATGCTGATTCTCATCCCGGTCGCTTCGCACTCATCACCAAATCGCTCCAGTGTGTGAGCTCCTGGATTGATGAAGTAAAAAGGCCAACATCATTCAGAACAAGCAGAGATGAGATCCTGTGGCCACCAAACCAGAACCCCTCAATGCTACAGCTGTGCTTAGATATTCTGTCCATAAAAATTATGAACAGAATCGGTGACAAAGGTCAGCCTTGGCGGACTCCAACCCTCACCTGAAAAGCTTTCACCCTGGTGACGAGTCCGGCACACCATACTCTTGGAGCACACCCTGCAAGATAACCCGAGGGGCATGTTCAAAAGCCTCCTCTAAAACCACAAAACATGTGGACAGAAAACTCACATGCCCCCTCCAAGATCCTGTAGAGTGTATCGAGTTAGTCAAGAGTGCCGCGGCCAGGACAAAAACCACATTGTTTCTCCTGAAGCCGAGGTTC
Organism: Plotosus lineatus; assembly: GCA_024760905.1. NCBI lineage: Eukaryota > Metazoa > Chordata > Actinopteri > Siluriformes > Plotosidae > Plotosus > Plotosus lineatus. The sequence goes on along the minus strand of CM045742.1, from coordinate 33,692,583 downwards.
AACCATCAGTCAGATCTTCTTCTCCAGCAACCCTGCATAGATTTTCCCAGGTAGGCTGAGATGTGCGTTTCTACAATAATTGGAACACACACTCCAGCCCCCCTTTTAAAAAAGAGGGACTCCCACCCTGGTTTGCCAATCCAGAGGTATGGCCCTCATTCACCATGTGATGTTGCAGAGACGTGTCAATCAAGACAGTCCTACAGCATCCAGAGCCCTGAGATATTCAGGGAGGATCTCATCCACTCCTGGAGCACGACCACCAATTAGCTTTTTGACTACCTCAGCAACCTAATCTCCAGTGATGGGTGGACCTGCACACAAACCCCCTGGGTCTTCTATCTCCATGGTGAGTTTGTTGGTGGAATTGGGGAGGTCCTCCAAGTATTCCTTTCACCACCCGACAACCTCCCCAGTTGAGGTGAGCAGCTCACTAATTCCACTGTTAACAGTTTTTGTGGTGAATTGCTTTCCCCTCCTGAGGTGTCGGATGGTGGTCCAGAATCTTTTTGAGGTTAACTGGTAGTCACTTGAGAGGCCCTTATTGAACTCCTCTGCACACGAGATTTTGCATTAGCGACAGCTTGGGCTGCAGCATGTTTGGCCTGCCGGTACCTCTCTGCTGCCTCGGAAGTCTCGCAGGTCAAGAAAACCCAATAGGCCTCCTTTTCCTGCTGGACGGCCCCATTCAACGCAGGTGTTCACCACAAGTTTTGGGGTTTACCGCCACGACAGGCACCAATGACCTTCCAGTCACAGCTATGGGCTGGCACTGCAATAATGGAGGCACAAAATATTTCCCATTCGGATTCTATGACCTCTCATCCTTTGGGATGTGGTTGTCACTCTGCCTGAGATGGGAGTTAAAGACCCCTCTGCCAGGAGACTGCCTAAGATTCCCAGGAGAGCCTAACTGTTAGAGTTAGATGCTATCTCTCCTCTCTTCACCCACACGTTTGCTGACACGACTACAAAGTTGTTCTTTGAACTATGATCTAGGCTGTCCTGGTGCTAAGTGCACTTTTGGGCCGCCTTATGTTTGAACATTCGTATTCATGATGGACAAACTGTGATGAGCACAGAAGTCCAACAACGAAACACCATTCAGGTTTAGACTGGAGAGGCCGTACCTGCCGATCACACCCTTCCGGGTCACACTATCATTGCACACATGGGCATCGCAGTCTCCCACGACAATGAGTGAGTCCCTGGGGGTGTCATTCTCCAACACCCCCCCTAAAGAATCCAAAAACGGTGGGTACTCTGAACTGTCATTTGGGGCATAAGCACAAACAACAGTCATGACCCGTTCCCCCCACCAAAGGCGGAGGAAAGCTACCCTTTTGTCAACCAGGGAGAACCCCAATATGTGGGTATCTAGTTGGTATCTCTCAACCTCAAGCACCAGCTCAGGCTCCTTCTCTACCACAGTGGTGGAATATTCCATGTCCCAAGAGTCAGTCGTCGAGGATCAGTCCTACAGAACCCCTGCCTTTGACTGCCAACCAACTTCCAATGCACTCGACACCTATAGCCCCTTCCACAGGTGGTGGGTCCATGGGAGGGCAGACCCATGTCTCCTTTTCGGGCTGGGCCTGACCAGCTCTATGGGCAGCAGCCCAACCACCAGGCGCTTGCCTTCAGGCCCTTCCCCAAGGTCTGGTTCCAGAACGGGATCCCAGTGACAAATGTATGGGCAGGGGAAACCATGTCCATATGTGTTTCTGAATAAAGTGCTTTTGAACCACGCTTCATCTGGACCTTCACCTCAAGACCTTTTTGATTAACCCTGGGATCATTCGGACACGCAAACCTCTCCACCACGATCAGGTGGCGATTCAAGGAGGGCTCCTTGAATCTGGTGCAATGTTATTAGTAAACATTGCCATCATTTCTATTCCAAGTGTCGACTGAAATAGGCACCAGCCTCCTTGCAACCTTAGGAGGATTGAACGGTTTGGCAAATGAGTGAGTGCTTAACATGAAGTTGAGAAGACCCTCCTGAGTTTATAAGAAGGAATTTCAAATTGAATAGTGTCTTCTTTCTGTGTTTTCATACTAGGAATAATTATGACTATTCAGAAAATATATACATATGACCCCTAATCACGTTATATAACAAAGACATAAAAATGCTCTCAAAAAGTTTACACTTATTTTGCATGGCAGTGGTGGCCTGGTGGTAGGGTGCTGGATTACTGGTGCTAAGGTCGGGGTTCAAGCCTCACTGTCAACGGTTGTCACTGCTGCCCCCCCAGTGCAGCTAACTGGGTTATCAAAGGCCAGACAGGTCTCTCACTATATATGAGCAGACACATGTAAAAGAACCACTGCTGACTTTCATCAAGAGTAGGCTGCATAGCCATCAATGTACTTCTGTCCCTCGATGGCCGAGCGAGCTGTCCTGAGTATACTCTCCCATTGCCCAGAGTCGGCTGAGATGGGCGCCAGCCTCCCTGTGACCCGAACCAGGATTAAGCGGCTCAGTGAATAAATTATGCTTATTTTGCACATCATAATTTAGCTATATACAGTCCACTGGAATACTGGAGCACATTTTGACTTTTTATAACATGTGATACATTTCCAGTAATACATTTAATTTGTGTTTGCTTGCATGTACATACAGTAGGTCTTTATGGATGGAGGTGGATGGTGTGTATTTTAACAGAGACAGACGCTGTAGTCTCAGGATCGTTCCCTCACTGGAGTCAAACTCAAATGAGGTAAAACAAGCAAGGTGCATCTTGACCCAGGAGACAATAATTCATGCACTGACTGTATAAGGGTCATTTACATTGTGAACAGAGCTGCTGCCAATCGTTGTGATGACTGGTCTGGTTTCTTACAGAAACATGAGTATGAGAGGAAGAAACTTCTAGCAACACAAGGTTGGTGTTACTGCTTCCTTAAGTTCCTCTGATGTAACGCTCTCATTTATAATCTTATTCATTCATTCATTCATTCATTTTCTTAAGCGCTTAATTCTAATTAGGTACACAGGGAGGCTGGCACCCATCACAGCTGTCACTGAGTGAAGATGGGGTAAACCCTGAACACCTTGCCAGGCCTAATACCTTTTGTTTCCCCCCTTTTACCTCTCTTCTCTTCTTTTCTTTATATCTCCCTTACTTCTTCTTTCCTTCCTTACTTCCCACGTACATACTCCTATAACGTCTATAATTATTTTTCTTGTACTCCTACTTCTTCTGTGTCTCCCTGCATCCATTTAGTTTTACTTCTCCCTCTCTTTTCCTCATTACTTTTCCTTCCTTTCTTCCGTCCTACATCTTCTTTATTTCTGTTTCTTCTTTTTCTTCCCAATCTGCATGTCCTGGTACCTTCCCTTGTCCATTCTTCCTGTTTTTTTCATTGCTTTTTCCTTCCTTTCATGCTCCCATCTATCCCCCTTTTCTTATTCCTTTCTACCAATATACCTTTACTCCTTTTTTTCTTTCTATCCATTGGTTAAAATCCCCTTCCTTACGTTTTTCCTTCCATATTGCCATCTACCCATATAACTCCCTCATATAACTCCCTCAACTCATTCTTTCCTTCCTATCTATCTGTAAAACCCCCTTCCTTCCTTTCTTCCTGCCTTCTTTCTGTTCTTCCTTTATATATACATGTTTCTTTTGTCTTTTACTTTCAATTTTTTCTTCTCTGATTGCTCCTTTCTCACTTTCTTTTTTCTTCTTTTCTTTGTTAATTCCTATCTACCCATCTTTCTTTCTTTCTTTCTTTCTTTCTTTTTTCTATCTAAATCTCATTTATTTTTCTCTGTCCCCTTCTTTCTTCCTCTGTGCGTCCTTCCCTCATAGCTTATTTTATTTCTCCCTGGTGTCTTCATGTACCTCCATCTTCCCTTTGATCCTCCGCCCCTTCCCATTAGCCTCTCCTCCACCTCCTCCTTCATCCGTCTTTTCTCTAGTTCTTCCACCATGTCATTATTTCCTTTATTGCACTGTTTCTTACATTCTTTTCTTTCTTCCCCTTCCCTTTTCTATTCTTCATTTTTGTTTCTTTACCATTTGCTTTCACTTTTCTCTTGTAGTTATGCACTGAATTTTTTTCAGCTTATTTGTTTCTTGCGTATTGATCTCAGGCTGTGTTATTCAGTTTAGAGAAGATCTGCCCTTAAAAGACTCAAAGTCGGACTGAATGAGTTTTGGATTAACTGTAAGTTCTGCTGACTCATGGGTTCCTGTATTTTATATAAACTGTACTAAGACTACAGTAGAACTGACAATCACTTTTCATATCTGAATTAAAAATCACAACCCAGCTGTAATAACATTCAGTCGTGTTTAATATAAAGACGTGCTTTAGTTGTTTTACTTGTACATCAAAGTCAAAGTCATTTTGAGATTTTACACATCTTTTTATAATATTGAAAGTCTTGCATCATCCCTGTGTGTGTGTGTGTGTGTGTGTGTGTGTGTGTGTAAGTCAGATTCCACTTTTTTAATGCACCCCGCACAAATGCCATTTAAAGTCAAAATATGAATATAAACTTTTTTTATAGCAAGTTCTCTGAATTAAACTAATTTTCATAAATAGTGCAGGTTTTGTCAATAGCATCTAAATCCGAGATCTATTTAAAGGGCAGCTATCATGCTCACAAGGGCACAAAATACATTAAAAAGTGATAGAGGGCACTCGTTTCACAGTGACACATTGGCATTTCGTTTATTGAACTGAAATAGCACCTAATCAGTTCTCGTGCTCACACACACACACACACACACACACACACACACACACACACACACACACACACACACTCCTTGTACAGGAGCATAAATGTTTATTCATCCATCAGGCTCCAGCTTCTTTAAATGCCAGTGCATGCCAAATGTGGTAGTGCTTAAGCAGAAGTGCTTAATAGAATTATGAGTGAATGAACCATCGACCACACACACACACACACACACACACACACACACACACACACACACACACACACGATATTGTACTTCTATTTTTGTGGGGACATAATACATTCCCCAGCTTCTTACCTGAGCTTTAAAGTAAATCTGTTGTAAAATTTTAAACAGTCTTTTCTCTCAGTTGATAAATTAAA
>CM045742.1:33610000-33682500 GCA_024760905.1 Plotosus lineatus | reverse complement strand
CTCCACCTTCGTTATCTCTGCTCCCTGTAACATTACCGTTCCTCCTTGGTCCTTCTCATTCACACACATGTATTCTGATTTTCTGAGGCTAACCTTCATTCCTCTCCTTTCCAGGGCATACCTCCACCTCTCTAGATTTTCCTGCACTTGTTCTCTGCTCTCACTACAGATCACGATGTCATCGGCAAACATCATAGTCCATGGAGATTCTTGTCTCACCTCATCTGTCAGCCTGTCCATCACCATAGCAAACAAGAAGGGGCTCAGAGCTGACCCTTGATGCAGTCCCACCTCCACCTTGAATTCGTCGGTCACACCGACAGCACACTTCACCACTGTCTTACATCTCTCATACATGTCCTGCACCACTCTAACATACTTCTCTGCCACTCCAGACTTCCTCATGCAATACCACAGTTCTTCTCTTGGCACCCTGTCATATGCTTTTTCCAGATCCACAAAGGCACAATGTAGCTCCCTCTGACCTTCTCTGTACTTCTCTATTAACATCCTCAAGGCAAACATTGCATCTGTGGTGCTCTTTCTTGGCATGAATCCAAACTGTTGTTCACAAATGCTGACCTCTGCCCTTAGTCTAGCTTCCACTATTCTTTCCCATAACTTCATCGTATGGCTCATCAACTTTATCCCTCTGTAGTTGCTGCAACTCTGCACGTCTCCCTTGTTCTTAAAAATGGGCACCAGCACACTTCTCCACTCCTCCGGCATCTGCTCACTCTCTAGTACCTTGTTGAATGTTCTTGTCAGAAAATCTACTGCTACCTCTCCTAGACACTTCCATACCTCCACAGGTATATCATCAGGACCAACTGCCTTTCCATTCTTCATCCTCTTCAATGCCCTTCTCACTTCACCCTTACTGATCTTTGCTACATCCTGCTCCTCAATGGTTACCTCTTCTACTCTTTTTTCTCTCTCATTTTCCTCATTCATCAGCTCTTCAAAATACTCTTTCCATCTTCCCAGCACACTTCTGTCATCAGTCAATACATTTCCCTCTCTGTCCTTTATCAATCTAACTTGCTGCACGTCCTTCCCATCTCTATTTCTCTGCTGTGCCAACCTGTATTGCTGACTTTCATAAAGAGTAGCTGCAAAGCCGTCAGCGTGTTTCTGTCCCTTGCTAAAAGAGTTGTGACCGGAAGGGCATCCGACGTAAAAACCTCTGCCAAATCAAACGTGCGAATCAGATGATTCGCTGCGGCGACTCCCGAGTAAAAGGGAAAAAGCCGAAAGGAAGACAGACAGACAGACAGGATAATTGGCTACTGACAATGTTGCCCCAGGTGTGAGTACAACTGGTTGTGTGGTGTTGGCTCTGTGATGGACTGGCGAGCTGTTCATGGTGTACCCCACCTTTGTCCAGTGTTGACTGAGGCTGCAGCCTCTGCATGATCGTAGTAGGATTAAACAATACAGCGAGTGAGTGAGTGAAATCAACTTGAAATAAAATCTTAATCAAGCATTCAGAAGTAATGAACAGTTAAAATTTGGTGAAGGTTCTGCAGTATGCCTTATAATTAAGTCAGATGTCTTGTGCATCTCATTAACTTTACAGCTGATGGATTCATTAATGGCAGTAACTACTATGAAGGTATATCCAGACCAGTGATTGGTGGATCTCCCAGCCCTCCCACTCAGCCAATAGATGATTTGCTGGAGCTATTGATTCAGCTGGGTCTGGAAAAATACACCACTATATTCAACGAGCAAGAGGTACATTCAGATAAGCACACACACACACACACACACACACACACACACACGTGCACATACTGCTCCGATGTTCACACGCACTGTACTGTATGTCCAGACTATTTCACAACTGCACCTGTGCACTGGTTCTGTCTCTAAGTGTTTCTGATACACCTTTACTAAATAAACTCACAGTTTTAATATAGAACTTGAATTCTGTCCATGAAGTGGTTTAGATTTCCCAGTGTAGGTTTTTTTTTAAATTTTTTTTAAATTAATTAATTTATTTATTTTTTAACAACTGCTCTGTCCTTGTTTTTCTTTTTTTTAACAACTGCTCTGTCTTTTTTTTTTTTAAACAACCGCTCTGTCCTTGTTTTTTTTTTTTTTTTTTTTTTTTTTTCTGCCTGTCACAATTGATTACTTTAATCTCCTTTGGCACAGGACAGGTCAGCCATGATTCCACTTTTTATTCCCAGCTCCAGCTGTGACACTCTACATCAATACTGTTTCTCAGTTGTCTCAGCCAGTCAAGTTCAGCCATCTTGAAGCTGCTACTCTGTCTAACATATCAGTGTTTTAAATTGTTTGGTTACTACTAACGATTTCAGAAATCAAAGTAAATATCATCCGTTCAGAAATATTGGCACCCTAAAAGTAATCCACAATGAAATCCATAAAAATACCAATGATGAAACTTTCAGTTGTTTTTCTTCATCATTCTCCTGGGATCCCGGGGCGGGGCTGAAGCTTATCTCGGCTATCTTTGAGCATAGGCGGTATAACCTCTGGAAAGCTCACCAGTCCATCACAGGGCCAAACACACATACAATTTTTCACACCTAGGTGCAATTTGTAACAGTAACACCTCAGCCCTGAACTCGAACCCAGGGGCCTTTTTGCTTTGAGACCAGTGCGTCATTGTGTTGTTACTAATAATGTAGAAGAGACCAAAAAAAAAAAATAAAAAAAAAATCCCCTGATACTGTACAGTAAATTTCTGCAGAAAATTTGACAACTTCTCTTCCTATGTTACTCTGTCTTGCCCCCACCTTCCCCCCATCAGATTGATTATCAAACATTCCTGACTCTTTCTGAAGAGGATCTGAAGGAAGTGGGTGTTTCCACATTTGGGGCCAGGAGGAAAATGCTAATGGCTATTTTTGGTAAGAATTTGGCAGAGCTGCCTCAAGTTTTTCGAGTATGGACTGCAAAAACTTCAGCCTTGCAAAAAAATAAATAAATAAAATAAATAAATAAAGACTAGCATGGCATGTTTAATACTCTTCTTGCTCTATCGCTGTACCTGTCTGATTTTAAATTTGCAAATGGGAACATCAGAAACTTATTGCCTGGCCTGTGGTGACCGAACCATAGTAATTTTGCTTATTTCTTTATTTTGTGGTACTGTTTTGTTTCACGGTTGGAAGCCCATTTCCAACCAGTGCTGCAAAATTGCTAGGTAGCGCGTCTCAATTTGTACACAGCATTTCAGTTATTGCTGTGTTTCGGGCCTTGTGGAATATTTTTACCTTGGCATCTAAACTGAGCTTTCTGGGTTTTCTATTCTTTTTAATAGAAAGATATTACACAAAGCCCCCCCAGCAGCTATCCGACTAAATTTAACTTATGATCCTCCTTCATGATGTTGATACAAGAAAATAATGATGGAAACAGAAATAAAGGAAAAAGCAACATAAAATCAGACACGATAAAAGAAAAGTCGTATTGTGTATTTGTCTTTTGAACAGATGCGCTTTTATTTTGTAGGTATGAGTTTTTTCTTTACTGTTGATAACATAAATTCATACATTCATTCATTTTCTGAACCACTAAATCAGGGGTGTCAAACTCGTGCCAGAAAGGGCCATGTGGCTGCAGGTTTTTGTTTCAACCAAGCAGCAGCACACCTGACTTTGCTCATTTAATCAACTCATCTGAGTCTTCAGGCCGCTGATTGGTCAATCTGTGGGCTCTGTACAGAGACTGACCAATCAATTGCCTGAACACTCAACTCAGTTGATTAAATGAGCAAAGTCAGGTGTGCTGCTGCTTGGTTGAAACAAAAACCTGCAGCCACATGGCCCTTTCTGGCACGAGTTTGACACCCCTGCACTAAATCCTAATTAAGTCGCGGGGAGGCTGGCGCCCATCTCAGCCGACTGTAGGTGGGATGGGTGGGGGTGGGTGTACACCCTGAACAGCCTGCTCTTTTTCAATGACAGTAATGGTTCCGTTACATGCCTCTCACCACCGACAGTGAGAGACATGGCTGGCCTTTGATAACGTACTGTAGATGCACCAGAGGACAGCAATGACAACTCCATGATAGCAGGGCTTGAACCCCAACCATTGGATCAGTAAGTCAGAACCCTAGCACCAAACCACCACTGCCCTTGATACCAGTCAGTTTTCTCCAAATTAGGTCTCAAGTTTATACCTGTATTCACATTTTATTAATTGACAGGTGAACAGCACTTTTCTTTTTGAAAGCAATGGATTGGTTTCCTCCTCGCCCTATTTTTTGATATCTGCGTATGCTTTATTTTGTCTCCAGATCTGAATAAAAGTAAGATGAAAATGCCTGACCCTCCTGCAGTTAAGCCTGGCTACCTAGAGGGCGGAGCTAGTGGCCGCCTTCCACGAATCTTGGACGATGACGTAGCTGCGAAGAGTAATCGCTGGTGAAATAGTACTGGCAGTAAACTTTTCTACAGTGAGGTAGAGGTTGTACGTCTTGTCTAATGACTCAATGACCAATAAATGAGAATTAAATAGAGGACTTGGCTATTAAGAGTAATCACAGATGGGCAGCAGAGTAGACAGATGTGATATTACTCTCAAAGGACATATGAGAGAATAACTGACCTTGACTCTGGATTGACTCTCGTACTACTGCCAACATTTATTATGCAAAAACTTTTCACTTTTTCTTTCTTTTACCACCACTTCATCTTTTGTTTTTCTGCCTCATCGTTTCTTTCTCTCTCTGTAATTATTTCTGTGCAGTACCATGATGCGCTGTGCAAATATAAGAATGCATTGTGAACGTTATTAAACATTTGAAATCAATCGTACTCTTCACTGAAGGAAAGAAAATATATGACTTCATGCAAATTCTTTATTAGAAATCCTATTGATATAAGACTGCACACTGCTTGCTTAAACAGTGTTGATTCTGGGTCAGTACCACATCCTCTTATCACAGTGTGAGACAAACACATTCAATTGTTACACTCAGTGAACAAGTAAAACTGGCTTGAGATGAGAGGAAAAAAAAAACACAGGCGGAAATACAAACTGTAATTTCCTTATTTAAATAAATGTACATGTCCAATTTATTATCATCTACAGTGTAAATAGTAGCTCGTTTGTGGTGGGCTCAACATGATCTAGTTTAATTGATGAATAGAGAAACTATCATTCAGCTACAGCAGATGAGCCATAATTAAAAATACATAATAGTGATAGGTTTACCTGGCAAAAAGGATAATAGGTGTAAGATACAAGGCTGACAACAACAACAACAACAATATATTAAAGGTCATGTATTGGGTAGTAGTACTACATTATATGTGGGAATCAAAACTAAAATAAATAAATGTAGAAAATGGTAAATAATACATCTCAGTTTGTGTGTTGAAGTTGAAATAAAGGACAACTACAGTGTTCGTAACCTGGGTTTTATTTTCTACCAAGGAAAAAAAAAGGAAAAAATATAAAAATGCAAGCAGACAGCCTGATAACTCTGAATCTAAGACAGTGGTCCCTCACCTTACAAAATTAATCCATTCCAGAGCCTTTTTCTTAACCTGGATTTTTCATAAATTGAACCGCATTTTACATGTAAAACGTGTGATTCATTCCAATGCCCCAATACTACCCCCTAAACCCTTTAAAAATTATAAAAGCATACCTTTTGAGACCTCCTTCTGTTTCAATATCGTACCAATGGTAGATGGGTTTGGCCATATTCCTTTGCGATATCACTCAACTGCATGCCACGAGCCCGCTTCTTCTTTTCACTTGCACCGGAAATCACACACGGTTGTGTATGTGTGTGTGCGTGCGTGTGTTGACCATGTCTTAGCAGAGTTCTAATCTTACAAATGTTTATGGAAAATTAAAAGCTTGAGTCAAAAATTAAAGCAAGAAACTCATGAAACAACCGTAACGCTGTCCTTTACACGAAAAGAATTATGGGAGATGCAGCTCCACAATATCCAATGGGAGGGAGCTGCGTCATCCCTCCTAGCCAATGGAAAGCCAGCGGAGCGGGATGTTGGGTGATAGCCAATGGGAGGGAGCTGCATAATCCCTCCAAGCCAATGGGAGTCCAGTGGGGCGGGATGTTTGAACATCATTGATGGGAGAGCAGCTCATGCATTGTTTGAATGTTTGAATGGCGCATTTTAATGTGTTTGAATGGCGCGTTCTCCTGGGGGATGGGGGGTGGTGGTGGCCGAATGGTTACAGAAGCAGGTTTGGGCCTTAAAGGTCACTGGTTTGATTACTGAACCAGCAGGGAAAATGGCAACGGGAGGAATGGACTTCATCTTCCCTTCCTCCACCTTCGTGACTGAAGAAGCAAGGCACCGAATCTCCATCTGTTCTCTGGGTGCTCCAGTGTGTGATGCTGCTGTGCGTATGTGTTCTCACTTTGGGAATGTTAAATGAAGAGTCAATAATTTCCCTTCTGGAATTAATACAGTATATATAAAAATAAATTTCAAATACCTCATGCTGAACATACAGTATAGTGTTCTTCATAAACCATTTCAGGGTAATCCCCAGAGGAACATGACGAAGAACCCTTAATGCTTCTAGATGTAAACGTTTTCTCTCTCTCTCTCTCTCTCTCTCTCTCTCTCTCTCTCTCTCTCTCTCTCTCTCTCTCTCTCTCCTGAACTGTGCATCTCTTCAGTCAGAATCAACCCCAATCTTCATTTGCAATTTATTGCTGATCCACTAGGGTGCACCACAACACCACCTGCTTATCCCATCTCTTCATGGAGTGCCCTTCCTTATTTGTGACATTACACACAATGGAGTCTGGAAATCATTTTCACAGAAAAGCTAATGATGCAAATAATTATACGGTGTTAAAAAAGTCTGTTGTTAGTAATGTTGATTTAGCACAACCTATTGTTGAATAAATGAATGCTAAGATAAATGAAATATTACACAGCATTAATCAGAGTGGTAAAATAGAAATGTGTGCCTCAGGAAAAGAAAAAAGAAAAAAGCTATTAGAATGAACACTTGGGCTTTGCCTCCCAATGGAAAAAGCTTTCATTTTTCTCCCAGTTCCTTTTCTGCCTGCCTTCTTCAGAGAAAGACAGGTTTGGTGGACTGTAGCCTATGATTCATCAGACCAATTATGTTTGAGTCAGACTGATTATGTATGTAAGTCTTTATGCAACCCAAGAAACTCCAAATGATATGATGTAGAATGGCATGAGAACAGGCTTTAGAGTTCAGACTGTCTCCAGCTCACACATCAAACAAGTAATTATCATATCGCTGTTGCGTAGAGATGGCATTGTGGTGCAGTGGTTAGCACAGTCACTTCACAACAAGAAGGTTCTGTGTTTCAACCTTGGTCAACTTGAGCTTTTGTGTAGAAGTTGTATGTTCTTCATGTGCCTTTGTGGATTTCTTTTGCATCCTTTGTTTTACTCCCACAGTCCAAAAACAAGCAGATCAGGTCAACTGTCATGTACAATGGGATATCACGTTGATTCATGGGGACCTACATATGAAATCTTGTTGTATTTTTACAATAAATAATTGAATTGGTATAACCTACAGATAACAACTGACATCCAATCCATAGCTGGAGGGGCACAATACCTTTACCAGGCAAAAATGGATAATGATGACAAGTGGCTTGATTATAAACTTAAAAATGTAGTTAAGGCTGCTGGTACAGTGATCCCTCGCTACTTCGTGTTTCAGTTGCTGTGGCTTCAGTGCATCGTGGGTTTTTCAAAAATATTCACCGAGATATAAATAAATAAGGAAATTAAGGAAAAATAGGGGAAAAGTTAAGGAAAATGCCACACACCAAGGCCAGTTATGGAAAAAAAATACAAATAGAAAACAAACAAACAAACAAAAAAACCAACCCAAAACCCCCCAACAAAACTACTTACATTTTTATGAGGTGCACATCTGTGTGTGCGCGTGCACGTCTGTATATTTATATTTTATTTACATCTTATGCGTTATTTTTGAATGTTTGTTCTTATAAGCATTCATAGCTTTGAATATGTTCAGTTATCAGTCCATTTTCTGTAACTGCTTAATCCTAAGTAGGGTCACGGGCAGGCTGGTGCCCATCCCAGCCAACTCTGGGCAAGGGCAGAGTACACCCTGGACAACTTGCCAGGCCATTGCAGAGTGAAAACACACTGACGGCTTTACAGCCTACTCTTGTTGAAAGTAGGCAATGGCTCTTTTACATGTCTCACACCATAGACAGTGAGCGACATGGCCAGCCTTTGATTACCCAGTTAGCTGCACACCGGGGGGGGGCGGGTGGGGGGTTGTGACAACCTTGTGGAGAGTGGGACGTGAACCCCCAACCTTTGGATCAGTGATCCAGCGCCCTATAGCTCTAGGCCACCACTGCCCTGTGCATTGAATATATATTTATTGATATTATATACATATATATACATGTACATATACGTCAGTCAGGGGACGTCGAACTTACTTTGCGGAAATTGGCGATCGTGGGGGGTCTCAGTCCCTATTAACCGCGGAAAGTGAGGGATCCCTGTATGTTTATAATTTGGCAGACATAAAACGAAATGTTTCCGGGATGAATATTAATTTTCACATTATTTGTATTTATTACCATAACTATGCAAAATCACTGATGATGTGACCATGTATATGCTGTGATAGCTAATGATCCAAAGATACTCCACTTAAAATTTGGAACCAATTCTCTGTACAAAATTTTGATATATATATATATATATATATATATATATATATATATATATATATATATATATATATATATATATATAGTGATTTTCACAAATTTGCATCATCATTTCTGACCTTGACCAAAATTCTTTTTTTAGACTGACATTCTGCGACTCTTCATGCCTGGTGTGAATTTGAGCTGAATCTTAAAGGGCTAATCTTTTTTAGAAATATATTGGAGAGCCACTTGAGGCTCATTTCCACTTTCAGTGGTGGTGGTGGTGGTGAGGGGAGAAACAATTACGGGGAAATTTTCAAATTAGCTGCTTTAGAAACCTCTTAACATGTCTATTACTTTTAGAAAATGGTCTCAGTTTAGTTTTTAAATACTGCATTGTCTCTTCAATGTAAAACTGGGATAACATTTTCAGTCACAACCGTTCTTAAAATCATCTTCAGCCACAGAGATCCAGTGGGAATTGCTTTCCCAGTTCTTCAACCCTCACTCACACTTCATTTTCATATTGCATCTGTCACATTGAACCTGAGGATGGATTTTTTTTTTTTTTTTTCCAGAATTAATCATAAGCTCAGCCATGGCTCTTTCTTGTCTCTTTCTATGCATCAATGAGTGCCATCAGGCGCAGGTAGCTTTTTGAAATACATTATTGCAGTCCTGTTTATTACCAACAGTGCAGAGATGAATTATGTCAGGTCTAACGGAATAGAGACACACAGATTAGTGAGTTTCTCGTCTAATTAACAACCAAAACACAATTCATGTCAGAATCCCACAGAGCTTTTAAACAGAATTGTCTTACTGACGCACTTGGTATTGTGGTACCGACCATCTTGTGCATGTTATAATTGTTCTGTCTTTGCTCTCTGACAATGTTGTGACACGTCTCTCTAGGGTTGTGTGTGTGTGTGTGTGTGTGTGTGTGTGTGTATTTGTGAGATACTAAAAGAACTGCTCTTGCAGTAAAAACCTTTGGCGGCACCAACCCATGCAGTACAAATCACATCATTAGCTCGTGACTCCACGTAGCAGGTGAATGTGCTTTATTTGATACGTAACTACACATAAAACAAAAATCAATGTGGGCTCAGATTCTATCCCTGAAATGATTGTACACTATTTACTATGCAGACTATTCTGGACTGGGCAGCAGCAAAGAGAAACCAATGACAGATGGAGTCTTTGAGGAGATAGAGGCAGATGAATACAAGTAGAAGCCACTTATTAACAATCCAAATCAGCAGGCGAGCTTATGGTCCAAAATATGCAGATGTTGAATGTCAGGCAAACAGAGTAATACCAGGCAATCGAAATGAAAATGAACAGCAGTAGTAAAAATTCAATCTTCCAGGAGTAACAAAACATTGGATGCATTTGAGCAGTGCAGCAGGAGAGTGTTTGCCCTATCGTCAATAGACCACAAATTCAAATCCATTCACGGTTTGGGGCCAAAGGAGCTAAATTGGCTGTGCTCTCTGTATGAGAGAGATGCCACATGGTCTCTACACTATCACAGGGACATTAGTTCATTATGGAAATCTGTAGGCTTGAGTTCTTGTACGTGCAGAAGTGCTTTACTCTGAGCAAGTTGTGGTGCACAGGGACACAACATGATGCACTTGACTGGTTTTCCAAGCTACAGAAGAGGCACCTGTTAGCCTTCACTATCCCTGGTTGGAAGTTGACATTCAATAGAGCAAAGATGGCTTTTGTGTGGAAATTAACTAAACTATGCATAAATTGACGGGGTGGGGTATAAATATGAGGAAGTGTAAGAGGATTACCAGGAATGTGAATGTAACTGGTGGGTGATTGAGACCAAGATAATAAATAGACTACAGTGTATTGTGGATCAGTCCCACTCTCCACAAGGTTGTCACTGTCGTCGTCCCCCCCCTTCGCCCAGTGCAGCCTACTCACTGTCTATGGTGAGGTTCATGTAAAAGAACCATTGCTGACTTTCGTAAAAGAGTAGCTGCATAGCCATCAACGTGTTTCTGTCCCTTGCTAAAAGGGTTGTGTCAGGAAGGGCATCCGCATGTGAATCATTCGCTGTGGCGACCCCTGATAAAGGAAAAAGCTGAAAGGAAATCTCATAGTGTATCAATGTTTGATTTGGAAACATCATGATCTGTGACACAATACAAATAATGGCCTACTAAGCACTCCTCATGGAGTAGCTCATGTCCTGCATGTTTTCCATGTTTTGTTTTGCATTTTTATTATGAGGATCATCACCATAATGTAGTATGAACTGTACTGTATCCCTTATAGAAACCCCTACAAGCACAAGAAAACATGTAAACTTCATTCATTGTTCATTTTCTGTAACCGCTTAATCTTAATTAGGGTCACGGGGAGGCATGCGCCCATCCCAGCTGACTCCGGGCAAGGGCAGAATACACCCTGGACAGCTCAGCAGGCCATTGCAGGGCACACATGTACAGTAAACTCTACACAGAAACATGAAGTGAACTAACCATGAAGCTTGAGTCCGGAGCTTTTGTGAGACATCTCAACTCAACTCAACCCAACTGCCCCTTGGCGGTTGCCGTTGGGGCGCTACAGATGACGTGTCAACCAGTCCTCTCTATCCCTCCCTGTCCTTTGCTTGTCTGACCGCCTCGCTCAGCTTCAATTCTGTCCATTCTGTGATGTTGTCTTCCCATCTCTTTTTCTGTTTTCCTCTCTTTCGTCCTCCTCTGACTGTTCCCGTCTCTTGATGGTAGTGAGATCTTCATAGGGACCAATGGCTTGTGAGACATAGTGATTACTATACCACAGTGTTTCCCTTATTGGTGACACCTGTGTATTTCTAGGCACATCTTATAATAGAGTGCATACTCCAATCCCTTTTTCCTGATGTGCCAATTACACACACACACACACACACACACACACATCACAATCCATACCATGCCCCAATTAGAAGTTATTCTTTTTTCATTATTTTTGATATACATGTATACTGTATATACAGGAAGGGAAATTGTTTCCTCTGCATTTGGACGCGACCGATCCAAAGTAAGCACACCCACCCTTCTGGAGCAGTGGGCTGCCACATGCATCAGGGGCTCCCGGAGAGCAGTTGTGGGTTAGGTGCCTTGTTCAGGGGCACTTCAGTCATGAATGTGGAGGAAAGGGAGGTGCTGCTCACACTCCGACCGCTACACATTTTTTTCTGGAATTGAACCAGAAACTCTTCAGTCCTGAAGCTGCTTCTCTAAGCGTTAGGCTACGGTTGTCCCCAGATTTTCTCAGATACAGGGAGCCTTCACTTTCTGCGGTTAATGGGGACCGAGACCCCCCCGCACGACCACCGATTTCCACGAAGTAGGATTGACCCCCTGACTCTCGTATACGTACGTGTATATGTGTATATAATTCAATAAATACATATTCAACGCTATAAATGCTTATAATAGCAATTAAACATTCAAAAATGATGCATAAGATGTAAATAAAATATAAATATACACACATACAGACACGTGCACACAGACACACACACACACACACACACACACACACACAAATGTGCACCTCACATAAAAATGTAAGTAGTTTTGTTGGGGGGTTTTGGGTTGTTGTTTTGTTTTTGTTTGTTTGAGGAAGATTTTTTTTTTTTTTTTTTGTATAATTGGCCTTATTTTACTGCATTTTCCTTCACTTTTCCCCTATTTTTTCCTTAATGTCCTTTTTTTTAAAATTTTTTGATGAGTATTTTTGAAAAACCCGCAATGCACTGAAGGCAAAGAAATTGAAGCACGAAGTAGCGAGGGATCACTGTATATCTAAATCTGTTTTTAACTTCTGTTATAATTTGGATATCAACTGCTGTTAAATATACTTTTGTTTATTCCCCTTCATTAGTGCCATGTCACATGACACAAATAGCCTGTAAACTGTAACATTTTATGCCAAATCTTTCTGCACACCATCACTATTATCACTACTCCTACTACTACTACTACTACTACTACTAATAATAATAATAATAATAATAAAATTTGGTACTTGTAGAATGTGACTGCTGAGTGCTTACTGGCAACCGTTTTACTGTCATTACAAGCAAAGACAGTCAGCCATGTCACAAATTTCTACTTAAGCTCTGTGTAAGCTAAACCACCGTGCTCTTCTTAAAGCCGGTGATATCTGGACAGCATGGCATTACTGTAATGATTACACAAAATGTGGAGGGAAGCTACAAGAACAGCAGTAACTACAGTGAAGTGGAAACGAAACATATATCCTTATTACCACAAGGTCACTTTGAATAATGTCTATGTTAATGCATATTTTAGCATGAGCCTGAGGGAAAATTATTTAATCACAGATCTATCATTCAATGGTCTTCCCTGTATCTTCTGAGATGGAGTACAATTAGGATTCTAATTAATGTTTTAAGATATTTAGAATGAAAATATTATTAATCAACCTCAGTCAAACTCATTCTGACTTATGGGCCGAACCACTTAATCCTACTGGGATTGCAGGAAAACACTGGGCAAAGGTGGGTACACCCTGAACAGCTCACCAGACCATTGCAGGCCCAACACACACACACACACACACACACACACACACACACACACACACAGAGTCAGTTCTAGTTTTTGATTTTTAAATTTATACTGACGCATGATTTTGTGTTTTTTTTTTTTTTTTTTTTAATATTCATCGAATTAAAAAATAAGGAGATTAAGGAAGAATAGGGGTAAAGGTTAAGGAAAATGCCGCAAAACAAGGCCAATTATGCAAAAAAAAAAAAAAAAAAAACCAACCCAAAACCCCCCATCAAAACTACTTACATTTTTATGTGAGGTGCGCATCTGAGTGTATGCACGTCTGTATGTGTGTGTATTTATATTTTATTTACATCTTATGCATTATTTTTGAATGTTTAATTGTTATTATAAACATTTCTAGCGTTGAATATGTCTTTATTGATATTATATACACATATACATGTAAGTATACATCAGTCAGCGGGGTTGATCCTACTTTGCGGAATTTACTGGTCTCAGGGGGATCTCAGTCCCAATTAACCGTTGAAAGTGAGGGATCCCTGTACACACAAAGCTTTGCACTGTAAGTTTCGCATTGAGCCAAGTGGAGACAGAATACCAAGTCTTCTAGATGATCAAGAATGCATCAGTTTAACATGTACAGCATTTACGAGATGCCCTTATCCAGAGTGACTCTCAGAAGTGCTTTAAAGTCTTTATCAGTGAACATATTCTTGTACAGGTTGCATAGACTAAGTATTCCATCAGTCAAACAGTTGTAGTCAAGTGTCCCAGAATGCCTGGTGGCAGGTAGCAGACAGTGACAGATAAATACACATAGCAGAATTTCATGACCAGTGTCCTGTTGCGGCACGGTGGCGCGGTGGTTAGCACGACTACCTCACAGAAAGAAGAACCTGAATTCCATGACTGGGCTCAGGTGTTTTTGTGTGGAGTTTACACGTTCTCCGGGTTCTTGTGTATGTCTCTTCCAGATACTTGCTTTCCTGCCACAGTTCAAACACATGCACATTCAGGCTAATTGGCTGTTCTTAATTGCCCCTGGGTGTGAATGAGAATGGTTCTGTGTTGCCCTTCAATTTTCTAGTGATCTGTTCAGAGTAAACTCTGTCTTTGCCCTCTGTCAGCTGAGATAGGCCCCAGCCTCCCCGTAACTTTTTAAGGTTTTCAGGTTTTTATGTACTTAATAATTAATATCAATTAACAAATATAGAATCACTTTATATTGTTTTTCGTTTTATTAGTTAAATCCTTCATTATGCTTTATGCTAATGTCATTGTTCCTTGTTCATTTCCAGACTGCTTAATCTTAATTAGGTTGGTGGGGAGGGTGGCACTCATCTTTTTTTGCAAACAATAATATCCTCTGGTTTGTAAAACAGTTTGTGACTATTGTCTGCGAGAAGTGCTTTAGGAATAAAATTTACATATTTTTGAACATACTTACTAAAATATAGTAATTTAGTCAAGTTTAATATAGTGAGAAGGTTAGCCATCTTGAAGGAGCATGGACGAGAACCACTTGTCCTGCGAATTGAGAGGAGCCAGTTGAGGTGGCTCGAACATTTAATTAGAATGATTCCTGGACTCGACTCTGGTGTGAAGTTTTGGTCATTTCCAACCAGGAAGAGACTTCAGGGTAAATCCAAAGCATTCTGGAAGGACTATGTTTGTCATCAGGTTTGGGAATGCCTCGGAGTTCCTTGGGAAGAGCTGATGGAAGTGACTGGGAAGAGGGACAGCTGGACCCTTAGGCTTCTGCTTCCACAAACCAACTCCAGAGCAAGTTGAAGAAGATGATTCTATTGATGCTGAATTTTTATGGACACCCATGTGTGTGTGTGTGTGTGTATATATATATATATATATATATATATATATATATATATATATATATATATATATATATATATATATATATAGAGGATTTTCTGAGTAGATCCTTCCGTAGGAGAGTGCTCAATACTTTTTGGTAGAGCAAATAACAAAAGGACAGGACAAAGACTTTCTATTGAAACTCCATTTATCACTACAGATCTGTTTCGAGGGGTGGTGAAACCATCCTCTCTCTTCAGGTGATTATAGAAGAATATATATATATATATATAGATATATATATATATATATATATATATATATATATATATATATATGGGTGTCCATAAAATTATATATATAAATCAATGAATTAATATATATCATCAATGATGATGATGATGATGATGATAACGCACCCAAACCTATCTCTGAGTACATCCTGAACAGGTCTCTAGACCAATACAGTTAATGACAATGTCAATACAAACCACTATATTTTTCAGACCATAAGGCGTACTTAAAAGCCTCCCCACACACAAAAAAAACAAACAAACAAAAAAAAACACCCTGCCGTGCCTTGTAATCCAGTGCGCCTTATGTGTGGATGCGGGGGCGTGACTCCATCTCACTGACACCATCAAAGCCCAAGTGAAGCAAACTCATTCAGAGTTTACCATCATTCCTGTGGATTAACCAAAGAACTCCAACCATTAGATATTTATGTCAACAGGTTGTAAGTTTAGAGGGATCCGAGCTTTATGTCCAAATACCGGCACTGCTACAGGTGTCCTCCTGAGACCCCGGAGTAACCTTCTTGAATTTAAAGTTACACTGATACAGCACCTTAAGAGTAATGACCTCATCTCGGTAATGAACACAATAGTAATGTGCTGTCTCATTAAGGGGGCGTGGCTGAGAGAAGGTCATGACCCAGGAAGACTTCTAACCTCTGTCTATATTGATCTGATGACATGTGAGGGGAATAATAGATAATAAAATTTAATAATATAATAATAAAAAAATAATATAGGGATCCAGGCTTTATGTCCAACTCACGCAACTGTTACTCAGATACTGAAGATGAAGAACTTGATGGATTTGTGAGAGGAATGAACTGAAAAAGTGAGTTTATTGTTTTATATTGTTATAACTGAACAATGATGAGAGTTATTGTGAATGAGTTGAATTGAGTTTGACTTACCTGACTTTTGTTTTGTTTATGTGCCTTATGGCCCAGAAAATGCTTTTTAGAAATGCCAAACAATAAGAACCCTACATGGTGTAATGCATGAAAAAGTGTGCAGTTGCACTCTAGCTGGCGTTTTGTGTGTGTGTGTGTGTGTGTGTGTGTGTGTGTGTGTGTGTGTGTGTGTGTGTGTGTGTCGTCTGCCGAGCTGTTGTTTTGTGTTGTGGCTTTTTATTTTGACATTATTATGTATTACTGTATTAATTGTGCATAGTCTTGTTTTTTTGTGATATGCTATTTTTGGTAAGTAATATTATACACTATTTCTTTATTCCTTTACTGTAGATTCAATTTTAATTTAATTTACATATATTTGTGGGTCGGTCCTGATACAAAATTGATTTTCCGGGACCTGCTCCGTCCTGAAGGTGCCAGATAATTGGAACTATTCTGTAATAATAATAATAATAATAACAATAATAATAATAATAATAATAATAATAATAATAATAATTAGCAGGAAGCGGAAGAGCGAGACAGCCACCTGCAGCTTTTAAAGACGTGCGGCATATACAGTGATCCCTCGTTACTTCGTGCTTCAGTTTCTGCGGCTTCAGTACATAGCGGGTTTTAAAAAAATATTCAATGAAAAATAAAAAAATTATATTAAGGAAAAAATAGGGGAACGGTTAAGGAAAATGTTGCTAAACAAGGCGAATTATGAAAACAAAAAACAAACAAACAAAAAACAAAAAAGCAAACAAAAAACAACCCTAACCCCCCCCCCCCAACAGAACTATTCACATTTTAATGTGAAGTGTGCATCTGTGTGTGTATGCACGTGCACATCTGTATGTGTGTCTTTATATTTTATTTACACATTATGCATAATTTTTGAATATTTAATTGTTACTATAAGCATTTATGGTGTTGAATATATATTTATTGATATTATATACACATATACATGTATGTATACGTCAGTCAGAGGGGGGTCAATTGTACTTCGTCGTACCTGCGATCGCAGGGCGGTCTTGGTCCCCATTAACTGCAAAAAGTGAGGGATCCCTATACACAGCGTCGTCTCTCGAGCAGAGTTGAACTATAACATCAGTAAGAAGGTTATTTTATTTGTGTTCAGATGTCCATGTCTTTACTTTACCCCAACAGCCAGGCTATGTTTGTGCATTTGTTACATCTCACTGCTTTCATAATGAATGTGGAAGTGGTAGCTGAATAAGCAACAACCATCAACACCTCTTTAATCCATTCTGTTTAAGACTGTTTATTTGACTATAAATGTTTCACACACACACACACACACACACACGAACACACACACACACACACACACACACACACACACACACACACACACACACAAGACACTTGGCCACGTCTTAAGCCAGTACCCAGGTGCTGTGTCATCAGGCTGTGTACATGTGGAGCAGAACTTTGATAGTGAGAAATCCTTTGGAAGATAATGAACTCCACACAGCTGCACCAGGGAGACATTTTGGATTTTAGAGTTTGTTCAAGCTGCATTTGGAAGGGTGAGTAAATGCACTGTTCTTGGGGTGGGGGGTGGGGGTGTGTGTGGGGGGGTGTGGGGTGGGGGTGGGGGTGGGGGTGGTGGTGTGTCCTCTTTCACACAGCAGAGCCCCTGGACTATTTCTTGACTATTTCCACAACACAAATATCACATCTACTTAACATACTACAGTAAGCGAATAGCAACGACCCCTGCAACGGGCACAATAATCATATACCTTATTCTGCCTCTTAGCACACTTGACTTTTTGTCTTTGGTCATGTGGTCTTTTTTTTTTTTTTTTTTTTTTTTTTTAACAGTCACAAAACCAAACCAAGACACATGTGTGAAGAAGAGATGAACTGTTCCGTTCATTTTCTGTAACCACTTAATCCTAATTGGGGTCAGGGAGAGGCTGGCGCCCATCCCAGCCAATTCCAGGAGAGGGCAGAGTACGCCTTAGACAGCTCGCTAGACCATCGCAGGGTGGAAACACGCTGACGGCGTTGCAGCGACTCTTGTCGAAAGTCAGCAATGGTTCTTTTACATGAACCTCACACCACAGACAGTGAGAGACCAAGGCCGGCCTCTGATAACCCAGTTAGCTGCACTGGGAGGACAGTGGCAACCTTGTGGAGAGTGGGACTCGAACCCCCAACCTCTGGCTCAGCCCTATACCATTTGGCCAGCACTGCCCCAGAGATGAAGTGATAATGGAAAATAAAACACAGACAATTCACTAGTGAACGGGAACCTTAAATGCACCAATTTCACCTTTTCATTTATTCAGTACAGGGTATTCTCAACTCCTTCTTCTTCTTTTCCTTTCGGCTGTTCCCTTCAGGGGTCGCCACAGCGAATCATCTTCCTCCATCTCACCCTATCCTTTGCATCTTCTTCTCTTACACCAACGACCTTCATGTCCTCCTTCACCACATCCATGAATCGTCTCTTTGGTCTTCCTCTAGGCCTTCTGCCTGGTAGTTCCAACCTCAGCATCCTACTACCAATATACTCACTATCTCTCCTCTGTACATGTCCAAACCATCTCAATCTAGCCTCTCTGACTTTGTCTCCAAAACATCTTACATGGGGTATTCTCAACTCCTAAATCTTTAAAATGAAATTAAACAAGATGAAGATATAACAAAAGAGTTTCTTATTGAAACCACTCCCACTCACTGACTGATTTTCCAAATCCCTAATCATACCAGGGTTCATGGGGAGGCTAGTACCTAACTCAGCCAAGAGGACTGCTCTATGTTCCGACAGCCCTTCTCTTATAAGATGGACACCTTGCTTAAATTTGCTGTGGGCCATACTCAGTTCATTTGGTTCAGGATTAGGTTACGGCTATTGGACCAAAGAGTAGTAACTGTCAGACTACTGGGCTGTCAGTATATAGAGCAGTAACCCTCAGCCACCATGGAGTGAAGGGATATCCTGAGCAGGGCGACACACATGCAACCATTTACACTCACACCAAGTGTAATTTGAAACAGACAGCTCGTCTACTGTGAACGTGTTTGGACTGCGGGAGAGAACTGGAGTACCCGGAGGAAACCCATGCAAGCATGGGGAGAATATGGAAGCACACATAGAGGCACCAGGGCTTAGGAAATTAACCTAGGACTTTCTTGCTGTGAGGTGGACATACTAACCACTATGCCCATTTACCGTCCTTAATGTAACCGATTTAATGAAGAACGATTTCACTCATGGGCAGTGGTGGCCCAGTGATAGGGGGCCGGGTCCCATAGTTGAGGGTTCAAGCTCCACTATTACCGGATTGTTACTGCTGTCCCACCCAGTGACGCCAACTGGGTTATCAAAGGCCAGCCATGTCTCTCACTGTCTACTACGACAGACATTATTATTATTATTATTATTACTGTGGATGCTTATATAGCGCAATTTCATACATGCGTATGTTCACTGCGCATGAGACCCCAGCGCTCCCTGCGCTCTGGCTACCCCTCGCCACTGTACAGCACCAGTTCTTGCGTTGTTCTATCCTCTTGATGCTGAGCGCCAAGCAGGAAGCAACAACTCCCAAATTTTAATGTCTCATGGTATGACGCGGCCGGATTTGAACTCTGACCTTCCAGAGGATAAAGCGGACGCTCTACCAACTGAGCTAAATCTATGGCAACAGATGTGTAAAGGAACCACTGTTGGCTTTCATCAAGAGTAGGCTGCAGAGCCATCAGTGTGTTTCTCCGCTGTAATGGCATTCTGCGTTGTCCATGGTGTACTTTGTCCTCGCCCAGAGTTGGCTGAAATGGGCACTAGCCTCCCCAGGACTATAATTAGGATAAAGTGGTTCAGAAAATAAATGAATGCATGAATTCACTCAAAAAGGCAGTTTGGTTAATAAGACTTAATAATAAGAATTATTTTGCGGTGAGAAGTCACATGTCTTCTTTACTGATCTTCTTATCTCTTACTGAAAGAGTTTGTTCACAGCAAACATCAGAGTCGTGGTTTCTCCAAACCTCCACTTTGCAATTGTACTTCAGTTGAGGTTCTGTGTGAATAATTCAGCCTTTATTACTCTTTTTATGGGCTGGAACAGTAGGTTTTGAGAATAAAACAACAACTGTGATGTAACATGAAAAATAATGTCATAATTACTTGAAATGGCTTGAACTCTGCTGTGGATGATTGAGTGTGAGGTGAGATTCTTCTTATAATGAGTTTATTGTAAAGCTACACACCACATACGGCAATTATGGCTGTGTTAACCATTTTGTTGAATAGAACAGTGAGGATTCTGGTCATATGAGCTTCAAGCGGATGCAGTGAGGAGGTGTGTGTGTGTGTGTGTGTGTGTGTGTGTGTGTGTGTGTTAGTGTTAATTATTGAGTATCTACTGTTAGTGACTCACCTTTGTTCATACCCTGTTCTTATTATGTGTGTGTTGCTCTGGGCTTTCTGTGCTTGCATGCTACTCATTACCCAGAATCTGAGAGCTTGAGAGAGGAAACAAAGAGTGAGTGCGGAGCACTGAGAAAAGGTCTGTGACATTTGGCTCAGTGTTTTGATGTTTTATCGCTCCTCAAGTGAAGAGGCCTGTTAGTGGAACATAATGAAGAGTCCTTAAAATGTACTGTAGTGTCAGCATCTTTCACATTCTCTCTCTCTCTCTCTCTCTCTCTCTCTCTCTCACTCACACACACACACACACACACACACACACACACACACACACACACACACACACACACACACACACACACACACACACTGTGTCTCTCTATCTCTCATTTTATGCATCAATCTTTCTTTGATTTTTTTTTTTAAAACTCTGATTTCTTCCATCTCTTTCCATCTCTTGGCTGAGATCTCCACCCCTTGTTCTGTCCTCCTTTTTTACTTTATTATTATTATTTTTTATACACTCCTACATAGTGCCCTCTCAGCTGTGACACACACACACACACACACACACACACACACACACACACACACACACACACACTTGGAAAATATTGGAAAATATCTTTTTGCATTAGAGATAAATCAGCAGTTTGTATTTAGCTACCAAGGTGGTGGCTTGGTGGTAAAGGTGCTGGATTGCTGATCCTAAGGTTGGGGGTTCGAGTCCCACTTTCCACAACGTTGTCACTGTCCCCCCCAGTGCAGCTAACTGGGTCATTAAAGCACGGCCATGTCTCTCACTGTCGATGGTGAGAGGCTGTAAAAGAACCATTGCTGACTTTTGGAAGGAGTAGCTGCATAGCCTTCAGTGTGTTTCTTCCCCTTGCTAAAGGGTTGTGTCAGGAAGGGTTTCCTTCTTCTTTTCCTTTCGGCTGTTCCCTTCAGGGGTCGCCACAGCGAGTCATCTGCCTCCATCTCATCCTATCCTTTGCATCTTCTTCTCTTACACCAATTATCTTCATGTCTTCCTTCACCACATCCATGAATATCCTCTTTGGTTTTCCTCTAGGCCTTCTGCCTGGTAGTTCCAACCCCAGCATCAATCAGCATATATTCACTATCCCTTCTCTGTACATGTCCAAACCATCTCAATCTAGCCTCTCTGAGTTTGTCTCCAAAACCTCTTACATGTGCTGTCCCTTTGATGTACTCATTCCTGATCTTATTCATCCTCAATACTTCCAAAGAGAACCTCAACATTTTCATCTCTGCTGCCTCCAACTCTGCCTCCTGTCTTTTCCCCAGTGCCACTGTTTCTAAACCATACAACATCGCTGGCCTCAACACCGTCTTGTACACTTTTCCTTTCATTCTTGCAGCTACCTTCCTATCACACATCACACCGGACACTTTTCTCCAATTCAACCTGCCTGCACACACTTCTTCACCTCTTTTCCACACTCTCCTTTGCTCTGGATTGTTGAGCCTAAGTACTTAAAATCCTCCACCTTCTTTATCTCTGCTCCCTGTAACCTCACCGTTCCTCTTGGGTCCTTGTCGTTCACACACATGTATTCTGTCTTACTGAGGCTAACTTTCATTCCTCTTGTTTCCAGGGCATACCTCCACCTCTCTAGATTTTCCTCCACTTGTTCTCTGCTCTCACTACAGATCACAATGTCATCTGCAAACATCATATTCCATGGAGATTCTTGTCTAACCTCGTCTGTCGGCCTGTCCATCACCATAGCAAAAAAGAAGGGGCTCAGAGTTGATCCTTGATGCAGTCTCACCTCTATCTTGAACTCTTCTGTCACACCGACAGCACATCTCACCCACTGTCTTACATCTCTCATACATGTTCTGCACCACTCTAATATACTTCTCTGCCACTCCAGACTTCCTCATGCAATACTACAGTTCTTCTCTTGGCACCCTGTCATATGCATTCTCCAGATCCACAAAGGTACAATGCAGCTCCCTCTGACCTTCTCTGTACTTCTCTATTAATATCCTCAAAGCAAACCCTGCATCTGTGGTGCTCTTTCTTGGCATGAAACCAAACTGTTGTTCACAAATGCTCATCTCTGCCCTTAGTCTAGCTTCCACTATTCTTTCTGATAACTTCATCGTATGGCTCATCAACTTTATCCCTCTGTAGTTGCCACAAATATGCACATCACCCTTGTTCTTAAAAAATGGGCACCAGCACACTTCACCTTCATTCGTCAGCATCCTCTCACGCTCTAAGACCTTGTTGAATGTTCTTGTCAGAAAGTCTACTGCTACCTCTCCTAGACAATTCCATGGTGCGTGGACATTTGCTCACAGGACAAATGCTCACAACCTAATGAAAAAACAGACATTGCTCACAATATCTTTTTATTTCTTTGTTCTAATAAATGCACAACACAAAAAAATCACAATGTGTTACAAAAATTCTTTATTCTTATACATACATTATGCTAAATTAACTCATTATACATTAGGGTTCAGGTTTAGGGTTAGGGGTTAGGGTTAGGATTAGGGGTGAGGGGTTAGGGTTTAGGGTTAGGATTTAGGGTTAGGGTGATGGTTTAGAATTAGGGGTTAGGGTTAGGCTTAGGGTTAAAATTGAACCAATTTTTTAAAATGTTTTTTTATGTTGTGATTTGTCATATTTGTCATATGTTGTGATTGTTGTCATTCAGGTTGTGAGCATTTGACCTGTGAGCATTTGTCTTATGAGCAGTTGTCCTGTGAGCAAATGTCCTGGAACCCACTTCCATACCTCCACGGGTATGTCATGAGGATCAACTGCCTTTCCATTCTTCATCCTCTTCAGTGCCCTCCTCACTTCACCTTTACTAATCTTTGCTACTTTCTGGTCCTCCACGGTCACATCTTCTAATCCTTTTTCTCTCTCATTTTCCCCATTCATCAGCTCTTCAAAGTACTTTTTCCATCTTCCCAGCACACTTCTGTCATTAGGTCAATAGATTTCCCTCTCTGTCCTTAATCGCTCTAACTTGCTGCACGTCCTTCCACGTCCTTCCCATCTCAATTTGTTTACGGTGCCAACCTGTATAAATCATTTTCTCCCTCCTTACTGTGCAACCTAGTATGCCAGTCATCATACGTCCTCTGTTTGACCTTCGACTTACGCTGCGTCTCCTTGTACTCCTGTTTACTCCTTCTCTCTGTCCCACTTCTTTGCTAACCTCTTCCTTTGTACACACTCCTGCACTTCCTCATTCCACCACCAAGTCTCCTTATCTACTTTCTTTCCAAAGGACACACCGAGTACTCTCCTACCTGTCTCCCTGCTCACATTAGCTGTAGTTGTCCAGTCATCTGGAAGCACTTCCTGCCCACCCAAAGCCTGTTTCAACTCCTCCTTGAAGACAACACTACACTACACAACACTACACTCTTCCTTTTTCAGCTTCCACCACTTTGTTTTCTGTTCTGCCTTTGCCTTCTTCACATTCCTCACCATCAGCATCGTCCTACACACCACCATCCTATGCTGTCTGGCAACACTCTCACCAACTATTACTTTGCAGTCACTGATTTTCTTCAAATTACATCGTCTATACAAGATGTAGTCCACCTG
The DNA here is from genome assembly GCA_024760905.1 of Plotosus lineatus. Lineage (NCBI taxonomy): Eukaryota > Metazoa > Chordata > Actinopteri > Siluriformes > Plotosidae > Plotosus > Plotosus lineatus. The sequence goes on along the minus strand of CM045742.1, from coordinate 33,658,287 downwards.
AGTGCTCCCACCTCTGCTTTTATAAGTCATCCCATCCTCCTCTCTCTTCTGGAAGAAAGTATTCATACAGCCATTTCCATCCTTTTTGCCAAATCTACCAACATCTGTCCATCTGTGTTCCTGTGCTGGATACCAAACCTGCCCATCACTTTTTCGTCCCCTCTGTTGCCTGCACCAACATGTCCATTGAAGTCTGCCTCAATGACCACTCTTTCACCTCTGGTGGTACTCTGCATCACTCACTCTAGAACCGCTCCTTCTCTTCTAGCTCACATCCTGCCTGTGGGGCATAAGCACTAACAACATTGAACATCACACCTTCAATTTCTAACTTGAAACTCATCATTCTGTCATACAGTGATGATCCACATAGTAGATTTGGCACAGGTTTTATGTCGGATGCCCTTCCTGACACAACTCTCTGCATTTCTTCGGGCTTGAGACCGGAGTGAGAAAAAAACCACTGGCGTGTGCCCCCCCCCACGGCTGCATTTGTGTCAGCAAGGGCATCCGACGTAAAAACCTATGCCAAATCAAACATGCGTATCAGATGATTTGCTGTGGTGACCCCTATAACAAGGGAAAAGCCGAAAGGAAAAGAAGAGACTGTCTTCAATAGCTAAAATATCTGCTATAATATTAATGATATATTTTTTTTTATAAAATCTCCAAAACTCTCCATATCTTCAGAGTACCATGGACCACAGCTCTACAATTAAATATATAAAAAACAAATGTTGTTAGCCTCATCTCATTTCTTGAAGTAAAATTCTGCACAGCCCTTACAGGGTCAATTTTCTCCAAATGGGCTGGACCTGATGTCCTATCTGTCCTTATCCATTTTAACAGCAAGGAGAACTAAAAATACCTGTGATATCTGCTCTTGTGTGTGTGTGTGTGTGTGTGTGTGTGTGTGTGTGTTTGAGAGAGTGTTGCTTTTTCCTTTCCCTTTTCATTATGTCAGTGAGTTAGGCAATCAGAATCAAGTGCCGCCAATTTTCCACTTCTCACAAGCATACAACCTGGAACGACCCCAGCTCATCCCAGTAACCCACATCGGTATGTGCAGTGAGATAGGGAGGGAGAAATTCAGTAAAATTAGACTGAGATATAGAGATACATGAAATGTATGAGAAAGTCGAACATTCGCCCAAGTTTTCATCACCTTTAACCATTTTCATGCATTTTTTATATGCAGGGAGGTGAGTGATGAGAAATTGCTGACAGTAGAATCCTACAGCCTCCAGGTTTTTACAGGATTCTTATTCTTTTAGTAATAACTCATAAATGAATCATTGTTTTGAACCGATTCTTTAATGAATGGGGTTAAACTGGTTCACAACTAGCTCTGCAATAAATTGGTGACCTGTATCGTGTGCCCTGCCTCTTGCCTGATGGCATTTGGGATTCACTCTCAGTTACCCACAACCCCGAAGGACAAACAGTATAGATCAAGGATGGATGGGTGGATAGATGGATGAATACTTCACATAGCCATATGCTTCTGATTCAGATTTGTGTGTTATCATTGCAGTTTTTGTGTTTGGTTTGAAAAATTAACAAACACCTTAAAACATCACCTGGATTAACATATCAAGAACACGTCTGAATAATCACTCACATGTTCTACCTGAGTGAAGACCATTGGTCTACTGGCTCAGCTTTAATTTTGTTTGATGTATACGCTTGCAAGACCAGTAAAGGTAAAGTCCATTGGGCTTTTTACACCTGAGCCATAGTGGCTCATCAGGCCGGTGCTTATCCCCGGTTTCCATAGCGTGAAGCGACCAGGAGTTCAACTCCTCCAGGATGGGACACTAGTCCATTGCAGGTGACCTTCCCAGTATATTTTATTGGTACCCATTTATACTGCTGGGTGAACAGAGGCACACTTGTGGTTGAGACCTTGCCCAGGGGTCTTAGCACAGTGACGGTCTCATTGGGATTCGAACACACAGCCTCCTGATCATGAGCACACCACCATAACCATTACACCAATGGCCCCACCACCAGACCAGTAGGTTAGCTCAATTGACTAACTGTTCACCTGCCTTAACTTTTCAAACTTTGAAAGTGCTGAGTTACTTAACCAAGGTCCGAATTTTGTGTGAGGGAACACAGTAACCATGAGGTGACTTGGGCTCCCAAAAAACTCCCAAAACTCGTCTTTGTCTGTACATCATGAACTGCTCCCTCTCTCTCTCTCTCTCTCTCTCTTCTCTCTCTCTCTCTCTCTCTCGCTCTCTGTGGCGAGGAGTGTACGTGGTGTGTCTGTGCCACTGTCTCTCTTTTCATCTCTGAATTTCTGTATCTGTCTCCTGAACTCCGACACTCTCTTTCTCTGTGTCTTTATGTGTGATATCTCATTTCGATCTCTCCGCTTTCAGCTGTCTTGGCTTCTGGCTGTCTGTCTCTTTCATTGGCTCCCTCCCTTTGTCTCTTCATATGTAGATGTCTTTTTTTTCCCTGACTTCCTGTGATGGTTCAGAGAGAGAGAAATTTCTTCTGTCATTCAGGTTTATTGTTTTCTTGCCTCCAAAGCTAAACTGTTTTCTTCTGTTTGGGGAAAGGGTGTCGCCTCTCTCTTTCTCTCTTTTGCTGTCCCCTGACAGATTGTCTCCTCTGAGAAGCCAACATGAGCTTTTCAGTTTTCAACTGTTGTTCTCTTTTCCTTCATATACGTGCACATGTTCGTAATATAGTAGTCTTAAAGGCAGGGAATGTATTTATTTATTTATTTATTTTCATTATTGCACTTTACTTTTAAGTATTATACGTTATATTTTTAATATATTTCAATTTCTCACATTGCCTTATAGCAATTATATTTAATCTCTCTAGGAGTGACAGAACTGTCAAAAGCCAGTCCAGTAGTTTCATTTGTCCAGAATGAAATGATTGGATGGACTGCTTACCTGTCTACCTGAATGCAGTCTCTCTGTGCTAAGATATACAGGGATCCCTCACTTCCCGAGGTTAATGGGGACCAAGACCCCCACGTGATTGCCGATTTCTGCAAAGTAGGATTCCCCAACCGACTGATGTATATCTGTATATAATATCAATAAATACATATTCAACACTATAAATTCTTATAATAACAATTAAACATTCAAAATAATGCATAAGATTGTAAATAAAATATAAATACACACACACACACACACACACACACACACACACACAAGATGTGCATGCACACACTCAGATGCGCACATCACATAAAAATGTAAGTAGTTTTGTTGGGGAGTTTTGGGGGTTTTTGTTTTTGTTTGTTTGGATTTTTTTCTTTATTACATAATTGACCTTGTTTTGCAGCATTTTCTTTAACTTTTTCGCTATTTTTCCTTAATTTCCTTTTTTATTTTATTTGTTGATGAATATTTTTTGAAAAACCCACAACACACTGAAGCAGCAGAAAATGAAGCACAAAATACCGTTATTGTATACAATGTCCGTCATATTGTTAAAATTACTGTGAGTGCTAACAGTAGTCTTTTTTTTATGATGATGATGATGATGATGATGATGATGATGAGTGTTCTTTAAGATTTTAACAAGTTAATGTGATAGTAATTTGGAAATCTCTTTTGCTTTCCTCTGGCAGTAATCAGGCAGTGTACACTCATGTGTTTTGATGGTGTTATTTTGGCTGGAGGGCGTAAACATTTTGAGTTGGATACTTTTAAAATGTTGCTTACTCTTGCTGGTTTCTTCAAATTTGCCTATTTTAGCATAAAATGTTAAACAACAGACGTAATTGTTCCAATTCCTTTATGGGGACTTCTGCAGGGAACAAACTTTGAGGCGATAACAGTTATTGACTTTTTGCATTATCAACATCATTAATATAAATTGTACGCCTCTTTATGGATATAATTAGGTCATTAGCACTTTATTCTGGATTAAAATTACTATTTTTTTAAAAGGCAGTGGAATCATTAATAAGTGAAAGTTTGTACCTGTATTTAATTTCAAATATATGTATATTTTCACACAAATTTCCCCGCAGCTGCATCATGCTGAGCTGTACTATTGAGCTCTATTTGTTCCAGCTGTGCGGCCCAATTCTCAGCGTTACTAATTGGATTCTTCCTTTTTATTATGAAGAAAATCTTGTTGATGCGAATCAAGTTGTGTTGTGCTGAACATACCTGCACCTGCTGCCCTGTGGAGCACTTTCATGCAATACTTTCTGTACTACTGTGGTTCTGACACAAGCTCACACAAAAGTGAATCGAAACATTAGTACAATACAAGGATCCCTCACTTTCTGCGGTTACTGTGGACCGAGACCACCCCCCCTCCATGAATACAGAATTCCACGAAGTAGGATCGACCCCCCACGACTGACATATATACGTACATGTATATGTGTATATAATATCAATAAATACATATTCAATGCTATAAATGCTTATAATAATAATTAAACATTGAAAAATAATGCATGAGATGCAAAAATATATATAACTACACACACACATACAGTCGCGCACGCACACACACTCAGATGCGCACATCACATAAAAATGTCGGTAGTTTTGTTGAGTTGTTGTTTTTTGTTTTTGTTTGTTTTGGGCTTTTTTCATAATTGGCCTTATTTTGCTGCATTTTCTTTAACCTTTCTCCCTATTTTTCCTTAATTTTCTTATTTTTAAAAATTTTTTGATTATGCTTTTGAAAAACCCGCGTTGTACAGAATCCGTACAAACTGAAGCACAATGTAGCGAGGGATCACTGTATTTGTTTTTATAAATATGTTTTTTTTACTTCGGTATAAGTGCTGGTTATTTGGTTCATTAAATACTCATAGCCATTACCATGTACTTTCCCTGTGATGGCCTGGTGCCTGTCCAGAGTTGGCTTCCCAGAGTTGGCTGAGATGGGTGCCAAAGTCATGGCTTTGAACCCACCAGGCCCTTTTATTGAATGCTGCATCTCTTAGTCTCTAACATTCATTTACCCAGTAAGACTATCTATCCGAGCCTGTCTCCCTCCTCCTCTCACCCTTCAGTTTCCCCATCATGAATTCCTTCTCCAATGGTTTATGTCCTTTTATGATATATTATCTGTGTCTTGTCTTCTTTCCCATCATCAGTCTTTTAAAGGTGCCATCTGGTTGTACTTCCATAATTATTGATTTATTTTTTCTTTCTATGTTAAGGACTCTCAACAGTCCATCTCAACAGTTCCAACACCAAGGTTCATTCATCCATTCATTTTCTAAGCCGCTTAATCCTAATTAGGGTTGTGCGGAGGCTTGCGACCATCTCAGCCAACTCTGTGTGAGGGTAGGGTATATCCTAGACGGCTCCCAAGGCCATCACAAGGCCATCACTCATACAACTGTTCATGCTCACACCTAGGGGTGATTTAGAACAGCCAATTAGCCTACTGTGTATGTTTTTGGACTGTGGGAGCTGGGAATCAAACTTAAGCCTTCTTGTTGTGAAGCGGACAATGCTAACCACTATGCCACCATGCTGCCCATATCTAGGTTCAAATGGCTCAACTCTTTTGCATTTGGCCTTAACAATAGTACTGGGCTCACATCCATCACTACTAGAAACACTGTGGCATTGATAGTGTGCAGATTTGTGGAGATTGTGATGCTCCTACTCCTCAGTATGTTGTTTGGGCATGCCATCACTTCCTCTCTGTCGAATCATTCCGTGTATGAGGAAAATGAAATCTGTAACCAACTCTTCCCAATGCATTTACCATGAATCATCCATCTATCCATCCATTCTTGCATTTGCTACACCTCATACTTGCCAGGGTAATGGGGAACCTGTAGTCTTATGGGGAACCAATCTCAGCTAACATCTTGCTGAGAGGTAGGGTACACCCTGAAAATGTTACCAATTTATTGCATGGCTAACATAGACACAAACAATCATTCACACTCACTTTCACACCTACGGGCAATTTATGCCCCGTCAGGTTACAAATGGAAAGGCATAAACATGCAAACTAGGACAGACAGGACACTCCACTTCTGAAACCCTCCCAGTGTGGAACAGAGCTACACTAAAAACACAGCGAAACCACATCAAACGTTGAAATGTAGCCACACCAGGTTGAAAACAATGCTTTTGATTAACCTGGCACAGTTGGCCTTGAGGCCATTCTACGCAAGGTCATGAAGTTTGAAATCCAGAATCTTCTTGCTGTGAGACCGTGCTAAAGACGGCACCAACACAATAACAATATAACTATATATATATATATATAAAAACCCTTCTTAACAGTGTCTTCAAGTCCGTTTTAATTTGGGTCACCACAGAAGTATCACTGACGTATCTGTCCTCACAGGTGTCTTCAGTTTTCCTTCTTGTACAGTTTTTCCATGTAGTTCTGCCACCACTTCTTAATTTGCTCTGCTTCTGTAAGTTCAGTTCTATTTTTGTCCTCATTATTCTTGTCATTCTTTGAAAGGTTCGTTTAAGTTCTTCAGTGTTTTTGAAGGAAAAGTTTGCTGTTCCTTTCTTTTCTGCATACTCAGTTTATTTACATTGTTCCCTATATTTTCCCACTTTTTTTTCTTGATGTTGTCTATAACTGTGCATTCAGATGCCCAGGTTTAATGTGACCTCCATTTGCTTTTGAGTTCCTTTACTGCCAAACCCCAACTATGACTTCTGCTGAATGTTGTTTTGCTTTACCGCTTAATCCTAATTAGGGTCGCGGGGAGGCTGGCGCCCATCTCAGCTGACTCAGAGTGATGGCAGAGTACACCCTGGACAGCTCACCAGGCCATCGCAGGGTGGAAACACGTTGACTTTGCGGCTACTCTTGTCAAAAGTCAGCAATGGTTCTTTCCCATGAACCTCTCACTATAGACTCTGAGAGACATGGCTGGCCTTTGATAGCCCAGTTAGCTGCCCTGGGAGGACAGTGACAACAATGTGGAGAGTGGGATTCGAACCCTAGCCTTTGGATCAATGATCCAGCACGTTATACCTCTAGACCACCACTGTCCGTTTTGCTTTGTTTGTCACACCAATTTCCCTTCAATGTGAATTTCCTTCTGGAATTAACAAAATATCTATCTATCTATCTATCTATCTATCTATCTATCTATCTATCTATCTATCTATCTATCTATCTATCTATCTATCTGTCTGTCTGTCTGTCTGTCTGTCTGTCTGTCTGTCTGCCATCTTATATTTTTTGTTGTCACAGTCTGAGAAAAAATGTCTTTAGCTTTTCTGGCATTCTGTCTTTTAAACTGTTCAATCTTTTCTTCACCTCCACTGTGTATTGCACATACCAAAACAATATTAGTGGTGCAGAATCTTGTAGGTGTCTTGAAATACTGCTTTTCCATCTTCGCTCAAGGATTATGTAGTCAGTCTGGCTTCTGTTACATGTACATTCACAGCCAGCCTTTCACCGAAACTCTTATCGAGAGTGACTTGCAGAACTGCTTTAAAGTCACTGTGAATAAATTCTTATACTGGTTAGTTAGAACACAGACTAAGTATACCGTCAGTCAAACTCAGTCAGTAGGTCTTGTGTGTGCATGCGTTTTTTTTGTTTGTTTGTTTGGGTTTTTATTTTATGGGATTTTCCCCCCCTGTGTGTATATAAAGCGTAGTGCTAATCTAGGTACTGCTAAAAAAGGTGAAATTTCAGCCGTCGTTTGTAGATATCCAGCAACTGACTTGTTTGAACATTCAGAGGAAGTCCATTTCACCATATTGGAGCCAGAACAGAGAAGAGTTTAGATGCAAAATGGGCTGATCTGTCCATCAGGTGATGTTTATGTGTACAGCCAATTCTTATGATGCTGGAAGAAAAAGTGTCTGCTTCAATTCACACTCTACTTCCAAAATTGCCTGTTATTCTGGGTTTTCTAAAATAACTCATTTGGCTGTTCAAATATCCCATGATCAATTATATTTTATTTTTTTAAGTGCTACATCCAGATGTTGGTGCAGCTTTTGTAAACCAGGGAAGCTTTTTCTGGGCATCTGTATTTGTTGCATAAACTTGAAATACAAATATGTTAAGGGAATCGCCTTGCAGTCATAATAATTGAATTCTGTCAATTTTAGGGTGTATCCAATAAAAACTTCCATTAAAGGGTTTTTTTTATTACAGGGACCATCCATTTCTTATGTATTTTTTGGTCTGCAATTGAAATTTTTTATCTTATTATCGAATGCAGGGATCCCTCGATACCTTGCACTTCAATTCATGTGGCTTCAGTGAGTAAAATGGGCATCATCACACTTCTCCTCCATTCCTCTGGCATCCTCTCACTCTCTAAGACTTTGTTGAATGTTCTTGTCAGGAAATCTACTGCTACCTCTCCTAAACACTTCCATACCTCCACAGGTATGTCATCTGGACCAACTGCCTTTCCATTCTTCATCCTCTTCAATGCCCTCCTGACTTCACCCTTACTAATCTTTGCTACTTCCTGGTCCTCAACAGTCACCTCTTCTACTCTTTTTTCTCTCTCATTTTCCTCATTCATCAGCTCTTCAAAGTACTCTTTCCATCTTCCCAGAACACTTCTGTCATCAGTCAATACATTTCCCATCCTGTCCTTAATCACTCTAACTTGCTGCACGTCCTTCCCATCTCTATTTCTCTGCTGTGCCAACCTGTATAAATCATTTTCTCCCTCTTTACTTTCCAACCGAGCATACACTCATCATATGCCCTCTGTTTGGCCTTTAACATACCTACCTTCGCCTTACGCTGTGTCTCCCTGTACTCCTGTTTACTCTCTTCAGTCCCCTCTATGTCCCACTTCTTCTTAGCTAACCTCTTCCTTTGTACAGACTCCTGCACTTCCTCATTCCACCACCAAGTCTCCTTATCTCCTCTCCTTCCAGATGACACACCAAGTATTCTCCTACCTGTCTCCCTGCTCACATTAGCTGTAGTTGTCCAGTCATCTGGAAGCACTTCCTGACCACCCAAAGCCATTTTCAACTCCTCCTTGAAGACAACATGACACTCTACCTTTTTCAGCTTCCACCACTTTGTCTTCTGCTCTGCCTTTGCCATCTTCACCTTCCTCACCATCAGTGTCATCCTTCCCACCACCATCCTATGCTGTTTGGCAACACTCTCACCCGCTACTACTTTGCTGTCACTGACTTCCTTCAAATTACATCGCCTACACAAGATGTAGTCTATCTTTGTGCTCCTACCTCCACTTTTATAAGTCACCCTATGCTCCTCTCTCTTCTGGAAGAAAGTATCCACCACAGCCATTTCCATCCATTTTGCAAAATCTACCAACATCTGTCCTTCTGCGTTCCTGTCCTGGATACCAAACCTGCCCATCACTTCCTCGTCCCCTCTGTTGCCTGCACCAACATGTCCATTGAAGTCTGCCCCAATGACCACTCTTTCACCTCTGGGGGTACTCTGCATCACTTCATCTAACTCACTCCAGAATCTCTCCTTCTCTTCTAGCTCACCTCCTGCCTGTGGGGCATAAGCACTAACAACATTGCTTGTCAGGGCAAATACTACTACTACTACTAATAATAATAATAATAATTAAGACAGTGGTCATCATAACAAGGATATTGATAAGTTTATCCCTGTCCTGTTCCCTTTTCAAGCAACCTGATTCTTTTCTTTTCTTTCTGTCATCTTCTGTTTTTTGTGGAAACAGGTTTGTACCTATATCTTTAGTACATTTGCATACATACCGAATGTTTTCGTGTTCTGATTAGTGGATGTTAACAGTGTATTTAGTATCAACATCTTTGTCTTTCTCTTGTTCTTTGTCTGTCTGTCTGTCTCTTGCAAGGCTGCAAATTATTTTGAATGAAAATTACATAGTCTGTAAAGAAGGCCCCTGATAGTTGAGACTGATCCTGCCTAAATGCCACAGCTCTCTCTCTCTCTCTCTCTCTCTCTCTCTCTCTCTCTCTCTCTCATTCTCCGTGTGTGTGTGTGTGTGTGTGTGTGTGTGTACAAATGCATCAATGTGCAGTGCATGTAGAAAAATGATCATGCATATAATTACAGACCCAATTTCTCAGTCTGAACACAATTATTCACATTATGCTGCTCTTTCTACAAGAACACATTCCATGCATTAGAAAGCAATGAATGAAGTAATGAATGCATACATGCGATACAGATTTTGAAACTTAAAAAATAATTTTTAAAAATCTACATTTATTTGTTGATAACATAATTCCATATTGCATAATATTTGATGTTCTTTGTGGACTTAATAGTTCATCATTCATTTTCGGAACCGCTTAATCCTAGTAAGGATCACTGGTAGGCTGGGGCAAACTTAATAGATAGATACTGTAACTGATGCCAATGATGGATGCAGCTACTGGTACTATAATGTCATCAAATTGCTGCCAGATAAATGGTGTATGTATGTATCTATTTATTTATTTATTTACTTATTCATTCATGTGCCAAACTGCTTTATCATATCAGGGTCGCCGGGAGGCTGAACCCTATCTCCACCAACTCTGGAATATGGGGTGCCTACCAGCTCTAACATTAGGACCCAGGGTGGGGAAAGAGTTGCACCATTAACACAGGGTTGCTCATTGGGGGTGCAATAGTATTTATAAAGATATTTTTAAAATCATAAATTTAAATATTTTATCAGATTTCTTTACTATGTAAAGCTGCTTTGTGTTGATGTCAGCTGTAAAAAAAGCACTACACAAATACTGCTGAATTGAACTGAATTTAAGTGTTTTGAGAAGTACCCACTGTAACACACTTAGAGCAAGGTCTTAACCTTTCAAGCCTGAATCAAATACATGGGCTAGAAAAATCTATTATGGCCACTTCTGCTTTCATGGGTCACAGAAACAGATTCAAATCTGATCGTATCCACCATCCAATATTTAATAACCTGTACATACTATAGTCAGGACTCTGTACAAATATTTATCTCAGTGACCTCAGCTTTACACTGAATCTGTACAGTATACTGATGAATAAAAGACTGAATATTAATCACATTGATAAATAAATAAACGGTGCCCCCTCACACAGCCCTGTGGGACACCTTGATAAATTGTAATAGGACTTGTGCCTGTCACTTATAATAAAATATTACCTGTCACTGCTGTAAGATATGAACAGTACAGCAGATACACACAGTCCTCAGTGACATTCAAGTTGGGGAAAAAAGAAAGCTAGCAATATAAAAAATGGGAAGAATATTGCAGAGACCAAAGTTGTGCTGAAGGAGATAATCTGTTTAACCTGAAAAGTAGTGCTTAGGTATGGAAGACATACTAATGCTGCAAAAGGCTCATAGAGGTCATATGGACATGCTCAGATTTGACATACAACAACCTTTAAAGCAAAATGAGCATGAAAGTACCACTGTAAAGAATACATACAGTGAAACTAAAGGAAAATAGAATTCAAAAATGCCAAAGGCTTCAAAAAGGCTTATCACTACACATGTCATGCGGATATTCATATTTTTCAGTCTGTTAGCTTTGTGTATTGAGTGCCATCCTGATGCAGTAGATGATTATTTTATTTATTTATTTATTTTTGAGGGAATAATCCATTCATTGTATATACCACCACATCACCCACCTCTGTCCTGTTATTCCCTTCTGTGTGTTCTATCATTGCTTTGTGAAATGTAGGCCAACATCACAACAATCAAATAACCGCGCTTGCTGTAAACCAGGTTGTTTGTTCCATCATGCTTGCCAGAGGGGCGAGGCCAATGTGCTTGCTGATAGAGGCTTTCGTCCATAGAGACGTACTTTAGGGTTGATTTCCTCCTCTGCTGTCCATCCACATGTAATCCTGGAGTTTCATCAGCACACACTCAGCATCCAAGTGAAAAGAAAAGTGCACTCTGAAGAGGAGGGGTGAGTGAATTAGAAATGAAATATGAAGAGTTTACGGCCTGGATAATCAGCTTTCAAAAACTCACCCCTCCATGACTCTGACAGATGTTCAGACGTGAGGAGATTTCTCGCCTGTCCAGTGTTGGGTCATCTCACGCATATGCTCATGCTTTATTGATGGACGTTTGTGTGTTAGAGAGAGAGAGAGAGAGAGAGAGAGAGAGAGCAATGCTGTGGTAAAGGAGAGGGATCATTTTCTATGAGCAGAGCTTCTGTAATAAGTAGTGTGTGAAACGATTTGTCATAATCCAGACAGCTTTTATCAAGTAGTTCACTGCTAGAGAGAACTGATCAGAGAGAAGAGGGTGGAGACATCGAGAGAAAAAAAAGGACAGAAAAGAAAAAATTTTGGAGAAATATATATATACACACACATGTTATATATATATATATATATATATATATATATATATATATATATATATATATATATATATATATATATATATAGAGAGAGAGAGAGAGAGAGGATTTTCTGAGTAGATCCTTCCGTAGGGGAGTGCTCAATACTTTTTGGTAGAGCAAATAACAATAAAAATAAAAGGACAGGACAAAGACTTTCTATTGAAACTCCATTTATCACTACAGATCACTACAGAGATATTCTTCTATAATCACCTGAAGAGAGAGGATGGTTTCACCACCCCTCGAAACAGATATGTAGTAATAAATGGAGTTTCAATAGAAAGTCTTTGTGTGTATATATATATATATATATATATATATATATATATATATATGTCTGTCTGTCTTCCTTTCGGCTTTTTCCCTTTTACTCGGGAGTCGCCACAGCGAATCATCTGATTCGCACGTTTGATTTCGCCCTTCCTGTCACAACCCTTTTTAGCAAGGGACAGAAACACGCTGACGACTTTGCAGCTACTCTTTACGAAAGTCGGCAATGGTTCTTTTACATGCCTCTCACCATAGACAGTGAGAGACATGGCCCGCCTTTGATAACCCAGTCAGCTGCACTGGGGGGGACAGTGACAACCTTGTGGAGAGTGGGACTTGAACCCCCAACCTTTGGATCAGCGATCCAGCGCCCTATACCACTAGACCACCACTGCCCCTATATCTATATATATCTTCTTCTTTTCCTTTCGGCTTTTCCCTTCAGGGGTCGCCACAGCGAACCATCTGCCTCCATCTCACCCTATCCTTTGCATCTTCTTCTCTTACACCAACGACCTTCATGTCCTCCTTTACCACATCATATATATATATATATATATATATATATATATATATATATATGAGCACTCAGCAAAATACAACAATGATTGCTAATGTGTTTATCTGCATTCCATTGTAAATAAGACAAATTTCAATATGATACTGTTACGGTGCTGACCCTTTTCTACTTCAGTACAATCAAGACACTTTCACAAAAGCATATAGGCACATAAATAGCCTTAACCACGGGTTCATAAAACACTTGGCTTGATAATTCGGACATACTAAGTGTTCAAAAGACAACACCAGTAAATAGTTTTATCCGAAGTTTATTACACCCAAACTAATATAAATACATTTATTCACAATAAACAAAGGCTGATTTCAAAGGTAAGTGAGATGATAATTGAATTACTTTCTGATATGGAATTCCACATTAACATAGTCGCCAAATATAGTAAACTAACAAGGTTGATGATATATTGAGCAATCAAATGTCTAACAACTTAGACTAACAGGAGATTTTCAAAAGATAACTCTACAATGCTCCAATTCAGTTTCTGGGGTTAGACGGACGAGTCACACAAAATGGTTCAAAACTTTTGACTCATGGAACGGCAAAACCTTACAAGTGACAATCCAACATACAGTATCTCAGTAATTTCTAAGGACAACAACACACGAATAGATGTCTCTTGTCTACCGTGCTAAATCTTCCACGAATGAATACACCTCTAAGGATTACTATTATTGCAAAGTAAGATTTCACGCATTCAATTAATAAGAAATATAGAAAAAAATAATAGTCTAGACTGCTAAACACCCAATTCAAAAATGGCGGTAAACATTACTGACCCACCTAATTTATATCCATGAAATTTGTTTTCAGACCTACATCATCCCGGGATTTCAATATCTCCATGGAAAGAACAAAGTCCTTTTCACTGATCAGTCAGTAGGTCACAGTCGCTTCATTAGCGTAGAATGCCGATAACACATCCCAGTCTTCTATTCTTTGAGCCGGATGATTAAAGAACACCCAACTTCATAAGTCTTCAGTGTACCGTCTTGCCAGGCAGGTAGCAGGTCTAACTAGCACATCCTTACAGTATGAGTTACAGTCCAGTCCAGCAAACCCAGCGAGCACACTCTGAAGAGCATTTACGCTGAAATAGCATCAGACCGGATGTCATTGAAAACAACCCACATGATCTAGCTCTAAAATTTTCATGAACGAGGTGAATTTGTGTTTTCTCGAATACCTATAAACCAGGGATCGGGAACCTATGGATCGCGAGCCAGACGTGGCTCTTTTGATGACTGCATCTTGCTCTCAGATAAATCAGGTGGCCTTTCTTAATAGAATAACTAATACATCATTTTGCTGTCCTTTAAATAAAAATACAGAAAAAAGCCATCAAATAAAACAAAAGCATAAATAAATCTCACGCATTTCAATCTATACATCTATTTTCAATGCCACTTATTGTGACGCGCAGCGGAGAGCCAATCCTTTCTGTACTCCAGTGTGTGGGCGGGGCCGATACCTTGAAACTCTAATTTTACTGGATTATATGCAGCAGCCTGCGTGAGTTGTTTTTGGGTACAGAGGTAAATTTCCCTCATTTTGATCAGTTTATGTGCAAAAAGCCAAGCAGAGCTGGCAAGCAAAAAACACAAATGGGCAGAATGAAAAAACTTCAACCCACAGACCAGCTGATTGCCAAAACTTGGGATGCGCTTTCTGTCACGTAAACACTGCAGCGTGAGTCCTGTTGTATTGACCATTTTTGGCTCCACATGTGCACGCAATCAATCCTTCTCACACCTGAAAAGCATCAAGACTAACCTGCAGTCATGTGTAATAGATGGAAGCCTAAACGCCAGCATGAAGCTGAACCTCAGCATGTATCAACCAGACTACAAAGCCATCAGCAACACCATGCAGTACCAAAAGTCTCATTAATAGTAAGAATTACTTTTCTTATTAATAAATAACTGTGTTATAACAATGTTGTTTAAAATAAATTCAGAGTCTTATTATACTCTAAAATTGTTGGTCTCAGTATTAAAAAATATACTTGGCTCTCAGAGGATAGATTTTAATTATTATTATTATTATTTTTTTTGGCTAAGTCAAAAAGGTTTCCGACCCCTGCTATAAATTAACATAGCACAATAACTACAGGTCATAACAGCATAAACTATACATCAAAATAAAGCTGACGACCTAAAGAACACAATGTGGTCACAATATTAAATGCAAACTTCACAACAAAGCATGAAAACTACAAGATCACAGCGAGACCGCCCACAATTAATGTTTCATGAACTTTGGGAATTTATCCTGACACCAGAAGTTATTCATTGGGCATAGATTAAGTCAAGTCAGTTAGTACAGATCATAAGCTAACTGCTGATATAAATTTCACACATCAGAAAAAAAGACCGATTCAATACAAAGCAAAAAGTTAAACTGACAAAAACAACTAATTGCATTTCATAACCGAGGCAATTCAAAATGGTCGTAAAATCAGCATGAACAAGAAATTTTACAGATCAGAACTGGGGATATATTCCTGATTATTCCAAGTTTTGTAACAGATACCACTTTATAATTGGTTCAAGTACATCTACATGCACTGATATAAAATGTATAAATCTATTATTAAACAGTAAAAAGTATTATAAAATGCCCACTGTGGCAGGGGCGACAACAACACTTTTTTTTTTTTCTTCGTTACATGCAAATCATGCACTGGAAACAAATTATGCTGCAAAATATTTTTTCGGGAACAATGCATTTGCTCAACATTCATACCATACAAAATTCATTAAATGAAGTTTTTATTCATCATGTTTTAAAGATGTCGTCCTTCAAATGGTGCCCGTCATTGTTTATACATTCTTGGAAGCGATTTCTGAAAGCTGCAATGGCTCGATGAGTCATGTCGGAGGAACTGTGGCGATCTCCTGCTGAATAGAAACCTGAAGGGCTTCATGAGTTTGGGTTGATAAGTATCCACTTGTGATTTAAGATATCCCCATAGAACCAAATCAGAAGGAGTGAGGTTGGGTGAATGGGCCGGCCACTTGACTACCACGCAAGGAGTACCTGAACCAGAAATGTTTTCTTAGGTACTTTGAGCTCTGTGTGCCATGTGTTCAATCTTCCTGAAACCAGACATTGAGTTTTCAAGGTCAATGCTGTGGCCTTGATATCTTTTCAAGTATATTAATGTCAGAAATCCCGGTAACATTTACAGCACTCTTTAAAGAAATAAACCCTGTTGAGTTAAGTTTCATGTGTGCAAATAATAATTTGATTATCTTTAAAAAGCTGTGAAAGCAAGCGGTACTAAAAAAAAAAAAAAAAAAAAACAGCTGGAGGAACATTTTTCTCAAAGTAGTTAAATGGCAACAGGTCAGAAACATGACCACAAAAAAAAAAAAAAAATCAGTACAGAGGTTTATCAAAGCTGCAAAATACAGCATCTACAAATTGTAGGGAAATTGCAGAATAATGTTGCTCAATGTAATATTGGAAAGACTCTCTCATATTAAATACATATACCAAATTATTCCACGGATTTGGATAAAATCTTTGGATTTGATGCACAATACTAAAAGTCACTTTTTGGGGGTTGGTGGTGTAGTGGTTAGGATGCTGGGCTCATGATTGGGAGGTTGTGTGTTTGAATCCCAGTTAGACCCCCAATGTGCTCAGACCCCTGGGCAAGATCTTAACCACAAGTGTGCCTCTGTTCACCCAGCAGTATAAATGGGTACCAGTAAAAATGTACTGGGAAGGTACCCTGCGGTGGAAAAGCGTCCCATCCAGGAGGAGTTGAACTCCTGGTCGCTTCACCCTATGGAAACTGGAAATAAGCACCAGCCTGATGAGCCATTGGGCTCAGGTGGAAAAAGCCCAATGGACTTTACCTTTTTTCAGTAAAAGTCACTACTGGATGCTTGTGTTCGTCTGCCCTCAGCTGATACTGCATTATAAAACAGGCATAATTCTGACATGGAGATCATGGCATGGGCTCAGGAACATTTCCAGAAATCACTGTTTTGTGACCAAACTTTTCAAACGAGTGTTGAGAACAAGCTAGATAGTCCCTCTTGTTTAAAATCGGGGGGGGGGGGGGGGCTACATATGCATACATATACATATAGGAATACAGGGATCCCTAACTTTCCGCAGTTAATTTGGACCGAGATCCACCTGCAACCGCCGAATTCCACGAAGTAGGATCAACCCCCTCTGACTGACGTATACTTCCATGTATATGTGTATATGATATCAATAAATACATACTCAATGCTATAAATGCTTATAATAACAATTAAACATTCAAAAATAATGCATAAGCTGTAAATAAAATATAAATGCACACGGATGCACACCTCACATGAGAATGTAAGTAGTTTTGATGGGAGTTTTTTTTTTTTTGCATAATTGGCCTTGTTTTGTGTCATTTTCCTTAACACCCCCGCATTCTTCCTTATTTTACTTATTTTTTAATTCAATGAATATTTGAAAAAAAAACAAACAAAAAAAAACACGATGCACTGAAGTCGCATGAATTGAAGCGCGAAGTAGTGAGGGATCACCTGTATTGTTTTTACATTCCTCTGATTGTTAGGTTGTTCATATCAGTGTGCTTTACTAAACTACATTCAGATGAATAAATCTAAATAATTTTACTTGAAACAGATATAGACTCAAAGATTTCACCTCAGTTTCCTAATTCAGGCTATCTGTTCCTCTTTTGGCGCTAAATGATCCAAGTGAAAAAAGCATGGAGATAGAGTACAGGGATAATCGAGATGACATTTACTTTGATGAAAATGGAAATGCATGTTTTTTTGTGAACTAGAATCATGTCCTTTCTTTCATTTCTCATTCTGGTACACTTTACATACTCACAAAAGGGTAGTATAATGCATGATCAACTCCACTATAATTTGGTGCAATTATTCTGCGTTGTGAGTGAGTCATTTCCTTTATTCAGAATGTGTAAAGGGCGTCATTAGTCAGTGTAAGGCAATAATAGGCCTGCATAGTTACCTCAGCTAACAGGATGAAGTTAGTAATCTATGACTGTGGTTATATTGAGAACTCGGTCCAATACTGCACACTGAGTTATGATGCTTAATTTCATTGAGAGGATTTATACTTTAGATGTGTCTTTAAAAGCTTTAGAAAATGTTACCTTTTTACATAACCCAAACTTGACTACATTGATATTAATTACCTTGTACTATAGCTTATTGTCCTGTTGGATTGTAACCCTAGAACAATACTCACCGACCCTGTTCCTGGGATTGTCCTCCTTTAAAATGTCGAGGCTCCAGTTCTGTCGATTCCATGTCCACCTGACCATCTAATCAGTGACTTAAAATTCCTTCGCAAAAACAGTTGTTATCTTAGTTGGTGATAAAGCCTTCAGTTTGGTGGACGTCCAGGAATAAAGCTGGTGACCATTGCTCTAGACTAGTGCTTCTCAAATAGTGGGGGGCACATATGACCCTGGGAGGGGCAGTGGTGGTCTAGTGGGGCAGTGGTGGTCTAGTGGTATAGGGCGCTGGATCGCCGATCCAAAGGTTGGGGGTTCAAGTCCCATTCTCCACAAGGTTGTCGCTGCCCCCCAGTGCGGCTAACTGGGTTATCAAAGGCGGCCCATGTCTCTCACTGTCTATGGTGAGAGGCATGTAAAAGAACCATTGCTGACTTTCGTAAAGAGTAGGCTGCAAAGTCGTCAGCGTGTTTCTGTCCCTTGCTAAAAGGGTTGTGACAGGAAGGGCATCCGACGTAAAAACCTCTGCCAAATCAAACATGCGAATCAGATGATTCGCTGTGGCGACTCCCGAGTGAAAGGGAAAAAGCCGAAAGGAAGACAGACATATGACCCTGGGAAACATGCTTTTCTGGAATAGTGTACGAGAATTAAATGCAATTGCACCTCCACTCCAGTAGTTGGCAGTGGTGTAACGGTTTTTCGCACAAGCGGACGATATAAAGTGCAGTAAACAACCTCTGAAGAAACAACACAGAAAAACGTTCTCACTGGAACGAAGAGAAAGGTGGAGAGAGACAGATATAGTAAGACATAAGTAAGTTGAATGAGTTTAAATAACGCAAATGAGTTTAATTAAGGAAGTATTTTTAATTTCAGTGCACTTTAAATCTTTTCTGTTACAGATTAAACAATAATGTTAATGAAGTTTTTCTTTACTGTAAGCTCTCACCCACTTCACCCACTTTACAACAGCTCTCACCCACTTCACCAGACTGTAGAGAAGCTGAGTAGCTCCTTCAGTGGACGACTGAGACATCCTCAGTGCAGGAAGGAGCGCTACCGCAGGTCGTTCATTCCCACCGCTGTCAGACTGTACAACGCCACTTTGTAACTGTCTGTGAAAATACCGGTTATGTTCAATAACAACCCCGTGCACTTTAATCAACCACATCTACCCCACTGACTGTGAACCACATCAACCCATCTACTCTGCACTCAGGTACATGTACACTTGAATATAGGCCAGTCTATAAAGCCGTTCCCCTTCTTTTCTTTTATTGTTTATTAATTTGTACTATTTATGTATCTATTTATTTATTTACTTATATAATATATATGTATGTGTGTATGTATGTATATGTATCTATTTTTGCACCCCCTACCGATGGTACCTCAGGAGCCTGTAACAGTGAATTTCTCCATTGTGAGATTAATAATAAAGCTGTAGCTGTAGCTGTTGAACTATATTTCTCTTTTTTTATCTTTAATGTTAATAAAGATACAATGTTATGCAGAGGTGTAATATTAACAATTTTATAGACAAATAATACTATTTATAGTCACTCGTGGGGCGGTGCCAGTGGTGGTGGTGGGGGTGGGGGTTGTGTTTTTTTTCCGTAGAGGGGGCGCCACAGATAATGAGAAAAACTGCTCTCGACACAGATTTCTAGCTGACTGGAGTAGATTATCTTCAAGAACTTGCTTGTATTTGGCTGTATCCATGTTGCCATTGATGACAAGATTACTAGTCCATCTTGCTGAAAAGCAACCGTGAGGAATGATGGTCCCACCACCATACTTAATGCTTGATGGTTGGAATGGTTGGGCTGTATTTGGTCTATGCTTTTCATCTTGACGGTTTTAAATTTTTTGGACATTAGTACTACATATTGTGTTAACTGCTGAGAAGTCTTTGGCTTATTTTGAGTCTATTGAATATCTTTGCTGGGCTTTGTGCATACCCGTCTTATATTTTCACTGTGACATCTTGTCAGTGTTATCATGCCTTACAGCATTACCCTTCGTAGTTATGTATCTCCTATTTTCTGTTATTTGTATGGCATTGCCTGGGTTTATCCGTAGCCTGTGTTCTCATTTTTGATTAGGGATATTACTTATTTTATATTACCTGCCAGTTATTTGATCCTGCTATAACGATAATAATGAGTTTTGGATTGGCCTCATTATATAACCCACAAATTTCTGCCTCAAGATTCATTTCATGCACGTTACATTATCGTCTGCACAGGTCGTAATATTCTGTACTGCTTGTCAGATGTGCATTGTTAGCTTGTCTTATGTTTCTTCTACCATGTAAGGTGATATTCTGATCTCTTGAATCCCTAATAGCTTTCATCTAGCAAGAGTAGCTTTTGAATGCTGTACTGTCTTTTCTTTGTGAAAAAAAAAAAATCCTGTCTACAGCAGTGCATGTTGTCCTTTTTTTTTTTTTTTTGACAAACCCAGCTCACTTGGTTAGGTATTTAAATTCGTTCATTCATTAAATTTCTGAACCGCTTAATCCTAATTAGGGTCGCTGGGAGGCTGGCACCCATCCCAGCCAACTCGGGGCGAGGGCAGAGTACACCCTGGACAGCTCACCAGTCCATCGTAGGGCGGAAAAACGCTGACAGCTTTGCAGCTACCCTTGTCGAAAGTCAGCAATGGTTCTTTTACATGAACCTCTCACCATAGACAGTGAGAGACATGGCCGGCCTTTGATAACCCAGTTAGCTGCACTGAGGGGACAGTCACAATCTTGTGGCAAGTGGGACTCGAACCCTCAACATTAGGATCAGTGATCCAGCGCTCTTTACCACTAGACCACCACTGCCCATGTCTGTGTGTGTATATTTATATTTTATTTACATCTTGTGCATTATTTTTGAATGTTTAATTGTTATTATAAGCATTTATAGCATTGAATATGTATGTATTGATATTGTATACACATATACATGTACGTATACGTCAGTCAGGGGGATCGATCCTACTTCGCGGAATTCAATGGTTGCAGGGGATGGGGGTCTCGGTCCCCATTAATCGCGGGAAGTGAGGGATCCCTGTATTATCCAATAGAAGGACAATACATACACCCTTTTAGACTTCAGCATGTAAACACCACAGAGAGCTAGTCATTTCGAAGTGACACAAGAACATTGGATTAATCACATCCCTAAAGTTCATGCACTTAAATATGTTTACATGATTACAAAACCACAAAGATAAACTGTATTATAATTTATAGCTGTGGTTGTATAAAGTGAACTTTATTTTCACTCACGTTTGGCCACTGGTTTAGTTTCCGATGTAGAATAATTAGGCTTGTATACTGCTGTAATCTGTCGAGTTTTAGCTTTAATAAGGACACGTGTGGTGTGTCAGGTTTTTGAAATAGCACCAGCTCTAGTACCGGGTTTACAGGCTGGTACCCAGGTTTCTGTTTCTTGCTCATTTGTTTGCTCAGTGTGACAGTTGTGTTTCCTTGAGGTAGAAACGCTGTTTTCTTCTTGTTATGTGGGTGTGAAATGTGCACTGTATATGGCGCAAAAGGATTAGCATGCCTTTGAACATTTTGTTGTCGCACCTGTAACCACCTCAAGTACCTTCTGCAATCTAAATTGAGTTAATTAAGGTGTGACTTAATTACCATTAAAACAGCAGCAACATCTGCTACCTTCTACCATACAAAAGCACTGGAAAAGCTGATGCTTCTTTTTAAATAAACCAAAACCTTCACATGATCACACACTATGGGAAACACACAATACAGTATATAACAGTGATCCCCAACCTTTTTATCACTGCGGACGGATCAACGCATCATAATTTTACCTCAAACTGGGTGTGTGTGTGTGTGTGTGTGTGTGTGTGTGCCATAGATTGTTTATATTATATATATATAATTTATTTATGTATATAAAATATTATTATTATTAGGAGGCTGAGGTTGGGACTATCAGGCAGAAAACCCAGAGGAAGACCAATGAGGAGATTTATGGATGTGGTGAAGGAGGGCATGAAGGAGTTGGTGTAAGAGAAGAAGATGCAGAGGATAGGGTGAGATGGAAAAGAAGAAGAAGATATAAATTATTATTATTATTAGTAGTAGTAGTAGTAGTAGTGGTATTTGTAGTATTAGTCATAAAAACTCCATGAATGTTATTTTTCAATAACTGAAATAAAGTTGTTTGGGAATGGGAAGTAGAGCTAGAACTTTTCCATAAATAAATAAATAAATAAATAAATAAAACACAGGTGATCATGCACCATTTGCGAGAATGAAGGCTCAGGCTCAGTCTCGTGCAAAATTCCCACTAATGTTTGAAACATGTCCAACTTGCCTCTGTTCACACTCCATCCCCTTGTGAGTTACATTTTAGCGCTCAAACGACCGACATGTAATCAAGAGAATCCGGTCATTTTTCAAAATAAAAGATTTAAAAAAAAAATAAAGATCATTCAGACTTAGATAATAAACAAAACATTTTCTACGGCCCGGTACCAATAGAGCTACGGACCGGTACAGATCCGCGGCCCAGTGGTTGGATATATACAATGGTATATACAGGCTGTACTGCACTGAGTAGCACACAGCATGTGGCATACTGTGCCAGTATGTGTTCTTTTAGCATTTTTTTTTCTGTTGAGGTTGACTCTTTTGTTTAAAGAACCTGTCTGTTACCATGCGGTCCACGGACCCGCCCTTGAAAATTTATTTGTAGCTCTCATACTGGATTCTCTTTTCTGATCTATTGCTCAGCTTTCAAAACATAGACAGAGACAAGCGGTTTAGTACACACTGAATAAAGAATAAACATGCACCAGTTCACACTTTTAAGATTTTTTTTCTTTGAAGATCTATTTTTCTTATTTTACAGCATCAGCAAGTTTCCTGGCTGCTTTTCAATTTATTTCGGGTTGTTTTTTTTTTTTTTTTCAACTACCTTCTGCGTACTTTGTCATCCAGATGTAAATGTCTATTTATTGTGAATCTTAGCTAAAACCTTTACTACGTGTGTTTTTCTTCAATTAAATCCAATATATATAAATCCATCATATGCATATATATATATAATATGCATATATGCATATGATGGATTGTTGAATGAGCTAATTGGTCATTCTGTAAGTATACATTCCGAAAGCAGCTTATAGCTGTAGTCCTATAAACTACGCACACATAAATAATATGTAAATGAATATTACTGAGAATAACGGTGATGTCATGGTTAGCACGTCTGCCTCACAGCAAGCAGGTCCTTGCTTCAATTCCCAGACTTTAGCATTCCTGTGTGATGTTTGCATGTTTTCTCCATGCTTGCACGGATTTTCTCTGGGTACCCCCGTTTCTTTTTGCAGTCTAAAGACATGCACATTACGTTAACTGGCTGTTGCAGATTGCTTATATATGTGGATGTGAGTGTGAGTGGTTGTGTCTGTTGTCCTCTGATAATCTGGTGAGCTGTTCAGGGTTTACCTGTCTTTGCCCAGTGTTGAATAAAATATGCTCCACCCTCCCCACGACTTTAGCAGGATTAAGCAGTTCAGCAAATGAATGATGGTTTGAACATTACTGAAGGTGCTTATATGTGAATGTCAAGACCAGTATCAACTTCTAACGGACTTGTTGTAATGTGCTGTTTACATGTACCTGCATATATCATGCTAATTAAGTTTACAATGTATTTAGTTCAGTTCATTTTCTGCAACCGCTTAATCCTAATTAAAGTCGCGAGGAGGCTGGCGTCCATGCCAGCTGACTCCGAGTGAGGAAAGAGTACACCCTGGACAGCTCGCCAGGCCATCGTAGGGTAGAAACACTCTGACAGTTATGCAGCTACTCTTTTCAAAAAGCAGCAATGGTTCTTTTACATGAACCTCTCACCAGTGCGAGACATGGCCAACCTTTAATAACCCAGTTAGCTGCACTGGAGGGGACAGCGACAACCTATGGTGAGTGGGGCCTGAACCCCCAACCTTATGCCCCCATTTCATTGGAGCACAGAATGCAATGATCGTGGCGGAAAGGCGAGGAACGCACTCTACGGAGGAGATTCAGCATTTTTACACGGAAAATGGGTCAAAAACCTATGGAACATTGTACCCTCGGAACATCTTCGGAATGTTCATGGAATGTGCAGAAAACACACGGAAAGACCGCGGTACAATGTTGAAATACATGTGTAAAAGCGCTCGGATTACCTTTGGAACCAGTGCGGATTGCAAAGGAAGACCTTTGGCTAATTCACGGAATGTTCACGAAAAACACGGAACACTCAAGGAACGACTACACGAATGAAGGCAGAACGTTCATGTTCAACATGGAATGACTAAGGAATTACTGAGGAATGACGAAGGAATACTCGGCGTAACCACATTTCAACGAGGAAAAATCAGCAAAGATCAAAGGATTGGTCCTGATTCCGCCTATAAATACGTGGAATCCACCAAGGAAGCTCATTCTCTCATTCATACTATATGTTTATAATGTATAATATGTTTATAATGTACAATAAATGTAAAATTTAACATATGTTTGTAATTTACCATATGTTTCTAATGTGCAATATGTTTATAATTTACAATAAATTAAAAATGTAACATATGTTAATATGTGTAATATCAATAATGTCAATCTTCTTCTTCTTTTCTTTCGGCTTTTTTCCCTTTCTCGGGAGTCGCCACAGCGAATCATCTGATTTGCACATTTGATTTGGCAGAGGGTTTTACGTCGGATGGCCTTCCTGTCACAACCCTTTTAGCAAGGGACAGAAACACGCTGACGACTTTGCAGCTACTCTTTACGAAAGTCAGCAATGGTTCTTTTACATGCCTCTCACCATAGACAGTGACAGACATGGCCCTCCTTTGATAACCCAGTTAGCTGCAATACGTTCCTTTTATTTGCACCTCAATAAATCATTCCAGACTAAAATCTATGCACACACAAGTCCAAATCACAGTGATTATAACTTTAAAACTTTATTACATGAACAGGAAAACAAAAAAATAAAGTGAATCAACTGGAATAATTTATAGTGGAAGTGACTTCCTTGAGTGCTCCGTAAGTCTTCCGTGTTATCCGCAACCATTATGAAAACGTTCCGCATGTATTCCGTAAACCTTCCGTGAGTATTCGTGTCCGGTTTTGACCACCCGGAAGAGGGAGGAAGGCTCCCAGAACGATCAAGGAACTCTGGCGGAATAAAAGGAATGATCAAGGAACGTTTGAGTAAATGTAGGAACGTTTGCGGAACAACTGAGGAATCTAAGAGAACGCTGTCGGAAAATTTTCCGTGAACGTGCTTTTGAATATGTTCAAAAGCACGTTCACGGAAGATTTTGGCCTCCGGAAACAGAGGAATATGCTCGGAATCATATGGAAGGACACAGAAGATGACGGAACGACTGAGGAACGTTGGAGGATGATGACATTTTTGCTTCCACAAGTCTGCCACGTTCCAGTGAAATGGGGGTGCAGATGCTCCCCGACTTGCGTTCATCCATTTTACATTTTTTTTTTCGATTTTACATTTTAAAAAAAAAAAGTCAAATTTTGAGTTTAGATGTTTGATTGTTTTATTACATAATGACGTAATGACGCTGCGTCCATTGTTTACAAACAACAGACTGAACATGCCCCTTCTTCCCAATTCAGTTATTATATATATATATATATATATATATATATATATATATATATATATATATATATATATATCAGATATATAGCGTGTTACCCTTGTGTTAAGACGCCGTCTCTGTAATCTTTGTGTTTACACTGTTTTGTGGACTTTTGTAATCCTAAGCAAATATGGTTGGTGATTCACATCAGTGCAGGCTGTGTTCTAAACGAGTTCAACGGTACCCTTGCGTACTTGAAAGATCGGAAGTCTGTATAACCCACAGCAAGTACACTACTTTCACAAGTACATTACTTTTGGTATTGAGCGCCTCACATATTGTAAGCGTTGATTGGCTGTTTTAAGCTTCATGTAAAGTGTCTCGGTATAAATAAGTGATTTATTTGAAATGAATGTTGATATTATTTGATATATTTGATATTATTTTACAATGTTATATTTATAATAATTGATTTAAGGGTGTTTTATGAGATACAGTATAGATGTATTGTACAATATGAGCGTCACACGTGATACGTTACTGTAACAACTTGCGTTCGGCCATCCGGAACCAATTAAAAACGTAAGTCAGGAAGCGTCTGTATTAGGATCAGTGATCCAGCTCCTTTACCACTAGGCCACCAGTGCCCCATAATATTTACAATAGTTACATGATTATACACCGAAGGTAAAAAAACAAACAAACAAAAAAAAACCTTGAGTATCTCAGCAGAGAGAACTTTATAATGCTAAGGTACACATGCATTTATTGACACAGGAAGTACATTTAGTGATTCGGAGGGACTCCAGTCAGCTAATGAGTAACATGAAGCATATTGAGTTTGTTAGGAAGCTCGAATACACGAAAGCGGGTTATTAATATTTTCCTGTGATAAATATTACTGAGAGTTAAATATACCTATTTCTGGCATTTTCTTACACATTTGTAGTTGTCCATCTGATTTTTATTTTGCTATTATTTTTCCCCCATTCTGTCGCTCTGTTTTTTTTTTTTTTGTTGTTTTTTTTTTATGATGGTGTGCTGTGAATGTGTGGAGGATTGAAATTTGGAAGCAATAGGAAGCCTTTTGCACCCGAGATTTTCATCTAATCTGACAGGCAGCTGGATTTATTGTATGTAAATTGGGTGTAAAACAGCATCATCCCTGTATCAGAATTTTTTTAAATATAAAATGCAATCTTTTGCTCTCTCTCTCTCTCTCTCTCTCTTTCTACATCCCCATCTCTCTCTCTCTCTCTCTCTCTCTCTCTCTCTCTCTTTCTACCTCCCCATCTATCTCTCTCTCTCTCTCTCTCTCTCTCTCTCTCTCTCTCTCTCTCTCTCTCGCTCTCTCTCTCTCTCTCTCTCTCTCGCTCGCTCTCTCTCTCTGTCTCTCTCTCTCCCCTCCCCATCTCTCCCTCGCTCTCTCTCTCTCTACCTCTCCATCTCTCTTTCTCTCTCTCGCTCACTCTGTCTCTCTCTCTGTCTCTCTCTCTCGCTCCCTCCCCATCTCTCTCTCTCTCTCTCTCTCTCTCTCTCTCTCTCTTCCTTTCTCTTCTCCTATCTCGCCCTTTCTCTCTCTCTCTCTCCCTTTCTCTCTCTCTTCCTCTCTCTCTCTCGCTCTCTCACACACCCATTTCTCTCACCCATCCCTCTCTCTCTCTCTGTCTCTCTCTCTCTCTCTCTCTCTCTCTCTCTCACACACACACACACACACACACACACACACACACACAATTATTTTCACTTACTTTTCAAGTGGTTTTATTCTCAATGGGAGGGGTTGAATTTTGGATGATTGGCAGCTTCTGTAGAGTGATCATTATAGGATGTTAGTTGCCATAGATATCCCAGCACTGGACGTCACCATGACATAGTTAAAAGACTGTAGTTAACCAAACCAAAGCAAATTACAGTACATGATACTGTGTGAGTCTCAGTGAGCCCTTGTTTGCACTTTCATATTTACACTGATGGGTGGATTTTGTACAGCTGTTTTGTGGAACAGTGACATGCACTGAGAATAATTTGGCTTTACCGCCCCGAACTACACTGTTCAGCCGAAAAACATCTTCTACTCCAATATGTTTCACACCGCCTTTCACTTTGATTGCAGTGTATAATCATCATCAACATTTATTTCTATCCAGGGGAGTTCATTTTTCTCCAACAGTTTGAAATGATGGAGAAGGGGAAAAAAAAAAAAAAAAATCAAACCACCCCATAAAGTCTTCACCAGCATTCCACAAAGACTTTCAACAGAGTTGAGGTCAGAACTGTGTGGTGCCAATTCATGTGTGAAAACAATTCCTTCAGCTCCCTGGACCACTCTATCACTATTGGAATCCCAATTTTATATCTGTACCATCAATGAATAAAAAGTTCTACCAATGTGATAACCTGCTCATTCAGTACATTCAGGTCAGCTGACTTCATTTTATTGATGCGTGATGTTGCTGAGCTTTGGTCTGAACTACTGAAGCAACAATGTCATTGCGATTCTGCACTGAAATCAAACATAAAGGGGGTCCAACAAAATATTAGTGCACACCGTTGTGCACAATTATTTTTTTTTATTAATTTAATTATTTATTAATTTTGGTTGGAGGCGTTGGGTACTGCATGTTGAACAGCTCTAATATCGTACCAAAAACTATTATGTCTCAGATTTGTTTTAGCCTTTCAACAATTGCAAGACATTTTAGAGCCTTGTGTCCCAGGTCTCTCTGTTGCTGCTAAATTAAAAAAAAAAAAAAAAGTCCTGTTGAAATTTAAAAAAAAAACAAAAAACGTCATTACTCTGATCACCTGCGCCAAATTTCACAGCATCTGACATTTCAAATTAAAGGTTCACTGCCTTCGTGCTGTTTTATTAATCAGTGGGTGGGAAAGCAGTTAAATAGCCCAAGATCGACAACTGAATGACAGTTATACAATTTCACACCCACACATCGCTCCTCTTCCACAAAAATCAAAGCAAAGTTTCATCTGTTCCTTTTATACACGACTTCTACATGTATATTCTACTTCTTTGTATAATATTCTACTAAATGCCAAAGGAAGCATTGCCATTCATTTGCTGAACCACTTCATCCTACAAGGGTGGGCTGAGATATCTGTGAGCCTATCTCAGCCAATTCTGGGTGAAAATGTACACCCTGAACAGCTTGTCATTCTACTGTGGCATATCATATACAACCATTCACGCTCATGCACACCTCCAGTTACTCTGGAACAGCCAGCAAGATAATACTATTAATACATATAAGCTAAAAAAAAATACAGTACAGTAATATTCATATATTTGGATTGTGGAAGAAATTCTCTCTCTCTCTCTCTCTCTCTCTCTCTCTCTTTCTCTCTCTCTCTCTCTCTCTCAGGCCTTGAAATAAAATTGCCATGTAGATGACATTTCACTCCATCTTGCATCCATGATGCATCAGGGCCACATTCATGGATTCTTTTACAAAGTTTATTTTTACCTGAGAGGGTTGAGAGGGTTGCAAACCCACTGCCGAACAGACTTGAAAATGTGAAGCCATTCACATCTACAGATTATTTGGAATATCCACTGAGCTTAATGTGTATGTCCTTGGACTGTTGGAAAAAAAAACAAAAAAAAAAACAGAGTGCCTAGAGGAAATCCCCACAGGAAAACCCCCTACCCTTACCAACCATGGGGCTCGATCCCAGAACCTTCTTGCTGTGACAAGAGCATTAACGACTCCAGCCCTGGGCGATCTATTCACTGCTGTGCAGATTTGGTTCTGTGTTGAACTTAACTATTGTACACCTTCCTATAAAAAGAGGGTGATCTTGGAGCATTGATATTGAAAATGATGTCACTAATTTTCATTTCGGAACAGAAGAGACTCAGGGGCAGCTTACTTTCAAAACGGATTCCTAAAAAGTTGGGACATCATACAAACTGTGAATAAAAACTGAATGCAATGATGTGGAAGTGCCAAATTTCAGTATTTTATTCCGAATAGAACATAGATGACCGGGTCAAAAGTTTAAACTGAGAAAATGTATAATTTTAAGGTAAAATATGTTGATTTTAAATTTCATGGTGTCAACAAATCTCAAAAAAGTTGGGACCATGCCATTTTCACCACTGTGAGGCATCCCCTCTTCTTCGTCCAACAGTCTGCAAATGTCTGGGGACCGAGCAGTCAAATTTCTCAAGTTTAGAAATAGGAATGCTGTCCTATTTTCGTCTCATACAGGCCTCGAACTGTTCAACTGTCTTGGGCCTTCTGTCTTTCTGCGCAACATTGGGGGAATTTGTGATCCTCTACCCTTCTTGGCCTATGAGAGACACTGCCACTCTGAGAAGCTCTTTTTATACTCAGTCATGCTGTCAATGGACCTCATTCGTGGTAATTTATGTTCCAGCTGTTCGTTATGAGTGTAATTGGCTTTTCTGTCCCAACTTTTTTTGAGATTTGTTGACACCATGAAATTTAAATTCAACATATTTTTATATATTTATTTTATATATTTTATATATTAAAATTATATATTTTCTCTGTTTAAACTTTTGACCTGCATCTATATTCTATTTGGAATAAAATATTGAAATCTGGCACTTCCACATCATTGCATTCAGTTTTTATTCACAATTTGTATAGTGTCCGATCATGTCTGGAATCCAGTTTGTAGTTTTTTGACATATCAGAAATACGGTTGACTCTTGTCAGAGCTCTTTTTAATTTTCCCTTGAAACTTGAGGTGCACTGAAGCATGCTCACATCAATGTGGAAATAGTGGTGGATCACAAATACCTTGAAGTTCATATTGAGAATAAACTGGACCGGATTAAGAACACTACATCACTTTACAAAAAGCGTGAGAGCCGTCTCTATTTTTTTTGAGGAGGCAAAGGTTGTTCAACATCTGGCAAACATTATTTGGGAAGTTTTATTAGTCTGTTGTGGCCAGTGCTGTACTATATGCTTTTGCATGCTGGGGCAGCAAACTAAGGGTTGCAGATGCTAACGGATTGAACAAACTGATCCACAAGGCCAATAACATTGAAGGGATGGAATTGGACTCTCTGAGGGTAGTGTCGGAGAGGCAAATGCTTTCCAAAATAAAGATGAAACTGAACAATACCTCCTACCCGATTCACAACTTGCTGATGACTCACAGGAACCGTTCAGTGAGAGACTGACACCACCAAAATGCACCACTGAACAACACAGGAAATCATTCCTACCTGTGAACATTAAATTGTGCAACTTGTCCATGAAGCAACAACGTCCACTGTTATGCATTTACATTCTACTGTTTATCATATTGATAATACTGTACATATCCCTCACTGACTCCATTCATTCTATATCTGTTTATATAGATATTACTAATTTCTCATTTCAGACTTATATATATATATATATATATATATATATATATATATATATATATATATATATACATATATATATATATATATATATATATGTATATACTTCATTTCATTTCATTTTCTGTAGCCGCTTCATCCTAATTAGGGTCGCGGGGAGGCTGGTGCCCATCCCAGCCAACTCAGGGCGAGGGCAGAGTACACGCTGGACAGCTTGCCAGGCCATCGCAGGGCGGAAACACGCTGACGGCTTTTCAGCATACTCTTGTCGAAAGTCAGCAATGGTTCTTTTACATGCCTCACACCATAGACAGTGAGAGACATGGCCGGCCTTTGATAATCCAGTTAGCTGCACTAGGGGGGGACAGTGACAACCTTGTGGAGAGTGGGACTCGAACCCCTAACCTTTGGATCAGCGATCCGGCGCCTTATACCACTAGACCACCACTGTCTCTCTCTCTCTCTCTCTCTCTCTCTATATATATATATATATATATATATAAAAAACAAAAGGACAGGACAAAGACTTTCTATTATATATATATATATATATAGAGAGAGCGAGAGAGAGAGAGAGAGACAGTGGTGGTCTAGTGGTATAAGGCGCCGGATCTATTGAAACCCTTCATATATTTGCTCTTCCAAAAAGTATTGAGCACTCTCCTACGGAAGGATCTACTCAGAAAATCCTCTCTCTCTCTCTCTCTATATATATATATATATATATATATACCCATATACCCCCTTTGTGCTTTTTATACCTGAGCCATAGTGGCTCATCAGGCCGGTGCTTATCCCCGGTTTCCATAGCGTGAAGTGACTATTACCACAACTCCTTCTGGATGGTACGCTAATCCATCGCAGGTTACCTTACCAGTATATTTTTACTGGTACCCATTTATACTGCTGGATGAACAGAGGCACCCTTGTGGTTCAGACCTTGCCCCGGCGGTTTAACACAGTGAGAGTCTCACTGAGATTTGAACCCACAACCTCCCGATCATGCCCTCAGCACCTGAACCACTATATGTCTTTTCTAAAATTTTCTTTATGAAGACTTTATCTTTTTCTCACGCTTACTTGAATGAAGCAACTGTGTGCACACAATTTCCTCCAGGATCAATAAAGTATTCTGATCTACCCACACACAGAAAGCACGAGAGAAATTGAAACTGCTCCCAGGTCTGCCTCTCCATCTGAAACACATTCAGAGCATGCACAATTAAAAGGGCTAGTAATTAACCAAATTAGCATTCAATCACTTACCTGCTGGCTTTACCTGACTCTTCTCAACCTGCAGAGGGTTATGAATCATGCCCTCACTAGCACACATGTCTTTAGTTCAATGTTATTGGATTTCACAAAAAGGGCATCCGTATAATTTTGAGAGCTTTTTTAGATTTTTAATTTTGTTGTAGTAGAGAAATTGTATGAGGAAGTGTTGGGGTCATCATTATTATTATTATTATTATTATTATTATTATTATTGGAGGGGCAGTGGTGGTCTAGTGGTATAGGGCACTGGATCGCTGATCCAAAGGTTGGGGGTTCGAGTCCCACTCTCCACAAGGTTGTCACTGTCCCCCCCCAGTGCAGCTAACTGGGTTATCAAAGGCCGGCCATGTCTCTCTTACTGTCTATGGTGTGAGGCATGTAAAAGAACCATTGACTTTCGTAAAGAGTAGGCTGCAAAGTCGTCAGCGTGTTTCTGTCCCTTGCTAAAAGGGTTGTGACAGGAAGGGCATCCGACGTAAAAACCTCTGCCAAATCAAACCTGCGAATCAGATGATTCGCTGTGGCGACTCCCGAGTAAAATGGAAAAAGCCAAAAGGAAGACAGACAGAATTATTATTATTATTATTATTATTGTCCTATTTTATTTCCACAATATATGCATCGGGGTGTGTGGGCAGTGTGTGGTTTGCTTTATAGGTGTATTGGAGCATCTTAAAAGACTTTGATAATTGATATTTCTGATTTGCAAAGCAAGATGGGAGATTTGTTATGGTTAATAGAGTATTTACCAGAGAGAGCGCATTCGGATAGATCTCGTCGGGTGTCTTATTTCTCCAGCCTCTCAGTACAAACACGTGTATAAGTGTTTGCTATTATCAGGATGTTTTATGTGGAGAATTTAATGAGATACTGCACCTCTTTAGTGGATTTCTTCTGCAAATTCAAAAGCACTGCACTCCACAGAGGAGGAATACAGGACAGATTATGTAATTAAACCTGATTTCATATAAATACAGTGGTACCTCACCTTACTATGGACTCAGCAAATGAAAAATCCAGGTTACGAAACACATTTTCCAATTTTTTTGTCTCTGCATATGAAACAAGTTCTCCTTACGACACGTGCTAAATGTGCCATTCAAACATTCAAACAATGCACGAGTTGCTCTCCATTGACTATCTCCCTACATCCCGCCCCGCTGGCCTCCCATTTGCTATCTCTCAACATCCCGCCCCGCTGGCCTCCCATTTGCTATCTCTCAACATCCCGCCCCACTGGCCTCTCATTGGCTAGGAGGGATGACGCAGCTCCCTTGAACAGTTTCATGGAGTTTTTCAAGGGTGCTCATTGCAACTTTATTTTTTGGCTCAGGCTTTTAACCTTGCATAAACATTTGTAAGATTATAACTCTGCTAAGAAGACATGGTCAACACGATATAAGTACCTTAAAATTTTTTATAATTTTTAAAGGGTAGCATTGGGGGGCCTTGGAACGAATCACGCGTTTTACATGTAAAATGCGGTTCTACTTATGAAAAATCCAGGTTATGAAAAAGGCTCTGGAACGGATTAATTTCGTAAGGTGAGGTAGCACTGTATAATGCTTGCTCTTAATAGACTGTCATAACATAAATATGTTAAGATGTGAAACTGTAAAATGTTCTGTACAGAGCTTCAACCACATTGTAAATGAAATGAGTATTAATCTATATATCTATATCAGGAAGGATGGAGGACACACTCATCTGAATATATTTATGTTCTTTACTAAATTAAGTCAATAAATGAGGCTATTTTTCACAAATCAAGCTGCATTTATGTGACAAAGTGAGGAATCCATTATTTGCTATCAGGATTTTTCATGATTGAGGCACTGCATTCTTTTTCATTTGTTTATTGCTAATTTAATGGTCACCCCACAGGAACTTTCATAAGCCCTCTTTACCAGAGTGAGGTCGGGGTGGGGGTGGGATGGAGAGAGTGGGGGGGCACAAGATAGCCAACTGAGTGACCAGTGTACCCCTCTTCCAAACTGTGTGGATTCAGTGCAAGAAAACACACAACTGAGCCCTGAAGCTATGAATAAAAATCTCTGCTCTGCTGTCAGCCTTGACAAAAGCCAAACCCCAACCTACTGATGGATGCTGCAGTGTCATTCTTGATTTGGGAATATTATCATCACGCAACGAAGAGTAATCAAAAACACAGCACTCTCTACAGGCAGTCAAGTGTCACTTGTGGCTCTTACCCCAACTTCCATTCAAATGTGCTTATCCCAATGAAAGGACGTCAACTGAAATTGTTGATGTACTTTAGATTTGCACTTTTATATATATATATATATATATATATATATATATATATATATATATATATATATATATATATATATATGTCTCCTGTTTGGTGATGCAAATCATGTACACAACAGGAACAATGCAAAAAAATAAAAAAATAAATAAGTGTGTGTGTGTGTGTGTGTGTGTGTGTGTGTGGTGGGGGTGTTTGTGTGTAAACTTTATAATGCTGCATCCATTATAATTTCAGTTCAGTTCATTTTCTATACCCACTTAATCATAATTTGGGTCGCTGGGAGGCTGGTGCCCATCCCAGCCAACTTCAGGCGAGGGCAGAGTACACCCTGGACAACTCGCCAGGCCATCGCAGGGCGGAAACACGCTGACGGCTTTGCAGCCTACTCTTGTCGAAAGTCAGCAATGGTTCTTTTACATGCCTCTCACCATAGACAGTGAGAGACATGGCCGGCTGTTGATAACCCAGTTAGCTCCACTGGGAGGGACAGTGACAACCTTGTGCAGGGTGGGACTCGAACCCCCAACCTTTGGATCAGCAATCCAGCACCCTATACCACTAGACCACCACTGGCCCGCCATTATAATTTGATTTTCATTTTATTTTCTGTAACCGCTTAATCCTAATTAGGGTCGTGCGGAGGCTGGCTTAGGGTCGTGCGGAGGCTGGCGCCCATCCGAGCCGACTCTGGGCGAGGACAGACTCGCCAGGCCACCACAGGGCGGAAACATGCTGTTGGCTTTGCAGCTCGAAAGTCAGCAATGATTCTTTTACATGAACCTCTCACCATAGACAGTGAGAGAGATGGCTGGCCTTTAATAACCCACTTAGCTGCACTGGGGGTTGGGGGTGGGGTGGGGCAATGACAACCTTGTCGAGAGTGGGACTCGAACCCCCAATCTTAGGATCAGTGAGCCAGCACCCTATGCCACTTGGCCACCATTGTCCAGATACATTATAATACTTTTTCAAATATAAATAATTAATTTATTACCACTTTCAATAGATCAATTAATGACATGTGTAATTCAATTCACCAGCTATGGTTAAATGGTGATATGATAACGATTAATTTATGGCTCTTTTTATTTTTGTACCAGGATGATTGTACAACCCTAACAAACAAGAATTTCACGTATAAAGTTTAGTTCAACATCCCTTAGCAAGTTTCAGTTTAACCGGATTTAGTGTTGAGAAGCATCAATCACAGTCGACATATTTTTAATAGGGGCTGACTGTGTTAGTCTGCTTTATTCATCACATAACCAGCCTCAGTGTATATTTTGTCATGGCCCTGTTGAAACACCAAATTGTGTCCAAGTTTCTTATAGATTGACGTGAAGCTGAAAAATTCTAAGGTTCTTATTCACTCTTCCGTGTAATTCCTACAAAGCACAAGTTCCACTGACTACAGAATCCTGAGCATGATGCTACAAACACCTTGCTTCATAGTTGTCCCATTTATTCCCTTTCCTTCTGGTCTAGCCAAAACCTTTCAATCTTTATCTCCTCTTACCATGAAAAAATTTCTCCAGAAAGCGTTACCTTTGTCCATATAATCAGCATAAAAACTTCACCTGAAACACGTAAACTTGCTTGGCTGTGTACAGAGGTGCTTGGGATTCCAGCAGCTTTCATTGTATGGCAAGCCGATGCTTTATCAGATTGTTTCTGGCCTAACTAATTACCTCTCAGCCATGAACTCATACTTGCATGCAGTTGTTTATTTGAAGATCTTGAAGTCTGCAATTATTTAAAATGAGATCTAAAGACATTCCTGAACTGTGTAAACATGCAATCCTCCATTTATAATCTGAACTGAGCTCCCTGGATTTCTCCATTGTACTGTGTTGGTCGGTCTTTCCGCAGTTAATGAGGACCGAGATCCCCCACAGACCCGGATTCCGTGAGTTCGGATCGACCCCCCTGACTGACATATATGTACATGTATATGTGTATATGTCTGTCTGTCTTCCTTTCGGCTTTTTCCCTTTTACTCGGGAGTCGCCACAGCGAATCATTTGATTCACACGTTTGATTTGGCAGAGGTTTTTACGTCGGATGCCCTTCCTGTCACAACCCTTTTTAGCAAGGGACAGAAACACGCTGACGACTTTGCACGCTGACGACTTTGCAGCTACTCTTTACAAAAGTCAGCAATGGTTCTTTTACATGCCTCACACCATAGACAGTGAGAGACATGGCCCGCCTTTGATAACCCAGTTAGCTGCACTGGGGGGGGTACAGTGACAACCCTGGGGAGAGTGGGACTTGAACCCCCAACCTTTGGATCAGCGATCCAGCGCCCTATACCACTAGACCACCACTGCCCCATGTATATGTGTATATAATATCAGTAAATACACATTGAACACAAAAATGTTTATAATAACAATTAAACATTAAAAAATAATGTGTAAGGTGGAAATAAAATATAAATACTGTACACACACATACAGGCACGCGCACACTCAGATGCGCACCTCACATAAAAATGTAAGGAATTTTGATGGGGAAGTTTGGGTAGTTTTTTTTTTTGTTTGGGTTTTTTATTTTTTATTTTTTGGCATAATTGGCCTTGTTTTTGTGGCATTTTCCTTCACTTTTCCCCTATTTCTTACTTAATTTCCTTATTTTTTAATTTGATGAATATTTAAAAAAAACAAAAAAAAACAACCGCGATGCACTGAAGCCGCATGAATTGAAGTGCAAAGTAGCGAGGGATCTCTGTATGTATATATATATATATATATATATATATATATATATATATATATATATATATATATATATATATATATATATTGTGTGTGTGTGTGTGTGTGTTTGTGTGCATCTATATATTTGATATGCATGCCTTCACCTCCATACTGTATCTGTAATAATCACGTCCTGGTTGGGCTTTATTCTCTGAAGCTGTGTAGACCCTGATCTTGCTGTGGTGACAATGTTCACGTTACCCTGTAACACTGCTTTTGGAGATTACGGTTATTGATTCCTCCATGCTGAATGTTAACGGTGACTGCCCAGCTTGTTTGGAGAACTGCACCTCCCACTGCATCATCGATTGGATGATGGGCTGACACTGTCGAGCTTTTGAGGCTAATGACAGCCATTTTCCACCCACACTGATAAAAGAACAGCATGGACACTGTGTGGGTGATGAAGCTCGCTGTGATAGTTGTAATACTCGATGAAAACACTTCACAAATTTTGCATATTATTTACTAGTGGTATATTATTACAAGTCTATGATGAAATGTCAATGTTGGACTGAGGGTGGGGGATGGGGGTGTTTTGGGGTCCATTGAATCGTCAGTGTGAAAGGATAAAATAAAAAAAAACACAGTTCCATTGGGAATTAATGCAGACACAACTTTAATGTTTTAAATGCTATGCAAATGTATAGTAGTATTATTTATATATCCATCCATTTGCTCAATGCTTAATCCTACTAAGGTCAGGGAGAGACTGGCATCTATCTCAGCCGGCTCTGGATGAAGGCAGGATATATCCTGAGTAGCTCCCATCAACAATACATCACAAAGGGAGCATGTGCGCCCCCCCCCCCCCCCACACACACACACACCTTGGGACAATTTTCAAATTTTCAATTCCTTTAGTCTTTGGACTGTGGGAGTATCCAAAGGAACCTTATGCAAGCGTGAAAAGAATGTGAACTTTGAATTACTATGCCCTTGCAGGGCCCAGGACTTAAACTCAGGCTCTCCTTGCTGTGAGGCAGAAATTCTAAACACTCTGCAACCACATCACCCATTATTAATACATCAAACAGCAAATATTTGTATAAGTGAGGTCCCAAGTTCACTTCAGCTCCCAAATTCACGTTAACTCAGTTCTTTTGTATTATTTTGCATAATTCCATCAACGCGCTGCTTAAGTGGAGTGTCAATAACGGTGGGGTTTCACCCGAACAGCTTGCCAGACTATTTCAAAGACAACACTACTCATACTTACATCTAGGGTCAGTCTGGGACAACCAGTTGAAGCTTAAGTTGAATAACTTTATTGTCATTGGTTTTTTGGTGTTATTGGTCGGCTTCAAAAAGGTTCTGGACCATCATCTGATGTCTCAGGAGAGGGAAGCAGTACTCCACAAACACTGTTTACCTCAACTGGGGAGGTTGATGTGAGGTGAAAGTTATGCAGTAAGGATCTCCTCAATCCCACCAAAATGTCCTCTGTGGAAGAGGAAGAGTGTAAAGATTTTGAGGGGAATCTGCCCATCACTGGGGCAGAGAAGCCTGAGGTAGTTAAAAAGCTCTCAGGCGACCTGATTCCGGGGTGAACAAGATCTGCCCTGAATACTTCAAAGCTCTGCATGTTGTAGGATTGTCTTGGTTGACATGTCTCTGCAACATTGTGTGATCATTGGGAGTCGTACATCTGGGTTGGCAAATTGGAGTGGTAGTTCCCTTTTTTAAAAAGGAGGACTGCAGAGTTTGTTCCAATTATAGTGAAATCACACTCGTCAGCCTACCAGGAAAAGACTATTGTAAGAGTGCTAGAGAGGAGGATACATCTGATGGTTGAAACTTGCATTCAGGAGGAACGATGCAGTTTTCATCCTGACTGCAGCACTCTCGACCATCTCTACACACTATACAGGATCCTAGAGGAGCCATGGGAGTTTACCCAACCCATCTACTTGCACTTTGTGGACTTGGAGAATCTTTTGACCATGCCCCTCAGGCATGCAAGGTGTGCTCCGGGAATATGGTATACCAGACCCATTGCTATGGGCCATCCAGTGTCTGTATTGCCAGAGCCAGAACTTGGTCTGCATGTCAACTTTGTTTCCAGCGGGGATTGGGCTCCATCAAGGCTGTTCTTTATAACCGGTTCTGTTCACGATATTTATTGATAGAATTTCTAGGTGGAGCCTAGACACTGAGGAGTTCTGATTTAGGATCTTGTCTCTGCTTTTTGCTGATGACATTGTCCTTTTGGCTCCATCAGTCCAGAACCTTCAGCTCTCGCTGGAGTGATTCACAGCTGAGTGTGAAGCAGCCAGGATGAGATCCTGCCCCAAGTGAAGGAGTTCATGTATCTCGGGGTTTTGTTCATAAGTGAGTTAAGGAGGGAGCAGGAGATTGACAGGGGGATCAGTGCAACCTCTGCTGTAAAGCAGAGTTTGTCATGGTCTGTAGTTGTGAAAAGTAAGGCTGAGCTCTCAATTGACCAGATGATTCACGTTCCAACCCTCACCTGTAGTCATGAGTTTTGGGTAGTGACCGAAAGAATGATATTGCGAATACAAACGGCTGAGATGAGCTTTCTTTGCAGAGTGACAGGGTCTCACTGAGAAATAGGGTGACAGGGTGAGATAGGGTGAAGTTTTGTCATCTGGAAGGAGCACGCAGCAGAACCGTTGCTCCTCCATGTCATGAGGAGCCAGTTGCATGCCGTCTTGACGCTTCCTTGGTGTGGTGTTTCAAGCATGTCCAACTGGGAAAAGACCCTGAGGCTAACACAGAACACACTGGAAGGAATATATCTCTCGGATGGCCTGGGAACACCTTGGCATCCCCCCCTGAATATCTGGAGGAAATTTTTGAGGAGAGGTACATTTGGACCTCACTGTTTAGGTTGCTGCCTCCATGACCCAACCCTGAAATAAGCAAAAGATGAAGATTAAGACTGTGCGATGAAATCAAAATAACTGGAGGAAATCCACAGAAGCACATGGTGACCACACAAACTGCACATAAGAACACTGGCCACGGGACTTGAACCCAGAATCTTCTTGCTGTGAGGCAGGCATACTATTCCCTACATCCTTGTGTCATCCAAATGGCATCAAAATATTCATAAATACAAATGCTCATTGTTTACTCCTTCATTCATTCATTTTCTAAGTTGCCTAATTAAGGTTGTAAGTAGACTGATGCCTATATCATCCAACTCTGAGAGAAGGCAAGGTAGATCAGTAACAGCTTGCCAAACCATCGCAGGGCAACCCACATATGATCATTCAATTCAATTCTATTCAATTCAGTTTTATTTATATAGCAATTTTTACATTTTTAAAGGCAGACATGCTAACCACTGCATGGCCATGCTGCCAACGTAAGATTTAAACAGTCCTAATATTTAAAGCAATTAATTGAAAGTACAGTGGTACCTCACCTTACGATAGTCCCAGCAAACAAAAAATCCAGGTTATGGAAAACATTTTCCAAAGTTTTTTGTCTCTGTATACGAAAGAAGTTCTCCTTAAGAAACGCACCAAACGTGCCATTCAAATATTCAAAAGCGCCATTCAAACATTAAATCGTGCCATTCAAACATTCAAACAATGCAACAGCTGCTCTCCCATTGGCTATCTCCCAACATCCCACCCCGCTGGGCTCCCATTGGCTAGGAGGGATGACGCAAAACCCTCTCATTGGCTATTATGGAATTGCATCTCCCATAATGCTTTTCGTCTAAAGAACAGAGTTACTGTTGTTTCATAAGTTTTTTGAGTGTGCTCATTGCTTTATTTTTTGACTCAGGCTTTTAACCTTCCATAAACATTTGTAAGATTATAGATTATAACTCTGCTGAGAAGACATGGTCAACACACGCGCACCCACACACACACACACACACACACACACACACACACACACACACACTCGGGTGATTTCCGGGGCGAGTGAAAAGAAGAAGCCGGCTTGTGGCATGTGGTTGAGTGATATTGCAATGGGATATGGCCAAACCAGTCTACCAGTGGTACGATATTGAAGCAGACGGTCTTAAAAGGTATGCTTTTATCATTTTTAAAGGGTTTAGGGGGTAGTATTGGGGGCCTTGGAACGAATTTAAAATGTGGTTAAATTTAAGAAAAATCCAGGTTAAGAAAAAGGCTCTGGAACGGATTAATTTCGTAAGGTGAGGTACCACTGTATTGTTAAATATGTGCATTGGGATTATGAGCCTATGTTTACCATGCTGGTATTTCTACATCTGGGTTTTTCCTGTGTTTTTAAAGGCATAATGTTGCAGTTCATTTCAAAAGCCATGTCCACGTTTTGTGAAAAATCCAAATTTTCCCCAATCAGCAACAACAACAACAAATGATGATGGTCACTGACTAGTGAATTGAATACCATTAGCTCATTACAAGGAACAGGTAGCTCTTGAAGTTGATGTGTTGGAAGCAGGAAAAATGAGCAATTGTAGGGATCTGAGTGAATTTGAGAAGAGTCACCATGTGATAGTTAAATGACTGGGTCTCCTCATCAGCAAAACACCAGGTCTTCTATGGTGTCCCTGCTATGCAGCAGTAAGTACCTACTATAGGTGTATATAGGTGTATACAGTGGAACCTCGGTGGTCGGACACAACTCATTACAAAAATGTGGTCGATTACCGATTTGTGCGAAGAGTGAAACAATATTTCCCATAAGAAATATTTAAAAATGGATTAATATGTTCAGATGAATGTCTACTTCCATTAGTACAGTTGTATATACTTTGAAAACAAGTTGTATTTATGAAACATATTAATATACAATACATACATTAATGCACAAAAGAGTAAAACAGAATAATAGTACATAATAATTAGCCTATTTATGTACTGTGTCTGTTTACAGTAAATACCTTTCTGGTTGTGATGTGTCAGGGTATGTGGATGAATCGGGGTCAGGTTATTGCTTTGAGGGGGAGTGGCGGTTTACCCTTCACTGTCTTTTGATTGCAGTTGATTCTTCATGTTCTCACGACTTTTCTCTTTTCCTTTCCAGTCGAATTAC
Source organism: Plotosus lineatus (assembly GCA_024760905.1). Taxonomy (NCBI): domain Eukaryota; kingdom Metazoa; phylum Chordata; class Actinopteri; order Siluriformes; family Plotosidae; genus Plotosus; species Plotosus lineatus. The sequence goes on along the minus strand of CM045742.1, from coordinate 33,615,607 downwards.
TGCTGCTTTTCTTAGGATCCCGGGTTAAGGGTTAAAGTAGCCGTAATGTAATGAATAAACACAACACGCAGTAGGAGACACTCTCTCATTGGCTGTTCAAAGTACTGTACACCGAGCAGTGTTCAACACACTCCACTCTGTTCTGTTCGAACTCTGAGTATTTGTTCGAACAGCAAGGCATATTTTCCTCATATTTTTTGATCGAACTCCGATTTGTCGATTAAAGAGTCGTTCATCCACCGAGGTTCCACTGTACAATGAAGAACAATGTCATGGCTACCCGAGGCTCACTGTGTTACAAAGGGAAAGAAGACCAGTGCAGTATATCTGGCCTGATTCCACAGAAGAGCTACTGTAGCACAACACACTGTGAAACTGATAATGCTGCCTATGATGGAATTATCAGGACACACAGTGCATTGCATCTTTCTGCATATGAGGCTGCCTAGCCACAGACCAGTCAGTGTTGTGATGTTTATATCAAGGCTGAATGATGTACACATACAAAATATTTGGGGGGATTGGGGAATCCAGTTGCAGATTTCTGGTGCTGCAAACATTTTTGTTTCGATTTCAAGTTTTTCATGAATGCTCATAAATGTTTTATGGAAATTATAGAATGTCAGGTCAGTGTGGCTGCTGAAGATAAATATGTAAAATTGATGAATCCTGAAATGTATGAAGGAACATGGCTGAACAATTCACAGCCTACAAGCCACTCGCCTTATAGAGAGCCCTGTAAAGATAAAAGTGGTTTATAGTGTGTGTGTGTGTGTGTGTGTGTGTGTGTGTGTGTGTGTGTGTGTGTGTGTGTGTGTGCGCGCGCAGTGGGCAGTGGGCCTCTCAATGCTCCAATTGAGCTGTTTTCTATAAATTCCGCAGTATGGCTTCGATCTGGTAAATGTTTTTGTGGAACTTTGCACTGTTCAGGGGAACCTATTAAACTGAAGAGACACTTGCTCTATGTGTGTGTAATTGGTGTCTTCAATTCTGCACACACTTTGCTTTTCACTACTGTAGGCACACACTTGCTGTTTTCTGTAGTACAGGTGAAGAGTGATAGAGGAAAAATAAAGCAATAATCCTTGTGTGAGAGTATGAAATATGTGCTGTGGTGTGCGGAGCTGGTGATTGCAGGTTAATTCATTAGGAGGAGACATTTCATTGCTTTGCTTTGTCTTTTTCTTCACTTGAAGTTGCAAGTCATGTAAATCTCAGAGAAACAGCTGTGAAGGTGCTGATACAATAGATGAACACTCGGATGATGTGGGTGATCCATATTTGCAGCTGTGTATAGTTTGTGTGTGTGTGTGTGTGTGTGTGTGTGTGTGTGTGTGTGTGTGGAGGGGGGGGGGGTTGCACAATATTTGCCATGGGTTACAACATATAATTTATTATATATCAAGACCAACAGTCCTACTTTATCTACCAGCAGTTACTCTGCAATATCAGGCAAAGCCGTTTACTGTAGCAGGATGGATGCCGCACGCAAAGTTTTTCGCCATTCTTCTGTTTCTCTTGTCTTCTTTGTCCCTCTCTGCCTCTCCTGCCCTGTAATGTAAGTGCTTGACAGAGGAAAATGATTTTGCCTTCCCTCTGGGCCAAGGGATCTCACTGCATATTATATATTTAAAGGGCAGGGAATGTCGTTCTACTCTCCTGCGTCCTGATACACTGACGTAGACACTCACCTACACACACACACACACACACACACACACACACACACATACACACACACACACACACACACACACTTCCATAATATATTTTTTTATGTCATACACATGAGTAACCATTCTCGTAAATCCTGGATTTCATACATGATAGGCATTCCAATTAATTTTATTCCTTTTATATAATAGCAGATGAGTTCTTTCTTTATTATTTTAATTGTTTTCCCTCATCCATTTGTTTTTACATATAATGTGGAATGTTTAATTTTATCAGTTCATTTTCTGTAACCGCTTAATCCTAATTAGGGTCGCGAGGAGGCTGGCGCCCATCCCATCCAACTCCGGGTGAGGGCAGAGTACACCCTGGACAACTCACCAGGCCATCGCATGGTAGAAACACACTGATGGCTATGCAGCTGCTCTTGTCGAAAGGTTGTCGCAATGGTTCTTTTCTGCTGCGTCGGGGGATGTTTAAATGCATGTTTATTTATTTATTTATTTATTTATTTAATCTTTTGTTTGTGTTTTTACTTATGCAATGGTCACAATTTCCCACTTAATGTCCCTTGGTGTCAGGGGTACGGGTGAATGGTTGTATCGGTTTGTTGGCCCTGCAATGGTCTGTCAAGCATTTATTCAGTCTTGGGTTAAGATAGGCTCCATCCTCCCTGTGGGTTTAGTAGGACTAAGCAGTTCAGCAAATGAGTGAGCAGCAACAGCATCCCAGCATTCCACTTTTGTCTTTACAAAGCTTTTACATATAGGAAACTAAAATTTTGAATTAACTGTGTTTCTCAATATAATTATTGCTCACTTAAAAATTGATTAGCAGTATTTTTAAAAATTACATATTCAGTCTAATTCATAGTTTAATGCAGCCGTAAGGGGGGGCACAAACCAGTGTCTCTCCCTCACGCCAGTCCCAAGCCCGGATAAATGCAGAGGGTTGCGTCAGGAAGAGCATCCGGCGTAAAACAAATGCCAAATAAACTATGCGAATCACAAGAAAGAATGACATACTGGATCAGTCGAGGCCCGGGTTAACAACGACCGCCATCAGTGCAGTCAACCAACAGGGTGCTGATGGAAATTGGACTACTGTTGGTCGAAGACGTCGAAGAAGGACAGGCAGGAGGCGTGTCCGTTGCCAGAGAGAGAAGAGGAAAGGCATGAGTCTAGGACTGAAAGTAGGGACTTTGAATGTTGGAACTATGACAGGAAAAGGTAGAGAGCTGGCTGACATGATGCAGAGGAGGAAGGTGGACATACTGTGTGTTCAGGAGACCAGGTGGAAAGGTAACAAGGCTAGAAGCTTAGGAGCAGGGTTTAAGCTGTTTTATCATGGTGTGGATGGGAAGAGAAATGGAGTCGGAGTCATCTTGAAGGAGGAGTTCTAGAAGTGAAAAGAGTGTCAGACAGAGTGATGAGTCTCAAGTTAGAAATTGAAGGTATGATGGTCAATGTTGTTAGTGCTTATGCCCCACAGACAGGATGTGAGCGAGAAGAGAAGGAGAGATTCTGGCGGGAGTTAGATGAAGTGATGCAGAGTACCGCCAGAGGTGAAAGAGTGGTCATTGGTGCAGACTTCAATGGACATGTTGGTGCAGGCAACAGAGGGGACGAGGAAGTGATGGGCAGGTTTGGTATCCAGGACAGGAACGCAGAAGGACAGATGTTGATAGATTTTGCAAAAAGGATGGAAATGGCTGTGGTGAATACTTTCTTCTAGAAGAGAGAGGATCATAGGGTGACTTATAAAAGTGGAGGTAGGAGCACACAGGTAGACTACATCTTGTGCAGGCGATGTAATTTAAAGGAAGTCAGTGACTGCAAAGTAGTAGCGGGTGAGAGTGTTGCCAAACAGCATAGGATGGTGGTGTGCAGGATGATGCTGATGGTGAGGAAGGTGAAGAAGGCAAAGGCAGACCAGAAGACAAAGTGGTGGAAGTTGAAAAAGGAAGAGTGTCGGGTTGTCTTCAAGGAGGAGTTGAAACAGGCTTTGGGTGGTCAGGAAGTGCTTCCAGATGACTGGACAACTACAGCTAATGTGATCAGGGAGACAGGTAGGAGAATACTTGGTGTGTCATCTGGAAGGAAAGTAGATAAGGAGACTTGGTGGTGGAATGAGGAAGGGCAGGAGTGTGTACAAAGGAAGAGGTTAGCTAAAAAGAAGTGGGACATTGAGAAAACCGAAGAGAGTAAACAGGAGTACAGGGAGACACAGGGTAAGGCAAAGGTAGCAGTGTCAAAGGCCAAACAGAGCGCGTTTGATGACTTGTATGCTCGGTTGGACAGTAAGGGGGGAGAAAATGATTTATACAGGTTGGCACAGCAGAGAAATAGAGGTGGGAAGGACATGCAGCAAGTTAGAGTGATTAAGGACAGAGTGGGAAACGTGTTGACTGATGACAGAAGTGTGCTGGGAAGATGGAAAGAGTACTTTGAAGAGCTGATGAATGAGGAAAATGAGAGATAAAAAAGAGTAGAAGAGGTGACTGTTGAGGACCAGGAAGTAGCAAAGATTAGTAAGGGTGAAGTGAGGAGGGCATTGAAGAGGATGAAGAATGGAAAGGCAGTTGGTCCTGATGACATACCGGTGGAGGTATGGAAGTGTCTAGGAGAGGTAGCAGTAGATTTTCTGACAAGAACATTCAACAAGGTCTTAGAGAGTGAGAGGATGCCAGAGGAATGGAGGAGAAATGTGCTGGTGCCCATTTTTAAGAACAAGGGAGACGTGCAGAGTTGTGGCAACTACAGAGGGATAAAGTTGCTGAGCCATACGATGAAGTTATGGGAAAGAATAGTGGAAGCTAGACTAAGGGCAGCATTTGTGAACAACAGTTTGGTTTCATGCCAAGAAAGAGCACCACAGATGCAGTGTTTGTCTTGAGGATGTTAATGGAGAAGTACAGAGAAGGTCAGAGGGAGCTGCATTGTGCCTTTGTGGATCTGGAGAAAGCATATGACAGGGTGCCGAGAGAAGAACTGTGGTATTGCATGAGGAAGTCTGGAGTGGCAGAGAAGTATGTTAGAGTGGTGCAGGACATGTATGAGAGATGTAAGACAGTGGTGAGGTGTGCTGTCGGTGTGACACAAGAGTTCAAGGTGGAGGTGGGACTGCATCAAGGGTCAGCTCTCAGCCCCTTCTTGTTTGCTATGGTGATGGACAGGCTGACAGACGAGGTTAGACAAGATTCCCCATGGACTATGATGTTTGCAGATAACCTTGTGATCTGTTGTGAGAGCAGAGAACAAGTGCAGGAAAATCTAGAGAGGTGGAGGTATGCCCTGGAAAGGAGGGGAATGAAGATTAGCCCCAGTAAGACAGAATACATGTGCATGAATGACAAGGACCCAAGAGGAACAGTGAGATTACAGGGAGCAGAGATAAGAAAGGTGGAGAATTTTAAGTACTTAGGCTCAACAATCCAGAGCAATGGAGAGTGTGGAAAAGGGGTCAAGAAGCGTGTGTAGGCAGGTTGGAATGGTTGGAGAAAAGTGTCCAGTGTGATGTGTGATAGGAGGGTATCGGCAAGAATGAAAGGAAAAGTGTACAAGATGGTGTTGAGGCCAACGATGTTGTATGGGTTAGAAACAGTGGCCCTGGGGAACAGACAGGAGGCAGAGCTGGAGGTAGCAGAGATGAAAATGTTGAGGTTCTCTTTGGGAGTAACGAGGATGGATAGGATTAGGGATGAGCACATCAGAGGGACAGCACATGTAAGACGTTTTGGAGACAAAGTCAGAGAGGCTAGATTGAGATGGTTTGGACATGTACAGAGGAGGGATAGTGAGTATATTGGTAATAGGATGCTGAGGCTGGAACTACCAGGTAAAAGGCCTAGAGGAAGACCAAAGAGACGATTCATGGATGTGGTGAAGGAGGACATGAAGGTCATTGGTGTAAGAGAAGAAGATACAAAGGATAGGG
>CM045742.1:33582500-33605000 GCA_024760905.1 Plotosus lineatus | reverse complement strand
TTTTACAAAAATTAAAAATTATTTTTAATTTTCAAGTTATTTCAGAATCCAATATGGTGCACATAAAATGTACAAGAGGAAATATTGTTCATTGTAATGAATAGGAACTGGATAGCAGGTTTTGTGATCTTTCCTCAAATGATTCTCAGGGGTCGAGCGTTGGAAAATAGTGACATCAGTTGCCAGTACATGCAAGGTTATGTGACATGTGAATGCCAAACTGTGCAGTATTGTTAAGAACATAATTCCCGATAATGGTTAGAAATTTGATGACTGTTTTCTACATGCTTTTGGGTTTATGGGCAAAACAAAAAGTCATAGAAGAATAAATTGAATAAAAACAAGCGTATACAACACTATACTTCACAGAAATATATTGGACTGATTTATTTTCTCTCTTGGGAGAGTGGACATTATCCACACTACAAATTTGTAATTAAGTTTGAATTAACACAGCATACGTGTGTGTGTGTGTGTGTGTGTGGGGGGGGGGGGGGGGGCAGTGGGGCTCTAGTGGTATAGGGCGCTGGATCGCTGATCCAAAACGTTGGGGGTTTGAGTCCCACTCTCCACAAGGTTGTCACTGTCCCCCCACAGTGCAGCTAACTGGGTTATCAAAGGCGGGCCATGTCTGTCACTGTCTATGGTGAGAGGCATGTAAAAGAACCATTGCTGACTTTTGGAAAGAGTAGCTGCAAAGTCGTCAGCGTGTTTCAACCCTTGCTAAAAAGGGTTGTGACAGGAAGGGCATCCGACGTAAAAACCTCTGCCAAATCAAACGTGCGAATCAAATTATTCGCTGTGGCGACTCCCGAGTAAAAGGGAAAAAGCCGAAAGGAAGACAGACATATGTGTGTGTGTGGTTTGTGTGGTGTGTGTGTGTGTGTGTGTGTATGTGTGTGTGTGTGTGTGTGTGTGTGTGTGTGTGTGTGTGTGTGTGTGTGTGTGTGTGTGAAATCCCTCACTTTCCACGATTATGGGGACCGAGACCCCCCACCCCCCACAACCGCCAAATTCCGCGAAGTAGGATCGGCCCACTGACTGAAGTATACGTACATGTATGTATACATATATATATATATATATATAAAATATCAATAAGTAAATATTAAACACTATTTTCTTACCCATTGAAAATCATTTTCCCATGTTTTGGATGCAATCATTGGCTTAAACATTAATTTTAAGATAAGCTCTTGTAATAGCAGTGACAGTTTCACTGGACTCATTAGAGTTTATGTCACAGAAGCGAAACAAACTAAAGTTCAAGGGCAGAGTCACTGTTAACGGTTTTGTGGAGTGAATGTGGACTCTGTATTTGAATTGTGTTTTTGGTCCAGTCACATCCTCATGTATGTCACAAAGATAAGAATGAGAGAAGACAAGACCGCAGTTAATACTTTTTTTTATTCGAGGGGAAATGTAAGGTGACTCACAGACAGGTAGAAAGACACCTGATGGCCTGATGTTGACTTCTGCCGTGGAGTCCAAATATTGCATCTCAATTCAAATTAGAGACAGATGCAGCGCTGTAAGAGCATGTATCACAGGATGATGTACAAGACAAGGGACACAAACACATAACGTTCTCTCTCTCTCTTTCTCATAGTGTGTGTGTGTGTGTGTGTGTGTGTGTGTGTGTGTGTGTGTGTGTGTGTGTGTGTGTGTTTGTGTGTGTATTTGTTTGTTTGTTTGTTTGTGTGTCTGTTCCTGTGTATTAGTGACTTGGTGAATCTTGGAGGTCCCACAAGGTGTCACTGTTGGACCAAATCCTTACAGAAACTAATCAACTGTGTTTTTGTGCTGATCAAGCATAATTGGCTGGTTTATAAAATCATGCCGCTAATTTGGTTTGATGAAAGTCTGCCAAAGAGATTTTTTTTTGTTGCACATTGTTGCTCTTTTCATGGCCATGCATTAATGCAGTGCACTGATGATGGTGGAATGGTGTAACTGGGGTTGTGGCCTCCAAAATATGGCCAAACAGTAAGACGTGCAAGGTCATTTTGTTTAATAAATATGCTATATTTTGAGAGAGCCTCTCTCGGACTGTTTTTCTGGGTTTAATTACAGCTTTAATTCTTCTTCCATTTCTCACAACCCTGGTTTTGTACGTGCTCGCTGTTTCATCCCACTTCAAATTAAGTATGCTGATTAAACGCATCATTATATTACCTGTAACAAATAAGAATGTGCTTCAAATCTATTATTAATGGCCAAACTAAAGATTTTTTAAAGCATCTTCTAGTTGCACAAATCAGATCTTGCTGTTTGAGGTGCGGTGAAGTGCATGCACACCGCATAGTGCACTTAAAATCTCACCAAGGTGCGCCAACAAAGCACCTCTCCAACCAAACACATTTTGAATTTCACTACTCACAAATCAACTCCAGACATCACTGAAGCCACAGATACTGTTTGCAGTGAAAGTGGGCAGCTGCTTACCTCAACTGAGGATGTTGCCAGTAGGTGAAAGGAATATTTCCAGGATTTCTTCAATCCCACAGATATGCCTTCTGTGGAGAAGGAAGGTTGGAGTACACCAAGGCTGTTCTTTGTCACCAATTCTGTTTTTTTTTTTTTTTTTTTAATGAACATAATTTCTAGGCGCAGCCGAGGCGTTGAGCGGTTCTGGTTTGGTGGCCATCGGATCTCGTCTCAGCTTTTTGCGGAGAATGGTGTCCTTTTGGCTTCATCTATCCAAGACTTCCAGTTCTCATTGGAGCAATATGCAGCCGAGTGCGAAGCAACCGGGATGAGAATCAGCACCTCCAAGCCAAAACCATGGTTCTCAGTCGTAAAAGGGTGGAATGCACCCTCCAGGTCGGGATTGAGGCCCTGCCCGAAGGCGGATCAGTTCAAGTATCTTGGGGTCTTGCTCACAAGTGAGCGAAGGTTGGAGATCAACAGACAGATCGCTACAGACTCTGCTGTGAAGCAGAGCCTGTAAGGTTCCGTCGTGATGAAGAGGGAGCTGAGGCACAAAGCAAAGCTCTCAATTGACCAGTCGATCTACGTCTCAACCCTCACCTTTGGTCATGAGCTTTAGGTAGTGACCGAAAGAACAAGATCGTAAATACAAGCGGTTGAAATGATCTTCCTTCACCAGGCGGCAGGGATCTCCCTTAGAGATGGGGTGAGAGGCTCAGCCATTCAAATGGAGCTCGGAGTAGGACCGCTGCTCCTCGGCATTGAGAGGAGCCAGTTGAGGTGGCACAGGCATCTGGTGAGAATACCTCCTGATGAACTACCTGGTGTGGTGTTTCAGGCGTGCCCAACCGGGAAGAGACCCCGGGGTAGACCTAGCACACACTGGAGGATTATGTCTCTCAACTGGTATGGGAATGCTTTAGTTTCCCCGGGAAGAGCTGGAGGAAATGGCTGGGGAGAGGGATGTCTGGACCTCATTGTTTAGGCTGCAGCCCCCATGACCTGACCCCGGATTAAGCGGAGGAAGATGATGACATCACTGAAAACTGGTCAGAACATTGGTGACAAAGGAAGAAGTATTTCATATTCATCTTTTCTTAAGTGGAAGCATGATTACGGGATACCAGTCTACGTATTGGGCATTAAGTTCAAAGTCAAAAGAATCGGTGGAAAGGAGACGGTGACCGAGGTAAGTTTTCAATCGTCGAAATTCAGCACAGTGACAACGGCGTCGTTGGAGAGGCACACACCATGCATTTTCATGCATGCCCATCCTCATGCCTTTGATTGATTAAGATGTTTTATCAGTGCAGCTTATGATTGGCTGCCGGCTGTATTGTAGCCAAACTTTTGAAGTGTATAGTACATGCTAGCCTTAATAGCATGTCACAATCAAAGCATGTGTTGGTGAGAGACTTCGGCATTCATTGCTGGGCTCATTATTTATGCTTGCTGTCTGTCAAGTAGCCCATGTCAGGCATAATTTCATAGAGATCACATCACTTTTTTTGTATTATGCAGAAAAAAAATTGATGGATGATAAAGGTACATATGAGAATTGAAGTGTGCGTTTTGGTTTGCACCTCAAGGTTTTTTTGTTTGTTTTTTTTTTTTATAGGAAAAGGCCTGGTAAACATGGGACAGCTGTAATCTAAAAATGAGAGAAACGGCTTTGGAACTGAAAGGTCTCTGGTTCAATTCCTAAGGTGGTGGGGGAGTGAGCCACACCTTGCTTTCCACCAATGGCTGTAGTACCCCCCAACTGCTCTCTGGGCACCCCCAATATGTGGGGCAGCCCACTGCTCCGGGCGTGTGTGTGTGTGTGTGTGTGTGTGTGTGTGTGTGTGTGTGTGTGTGTGTGTGTGTGTGTGTGTGTGTGCTCATTTTGGATAGGTTAAATGCAGAAAAAATTATTTCGCTTAATACAACGTATCTAAATCAAATAAAAATAAAAGAAAGCATTGTTTCCATCAGTCTTTCCTCAGTATGGTCAATTGACAATTACCACCCAGCAGCCTGTTCATCATCTCACACATCTGCCAAATTGGGAGACTTGAATGCTTCCACATGCAACCAGCCAACTGCACCTTTTTCAAATGCTGATCATGTTATATTACAAATCAGTGTTGTACAGCTGGAAGATATGCTACCCACTCTCTTCCACACAATCAGTGCTTTGCAAAATTATTTGCCTAATTGGCATTTTTTTCTTTATTTTTTCTTTATTTTTTTCTTTATTATTGTTTTTGGTTTTGCTATACAATATGAAAACACAATGGATGGTGTTGGGTTTAGGGGTTTAGTCATCAATTGAAACAACAAATGCAAAACATTTGTTATTCTGAGGCAAACAAGAAAATAGTAATGAATAAATAAATAAATAAATAAAGTACCTTCCCATCAAAAAAAAAATCTGTACTTTCTATAGACACTCTGCAGCAATTACAGCAGCAAATCTCTTTGAGTATAGAGTACATCTTTATGAGTTTCGCACATTTAGCCACTGTGATTTTTACCCATTCTTCAAAACCAAACTGCTTCATGTCTATTAAAATTTTCTCTTTCTCAAGAATTTGCCTTTAATTAGCACTTACTGTCTGTATTTATTTCTTTTTTTTTTTTCCCAGTCCCTGTTGAAAACATCCCCACAGGACAAAACAGGGATCCCTCACTTTCCGCGGTTAATTGGGACCGAGATTCCCCCACGACCACCGAATTCCGCAAAGTAGGATCAAACCTCCCTCCCCCCACACTGACGTATACGTACATGTATATGTGTATATAATATCAGTACATACACATTCAATGCTATAAATGCTTATAATTACAATTAAACATTCAAAAATAATGCATAAGATGGAAATTATATATATATATATATACACACACACACACACACACACACACACATACAGACACGTGCCTCACATAAAAATGTACATAGTTTTGATGGGAGGTTTTGGGTTTTTTTTTCATAATTGGCCTGGTTTTGCAGCATTTCCCTTATTTTTTTTTTCCTTTATTATTCCTTAATTTCCTTATTTTGTAATTTGATGAATATTTAAAAAAAAGCACGATGCACTGAAGTCGCATGAATTGTAGCATGAAGTAGTGAGAGATCCCTGTACTGCCACCACTATGCTTTACTGTGAGGATGGTCTTCTTGGGCTGATTAGAGGCGTTGGCTCTGCACCAGACAAAGTATTTTCCTGGTTGACCAAAAAGTTCAAATTTAGTCTCATCTGACCAGAGGACTTTTTTGTTCTATGTGTTAAGAGTCCCCCACATGCTTTTGGGTTCACTCTTGTCACGCTTTCTTATATTTTTCTATATGCAGTGGCTTTTTACTGGCCACTCTTTTGTGAAGCCTAGCTCTGTGGAGTGTGAACAGATATGTGTCTCCAGTGTGGAGCTTTTCGTTTGCCTCAGGGTTACATTTGGCCTTTTTCACCCATTATATTTCAACAATTTAGATTTACAATTTTTTTTGTAGGTCCATTATAAAATCCCAGGAAAAAGAAAACATTTAGATTGCAGGTTATAAGGCAACAAAATAGGAAACATGCCAAGGGGTGGACATTTGCAAGTACTGAAAGTACATGATTTTCCAGGACTGTTGTGGATGAAATGAGAGACAAAGTAAACCATCCCTCTCATCAAGACTACATAATTTTGATCCCTTGGCTTTCAGCCAAGTTCACACTCTTAAATCCAAATGATGGTGCAGGCTTCCTTGGGCATGAGCCAAGAAAGAAAAAAATGAGCTTGGTATGCTGGGGACATTCACGCTTAGCATACGAGTGTGAATGCTTTTCTGTTGCATCACTCACAAGATTGAGATTGCAGTAATCTACACCGAATGCTCAATTTTAAATATTCCGTATCAAAATCACAAATTTGATGGGCTGCCAAAGCGCAGGTACCACATATGTCAGTAAAGAATGGTAATTTAAGTAGGTTGAACAGATTGGATAAAGCCAGGTAGCATTCAATTTTACATTACATTTCAGTTCTTGGCTGTCACATATAAAGATCTTATGCATTTACTCACCATGGCTGATATTCAGAGTTAAGTTAAACTGTGTAAGACCAAGAATTAATTACGAAATTGCTTTGCTTTGCTTTGCTTTGAGCTATGACTCCTGAAAATGTATGTTTGCATGTAGTGGGTGCACAAAACAGGGATGGTCTTCAATTACAACCGTTTCTGAAGTTGAAATACATTCTCCAGACCAGTTAGAGTAATACATAATACAATATACAGCACCTTAATACCGACTCGTGCCTGGCTGTGTGTGACTGCGGTTGTGACCTAGAGTTCATCATCATCATTTTCTGTAACCGCTTCATCCTAATTAGGGTCACGGGGAGGCTGGTGCCCATCCCAGCCAACTCAGGGCGAGGGCAGAGTACACCCTGGACAGCTCGCCAGGCCATCGCAGGGCGGAAACACGCTGACGGCTTTGCAGCCTACTCTTGTCGAAAGTCAGCAATGGTTCTTTTACATGCCTCACACCATAGACAGTGAGAGACATGGCCGGCCTTTGATAACCCAGTTAGCTGCACTGGGGGGGACAGTGACAACCTTGTGGAGAGTGGGACTCGAACCCCCAACCTTTGGATCAGCGATCCGGCGCCTTATACCACTAGACCACCACTGCCCTGTGACCTAGAGTGTGAAGGTTAATTAAAAAGTCACAGCAAAGAGGACATGATCAATAGGATCAAGTTCTATTATTTACAATACACTGGGCAGGACAGGGCAAAAAGTCAGCATGAGGATAGAGAGGATACACACACACACACACACACACACACACACACACACACACACGCGTGCGCGTGTGCGCACACACAATGCTCGCAGTTTACTGGGAGTAGTATCGATTTCAAGGGTCAGTGTGAGGCGGAGTAATAATACCATACTATGTTGTAGATTTAAAGAAAAAATCTAAATAATGAAAAACTAGTGGACTAATATGAAGACATAATAATAATAAACATATTATGAAGATATTAGAGCAGTTATCATACAATGTTTTGGGAATCCAATCTGCTGTCTCATCAAAATATCTCTTACTGCCAGTTTAAGAAATTTAATTACTTAGGCATTGACTTGGGAGTTGTCCTCTAAATATGAATTTATAAAACTTTGAGTGAGAGCAGTGGAGGCTTCGTGGTAAGGCGCTGGTTTACCGATCTTATGGTTGCGTGTCAACGGTTGTCACTGTTGTCCCAGTGCAGCTAACTGGGTTATCAAAGGATGGCCATGTCTCTCACTAGGGAGCAGTGGTGGCCTGGTGGTAAAGAGCGCTGGATCATTTATCCAAAGTTGGGGGTCGGAGTCCCACTCTCCACAAGGTTGTCACTGTCTCCCCAGTGCAGCTATCTGGGTTATCAAAGGACCGCCATGTCTCTCACTGTCTATGGTGAGAGGTTCATGGAAAAGAACCATTGCTGACTTTCGTAAAGAGCAGCTGCATAGCCGTCAGCGTGTTTCTGTCCCTTGCTAAAGGGTTGTGTCAGGAAGGGCACCTGATGTAAAAACTTATGCCAAATCAAACATGTGAATCAAATGATTTGCTCTGGCGACCCCTGAAAAATGGAAAAAGTCGAAAGGAAAAGAAGCAGAAGAAGAAGAAGAAGGCCATGTCTCTCACTGTCTATAGTGAGCAGCAGCATGGAGTAGGCTGCCCGTTTCTGCCCTGTTTCTGCCCTGTTTCTGCCCTGCGATTGCGTGACAGGTCATCCAGGGTGTACTCTGCCCTCACCCGAAGTTGGCTCAGATGGACGCCAGCCTCCCTGCAACGCTAATTAGGATTCAGAGGTTCAGAAAATCAAAGACTTTGAGTGCATTATTACACATTTTACATTAAAGCAGTTCACATCCCCACATAAGTGTTCATAGGTAGGTTGTCACAGTATCAGCAGGCACTGCAGCACTCACAGACTCCAGACTTCTGACTACAGTATGAATGCAGTCTACCTGATGAGTCACCACTCTGTATAAAAACACCCTGGTTAAATGTCAAGTGTACTGTATCTGTGTTTTCCAGTGCATACCTTTTTGTGTACGATCCTAATTTGCTCTCCCTGTTACAATTCTGTGCTTGGTCTGTGATACTGTTATTCTCTGTATGAACTTTAGCCATCGTCATTTTTCTCATTCTGAATAGCTTACGTTGGACTGTTCACTTCATTCTGTGACTTCATCCTGCATATTGTTAGGTTGAGTGCAGAATATGCATTTGTTTTTGAGTGGGTCAAGAACAAAGAGCTATCGCTATCCTTGAAAAGTTGCGGCGCTACATAGGTAAGTCTGTCTTCCTTTCGGATTTTTCCCTTTTACTCGGGAGTCGCCACAGCGAATCATCTGATTTGCACGTTTGATTTGGCAGAGGTTTTTTTTTTACGTCGGATGTCTAGGAGAGGTAGCAGTAGATTTTCTGACAAGAACATTCAACAAGGTACTAGAGAGTGAGCAGATGCCGGAGGAGTGGAGGAGAAGTGTGCTGGTGCCCATTTTTAAGAACAAGGGAGACGTGCAGAGTTGCAGCAACTACAGAGGGATAAAGTTGATGAGCCATACGATGAAGTTATGGGAAAGAATAGTGGAAGCTAGACTAAGGGCAGAGGTCAGCATTTGTGAACAACAGTTTGGTTTCATGCCAAGAAAGAGCACCACAGATGCAATGTTTGCCTTGAGGATGTTAATAGAGAAGTACAGAGAAGGTCAGAGGGAGCTACATTGTGCCTTTGTGGATCTGGAAAAAGCATATGACAGAGTGCCAAGAGAAGAACTGTGGTATTGCATGAGGAAGTCTGGAGTGGCAGAGAAGTATGTTAGAGTGGTGCAGGACATGTATGAGAGATGTAAGACAGTGGTGAGGTGTGCTGTCGGTGTGACCGACGAATTCAAGGTGGAGGTGGGACTGCATCAAGGGTCAGCTCTGAGCCCCTTCTTGTTTGCTATGGTGATGGACAGGCTGACAGACGAGGTGAGACGAGAATCTCCATGGACTATGATGTTTGCAGATGACATCGTGATCTGTAGTGAGAGCAGAGAACAAGTGCAGGAAAATCTAGAGAGGTGGAGGTATGCCCTGGAAAGGAGAGGAATGAAGGTTAGCCTCAGAAAATCAGAATACATGTGTGTGAATGAGAAGGACCCAGGAGGAACGGTGATGTTACAGGGAGCAGAGATAACGAAGGTGGAGGATTTTAAGTACTTAGGCTCGACAATCCAGAGCAATGGAGAGTGTGGAAAAGAGGTGAAGAAGCGTGTGCAGGCAGGCTGGAATGGTTGGAGAAAAGTATCCGGTGTGATGTGCGATAGGAGAGTGTCAGCAAGAATGAAGGGAAAAGTGTACAAGATGGTGGTGAGGCCAGCGATGTTGTATGGCTTAGAAACAGTGGCGCTGAGGAAAAGGCAGGAGGCAGAGCTGGAGGTAGCGGAGATGAAAATGTTGAGGTTTTCCCTGGGAGTAACGAGGATGGATAGGATCAGAAATGAGTATATCAGAGGGACAGCCCACGTAAGATGTTTTGGAGACAAAGTCAGAGAGGCTAGATTGAGATGGTTTGGACATGTACAGAGGAGGGATAGTGAGTATATTGGCAGTAGGATGCTGAGGTTGGAACTACCAGGTAGAAGGCCTCGAGGAAGACCGAAGAAGAGATTTATGGATGTGGTGAAGGAAGACATGAAGGTCGTTGGAGTCAGAAAAGAAGATGCGGAGGACAGGGTGAGGTGGAGGCGGATGATTTGCTGTGGCGACCCCTGAAGGGAGCAGCCTTCTTCTTCTTCTATCGTATGCTGTTGTTTCTCAGCCATTCAACCGCGACATCCGTGGCCTCATGTAGTTCATAGAGGCCTCCTGTCAGTTGTGTTTCAGGGCACTCTTGTAGTATGTGCTGCATAGTTTGGATAGCTCCACAATCACAATTTGGTGAATCAATGTATCCCCATTTTTCCAACATGTATCGGCACGGGCCAGTACCGCAGCGAAAACGATTCAATTTACACCACAGGTCTCGACGAATATCCATACCATTTAGTGCAGTTGTTGGATCATTCACGATGTCCCTGTTTGGTGCTGTTCCCTTATTCCATCTGGATTGCCAGTTTTCTACCATGGAGTAGTTTGTTGTGGGCAGGTTAGACCAGATGGGTTTTCTTGAAGTCAGTCGGTATCGTGGGTGGTGCTCAATATCATTCAGCAGGGGAAGGCCTGGGATCTGGAGTGTAGAGTCCAGTAACTTTGCAGTGACAGCTTCCTGCGGATATCTGGCGGGCAAGATTACACATAACTGGCAGCCAGTCTGTATGTGTTGATTTTAGTGTACCTGATATGGTCCGCATAGCACAGTTCAATCTGGTGTCAACTAGTTTGCAGTGAACTGAGTTCCTCCAGACAGCAGCACAGTATTCCGCTACAGAGTATGACAGTGCTAATGTTGCTGAACGTAGTGTCCTTGCACTGGCTCCCCATGTAGTACCAGCCAACATCTGCACAAGGTTGTTTCTTGTTTGAACTTTCTTGGCTACTTTTTGCAGGTGGGCTTTGTATGTCAAAGTCCTGTCCAAGGTGACTCCAAGGTACACTGGTTTTGCATCATGAGACAGGCGGCTGTTGTTGAGTGTTATATCCAGCTCTTGTTTACTTCTAGCGTTGTGTAGATGGAAAACACTAGAAACGGTCTTCTTCACACTAGGTTGAAGCCGCCACTGTTTACAGTAGGTGCTCATATCCCTCATGTCCTCAGTTAATCTCTCATTCAATTCATCAAATGTTTTTGCTTGGAGAGCAAAGCATATGTCGTCTGCATATACAAACTTACGAGAGTGTGTGATGGGTAGGTCATTGGTGTACAGTGCAAATAGAGTTGGTGCCAGGACAGAACCTTGGGGTAGTCCATTCTTCTGTGTTCGCCATGCACTGCTGTATCCACCAAGATGAACACGGAACCGTCTGTGCTGTAGCAATAGCTCAACTGTGTTTACTACCCAGTAAGGAAGGATTTGTGATAGTTTCAGTAGAAGACCTGAGTGCCACACTGTATCATATGCAGCTGTCAAGTCTAGGAAAACTGCACCAGTCTTTTTATTCTCCTGAAATCCATTCTCTATAAAGGTGGTGAGTGCTAGCACCTGATCTTGGGTGCTTCTACCTGGTCTAAAGCCGGCTTGGTCAATGTTGAGTACAGCTTCTACATCATCCTTAATTCGGTGTAGGATAATGCGTTCCAGTAGTTTATAGCAGACTGAGAGTAAGGATATGGGTCGGTAGCTAGATGCTAGTTTTGGGTCCTTCCCGGGTTTCAGGATAGCGATAACCTTTGCTTCTCTCCATAGCTTTGGCAGTTGTCTTTCACGTATAATACGGGACATGAAGGCTGCTAACCAGGTTTGTGCACGTGGTCCAAGGTGACAAAGGAATTCTGGAAAGATTCCATCATATCCTGCTGCCTTCCCAGATTTCAGTGACTTCAGAGCAGTAGTGACCTCTGCACTTACAACTGTTTCAGCTTGGGTTGTATTTGTATGGGCAGACCTTCTAAAGTCTCAAGCTCTTTCACAACTTTTTCTTTTGGGTCTTTTCAATGGGAGTTTTCCCAAGCTTCACTAAATGGTTAGCAACAGCATTCAGTTTCACACTTGGGCGTGACAATTTTGGTGGTTGCTGTCCTGTTCCGAGGTGTCTAAGAAGCTTCCAGGCTTTGCGGCTTGAGTGGGTAAAGTTCTGTTTTTCAGTAAGCTCTTCCCATCTTGCCCGACGTATGCTATCTAGTGCACTTATCAGGTGCTCGGCAATGTCAGTGCTTCCAGACTCCTGGTACTCTGTCAAGAGTTGTTGGCATTCTTCGCTTAGGCATGGGGTGTATGTTGGTCTGTACCCCTTGGGATGGTACTTCCTGCAGCTTTGTAGATTGCAAAGCGGAATCTTTGAAAGCATTTTTCAATGGGGATGCCAGTTTTGGGTATACAGACAATGCTCTTTTCAGTTTTTTCAGTATACATTTCCCAGTCAGCCTTCCTAAAGTTCCATCTCGGTTTCTCAACAGATTTGGTGAGTGGTATCCGGAGTCCAATGTGTATCACAATGGGTCTGTGCTGACTTTTTGGGAAATCGTCTAGCACCTGAGGTGTAGCTTGGAGAGGATGGCCTTCTGAGGTTGTAACCCAGCATAAGTCTGGGGAGTATCCTTGGTTCCATCGTGCTGAGTGGAAAGACCGGGCGCTGCTTCAGGTCTAAGACTAGGTGGAGATTGTTTGATGAAGCCCATTCTATCAGCCAGTCACCATTCTCATCTTCTCTATCATATCCCCAGATGGTATGGTGGCTATTAAAGTCCCCAAATAAATAGCTGGGTGTTGATAGTTTGGAAGTGGTGCATCAGACCATTGGGCAGGCGGAGGTTTGTACACATTTGTGACGGTGTAGCTTCCAATACGGATTGTGTCATAGTATTCTGCTGATTCTACCATTTCAACATCTGCCATGTCTGAGCGTACGTATGTTGCCCGTCCATGCTTGTTATGGCCATACAAGGAAATAAGATCATATCCATTTACCTTGAGGCGGCATGCAGGTGCATCAGCAGCAACATGTGTTTCCTGGATGCAGATCACATCTATGTTGTTGGTAGGGCATATTTCAGAAAGTATTTCTCGCTTGGCAGCTGATAGGCCCTCCACATTGATTTGGAGGAGTCGCATAGTGGGGCCGACGTCTTGAAAGTCGTGGCGTCCATTTTTGTTGTTATTGTTGTTGTTTGGCTGAGGACTGGGATTCATTTTAGAATTCAGTCGGCTGGTTTGGATCATTAGTTTCCCCAGATGGGTACTGACGAGGGATGCGACGTGAACGCTGATCCATTATCCCCCAGCAGGGAGCAGCCGAAAGTAAAAGAAGAAGAAGAAGCCCTTCCTGTCACAACCCTTTTTTTTAGCAAGGGACAGAAACACACTGACGGCTTTGCAGCCTACTCTTTACGAAAGTCAACAATGGTTCTTTTACATGCCTCACACCATAGACAGTGAGAGACATGGCCGCCTTTGATAACCCAGTTAGCCGCACTGGGGGGGGTGGCCACCTTGTGGAGAGTGGGACTCGAACCCCCAACCTTTGGATCAGCGATCCATCGCCCTATACCACTAGACCACCACTGTCCCCTGGCGCTACATAGGTAAGTAACATACAACAATATTGGCTCGTTTTAAACCTTATGTTTGGTATTTAGGAACTCGTTAAAACTCAGTGGTCATAATAATAATAATAATAATAATAATAATAATACAGTGATCCCTCGCTACTTTGTGCTTCAGTTTCTGCGGCTTCAGTGCAATGCACGTTTTTCAAAAATATTCACTGAAAAATCAAAAAATAAGGAAATTAAAGAAAAATAGGGGAAAAAATAAGGAAAAAGCCGCAAAACAAGGCCAACTATGCAAAAAAACAAAAACAAAAAAACCCCAAACGAACCAAAAAATCAACCCCCCCTCAACAAAACTACTTACATTTTTATGTCAGGTGTGCATCTGTGTGAGCGCTCGCTCGTCTGTATGTGTTCAGTTCATTTTCTGTAACCGCTTAATCCTAATTAGGTCGCGGGGAGGCTGGCACCCATCCTGGCCGACTCTGGGCAAAGGCAGAGTACACCCTGGACAGCTTGCCAGGCCATCACAGGGCAGAAACACGCTGACGGCTTTGCAGCTACTCATGTCGAAAATCAGCAATGGTTCTTTTCCATGAAACTCTCACCAGAGACAGTGAGAGACATGACCTTTGATAACCCAGTTAGCTGCACTGGGAGCATCTGTATGTGTGTGCAGTTATATTTTATTTACATCTTATGCATTATTTTTGAATGTTTAATTGATATTATAAGTGACTTTCGCAAAGAATAGCTGCATAGTAGTCAGCGTGTTTCTGCCCCTTGCTATAGGGTTGTGTTATGAAGGGCATCCGAAGTAAAAAACCTATGCCAAATCAAACATGCGAATCAGATGATTCGCTGTGTCGACCCCCTGTGAAAGGGAAAAAGCTGAAAAAAGAGGAAGAAGAAGAATTGCTATTATAAGCATTTATAGCGTTGAATATGTATTTGTTGATATTATATGCATATACTAGTATACATGTATGCATACGTAAGTCAGGGGGGGTTGATCCTACTTTGCGGAAATCAGCGGTCGCTGGGGGGGGGGTCTCGGTCCCCATTAATCACAGAAAGTGAAGGAGCCCTGTAATAATAATAATAATAATGATGATGATGATGATGATGATGATAAAAACAACACCGCCAAGTATTTCCTAAGAATCCTGTTTGTGCTGTTTCAGCTTCGTGAGCAATATGAATGAATATGGACATAAATATGAACTGCCATAATGTATTACATACAGCACATATTTTATAAGATTCTCTCTCTCTCTCTCTCTCTCTCTCTCTCTCTCTCTCTCTCTCTCTCTCTCTCTCTCTGTCTGTGTGTGTGTGTGTGTGTGTGCGTGTGTGTGCGTGTGTGTGTGTGTGTGTGTGTGTAAGAGAGAGAGAGAGAGAGAGAGAGTGAGTGCACACAAAATAGATCTTAACAGACAGACAGGCGAGAAGATAACCAATGTGTGATCATTTCTCATGTCTATGTATGGTTGCACTCCTGAGGGATCACACTTTACCAGCTGCTTGTTATTATTGCACTTTCTCTATACATCTTGTTCAAATGCACATCCTTTTTGAATCCTCTGAGAGATGTACAGAAATATACTTCAAAAATATCACACGTTCTGAATCTCATCATGACACACTCACATACTTACACTGTCCTGAAGTATTACAAGCACAATGTGAAGTCATTCATTCATTTATTCGTTTTCTGAACCACTTTAATCCTAATTAGAGGCACGGGGAAGCTAATTCTGGGTGAGGGCAGAGGTCACCCTGGACAGTTTGCCAGGCCATCGCCGGGCAGAAACACACTGATGGCTATGCAGCTACTGTTGTCGAAAGTCAGCAATGGTTCTTTTACATGAACCTCTCACCACAGACAGTGAGAGACATGTCCAGTCTTTGATAATCCAGTTAGCTGCACTAGGGAGACAGTGACAAGCCGTTGAGAGAGGGGTTTGAACCCCCAACCTTATCATTGGGAATTATCTAACACCTTACCACCGGGCCACCACAGCCCACAGTGTTAAGTGGGTTGCATAATTCATCAGTTCGTTTTTTGCAGCTTTTTTCCCATCATCTGTTCTGGGGTTTTTTGTTGGTTTTTTTGGTTAATAGAATTTATTAACACAGTTGTGTGATCATACACCACAATCTGTCTTACTTAAGATAATCATAAAGCTTTTTTTCACATGACTATCCATTAATAAGAGACCAAAATGAGATCTTCAGTTAAGAAATAAATGCTATTTCCTCCTTCAGTCCAAAGGCACTTTAGTGTAATTGGCTACTCTAAATTGTTCCGCAGATCCAGGCGGCTTAAATGAGCTTCCTTCACAGGGTGGCAAAGCTCTCCCTTAGAGAATGGCTGAGAAGCTCAGTAATCCAGGAGGAGCTCGGCGAGATCCGCTGCTCCTACGGGTTCAGACAAGCCAGTTGAGGTAGCTCGGACATCTGGTTTGAATGCTTCACAAACACCTCCCGGGTGGGGTGTTTCAGGCATGTCCAACCTTGAAGAGACCCCGGGGTCGACCCAGAACATGCTGGAGGGATTATGTCTCTCAGCTGGTGTGTCCCCTCTGGAAGAGCTGGGGGAAGTGTCTCTGGAGAGGGACATCAGGACCTCATTGTTGAGGCTGCTGTCCCTGTGAGCTGCGCCCAGATTAAGTGGAGGAAGATGATAATAATGAGGAAATTGTTCTCAGTGTTAGTGGTTGTGTGTTTGTGAATGTTTTTTTAATT
Source organism: Plotosus lineatus (assembly GCA_024760905.1). Taxonomy (NCBI): domain Eukaryota; kingdom Metazoa; phylum Chordata; class Actinopteri; order Siluriformes; family Plotosidae; genus Plotosus; species Plotosus lineatus. Next base: position 33,588,665 of record CM045742.1, on the reverse strand, counting down.
TATTTTTATTTTTTGGTGTGTGTGTGTGTGTGTGTGTGTGTGTGTGTGTGTGTGTTGGCCTGCAATGGACAAGCAAACTTAAATACTTCAGTTTAATAATAAATACTTGTTTAGTACTCAACCTTCACTTGCTCACTTGAAAGATCGGAAGGTCGGATAAGCCATGTTTTGTCTCACAAGCACCATACGTCACTTGCGACAAGCGCCTACATTCAGTCGAGCACCTCACATATAAGTAAGCTGTTTGTCAAATGAGTGAAAGATTAAGTTTGTCTGATTCAATTACCATTTTAATTCTAACACACCTCTTCACCATCTACACCTCAGACTTCATCTATAACACGGACAACTGCCACCTCCAGAAGGTCTCTGACGACTTTGCCATCGTGGGCCGTGTGTCAGAGGGGAATGAGCTGGAGTACCGGTCGGTCATTGTCGACTTTGTGGACTGATGTGAGCACAACCACCTGTGCTTGAACACTAGTAAGACGAAGGAGATGGTGGCCAACTTCAGGAGAAGCACACCAACACACTCACTGGTGAACATCCAGGGACAGGACATTGAGACAGTGGACAGTTTCAAGTACCTGGGCGTTCACCTCAACAATAAACTGGACTGGTCCCACAACACTAACGCCCTGTACAAGAAGGGCCAGAGCCGCCTCCACCTTCTGAGGAGACTTAAGTCCTTTGGAGTATGCAGACCTCTGCTCAGGACATTTTATGATTCTCTGGTAGCCTCTGCAATCCTCTACGCTGCTGTCTGCTGGGCTCCGGGCAGCACAGAGCGGGACAGAAAGAAACTGAACAAGCTGGTCAGGAGGGCCAGCTCTGTCCTGGGCTGCCCACTGGACTCTGTGGAGGAGGTGAGTGAGAGGAGGATGGTAGCCAAGCTCACATCCATCATGGACAACAGCTCTCACCTACTGCACCAGACTGTAGAGGAGCTGAGCAGCTCCTTCAGTGGACGACTGAGACATCCTCAGTGCAGGAAGGAATGCTACCACAGGTCTTTCATCCCCACCGCTGTCAGACTGTACAACTGTCTGTGAAGAAACCAGTTCTGTACAATAAAAAACCCGTGCAATAAACCACTTCAATCAACCACATCTACCATCCTGTGATTGTGAACCATATCGATCCATCGACTCTGCCCTCAAGATACATGTACATTTGTATATTGGACAGTCTACAAAGTTTTTTATTGTATCTATATCTATCTATCTATCTATCTATCTATCTATCTATATATATATATATATATATGTTGTCTGTCTTCCTTTCAGCTTTTTCCCTTTGACTCGGGAGTCGCCACAGCGAATCAGCTGATTCGCACACTTTGATTTGGCAGAGGTTTTTACGTCGGATGCCCTTCCTGTCACAACCCTTTTTAGCAAGAGACAGAAACACGCTGACGACTTTGCAGCCTACTCTACGAAAGTCAGCAATGGTTCTTTTACATGCCTCTCACCATAGACAGTGAGAGACATGGCCCGCCTTTTATAACCGAGTTAGCTGCACTGGGAGGGGGACAGTGACAACCTTGTGGAGAGTGGGACTCGAACCCCCAACCTTTGGATCAGTGATCCAGCACCCTATACCACTAGAGCACCATTGCCCCACACACATATATATATATATATATATATATATATATATATATATATATGTATATATATGTATGTATATATATATATATATATATATATATATATATATATATATATATATATATATATATATATATATATATATATATATATGTGTATATATATATATATATATATATATATATATATATATATATATATATATATATATATATATAAAATATAGGTTTTTTTGTAATTTTTATATTTTATTGTTCCGTTCTAATTATGACTCAATGATGTTCCACCTTTCTGAGCTATTTTGCACCCCATACTGACACTACTTCAAAAGCCTGTAACAGTAAATTTCTCCATTGTGAGATTAATAAAGCTGTATCTTATCTTCATTTTATTTTTATTTATTGAATTTACGTTGTTGATTCACGCTCTAGCTTGTTTCAGGTATATACAAATTACATATTAGGGCCATGCACCTCCATCAATGAAGTGATGTAGTATGTATTTCGATGCCTTGCCAGTACATAATCCAATATATGTGAAATACATAGGAAGCAGCTGACGGCAACACAGCCAACTCTTGACAACCACCAGTAATGGTTCCTTTATATTCTTCTTACCATACCGCAGGGGTGTCGAACTCATACCACAAAGGGCCATGCGGCCGCAGGTTTTTGTTTCAACCAAGCAGCAGTACACTTGACTCGCTCATTTAAACACATGATTTGAGTCTTCAGGCAGTTGATTGGTCAATCTCTGTGCTCTATATAGAGACTGACCAATCAACTGTCCGAAGACTCAGATCAGTTATTTAAATAAGCAAAGTCAGGTGTGCTGCTGCTTGGTTGAAACAAAAACCTGTAGCCACACGGCCCTTTGTTGCGTGAGTTTGACACCTGTGCTATAGACAGTGTGAGACATGGTTGGCTTTTGATAACCCAGTTACAGTGTTACCTCACCTTACAAAATTAATCCATTCTGGAGCCTTTTTCTTAACCTGGATTTTTCGTAAATTGAACCGCATTTTACATGTAAAAAAAGGTATGCTTTTATAATTTTTAAAGGCCCGCAAAACTCCCTCCTAAACCCTTTAAAAATTATAAAAGCATACCTTTTAAAACCTCCTTTTGCTTCAATATCATACCGATGGTAGACAGGTTTGGCCATATTCCTTTGCGATATCACTCAACCGCATGCCACGAGCCCGCTTCTTCTTTTCACTTGCACCGAAAATCACATGTCTGTGTGTGTGTGTGTGTGTGTGTGTGTGTGTGTGTACGCGCGCATGTGTGTTGACCATGTCTTCTCAGCAGAGAAATACAAATGTTTACGGAAGGTTAAAAGCCGGAGTCAAAAATTAAAGTTGCAATGACTCAAAAAACTCACGAAACAACAGTAACTCTGTCCTTTACACGGAAAGCATTACGGGAGATGCAGCTACATAATAGCCAATGGGAGGGAGGGGCGTCATCCCTCCTAGCCAATGGGAGGCCATTGGCACGGGATGTTGGGAGAGAGCTAATGGGAGGGAACTGCATCATCCCTCCTAGCCAATGGGAGGCCAGCAGGGAGGGATGTTGGGAGATAGCCAATGGGAGGGAGCTGCGTCATCCCTCCTGGCCAATGGGAGGGCAGCGGGACAAGATGTTGGAAGATAGTCAGTGGGAGAGCAGATCGTGTCTTGTTTGAATGTTTGAATGGCGGGTTTTAATGTTTGAATGGTGCGTTTGGTGCATTTCGGAAGCAGAACTTGTTTCAAAAACAGAGACAAAAAATTTTGGAAAATGTTTTTCGTAACCTGGATTTTTCATTTGCTGGGACTATCATAAGGTACCACTGTAGCTGCTCTGGGGGGACAGCAGTGACAACCCACTTATAGTGGGGCTTGAACCCTTGATCTTCTACTTGGCCACCACTACCCTCCTTTAAGATAATGAATGCTTAATTATCTTGCATAAGGAAAGAACTTATGGTGGATTAATTCTTGTAAATTAATGGTGGGGGTCCAGTAATGTGCTGCCAAGGGATGAAAAGAAAACTCAGAGAAAAGGGAGAGAACAGCTCAGTGCATAACATGATGGAGAACAAAAAATTATTCGTTTTTTCTTTTCTGTCTCATTACCATTCTGTTTTTAATCATGGATTAATCTTTTGTTCTCTGGCAGATGTTACTTCAAGACTCCTCCGTCACATTTCTGTCTCTTTCTCCCTTATTTTAAGGACCGATGAAAGAAAGCCGGAATCTGTTAAACGGCTTCTTGTGCTGTTTTATTTTCCACTATTAATTACTCGGTGGTTATCTTTAATAATGCTTGCTTTGGTTAGTATTAAAGAAAATGAGTTGTACTGCACCTCAGGTTCACCCTATGATTGTGGAGAATACAGTCAGTATCGTCATCCAAAATTCCACTCTCGGATTTTGTAATCTTTTCAAAAGCTTTCAGCACATTACTGCCCACCCTGTCTGATGATCAGAGTTATTAAGGAAATAAAATACACTGTAAATGCCTGAAGTTTTAAATCTTCAAATGTTTTATGATACTTACATCATCATCATAAACAACAACAACAACAACAACAACAATAACAATCAACCGTGTCACTGCTGGTGTCATGTGTGTGTGTGTGTGTGTGTGTGTGTGTGTGTGTGTGTGTGTGTCCAGTGCAGCTAACTGGGTGATCAAAGGCCGGCCATGTGTCTCATTGTCTGAGGTGAGAGGCATGTAAAAGACCCATTGCTGCTTTTTATCATGAGTAGGCTACATAGTTGTCAGCGTGTTTCTATCCTGTTCGCACTCTGCCCACTTTTCCCAGAGTTGGTTGAGAGGTGAGCCTCCCCATGGCCCTAATTACGAGTAAGCAGTTCGGAAACTGAATGAATGAATGAATGGTGGTGTAGTGAGTAGCAATCCGCCTTACAGTGAGAAGTTCCTGGGTTCAAGTTGTGTGTCGAGCAGAGGTGCTTCTGTGTGTAGTTTGAATGTTCTTCCATGCTTGAGTGGGTTTACTTTGGGTACTTTGGGTTTCTTTACAATCTGAAGACATACACATGAGGCTAACTCCTGTTTCAAATTGACCCTAGATGTGTGTGTGTGTGTGTGTGTGTGTGTGTGTGTGTGTGTGTGTGTGTGTGTGTGTGTGTGTGTTAAACCGTTTATAATGTCCTATAATAATAATAATAATATTTATTATTATTATTATTATTATTATTATCGCCAACTTAACCATTTGTCTAACCACTTATAAGAGTCTCAAAGTTAGGGGAAGATGGAGCCTATCTCAACTAATACTGAAAAACCATTCACATTCACACCAACACCATGGGATAATTTGGAATAAACAATTAGCCTAACGTGCATGTTTTCGGACTGTCGGAGAAAATTGGAGTACCTGAAAGAACCTCACACACGGAAGCAGATAAGATAACACTTTATTACCCATGAGAGAATTATTTTTACATCTGCAGAGGATCATGACATAAAAGACAATTATGAGACAGAAACAACAGCGTATAAAAGACAATGACCCACTTGGGAATGAAAAACAATGACAAAACAATACATGGATAAAATACTGATGAAATGATCCATCAACTAATGAAAAATAATATAAAGCCCAAACAGAAGAGCATAGAACTCAAGCTCAGGTCTTACGGCAGATAAGATATTCTACTGCACCATTGTGCCACCCAGATATATATATATATATATATATATATATATATATATATATATATATATATATATATATATATATATACACCCCCCACACACACACACACACACACACACACAAACAGCACCATCAATACAGGCGGCTAAAATGAGCTTTCTTTGCAGGGTGGCGGGGCTCCAGTGATCCAGGAAGAGCTCAGAGTGGAACCACTGCTCCTACATGTTGAGAATAGCCAGTTGCTGTGGCTCAGGAATCTGAATAGAGTTTACACTCTGGACACCCCCTTTTCTCTCCTCTCCCCTTCAGAAAAGGGTTCAGGACTCTTAAAACAAAATTAATAGACTCAAGAACAGCTTTCACTCACAAGCTATTAAACATGTAACCCCACGACCACCATCACACACACTCACTGAATAAATATCACTTCGACCATCTTCCTGGACAGTGCAATATTCATGTTTCAGTGCAGTCTTCATCTTTAAGTTTTCAGTGCAATACTCAAGTTTAGAGCAGGTCTTAAACATCAGAACAATTTAGCACCATGCGCCTTCAAACTAAAAGCCCTATCTCTTACGTGGAATATGTCATGCACCTGCTGATACACCACTCACCCTTCTGTGTATGAGTCAATCTTCTTTTCTTCTTCTTTTCCTTTCGGCTGTTCCCTTCAGGGGTCGCCACAGCAAATGATCTGCCTCCATCTCTCCCTATCCTCTGCATCTTCTACTCTTACTCCAACGACCTTCATGTCCGCCTTCACCGCATCCATAAATCTTCTCTTTGTTCTTCCTCTGGGCCTTTTGCCTGGTAGTTCCAACCTCAGCATCCTACGACCAATATACTCACTATCCCTCCTCTGTACATGTCCAAACCATCTCAATCT
>CM045742.1:33505000-33577500 GCA_024760905.1 Plotosus lineatus | reverse complement strand
ACCCTCACTGTGCTAAGACCCCTGGGCCAGGTCTCAACCACAAGTCTGCCTCTATTCACCCAGCAGTATAAATGGGTACCAGTAAAAATGTACTGGGAAGGTAACCTGCGATGAACTAGCGTCCCATCCAGGAGGAGTTAAACTCCTAGTCGCTTCATGCTACAGAAACCGGGGATAAGCACCGGCCTGATGAGCCACTAGGCTTGGGTGTAAAAACCCCCAACTGGTATATATATATATATATATATATATATATATATATATATATATATATATAATATCCCATTTGTTCTTGCATTAAGCACTGTATAATTACCATGAATTAAGCTCTTTGGTGTCTGACACTAAGTTCTTTGTGTTGGCTTCGGTTGAGATGCTGAGGGACTGTAGCTATCCGTGGTGCTATTAACATTCTGCATGAGCTTTATTTCAGCAGCAACGGCGGGCAGAATGCTGTCACGCTCATACACGCTACAGGCAGAGATTTATTTTGGCTCTTCATTATTTTAGTGTGCTAGAGAAGTCTATGTGTGTACTCTTATGCTTTAGGGCAAAACTCATTTCTTCTTTAGTTCAGGGCTGACTATGCCACATCTGATTTGGAAGGTTTGATTAAGCTGTCCTCAAGCTAATTGCGTTCTTTCCATCCTGCATTTACATGACCAAATTAATCTCTCTTTCTGCACAACTTCCAGTCATACATACACACACACACACACACACACACACACACACACACACACACACACACACACACACACACACACACAAATAGAGGGAGGGAGAGAGAGAGAGAAACTTGAAGGATAAACAGCAAAATGAAGGACACTATTTCTCTGCATTCTGAATGAGAGCCTTGACAGGAGAAGTGAAGGAGTGAACGAAGGAGAGACTGACAGAGAAAAAAAAAGACGATGGATGGAGAGACCTGAAGAGGAACATCACTGGAAAAAGAAAGAGGAGGCGAGAAATAATTATATTAGTTTCAGTTGCCGTGTTGTGGATTTGAAGGTTGTTACAGGCTAAATTAGAAACATGCCTTTTAGTGGAAGCATGAACATATCAAGCCAGACGAATTCTCTCAATGTCTTAACAGCTCATGTATACTATGGATGCTGATCGTGATCTGACAGTGGACAATAACAGAAGAACAGAGAGAAAACGAAGCAATGATTATAATGATGGGAGTGTATTACAATCACAATGAGTGTCATGGCAAGAAACCAAGGTTTTGATTACTGTTGATGTGTTTTCATAGCTATTTCTGTTAAATCTATCTATCTATCTATCTATCTATCTATCTATCTATCTATCTATCTATCTATCTATCTATCTATCTATCTATCTATTTGTCTGTCTATCTGTCTGTCTGTCTTTTTTTTTAATATTCATCAAATTACAAAATAAGGAAATTAAGGAAGAATAGGGAGGAAAGGTAAGGAAAATGCAACAAAACAAAGCCAATTATGCAAAAAATACCCCCACACACAAAAAAAAATAAATAAATAAAAAAACCAACCCAAACCCCCCCATCAAAACTACTTACATTTTTATGTGAGGTGCACATCTGTGTGTGTGTGTGTGTGTGTGTGTGTGTGTGTGTGTGTGTGTGTGTGTGTGTGTGTGTGTATTTTATTTACATATTATGCATTGTCCCACTTGTCACTGACACACCCCATCCCTCCAAGTGCAGCTAACTGGGTCATCAAAGGCTGGCCATGTCTCTCACTGTCTATGGTGCGAGGTTCATGTAAAAGAACCATTGCTGACTTTCGTAAAAAAGAGTAGCTGCATAGCTGTCAGCATGTTTCTGCCCCTCGCTAAAAGGTTGTATCAGGAAGGGCATCTGATGTAAAAACCTATGCCCAATCAAATGTGCGAATCATTCGCTGTGGTGACCCCTGAAAAAAAAAAAAGGGAAAAAGCCGAAAAGAAATCTCGTCTCATCATGTCTCATCTCTTACATCATGTTTAATTGTTATTATAAGCATTTATAGCATTGAATATGTATTTATTGATATTATATACACATATACATGTACGTATACGTCAGTCAGGAGGGTCGATCCTGCTTCGCAGAATTCACCAGTCGCGGGGGGATCTTGGTCCCAATTAACCGCGGAAAGTGAGGGATTCCTGTATTCTTATTTTGACCTTTCTGCTATTCCTAAAGAAGCCGGAACTTGTGCTTTGATTTAAACATTTAATGATTTTAATAAAATAGTCTGTTGATAACTGATTGTGTACATTTGTGACTTTTCATATTGTGTATATTCTGTTGAAGCTACTGTTTTATATATATATATATATATATATATATATATATATATATATATGTATATATATATATATGTATATATATATATATATATATATATATATATATATATATATATATATATATATATATATATATACGTATAATATAAGACTTATATAATAAACGGAGGTTGTCCTAATAACACTTTCATACAACTCCCTTTCACCTTGCATCTGAGGGTTGGATTAAAAGTGACTGGACCCTCAGGTAGCTTTTGATGCTGCTGCTATCAGCTCAGGATGTACAGTGTGTGTGTATGTGGAATCAAATATGAATATCTACTTTTTAAAATGAAAGAGAATGAGAAATTCACAAATCATAACATCAGCAGATTTGCAAAACAAGGAACAAAAAACAAAAAAGAGTGGACTCAGGATTCATATACAGCCGACAAAGGTTTCATCCTGGAAACGAGATTTTTTCTCACTGCCTTTTATGCACTAATTTCTGCATTTATTTGTTTCATCTGTTGTTTTAGTTTAATGATCCATGTAAAAAGTTCTGTGTTTCCACTGTATGATACATTTTGTAATTTTCTTTAAAAGTATTCTGTGTACCTGAGTTAGACTGTGTGTGTGTGTGTGTGTGTGTGTGTGTGTGTGTGTGTGTGTGTGTGTGTGTGTGTGTGTGTGTGTGTTTGATTGTGTGTGTCTGAGTGGTGGTGTATGAGCCTTTGTTTTCTGAGTTTCAGTTTTCTTATTAATAATAACAACTCTGCTTTTTTTTATTATTATTAGTGACAGATCAGCATAATTGGGTTTCTTTTGGTAGCATGTACTCAGGACAACCAACATAGTATTGTTCCATGCCTATAAAGCTCCACTCAGGAGCTCTGCTTTTAATAATAATAAACTCGGAAAGCCTCCCATATTGAGCTATTTGCTCTGTTGAATATGTGGTTATCAATTTCAATCTCAGTGAACTTGAAAAGTCTTGATGTTTTAAAGGTGAATGAAATGCAAGTCTGAAGATACATTGTATCTTGATAAATAATGTGGTATCAGTGAGTGTGAGGTTAAATGTTATGTTTAGTAATTTTGTTTGCTTTGAAACAGCTTTGTGCTTGCTGTAACCCCACCCCCAAAGCGAATATTTAAATATTATGGTTTGGTTTAGGCTCAGTGAGGTGCAGGGATGAATAAATACGGTATGTGTGGGAATATATCTAACAAGCCTAATATTAAGAATCCAATTTTAAGGCATGGTTAAGAGAAAATTGCAGGTTCGAGTCCCTTTGTATGACCACATGAAGCCTTGCAAATTAAATTGTAGATCAGAGCCTCTGGAAAAAAGAGAACAGAGAACTGTTCCAGATTAATCCAGTAACTGCGCTGCTTCCTTTGAACCCTCAGATGGAGATTTACACACACTATTTGCAAAATCCTGTCCAATTAAAAAGATACAGCTCGCTGAAAAAAAAAACATTATGACAACAAATAATAGAAAAGATTGCTTACAGCACTGCTGATGCTGAGGAGAAGAATGTGAATCTAGGTTCAAGAAATGATGAAATTGCAAAGCACTCCAAAATAATAACATTGTGCCCCATTTACCACTAAACAAGAAACGACTACTATCAAATGAGAAAAAAAGGAAAAAAGGATGAAGAGAAGAGCCAAATTTCTAAACAATTTCATCAAAGACTTTCCATGATAATGAAAATAAGAAAACTAATATAGGGATCCCTCGCAACTTCATGCTTCAGTTTCTGCGACTTCGGTGCATCATGGGTTTTTCAAAAATCTTCTTCTTTCTTCTTCCACCCCTTTTCAGGGGTCGCCACAGCGAATTATCTGATTCGCACGTTTGATTTGGCATAGGTTTTTACATCGAATGTCCTTCCTGACACAACCCTTAGCAAGGGGCAGAAACACGCTGACAGTGATGGAGCTACTGTTGACAAAAGTCAGTAATGGTTGTTTTACATGAACCTTTCACCATAGACACTGAGAGACATGGTCGGCCTTTGATAACCCAGTTAGCTGCATTGGGGTATGCATTATGGAGAGTGGGACTTGATCCCCCAACCTTAGTCATTGAAAAATAAAAAGTAAGAAAATTAAGGAAAAAAATATGAGAAAAGTTAAGGAAAATGCCAATTAAGAAAACAAGGCCAATTATTCCAAAAAAAAAAAAAGACGCCCCCCCCAAAAAAAAACCAAAAAAAAAAAACCCAAACCTCCCCAACAAAACTACTTACATTTTTATGTGAGGTGTACATCTGAGTGCATGCACGCACGTCTGTTTTTGTATTTGTTTTGTTGTATTTACATCGTATGCATTATTTTTAAACGTTTAATTGTTATTATACGCGTTTTTAGCGTTGAATATGTATTTATTAGTATTATATACATATATACATGTACGTATAGTCAGTCGGGGGGGTAGATTCTACTTTGCTGAAATTGGTGGTAGCGGGGGAGTCTCGGTCCCCATTAACCGTGGAAAGTGAGGGATCCCTGTAATGAGAAAAAAGTTGAAACAGCAATCAATGCCTGAACAATAAGAATATTTCAGTAGTTGGGCAGTGGTGGCCTGGTGGTAAGGTGCTGGATCACTGATCCCAAGTTTGGGGGTTCAAGCCTCACTCTCAACAGGTTGTCACAATCCCCCCAGTCACTTAGGAGTTCTCCACTAAATATGAATTTATAAAACTTTTTAGTGAGAGCAGTGGTGGCTCAGTGGTAAGCTACTGGGCTACTGACCCTAAGGTTGTGGGTCAATGGTTGTCACTGCTGTCCCAGTGCAGCTAACTGGGTTATCGAAGCCTGGCCATATCTCTCACTGTCTGTGAGGCATGTAAAAGAACCATTGCTGACTTTCATTAAGAGTAAGCTGCATAGCCGTCAGCATGTTTCCGCCCTGTGATGGCCTGGCGAGCTGTCCAGGGTGTACCCTGTCTGCCAGCCTTCCTGTGACCCAAATTAGGATTAAGCGGTTCAGAAAATTAATAAATTTCAGTAGTCAATTATGATATTTTATACTTAATAGATTCATAAAAGGTACAAATGGCTTAAAAATAAAGTATTTAAATGCTATGCAAACCAAAGCAGATTTACTACAAAAGCATTTTGTAAGACCCAGCAGAATATTAGCATAACATGGTCCAAAAATTTCTCAGTTGCACAGGACAGCGTATTTCTATTTACTTGTATGCTTCCTTGTGTATTCAATCATACATACTGCTCCTGACATACAACACAGAAGAGACAAAGGGGCAACAGTTTACACAAAATGACCTACTGACAGCTCATATCAGCAATAGTATGAGTCTAGTATGAGTCTAAAGCTCAGCCCCTTGGAGCAAAGTGGAAATAATTTAGATGTACTGTATAAGATGTTACATCAGGGCAGTGGTGGCCTGGTGGTAAAAGGTGCTGGATCGCTAATCCTAGGGTTGGGGATTCAAGTCCCACTCTCCACAAAGTTGTCACTGGGTTATCAAAGGCTGGCCATGTCGCTCACTGTCTATGGTGAGAGGCTGTAAAAGAACCATTGCTGACTTTTGTAAAGAGTAGCTGCATAGCCGTCCACGTGTTTCTGTCCCTTGCTAAAAGACTGTGTCAGGAAGGGCATCCAACGTAAAAACCTATGCCAAGTCGAATATGTGAATCATTTGTTATGGCGAGCGCTGAGAAAAAAGGAAACACCCAAAATGAAAAGAAGCTGTTACATCTGTAATTGGCTCAGTGACATCACACCTAATTTTACCATAATCCAGTAATATATTTATTATGATATGTTCTTCCTCCACATAACTTGTGTCTGTAATGCAAATCAGAAACTCTGCTGTGCGTTTTTACTTTTGATAAATTTTTGTATTTATATTGTGATAAGTATGTAGAAAGTCCTATGGTATTGCCATAATAAATGAGGACTGAAAAATGAACATAAAATAATTAAAAGTTTTAAAAATAAATATTTATAACTCAGCATTAAGTCATAAATGTTTACTTTACAAGTTTAAGGTTTTAAACAGACAAGACTTCTCTCATGATAATCACAATAAATTAACTTTTGTTAATTTAATTTAATAAAAGCAGTCCTCACATTTTATTTTTATACAGGCAGATCATAGACCACAACAGGGGTCCTTTATGTCAAGAAGAACTATGAAGTTCCTCAGGTACTTGACTGTCATCTGAAGGTCGGAGGGTAAGTGTAAACTTATTATTTTAACTAACTTTGTACTTTCTGTCAAACAGTTCACATGCCCCTTTTTATTTTGAGTAAAACAGCTCTAAGTTACAACACAATACTACTATTACTATTACTAATACTACTACTACTACTACTACTACTACTACTAATAATAATAATAAACTTGATGTTGCACCACAAGACAATTTATGTTTGAGCCCAGGAAAAATGAGTGAACAAAGAAAAATGTTGAATGGTAAAAGTTCAGAAAAAGGCACACTCTGACCATCAGAATTCCATAAAATTTCATTAAAATTAATTTTACTCTTTCATCTCTGTTTGTCAAGTACCATACCAAATTCCTAGCTGGCAGGCTAGCTTTAGTTGAAGGCAAATTTTGATCCACTGTTTCAGGCCTTGCCGGTGCGCTAAAGTGCACGCACCGCACATGACACCTAAAATCCGACCAAGGTGCACCAAACCAAAAAAAAAAAAAGGTTTTCTGAGTGCACTTTATGATAGGGTCAATATTTATGATTGCAGTCTATCAACTTGCCTATGACATGCATAATTTTATAGAGATCAAGCTGTGATTGGTTGGCTATGATGAAGTAGTTGGAAATTCCGGGATTTCCTTGTGTTTTGCAGAAAGGAAGGAAAGAAAAAGAAAAAATATATATATATATCTATGTGTGTATGGATAAAAACGCCCCTATGGGTACTTGTAAGGACTGAGAAGTGTTTTTTTTGCACCCCAAGGTCTTTTTTTAAAAACAGGGAATGGCCTGCTGTTTTAATAATGTACAATCAGTACTTGCCTAAAATGAAATATGTCAACCTTCACACAATTTCAATAATCCATTATCAGGGAAAGTCAGTCAGTTCCATTGTCAGTTACCTGTTTCAGATAAGCGAGGGAGTGTGAAGAATCCCGATCTCAGAATAGGGAGGAAAATAAAATTGTTCACCTCAAAGTCTTAAAAAGATTCATGTTCTCTGTTTATGATCTGGTTCGGGCAGGTAGTGTGTGATTTAAGCTTACGGTTGGAAAGAAAAAGAAAAATTTGTGTAAGCTTGCATCAGCTGATATCTTCCCTTAGCTAGGTTTACCAATCAGCCATGACAATAGAGTAAGTGTATAGAAATCATTATTTTCATTTTGCAGTCATGTGGTTAAAAAATGACAAACCATAACATAACTTTAATAGAAATCCCAGAAACTGGTTGTGATAGCTGTAATTTATTTATTTTTTTAATGCAAGTTTAGAATATCTGTCCAGAGTAATGCTACCCTGGATAAATAATAGTGTGACAAATTAGTATATCAAGGGAACACAAAAATATAATGGGGACTTGCTTACCCATTGGCTGATTCAATCATTCATCATTCATTTTCTGAACTGCTTAATCCTAAATAAGGCTGCAGAGAGCCTGGTGCCCATCTCCGCTAACTCCGGGTGAGGGCAAAGTACACCCTGGACAGCTCGCCAGGCCATTGAGCCGACGCTTGCCGAAGGTCAGCCATAGTTCTTTTACATGCGTCACACCATAGACAGTGAACGACCCACCATGGACCTTTGATAACGTAGTTAGCTGCACTTGGGGATACAGCATTGACAACCACTGACAGTGGGGCGTGAACCCCCAACCGTAGGATCGGCAATCCAGCATCTTACCATTGGGCCACAACTGCCCCCATTGGAAGATTTTTTTTCTTAAAAGAACAAATTTTAAGAGTTCTGTTTCTTGTGTCAACATCAGCTCTTTGAAACTAAAACTTTCTTATCCGTGAAGTTGATAGATGCCATCTTGTGTACAGAACCCATTTAAACAGGATTAGGTTGTTTTAAGCACGATGTGAATCACCGTGCCAGATGGTAGAAAGACAACTATTCATCCTCATCAGTTCTGCATGTTTGCTGTCAGAGTTGGAGCTTGTGCCAAACATCATATATCGGCAAATGTCACGATCACGATGTCAAAATGAAGTTGGCTTTTTATATTGCAGATTTGTATAATGCAAATTTCTAGGAAAGAGTTTGCTGAAGCTTATTCTATTGTATTAAATTATGTAATAAGAACATAGTTCAGTTTATGTGTCTGTGCACAGAAATGCAATTAGTTAGATCCTGGATGTTTCTCTTGTTATTGACTACAAGCTTCAGATCAAACAGCATAAATGAACCATGTTATCAAGAACAGCTGTCAAAAATACACGAGGATGGACTTTCAAGGCATGAAGCTCTAATTGTTTTTGAACCGCTTGCATTAGACCGAGAGCTGAGATAAGCCAATTTGGTTTTGGCCAATGAGTCCAGCCTTACCAGATTGCGGGTATTTATTAAGTTTTAAAGTTATAGTGACTATATATATGCAACGTTATAGAAAAGAAACCCATTGTAGACCAGTTTATTCAAATCATCAGGAAGCTGGAAAGTAACTTAATTGGTCACCTCAAAACTCAGCATGAGATGACAATAGTGTTAATTTCCAGCTTCCTGATTTTTAGTACACAGTATGCTCATAGCGAAAATTATGGACATTTATGCCTTGCAATTTCAATTTCTTTAGAATTGGACACAGCCATTCATGTTCACTGCAATATTAGTTAAAAAAAAAATCTGTCAGACTGGCTCATGTTTTCTGTCGGTCCATCCATTTGCTGAACAACCTGATCATACTGGGGTCATCTCATCAAATGATGGGATAAGGTGGGATGCACCCGATCAGTTCACCAAACCGTCATAGGACAACATATACTCAACCGTGCACACCTAGGGCAATTTCGAACAGTCACCGAGTCTAATGCATGCCTTTGGACTGTGGGAGCAAACCAGAGGACCTGAGAACAACATGAAGACTAAAAACACAAATGCCCCGAGCTGAAGTCTTGAAACCAGGATCTTCTTGATGTGAGGTGGCCATGCCAACTACTATGCCAACCTGCCAAGCCTTGAGTTTTCTAGTTGCGTTAAAGTGAAGATTATGTATTTTTATGCATCTTTATTTTCCCTACATTTTCTGATGACAAGGTATGGAGTTCATGGTGAGCTAGTATTTAATTAAATAAACATGTCTGATTAACTACAGCAATGTGCAGGAAGAGTCAGGTAAAATCACTCTGTCACTTGATGATGATACATAAGTCTTAAAGTTAATATCAACTTATGCTTTCATTGATGTTAATATTACCAATCTAAAGATGGTTTTAAAAAGATTA
Source organism: Plotosus lineatus (assembly GCA_024760905.1). Taxonomy (NCBI): domain Eukaryota; kingdom Metazoa; phylum Chordata; class Actinopteri; order Siluriformes; family Plotosidae; genus Plotosus; species Plotosus lineatus. The sequence goes on along the minus strand of CM045742.1, from coordinate 33,567,820 downwards.
TCAGTGGCAGTTTAAAAGTTAGAGGGATGTCTGACAGCGAATGCAAACATATGAAGTGTGATCACTTGTTGATAGCTCATGAGTGTCTGTTGTTTCACAGAGTTGTTGTTTCTAGACCCCAGGGTAAGAAAATGGGTTATTTGATTTCTTTAAGGCTGACAAGAGTATGACATTCATACCAATTCACTACTTGCATTTATAATATTTCTGTGAAGAATGTTTTGTGCAGTTGTAGGCTATAAAGCCATGACATGAGGTGGGGGAGATTGCAGTGAGGCTGTGGGACTTCCTGTCACCTTCTAGATTGTCACATCTGAATCATCTCAGCCCCTCCAGTATTCAATTCATGGAAGAGTACATGTGGCGTTTTTATTCACCAAAATTTCATTCATTCAAGCTAGTAACACAAGACTCAATTTTACTCTTTCACAGAGGGAAAACAAATTTAACAGCATTTGCATGAATTGATTGCCCCATAACAATACACAGCTTCACTTTAACCATAATTATTATGCAATTTTAATTAAACTAATTTTCAAAAACAAAATTGAATTTGATTTTACATCAAGTTCATTCTAGCTGTGAAACAAGTGTGCTAAATACTACAGTAGTGGTCAGAGTAGTTGCAGTATTAGTTGCAGTGGTAGTAATATTGGTATTAGTAGAAGCAGTAGTGGTGGTAGAAGTAGCAGTATGGGTGAAGCAGCAGCGGCAGTAGTAGTTGCAGTGGTAGTAGTAACAGCACCAGTAATAGTGGTGGTAGTAGAAGCAGTAGTAGTAGGTTCGGTGGTGGTGGTGGTAGTATTAGCAGTAGCAGTTGCAGTTTTAGTAGTATTGGCATTAGTAATAGTTGTAGTAGTAGTATCAGTAGTAGTCATAGTAGCAATGGTCATAGTGATATTAGAAGCAGTAGTAATTTTTGTACCAACTGTAGCAGTGGCAATGGCGGGAGTAGTATTTTTATCAGCAAGAGTAGTTGCAGCGGTGGTAGTAGTAGTAGAAGCAGTAACAGTAGGAGTAGTAATAGTAATTGTAGTGGTAGCAGTAACAGTTACAGTGGTAGTAATATTGGTATTAGTAGAAATAGTATCAAGGTCAATTAGTCTTTGGGGCCAATTTACCAGTGCTACAAGGAGTCTGTAATTTGTTGTCTTTCTTGGCTAAAGTGAAGGTCAGTTGAGTATAAATAGTAGACAGGGGCAGCCTTTTCTGCAAAGCAAAGTTCATCTGTTCATTTCTAGCTGATATATTTCATACATCAGAATCTAACTGAGGAAGAGGACAGATGTCAGTCATGATGATAGATGATGTTTGGGTGCTGGAAGTGACATTGAAATGTTTCACTGACAGATTGAGAGAGAGAGCGAGCGAGAGCGAACAAGGGAGAGAAAACTGCAGACTCAATTAAAATACTTTCTCCATCTATTTTATCACCATGTATAGTATGCAACTTACTACATACAGACTTTGATCCTTTGAGCCACATGGTTCTCTTTTTCAAATTTCAACCAGGTGTAAAGCTCCTGAATGTCTGGTTACATCAAAAACTAAGAATAAATTGATTTCAATGTTGTAATTTTTCATAAAAGTTTTGCTGTTCTATATTTGTGGAATGTCCTTGTTGCATCTCGATACAAAACAGTAAATGGTGATCTATTTCACACAGTCACTTAGATCATTCTCAGAATTTCTCCTTTGTCCTGATCATAATCTTGTATCAGCATCAACTATAACCGACTGCAAAATTACATTACAATATGGTCATGTAGAAATGTAATTGTTTGGAAAGTGTTGGGTTTAAAAAAACTAAAGTTTTATCTTTTCTCTTTCTCAAAGTTTCCATCTCAATAATTACATTCAGACTGATCTAGAGTTTCACAGGTTTCTCCAGGATTTGACGAATCCAATGTTGCTTTTGCTGCTGGTGTGTGAAGTTGGATTAAGATGTCAGTATGACATTCTTGAAGTGGCTCGTTTGTTAGTTCCTTTGGGGAAAGTTGCTGTAGTTACCTGCTGTTGAGACTATGACCCAATAGTATGACATCATCATTAATTTCACCATCAATAATAGCACTATCAATAACAGCACATCTTGATCTGTGGCTTTCCCCCCAGAGTCCTCATTAAGACCAGTATAGCTTTCTGAAGGGTTTTTTTTCCCTCTTCTGATGTGTTAATTATCATTCTACTCTGTAAAAGGAAGGCTGTTAGTTTGATCACACAAACATGTTAATACACTCATTTTTCCAAACAGGTTCACCATATCTGCATAATGAACCCTCCAAAAGTCTATAGCATTGTTTAATGCTCTATATTCTATAATTTAAAAGGAATAATTGTAGACTGTGGCATGCTGGTATAGTGGACAACACATCTATCTGACGGCAAAAAGGTCCTAGGTTCAAGTCCCAGGCTCTGTTCTCCTCTTCCCAGCCACTTCCTCCAGCTTTTCCGGGATGACACTGAGGCGTTCCCAGAGCAGCCGAGAAACATAATACCTTCAGCTTGTTCTAGGTCTCGCTCGGGGTCTCTTTCTAGTTGGACATGCCCAAAACACAACACCAGCGAGGTGTTCAGGAGGCATTCTAACCACATGCCTAAGCCCCCTCAGCTGGATCCTCTCAATGTGCAGAAGCAGCGGTTCTACTCCAAGCCCCTCACTGATGGATGATATTCTCAACTTGTCTTTGAAGGAGAGCCACACTACCCTGTGAAGGAAGCTCATTTCAGTTGCTTGTATCACCTATGGTTACGTTGAAATGTAGATCGACTGGTAAATTGCGAGCTTTGCCTTCCGTCTCAGCTCCTTCTCCTCCTCGATGGACCGGTACAAACTCTGCTTTACAGCAGAGGCTGCTGCAATCTCCACCTGTCAATTTCCAGCTTCAGCCTTCCCTCATTTTTGAACAAGACCGCAAGATCGTTGAAGTCCTCTTGGGGCAGGACTTCAGTCCAGACCAAGAAGATGCATTCCATCCTTTTCTTGCTGAGAATCGTGACCTTGGACTTGAAGGTGCTGATTCTCATGCCAGGGGCTTGACACTTGGCTGTGAATTGCTCCAGTAAGAGCTGGAGGTCTGGATTGATGAAGGCAAAAGGACAACATCACCGGCAAAAATCAGAGATGAGATCCTATGGCCACCAAACCAGAACCCCTCAACTCCACGGCTACACATAGAAATGATGCCAATAAAAATTATACACAGAATTGGTGACAAAAGATAGCCTTGACAAACTCGAATCTGTACAGGAAAAAAGTTCGACCATTTGTTACTAGTGTGGACCAAGCCCTGCCTCTGGTGATACAGATACCACAGCAACAGGTCCGGTACACCATACTCCCAGAGCACACCCCACAAGATAGCTAAAGGACATTGTCAAAAGCCTTCCCTAAATCCACAAAGCACATGTGAACAGATTGCGCAAACTCCCATGCTTCCTCCAGGACCCTCTAGAGTGTATAGAATTGGTCAAGAGTGCTGCGGCCAGGACAAAAACCACATTGTTCATTCTGATTCCAAGGATTAACTATTGGTCATATTTTCCTCTCCAGTACCCCTGCATAGATCTTCCCATGTAGGCTGAGGAGCGTGATACCATGATAAATGGGAAACACCTTTAGTCCCCCTTTTTATAAAGGGGGCCTACCACCTCATTTTGCCAATCCAGAGATACTTCCCCAATGACCAATCAGTGTTGAAGCGACGTGTCAACCAAGACATTCCGACAAAGTGAGCAGCTCCCCACTTCCACTGTAAACAGTATTTGTGGAGAACTGCTTCTCCTCTAGAGGTGTTGGATGGTGATCCAGAACCTTTACAAGGCCAACCGATAATCACTTTCCAGACCCTTACTGAACTACTCTCACGCTCAAGATTTTGCATCAGTGACTGCTCGTGCCACAGCATGTTTTGCCTGCCAGTACCTGTCTGTTGTCTTGGGAGTCCCACAGGCCAATTATACTTCTTCACCAGAACAGACATTGATAACCTTCCAACTGCAGCTATGGGCTACCACCTCAATGATGGAGACACAAAAGTTGGCCCATTTGAATCCTGATGCTAATGTATTTTTGTTTTTTTTAACTAAAAAAGAACTTTTTAAAACTAGTTTTTGAAAGATATTTTTTTCTAAATAATAAGGGACCACGATGAAAAAAAAGAGGACAATTCAACCTTTAATTTAAGTGAATTTATTTAGTAGGGGGAAAAAAAAACATTTTCAGCTTTCAGGCAGAAGCCACTAGATTTTGATGTAAACTGTCCTGGCATTTCAAAGCGTTCATGATGCCATGCACCCTAACAAGGTTTTCAGTGCCTCAGGAAGAGAAACTGGCCCACAGCATCACCAATCCTCTTCCACTCTTTACAGTGCACATGGGGTGCTTTTCTGCATACTCATGTTTGTGTTGCGCCAGACCCACTTAGAATGCTTGTTGCCAAAAAGCTCCATGTTTGTCTCATCTGACCAAAGCACACAGTCCCAGTTGAAATCCCAGTACCACTTAGCGAACTCCAGTCATTTATAATTGTGGATGAGAAAAGTTTTTTTCCGTGCATGCCTCCTAAACAGCTTGTTGGCATGAACATAGCGCCTGATGGTTCTTTTGGAGACTTTGTGAACCCGTTTGTTGCAATTCTTTAACAGTGAGATTTGGACAACTTTTCTCTTACCATCCACCTCACAGTGTGTGGTGGCTAAATAACTTTGTGTCCACGTCCAGGCTTGTTTATCACTGTTCCAGTTGTTTTAAACTTCTTAATGATTCCTCTGACAGTAGATATGGGCAGGTACAGGTGAGCGGCTGTTTTCTTCTAGCTATTGCTTGACTTCTGGAGGTCGACAAACATCTGCCTTACTTGAATAGTGTGTTCCTTTGTCTTTGCTATGCTGGAACTAGATAAGAGAAATTACCTTTGTGTCACATCATATTTATACCTCAGGGAAACAGGAAGCGATGAATTACTAATTAACAATGTTCCTACATATTCTGATAAACTTTGTAAACTACTGTAGAAATAACATAATTACTTCAATTACATTTATTTCCCCCAGTGCGGCTAACTGGGTTATCAAAGGCGGGCCATGTCTCTCACTGACTATGGTGTGAGGCATGTAAAAGAACCATTGCTGACTTTCGTAAAGAGTAGGCTGCAAAGTCGTCAGCGTGTTTCTGTCCCTTGCTAAAAGGGTTGTGACAGGAAGGGCATCCGACGTAAAAACCTCTGCCAAAATGAAAAATGTGCGAATCAGATGATTTGCTGTGGCGACTCCTGAGTAAAAGGGAAAAAGCCGAAAGGAAGACAGACAGACAGACTTCAATTACATTTATTTCCTAGGAATGGTTAGAGGTGTCAATAATTCTGGAACAGGTGTTCAGTTTAGTCCATTTTCCTAGTTAGGGTCACGGGGAGGCTGGCGTCCATCCCAGCTGACTCTGGGCAAGGGCAGAGTGCACCCTGGACAGCTCGCCAGGCCATCGCAGGGCGGAAACATACTTTGCAGCCATAGACAATGAGAGACATGGCCGGCCTTTGATAACCGAGTTAGCTGCACTGGGATACACAGTGACAGTGACAACCTTGTGGAGAGTGGGACTTGAACCCCCAACCTTTGGATCAACGATCCAGCGCTCTATACCACTAGATCACCACTGCCTTGTGGAACAGATATTTTTATGAAAAATAATTATTTCTTGGTCAGGGCTGTTTTCCCTCTTAAAACTCACTTGAGTTGAAGGTTACATTTTTCTACCACTTTTATTATATGTTCCTGCAATAAAAATGTAATTTATTTTAAGGCTTTTAACATATCTTAACCAGGGGTGCCAGTAATTATGGAAGGCAGTGTATTTGAGAACCAAAGGGACATAGACCCGTAGATGCAATGAGAGACAGACAAGAAACCACGTACACATTTCCAAGTGGCATTATCTCTTTTGACTTTGAGTAACTTCAATGTAACAGGATTTTGAGCACCTATGACTTCTAAACGAGTTTTGATACACAATTAGGAAACAATACATGGACTGTCGAATGAGACCCTTGACCTGAATGACCTTCAAAGGCAAAACCCCAGTCTTCATGAATCATTCAAATTTTAGATTTTTCTTTTTCTAGTTTGGTCATGTTCAAATATTTTGTTAAGGAGCACAAGAATTAATTAAATCTGGTACCCATAATGCTTACATTATCCATGCTTTGTGGCAGAGCTACGTTGGACTCCGAGTGCCCCACTCATTTTTATCTGTTTTTACTTTGTCTTTTTCCAGTGTCTACTCTGATGCAAGGCTCCATTCAGAACTTTTAATCCCTTATTGCACAGGGGATGCTTTTCTGATGTTTTCAAAAGCAGAATTCATGAAAAACAAAAGAGTCCAAGACAAGTCTGAGACAACTGAAAAAATGCCTTGAGATTGGACTTAAGTTCAAGAGTGGATTCGATTTCTACAGAACTGGAGAAGTACAAGTGATCGAGCCAGAAAGTGCATTGGACCATCTTGTTTTTTTTTTTTTTTGTTTGTTTTCCCCTAAAGTCAAGTCTATTGAAAAAAGAAAATAATAATTAAAAAAAATAATGCTGTGACATTAAAAAGGAGCATAAAATGAAGGACAGGCTTATAATCTGACTAATTCTCCAGAACAACTACTACTTCTTTTCCTTTCGGCTTTTTCCCTTTCTCGGGAGTCGCCACAGTGAATCATCTGATCCGCACATTTGATTTGGCATAGGTTTTTATGTCGGATGCCCTTCCTGTCACAACCCCGACAGAAACACGCTGACGGCTTTGCAGCTACTCTTTACGAAAGTCAGCAATGGTTCTTTTACATGCCGCTCACCATAGACAGTGAGAGACATGGCCCCCGCTTTGATAACCCAGTTATCTGCACTGGGGGGACAGTGTCAACCCTGTGGGGACTCGAACCCCCAACTTTAGAATCAGCGATCCTGCGCTCTATCCACTAGACCACCACTGCCCCTGGATTCTCCAGAACAATGAAAAGAGCAAAATGCCATTAAATGCAGCCTCTAGAGCTGAGACCACCTACTTACCCTTCCCACCAGAATCTTGTGACAATTACTAAATACAGGTTTTATCACACATTTTAAAAGTTGATGGGCGGATAATATTGGATTTGGAAAATATGAGAAAGAAATGGAACAGTTAACCTCTATATACCGATATGCTGCATAGAAAACAATGAGTTCATGTTCTGGTTCTTTTTGATTAATGGCTTCTTCTAGTAAAACGTTAGGGCTTAAATTAAAGTGACCTTTTTCTTTCTTTCTTTTTTTTTTTTTTTTTTTTTGAAAAGCTTGTTATTTTAAAATACTTCTGAATAAAAATTGACAGTCCGGTGTGAACAATAGTGCAATAGTTCTGTAGTGTCTTCATTTTAGGTTTCAGTTTACATCAGAATAACAAATAAAAAGAACAGTTATTTCGCTTCACCCATTTCCCCCCTTATTGTTCCCAGTTTGATCAAATGCCAATTGGCACACATCAGCCGCCACCTTTTTCGAGTTGATGCTGAATTACAGGGAAGCACAACACTCTCCGAGGTAATCACTATCTACGATCTTCCGCATACTTGACCACAGATGCCTGCAGTTGGCTATTGTATCTGTTACTGACAGGCGAGTTGATAGTGTGTCATTTCTCTCAGTTCTCTGTCAACTCAGAGAATGGCTGCAGACTCATTAAGATTTCAACTTGTGAGCAGCAGGGTGGATGCTTTTCTGTGGCGGCATTTATAATTTTGCAGCATTTCAGCAATTTTAATCTAAGTACAAGTCACAAGACCCCCCGAGAGTGTTCAAAATTATAAACTGCTGCTTCATGCATTTCATCAAAGTATGCATTTATAACTTTCTATGAACCATATAAATCTTATAGACTCAAAAACAAGGAAGAAAATCACTCTTGAATTGCACAGAATCGGTTATTACATACTTCTATAACTGAATAATTGTGAGGCGCCACCGAATATAGGCGCTTGTCGCAAGTGACGTATAGTGCTTGTGAGACAGAGCGCGGCTTATCCTGCCTTCCGATCTTTGAAGTGAGCAGTTGAAGGCTGAGTACTAAATAAGTATTCAACGCGCACTTGCGCACTTGAAAAATCGGAAGTCCGAATAAGCCGCGCTTTGTCTCACAAGCACCATACGTCACTTACAACAAGCACTTACATTCGGTGGAGCGCCTCACAGTTGGCCATTAAACAAACAAAAAAGAGAGGGAAGAATAAAATATGAATATAAAAGAAGGGAAACAATCATCCAGCATTCACTCTAGACTTTTTTTATAGAAACTTATAATATGCGTGCTAGTGTATGTATGTATGTATGTATGTATATATACACCATTCACATTTCCCCCTGTTTTTGTCTTTTGATATGTTTCATTTCTTATTTTTATCTGTCTTTTTCTTGTTGCTTGCTGTCTTAACTTATTCAAATATTTTTCAAGAAGTATATGGCACCACCCCCTCCATAAAAGCTGCTCTTAATATTTCTTAGTTGTGTAGTGTTCTGGTCTCTTCCTCTCTTCAGTGCTAATGAATGGATTCAATTACTGTACACCATATTATCTTAGTCTTTGTTTTTCCTCAGTGTCTTTTCTATTGTCTGTCTACAAATGGATTAACCTGAACCAAGCACAAAAATAATGAAAAATGCACAGCAAGTAGCTAAAAACCCAACCGTAACAAGAAAAAGTGCTTCGTCTGCAGATTTTTATTTATTTATTTTTTACTCTCATATACAGTACACACATCAGAAATGTTGAGGTTCTCTCTGGGAGTAACGAGGATGGATAGGATCAGAAATGAGTATATCAGAGGGACAGCCCATGTAAGATGTTTTGGAGACAAAGTCAGAGAGGCTAGATTGAGATGGTTTGGACATGTACAGAGGAGGGATATTGAGTATATTGGTAGTAGGATGCTGAGGTTGGAACTACCAGGCAGAAGGCCTGGAGGAAGACCAAAGAAGAGATTTATGGATGTGGTGAAGGAAGACATGAAGGTCGTTGGAGTCAAAAAAGAAGATGCAGAGGACAGGGTGAGATGGAGGCGGATGATTTGCTGTGGCGACCCCTGAAGGGAGCAGCTGAAAGGAAAAGAAGATATACAGTACACACATCGGAAACTTTCGGTATATCTATTGCACTGTGTGTGTGTGTGTGTGTGTGTGTGTGTGTGTAACATTAAAAAAAAAATCAATTGTTTGTGATTTTCCTTTGTGTAAACCAATTTCTTCCCACAGCCCTCCAAAAAGAAACTGTTGGCTAATTGGCTGTTCCAAATTGCCCCTGGGTGAGAGTGTGAATGGTTGTGTCGGTGTTGGCACTTGGATGGCCTGACGAGCAATACAAAACACAAACTAAAAGTAAGGCTTATATAGAGGCAATACGTCGGCATGCATATATATCTTCTTTTCTTTCGACTTTTTCCCGTTTTCGAGAGTCGCCACAGCGAATCATCTGATTCGCACATTTGATTTGGCATGGGTTTTTACGTCGGATGCCCTTCCTGTCACAACCCTTTTAGCAAGGGGCAGAAACACACTGACAGCTTTGCAGCCTACTCTTTACGAAAGTCAGCAATGGTTATTTTACATGCCTCTCACCATAGACCGAGGGATCAGAGGTCTGGATGAGCCGCGCTTTGCCCACATTCGTTGGCGCGTGCCACGTTTATTAAACATTTACTGAATTAAACAACTTAAAAAACGAAAAATAAGCTGCAATGAGCACTCTCAAAACAACAAAAAAAACACCTCACGGAACTCACAAACCAACAGTACAGCTCTCCTTTATGCGTGTGACAAACGGGCATTATAGATACAGTACTATGGAGATTCAGCTCCCTCCTGGCCAATGGGAGGCCAGCGGGGCGGGGTGTTGGGAGACAGCCAATGAGAGAGCAACTCATGCATTGTTTGAGTGGCGCGTTTGGCACTTTTCGTAAGAAGAACTTGTTTCGCATACAGAGGACAAAAATTTAGGAAACTGCTATATATATATATATATATATATATATATATATATATATATATATATATACAATATATATACAATATATATATAATAGTGTGTGGGTGTGTGTTTGTATATGTATATGTGTGTATATATATATATATATATATATAAAATATATATATACACATATAAAATATACTAGTATATGTATATATATACACATATATACTAGTATATGTATATACTGCATACACTCAAAAGAAAATTGACGTTATGGAACGGCGGCCTGATCCTCGGACCTTAATCCAATAGAAATCTTCTAGGGTGACATCAAAAATGGAGTTTGAGGCATAACCAAGATCAGGTTACAAAACCACTTCTGGAATGGATTAATTTCGTAAGGTCAGGTACCTCTATCTATCTATCTATCTATCTATCTGTCTGTCTGTCTGTTTGTCTAATTAATTAATTAATTAATTAATTAAATAATTAATTACTTTCTCAAACAAACAAATTGGCTGTCCAGTGCAGAGATTAACAAAAGTGCATGGTGTGCTGATAGAGCAGCGTGGAGTCGTTTGACCAGGTAGTCGGCTGTCCAGAGAAAATATTTGTCAAAAGTCCACTGTAAAGATGTTTGTGCAGGTTAAGGTCCGTGGTGGTGCATGGCAGGTGTGTGTGTGTGTGTGTTGTGCTAGTGTCTCCCCCCATGTTAGAGTTAAAAAGTCTGCTGGCATGGGGAGGAATGGTCCCCTTACTCTGTCAGGGGAGCAGGGCAATGACAGCAGCCTGTCACTGATGCTGCTCCTCTCTCTGGTGATGATGGTGTGCAATGGATGTAATGGATTGTCTATAATTGACAGGCACCTGCTCAGCCCCGCTGCCTAGTTACACTGTCTAGTTTCGTCCTAACAACAGAGACTGCCTTCCTCACCAGTTTGTCCAGGCATGAAGCATCCTTCTTAATACAGCAGATCACTGCATAAAGGAGGCTGCTTGCAACCACAGACTGGTAGAACATCTGCTGCAGTTTTCTGCAGATGTTGAAGGATGCTAGCCTTCTGAGGAAAGTACAGATTGCTATGTATGTTCTTGCACACACCATCGGTTTTGGCAGTCCAGTTTGCCATCCAGCTGCACACCTAGGTATTTGCACATCTGCAGAATCTCTACTTGCTTCCCTTGGATTGTCATTGGCTTTGGGTGCACGCTGGGTTTTCTGAAGTCCACCACCATTTCCTTTGTTTGGTGGTGTTCAGGAGCAGGTGGTTGGGGTCACACCATGAATTAAAAAGTCCTTTACCAATTTCCTGTACTCCACTTCCTGTCCACTCCTGATACAACCTAAAATATTAGTGTCAAATATCTGCACATTGAAATACTCCAAGTTGTACTGGAGGTCCATGGTGCAAAGCATGAACAGGACTGGGGCGAGTATGGTCCCCTGCAGCGCTCCTGTGCTGCTGAGTACCATATCTGACATGCATTCCTCCAGTCGCAGGAATGTGATTCTAACAGTACTGCTGCTCTCAACCAGGTGAGAGAGGGATCGGTGAAGCAGATAGATGATTGCATCTTCCACTCCCACTTTTGCCTGGTATGCAAACTGCAGGGGGTTGAGAGCATGGTGGATCTGTAGGTGTAAGTGGTGAAGTAGTAGCCACTCCATGGTCTTCATCACGTATGATGTCAGGGTAATTGGTCTGAAATTGATCAGGTCCCCAGGACATGGTCTCTTTGGGACTTGGATGAGGCATGTCTTTTTTTTTTTTTTCTTTTTTTTTCACAGTTGAGGGACCCTTCCACATACCAAAGTCAGGTTGAAGATGCGCTGGAGAGGATTTCCTAGCTCTTCTGCCTATGCCTTCAACCGCCTTAGTGATAATCCGTATGGACCTGCTGTTTTGCAGCTAGAAAACTTTCTTAATTGTCAGCTCACTTGGACTGCTGTGATTATGGGTGGGTGGGGGAGGGGGTTGTTCTTTGTAAAAGTACCTGCCAGTGGGGTGGGGGGTGGGAGAGATGATGGTAGAATGGAAGGGGACAATAACCTTAGGGGGTGCAGTGCTCTGGAGTTTTATATATCTCTTATGCAAGCAGAAGCTTCAAGTTTGTCATTTGTCCTTTACTATAATAGAAATTGTTAATAAACCCTATACCACAGGTGCCAAACTCATGCCACAAAGGGTGGTGTGGCTGCAGGTTTTTTTTTTTTTTTCCAACAACCAAACAGCAGCACACCTGACTTTAAGATAAGATAAGATAAGATACAGCTTTATTAATCTCACAATGGAGAAATTCACTGTTACAGGCTCTTGAGGTACCATCAGTAGGGGGTGCAAAAATAGATACAAATACAAACATACACACGTACATATATATTATATAAGTAAATAAATAAGTAAATAAGTAGATACATAAATAGTATAAATTAATAAACAATAAAAGAAAAGAATGGAGCAACTTTATAGACTGGCCTATATTAAAGTGTAATGTATCTGAGTGCAGAGTAGATGGGTTGATATGGTTCACAGTCAGTGGGGTAGATGTGGTTGATTAAAGTGCGCGGGGTTTTTATTGCACATAACCAGTATTTTCACAGACAGTTACAAAGTGGCGTTGTACAGTCTGATAGCGGTGGGAATGAACGACCTGCAAGTGTGGCCCTTCCTGCACTGAGGATGCCTCAGTGAGTCCACTGAAGGAGCTACTCAGCTCCTCTACAGTCTGGTGCAGTGGGTGATAGATGTTGAACAGGATGGATGTGAGCTTGCAACTATCCTCCTCTCACTCACCTCCTCCACAGAGTCCAGTGGGCAGCCGAGGACAGAGCTGGCCCTCCTGACCAGCTTGTTCAGTCTCTTTCTGTCCCGCTCTGTGCTGCCTGGGGCCCAGCAGATGGCAGCGTAGAGGATTGCAGAGGCTACCACAGAGTCATAAAAAGTCCTGAGCAGAGGTCTGCATACGCCGAAGGACCTGAGTCTCCTCAGAAGATGGAGGCGACTCTGGCCCTTCTTGTACAGGGCGTTGGTGTTGTGGGACCAGTCCAGTTTATTGTTAAGGTGAACACCCAGGTACTTGAAACTGTCCACTGTCTCAAATGTCCTGTCCCTGGATGATCACTAGTAAGTGTGTGTGTGTATGTTTGAGTGTTTCTCCTGAAGTCGATCACCATCTCCTTCGTCTTCCTGGTGTTCAAGCACAGGTGGTTGCGCTCACACCAGTCCACGAAGTCAATGATGACCGACCGGTACTCCAGCTCGTTCCCCTCAGACACCACGGCCCATGATGGCGGAGTCGTCCGAGAACTTCTGGAGGTGGCAGCTGTTTGTGTTATATGAAGTCCGAGAGGTATAGATATTGAAAAGGAAGGGTGAGAGGCGGTGCCCTGCGGTGCCCCGTGCGCTGCAAACTACAATACCTTTGACTTACAGCCCAGCAGCCCGCCACGGTGTGGACGGTTGGTAAGGTAGTCAATAATCCAGGCAGCAAGATGCCCGTCCCACTCCCACGCCTCCAGCTTCCTCGCAGACGCCTGGCCTGATGGTGTTGAAGGCGCTGGAGAAGTCAAAGAACATGACCCTCACAGCGCTGCGGCATCTCCAGGTGGGTTAGTGCCCGCTGCAGAAGGTAGATGACGGCGTTTCTACTCCGATGTTGGGCCTGTAGGCAAACTGCAGCGGGTCTAGGTGGGGCTCACCATAGAGCGGAGGTGTTCAAGGAGGAGCCTTTCCATGGTCTTAATGAGGTGGGAGGTCAGGCGACAGGTCTGTAGTGGGCTGGTTCCTTCGCTTGTGCTGTTTTGGGAACCGGAACCACACAGGAGGTCTTCCATAGGACGGAACCTTCTCCAGGCTGAGGCTCAGGTTGTACAGGTAGCATAGTACCACACAGAGCTGGTCTGCGTGAGGTCCTCAGCAACCTGGGACTGATGCCATCAGGTCCTTCAGATTTCCTCTGATTTAGTCGCCTCAGCTGTCTCCTCACCTGGTCTGATGTGAGGAGAGGGGGGCTGGTGTGGGCTGCAGAGGGAGGGGGATGTGTCTGTCGGGCTGTAGCAGTCAAGTGAAGTTGGCCTGGGGAGGGGAGGTGTCAGCTGGTCTGGAGACGTGTGAAGAGGGGAGAGGGAGGGAGTGCAGAGGGGAGGGGGAGAATCAAACCTGTTGAAGTAACAGTTTAGTTCATCCGCCCCAGCGCTGGTCACCATCAGCTGTCCCTCTGACACTCTGCCCAAATCCAGACATGGTCTTTAGTCCTCTCCAGACGTCCCGGCACGTTGTTCTGAGCCAGCTTCTCCTCCATCTTCTTCCCATAGTCCTTCTTTGCCCTCCTGATTCTCCACTGGAGCTCACGCTGGACCTTCTTCTGCTCCTCTCTGTCCCCCGAGATGAAAGCCCTCTTTTTCTTGTTCAGGAGGACTTTAAGCTCAGGGGTGACCCATGGGTGGTTGTTGGAGAAGCACCGTACCCTCCGTGTTGGCACAGTGCTGTCCACGCAGAAGTTCATGTAATCAGTGATACAGTGTGTGAGGCCGTCGATGTCATCACCAAAGGAGTTACAGAGCATGCTCCAGTCTGTGGTCTGGAAACAGTCCCTAAGCCTCTCATTGGTCTCCTCGGTCCACACTTTCCCAGACCTCTTCTGTGCAGGTTCCTTTCGCACCCTGGGTGTGTATTGGGGGAGCAGGTAGACCAGGTTGTGGTCTGATCGTCCCAGTGGGGGGAGGGGGGAGGAGCTGTAAGCGTCCTTCACATTTGCATACAGCAAGTCCAGTGTTTTATTTTCTCTTGTGGAGCACTTCACGTATTATGCGTGAACGTCGGGAGAGAGGCGGAGAGAGGGCGTGGTTAAAGTCCCGCTGATCAGAATCATGGCGCGGGGTGGCGAGTCTGTGTCTGATTAACGGCGCTGTGTAGACGCCACACGCTGCTGCGCATCAGCCGAGCGGAATGTACACGCAAAACACAATCACGTGTGAAAACTCCTCGGTAGATAATATGGCCGCTGCGCTTACCGCTAGCATTTCCAGGTCCCGTGCTGGTACAGCTGCTCCTTCCGTGCACGTTGCCGGGTGGCACCATCGTTCATTTACATAGATCGCCACACCCCTCCTTTCTTCTTACCGCTCTCCGTTACACTCCGATCTGCGGCCGCAGTGTAAATCCGTGAAGAGAAACCACAGAGTCCGGTGTAAGTTCATTCAGCCACGTCTCTGAGAAACACATGAGGCTGCAGTCCCGGTACTGCCTCTGCTGCCGGGTCAGCGCCGCCAGCTCCTCCGTCTTGTTGCGATCGGCGGACATTTCCCATGATGACAGAGGGAACACATGTCCTCCGCGTCTTTCGTCCCCCTCTGCAGCTCTCCTTTTCCTCCGTATTTCCACAGGTACAACGGGGCTTTTCGCGTGAAGGAGGGCGAGCGCGCGAGGCCGAGGAGGGTCTCACGTGTGTAAGACCTGCGTTGCTCAGAGCCGTCGGTGAATGAGTTTCCTGACGCCGATCCAAAAGTGAAAATAAAAGTGCAAAGAAAAACAAAAGCATCATGAAAGTATGTTTTCCAGATGCAGGATTGAAGAAAGAAAAAGAAAATTTGAAAAAAGATAAAGAAACACGCCTATATACAATAGAAAAGAGAAAAAAAAGAAAAATAAACTGAAGAGCTCCTGTAACTGGCTGCAGGTCACCCGGCGCCATCTTGGAAAGGCTTTGCTCATTTAAACAACTGAGCTGACTCTTCAGGCAGTTGATTGGTCAGTTTATGTACAGAGCACTCAGATTGACCAGTCAACTGCCTGAAGACTCGAATTGCTTGTTACTACACTACAGTTTGGCACAACAGTAAACTTCGCCTCCAAAAAGCACATTGTTTATCAAAAGGCATTACACCATTTATCCACGTCTCCAAAGCTATTGAAGGCTATTTCTGCACAGGATCATACTGTCACCTATATTACAAAGGATGAAAATAAATAAATATAACAGTGTCGTTGGAAGATATGCAAGATTTCAGAAGCAGAAGCAGTCTATAAAGAGAAAAAAGTAAACAGGAAAGTGGAAACTTGGCAAATACCAGACAGCTGTACTGCTTTCACAACAAAAAAGCAAAAGCTCCTATATAAGGCATAATCTAATTAAAAAGTGAACAGCTACATAGGTTACAATGACAATGCCCCCTGGCAATTTGCCACTGTGATATCCGCTATGAGGTAGTCAGCGGTTATGACATTCATGAGGGATATCTGATGACCTTTCCCCTCCAGGAGGAGAATATGCTCATAGGAATAACATCATTCTTTAGTGAGCTTCAAACTACACTTTAATTGCTGCTGAGTGGTGAAGTGAAATATTATACCAAGTAATGACAAAGCCACCATCTCCAATGGGAGCGACACGGTGGTGGAGTGGTTATCACATCCGCCTCACAGCAAAAAGGTCCTGGGTTCCATTCCCATTTTGGCCATTTCTGTGTGGAGTTTGCATCTTCTCCCAGGGCTTGCATGGGTTTCCTCCAGGTACTCCAGTCCCCCCCCCCCCCCCCCACACAGTCCAAAAACATACACAGTAGGTAAATTGGCTGTTCCAAATCACTATGTAAAATAGGTGTGCATGTGAATATGAATGGTTGTGTGAGTGTTGGCCCTACGACCAAATCATTAAATATTCTTTAATTAAAATCATAAACCATGTCTGTCTAACATGTATTAACACTTTATATAATCTATAAATCTATAAGACTAACCAGGATTGTCCAATATTTATACCTACAATCTTGACTTAATAACATGCATTAAATTATGCTATTATAATAGTGTCAGCTAACTGTAATAAGAAATGATCAAAAACAACATGGCAGTGTAGTGGTTAGCAGGTCCACCTCATGGCAAGAAGGTTCTGTGTGGTTTCCTTTGGTACTGTAGTTTCCTTTAACAATTCAAAGATATTAGGCTATTTTACTGTTCCAAAAATTGCCCCAAGGATGTACGTATAAATGGTTTTGTGTGTGTGTGTGTTGGCCCTGCAATGGACTGCTCAGCTGTCCTGGTGAGGGGTGTACTCTGCCTTCTTTCAGATTTGGCTGCGATACTCTCCAGCCCCCCCCACGAACTCGGTAGGATTTGGCAGTTCGGTAAATGAATAAATAAATTAAGAACTTGTCAAGGATTATCTTCTAAACTTGTTACATGTCAAGGGCAGTGGTGGCCTAGTGGTACAGGGCGCTGGATCGCTGAGTCTAAGGTTGAGGGTTCAAGTCCTACTCTCCACAAGGCTGTCACTGCCCCCCCAGTGCAGCTAACTGGGTTATCAAGGGCTGGCTATGTCTCTCACTGTCTATGGAGTGAGGTTCATGTAAAAGAACCATTGCTTACTTTTGACAAGAGTAGCTGCAAAGCCGTGTAGCTGTAGCTGTGATGGCCTGGCGAGCTGTCCAGGGTGTACGCTGCCCTCTCCCGGAGTCGGCTGGGATGGGCGCCAGTCTCCCTGCGATCCTAATTAGGATTAAGCACTTACAGAAAATGAACTGATGAATTGTTACATGTATGATGCAGTTAGTTATTGCTTATTTCCTAAGCTACTTCCTCTTCTTTTTTCATTTTGACTTTCTATGACTCTTACTTAGTTATTACCAACTTTACACAGGCATTTTATGTGCTTACATGAGATTGTAGTCTGTTACTTAGCCATCTGGATTTCATTCTGTGTCTACAAGTGAGTATGAGGGTGATAGATAAATAGAGAGAGACCGAGAGAGAGAGAGAATTTGCCAGTTTTTTCTTCTTCTCCACTGCAGTGTAAATTACATAATTAAATTTGTGTGATATTAGTAGAGGCTTTCATCCCAGTAGTCAAACATGTAACAAAACACATGCACATTCACTACAATTACAATAATTTAACAAATTCAATAAAGTTACTCTACTGTAAAGATTTGTGACTTTAGAGCAGCTGTGGTCTGGTTTATCGTGTTCAGGTTAGGATTAAAGGTGCCCGTTTATTAGTGAATGGATGATGTATTTTATCTTCCAATATCACTATAGTTTGCCTGAATCAAAGGTTTCCTAATAAAACTACACCAGCTCACAGGCCTAATATCTCCTATGCACCTGTTTTACATCTCATTTTGATTCTGTCTGTTTACAGTACCAAGATCTTTTGGCCAAACAAATGATCTTGTGCATGCTCAGTAACGTCACAGTGTAACACTGATTCATAGAAGGTGGAAAAGTCAAGGATAAAGAGATAAAGAATGGCAGAAGATATACAATTTCAAAATAAATAAATAATAAAAAAAACCCAGCAATGATAACTATCCTCATCACACCCATTGCAGGGCCCATTGAGATTTGTATCCAGGAGAAAGCAAATGCTTTCAGAAAGACGTTCTATTTATATTCAATTCTATTTAATTTCCAAGAGACAAAACTCTGATAAAAAAGATAAATATCTTCCCAACATCAGCGTGTGCAACACCATTAACTAGATGATTTGGCCTGCTGAATAATGATAGATGAGCCCTCTGAAAGAAGTATGATGTTTTAGTAACGGGTCATTCAACAGCATAAATTATTCTTGTAAATTATATTATTATTCATTGAAGTGTTTTTTCTCACATCTGATTGGTCAAAAGTTTTGAAATAATTATTGGTTTTGCTTTATTGCCTTGGGATTTCTGAATGACTGCCATGGGATAAGTTGATTTTCATGTGGTTGGCACTTGCAACACAGTAACATGTTGACCTGAAAAATATTTTGAAAGAACAATAAAACGATATTCGACTTTCGTACGATTAGAATTACAGGGATCCCTCGCTACTTCGCGCATCAATTCATGCAGTTTCAGTGCATCACATTTATTATTATTTTTTTTTAATATTCATCGAATTAAAAAAAATAAAGGAAATTAAGGAAGAATAGGGGAAAAGTTAAGGAAAATGCCACAAATGCTAGAAGATTGTTCCTCTTCCCAGTGATCTCTCTGGCCCTCAGCTCCATGCTCCACCAGTTCCCGCTTTAGTTTGATTTCTGTGATGCGCCGCATATCTATTACAGTGACTACGATTTCCCCGTTTCATCTATGAAAACAGGTGCGCTTTATTGTTCACAAGGAAGGCACTAGAGCACGGACACTAGAAACAACGTCTTCTCACACCAGGAAGAGCTCTGCTCGTCTTTTTGCCCATGATTAAATGGAATCCGGTGTGTTTGTTTATCACTCCACTCAGCATATGGCAGCCACGCCCCTCTCCAAAGTGCATTTCAACACGCAATTCTTTTGTGAGAGACCATAACTCACTAAAAACCACAGTGCAGTTAAAGAATAAGAACAATAAAGATAAGAATTTTAACCTTTGTGGTGGTGAGCAGTTGGCATATGCAAATGTTGGAGAGGGAGAGAGGAAGTGGATTCCCTTCCATAAGGCTTCAGGTAAATCAGCCAAAGGCATTTTTTTCCTCTTGCTACCTCTTTGCATGGATGACTCCTCTTCAGGATGTTCCTTTCTTTTCTTGAACATTCTTGAATGTGGCTTGTTTCTGCCTTCTTTTCAAAACCTTATGGAAGTAGCTCATGACCTCATCGTTAAAGGTGTTCACAGTGCTGCTAGCGTTTTAGCTTAGCTTTAGCGCGCTAGCTTTATGAGGGTCATACGTACATAGTACTGGATCAACAACTTCTGGACTTCTCCAAGACTGCTTTATTAGGGTGATACATAGTATCAACAACTCCCGGACTTTCTCAGAACATACATAGTATCAGCAACTTCCGCAAGTTGAGCATTTGTCTTGTTTTTTCTTGAGCATTTCTTGAGTTCGACTTCTGGTTTTTGTTCGGTTTAAGGGCCAAAAAAAAAAAAAAAAAAAAAATCCCTTTTTTTTTTTTTTTTTTGGAATCCGATTTGTTTGGACTCTCGAGCATATGGATTCAGAGGCTCCACTGTACATTTGTTGTTAGGTGTGCATCTGAGTGCGTGCACGTGCATGTGTGTGCATGCGTGCGTGCGTCTGTATGTGTGTGTATTTATAGTTTATTTACATCTTATGCATTATTTTTTAATGTTTAATTATTATAAGCATTTATAGCATTGAATATGTATTTATTAATATTATATACACACATACATGTACGTATACATCGTTTGGGGGGGTTGGGGGGTGATCCTACTTCGTGGATTTCGATGGTCGCGTGGGGATCTTGGTCCCAATTAACTGCGGAAAGAGCCAGATCCCTATATTTGGTCTTGAAGGCTGTTCGCCACATAATGGTATCCCCTCAGCCAAATAATTCTCTATATCACACTTCATCTCTTTTATTTTATTTGTTTGTTTGTTTGTTTTTGTTTTGTTTGTATGACTAAGGAAAATTTCATGTATTTGTTCATCTAATCTTAACAATAAAATAATGAGGAGCTGCAGCAGATGGAGGACAGACGAAGACAGAGGGAATATGATCTGCTGTGGCAAGCAGGAGAAGCAGAGCCAGATTATAAACAGAAGGAGAGTGCTGGTACAGATGTGGATATTGCTGCCTGAGAGTCTGTGCTGCTTTAAATGATACCTCTGAATGTTCCCATTAGACAAGGGAAGTGTGCTGATGAGACCTTTTGTGGCAAAAAGTCCCTCATTAGCCAGTTGTAAATTGGTGTGAAATTTCATGAGTATGTAAAATGAGTTGATAAGAATGGAGTCCACTTGTTTCCACTATGTCTCATTAAGTTTCTTTTAAGTTGTTTTATTTTTCTATTTATTGATTGGGGGGGGGGGGGTAGGATCACTAATGTTTTGACTGGAGAGTTAGCTTTTGTTTGTTTCTCTGCTGGCTATAATCAGACGCAAATGTGCTATTCTTCTGAAACAATACACCCACAGAAACATATTCATAACATCAGCATGACTAAAATCTTCACTGTACAAAAGTAGTTCCATCTCTAAAAATGCAAATCTATTTATGCACCATTTGCAACTACTTTTTTTTTTCCTGACGTAGTAGTCTGTTTTTTCTTTATTAACAAAAAATATTAATTGTTCTGTGCATTGAAGTGTTGGCTCCTTTCTGTGTTATTCCTTCATGCACTACTATCTTAGTAAGCGAAGATTTCCATCTAGGATTAATAAAATATGTACACTGCCCTCCATATTTATTGGCACACTGATTAAGATGTGTTCTTTAGCTTCTAATGAAGTCAATTTCTTTCTAAATAATATAGGACCACAATGGGAAAAAAGAGGACAATCCAACCTTGAATTTAAGTGCATTTATTCAATGTGAAAAAAAAAAATCCCAAATTAAGAAATGATGTTACTTCAAATTTTACTTCAAATCATGCGGGCCACTATTATTAGCACCCCTGATGTTAATACTTTCTAAAACCCCCTTTGCCAACACCTAATATTCTCATATAATGTTTCACAAGATAGGTGAAAAGAGAAAGGGAGATCTTTGATTATTCCTTTCTGCACAATCTCTTTAAATCATCCAGCAACCTGGGTCCTCTCCTCTTCAGCTCAGTCCACAGGTTTTCAATGGGGTTGAGGTCTGGAGACTGAGATGGCAATGGGAGCAGCTTGATTCTGTTTCTGATGAAATATTTCTGTGTTGATTTGGCTACTTGTTTAGGGTCATTATCTTGCTGAATGACTCGGTGATTGACTCATCTTCAGCTTTCAGCTGAAGTCCACTGAATGTGTTTACTTCTGTATAAGCTTCACCTGTTTACAGACATCTGTTATCCTGGGAGGAAACAGTTAAATCCGTCAGCTTTCTTCTTGTTCTTGACATTAAGTTGAATTGTTTTGTTTTTTTTTTGGCTTGGTCTGCCAGGATTATTAAATAATCCACCTATCTGCACTTGCATGCTCTGTTCCATCTACTTTGTTTTCATGACAGCACACTTCAACCCTGACTGGGATTAATTGCTGAATGAAAGGTGAGTACATGACTAAAATGAAAGAAAAGAAAAATGCATAGAAAACAAATACCAACAGAGATGGACATAATTTATTTTATTCAGATATAATGCATGAAAAATTATCAATGGAAAGAAAGCTGTGATAGTAGATGCTAAAATAGCGCTGGAATGGCAGCCATATGCCATGTACTTTCATAATAAATGATCAGTCAACTCTTTTGTTCCTTGCAAATATGAGCTCACGGTTGAACAGGCTTCTGTTTAAACAGTCTGAACTGTCCTCATTTTGTAATTCCTTCTGAATATTTATGCATCTGTTTTGCCATCAGTCCCCTGAATTCTCTCTCTCTCTCTCTCTCTCTCGATTTCTTTCTCACTTTTGCTCCCACTCCCATTATCAAACACACTGTACGTTTTTTCCCTTTAAAAACACAGTGGCGGCTCCATCTCATCAAGCCAATACAACAGAGTGAAAAAGAGAGACTCATAAATGATGGAGGAAGGAGTGAGATGGGCGAGACAGCCAGATTGAGGGTTTGAGGCTGTGCATTGTTATGTCTGTCTGATTGAAAGCTGTTTAAAATGTCAGAAAGTGAACAAAAAGCAAGGTGAGACAGAGCAAGCGAGAGCGAGCAAAGGATGGCGAGAGCGGTAGAGAGCGAGAGCGGGCGAGAGCGGTAGAGAGCGAGAGCGGTAGAGAGCGAGAGATACAGAGAGCGAGAGATACAGAGAGCGAGAGATACAGAGAGCGAGAGATACAGAGAGCGAGAGAGCGAGATGCAGAGCGAGCAATTGATAGATTCTTCAGATTGAAAGATTTTAACGAGGAAAGGGATAAAAAGAGACAAAGAGATGAAAGATACAATCGGACGGCATTTCTAAGAACAGATGTTATGAAGTTTATTAGATAAACTTGCTTTGAATAATCAATCATTGACCTTTAAATCAGGTAAACTCACCACGCAACACACTTTCAGGAACATGTTCAGCATTTGTAGGCAAACTTGCTGCCTGTTCTTTTCCACACTATTTTATTTGATTAGGAAGAGGCCGTTCTAGGAGTGCCGAGGAGGTAACCGTGATGTGCAAGTTGGAAATCTGCGCTGTAGTCCACACTAGAACAGCTTAATTAAGAGATGCATCTTTTTTTGACCAATCAAAAGGCTTGGTTTTTAAACGCATGCCCAGAAGCGGGTAAAAGGGGTAAAATTCTGACCTTTTCTTTTATACGATGCTCTGATAACTACAGTATGCAATCGATTCTTCATAAAATGTGGTATTTGCAGAAAGCCTGAACAAGCCAAGCAAGTAAATAAAACCATTTTCATGTCATTCTGTTGAAATATTGTATTATTTCTGGAGGTGAATGTTGGATGCCAAAGTATATTATTGAGCAGAAAAACTAAATCCTAATCAAAATTGTAGCGCCCATGACTGCGAGTTTTGTCAAAACCATCATATTTACAGAATTCAGTCACTTTAATATCTGATTTTCCCAGACAACATGCATTTTAAAACGAGCATCATGTGTGGATCAAGGTCATGTGACCACAACACTTTTGACTTGGCTGATTGTGTGTGTGTGTGTGTGTGTGGGGGGGGGGGGTAATGGGGGGGGGGGGTACTGTATTGTCTTCTTTTTTGTGATTTACCAGTACAAAGTGTTCCCCTTTTTCCTTGTCATTGTTTTGCTCTGCTTCATTTTAAAAGTTTCACTGATTGCCCAAGGCATCCCTTTTCTAAAAAAAAAATTCTGAAAATCAGTTCAGGTTGTTTTATGTAACACACACACACACACACACACACACACACGATTCAGTCACTCACCTACTCCATTTTCCGAACCTCTTAATCCTGCTGGTGTGGCAGGGAAAAGACAAAGTACACCCTGAACAGCTTGCCACATGATTCCAAAGTACCTGCCTTGCCTCAGTGTTGTGATTAAAGAACATAAATAAATACTGTATACCAAAAAAAAAAAAATTCTTTGACACCTTGCAAGAACCAGACAAAGCACCAAATGTCATTTGAGGAAAAAACAAGATGAGTTTTTGTTTTTCTAAAGTTAAATTTTATTAAAAAAAAACAAAAATCAGCAAAACTTGGGAAATGACCTATTTAACGGTATTTTATAGATCGTACCGATGCCTAAGGTCTGCAATAT
Organism: Plotosus lineatus; assembly: GCA_024760905.1. Classification (NCBI taxonomy): domain Eukaryota; kingdom Metazoa; phylum Chordata; class Actinopteri; order Siluriformes; family Plotosidae; genus Plotosus; species Plotosus lineatus. The sequence continues at coordinate 33,543,771 of CM045742.1, read as the reverse complement.
TGCACTGGACTCACTTTTAAAGGTCAAGTTGACTGGTTCTTGTACGGTGCCACAGAATTTGTGAATTTTTGTTTGTTTGTTGCTTTTTATGGTATTTTATGTTTTTTTGTTTTTGTTTTTGATTTTTTTTGGTGTAGTTGATTTTAAATATTTATACAATTATGTATCTCAGGCTGAGGGTTTTTTTTTTTTTTTTTTTTTAATTTCCCTCGACTTTCATAAATAATTGTATATTTTCTTGAGGGGTAATGCTTGAATTATATAAAAGGACACTCAGTTTGTCACAGTTAGAGCAGCCCAGGTCATGATGGAAAATGTAAAAATAAACTATAAAAATCTCATTTAGTATGTTTATCCAGTGTTTCTATACAGTATATATTAAAGCTTTGAATGAGATTAAAAAGCAGGCAATCCGAAGCGCTTATGTGTATTTTGGGGATTCCTCTGGTTGCTCTTTTTTCCGCTCACACTCTCAGACACTTGTATATTAGTTTAATTGTCTGTTCTATATTCCCCCTCGTTGTGAATGTGATGGTTAGTTGTTCTGTTCAGCCATGAAACTGCACACTCAAAGCCCATTGTACATCATTCCCTATATAAATGTATGAAAAGGTTATAATGGCATACCTGTCAAGTTGTACGGTTTTGGCGTAATTTGTACAAGTGAGCACTGATTTTTAAATGTGTACGCCGTACGTCCGAAATCTGTACGTTTTTCGATCGTTTCGTCTTTTTTTTTTAACTCCGTTTTTTGTGTCACCGTTTCGGTAAAGAGACGATACGCCGAATTGGTCTGTAGCAGTTTTCTCGCGAGAATCGCGTGTTGCGTTTATCGTCTGCTATCGTCTGCTCTTTCCGACCACGTGAAATCCTCGCAGTGGATACAGTTGATACAAACGTGATAACAATATGGATGGAACAGCTAAAAAGAAAAGGAAAACTAATGCCCGGACGCCATCTACCAGAATGGGATACACAAACTGGTGAATACGCTGGATGGATAAAAGCGTCTTCGAAAGGACCTCAGTATTCAAGTGCCTTGAAGTGAAGCCATCAAAAGAAATGATTGAAAGTGCCAAAAGTGCTACATATAGTTATAATAAAGATCACTGTTAAATTTTCTTAATCATGCAGCTGAAGATATTACTCTTTTATTTGATTGCACCAGGTTATATGTTACAACATTACCAATACATTCATATTATATTAAAAATAGAGTTTAATTTTTGTTTCATATTGCACGCGATAATAAGACGCGTAAGATTAGTTGCTATTTTGTAAGGGCATAAGTAGCCATTTGTAAGATCGCCAACGGCCTAGGGTTGACAGGTATGTAATGGGTAGTGGTAGGGTGCTGGATTACTGATTCCATGGTCGGAGGTTCAAGCCTCACTGTCAACGAGTTTTCACCCCCCCCACCCCTACTTTTTGTGTAAAATAACCATTGCTGATTTTCCTCAAGAATAGGCTGCATAGCTGTCAGTGTGTTTCTGCCCTTCAATGGCCTGGTGAGCTGCCCAGGGTCCGATGATATGGGCGCCAGGCTCCCCGTATCCCCAATTAGGACTAAACAGTTCAGGAAATGAATGAGGTAGAGCCTGTAAATTCCTTAACATGAAAACTACACTACATGGCAATTCTGTCTGATTCAACTCGATGGATATTAAGTATATATATTAAAGCTTTATTAAAACAATCATTTGCCCCAGGCTTGGTGGATTCACTGAATTGAATAGTCCCCTTGAATATTCAGTGACTTCCATCATGCCTTCGGCAAATAATTATACGGTTATTAGTAGAATATTGTGTAATGTACATAATGGTGCTATATTCAGTGTAAATAATACAAATGCTGTATGGCAGTGGTCCCCAACCAACAGTCCGTGGACCGGTACCGGTCCATGGCTCAATCGGTACCGGTCCGCAGAAGAAATAATTCATTATTTCCATTTTATTTATTATCTGAGTCTGAACGATCTTTATTTTTGAAAAATCTTTTATTTTGCAAAATGACCGGATTCTCTCGGTTATATGTCGGTTATCTGAGCGCTAAAATGTAACCCACAAGGGGACAGCAAATGAACAGAGGCATGCTGGACATGTTTTTTTTAAGAAAAGTTCAAGCTCTACTTCCCAACCAACTTTATTTCAGCTGTTGAAAAATAACATTCATGGAGTGCTTATTATTATTATTATTATTATTATTATTATTATTATTAGGTGGCACGGTGGCGTAGTGGTTAGCACGTCCGCCTCACAGCAAGAAGGCCTGGGTTCGATTCCCGGCCTGGGCGTTTATGTGTGGAGTTTGCATGTTCTCCCCGTGCTTGCGTGGGTTTCCTCCGGGTGCTCCGGTTTCCTCTCACAATCCAAAGACATGCACAGTAGGTTAATTGGCCGTTCTAAATTACCCGTAGGTTCGCATCGTGCAGAAGCCAATGGCAAACCACCGCACTAATCCTGCCAAGAAAACCTCCATGAAGATGATAACCAGCGCGTTATCCTTCATGGCAGGTCACCAATGGTCGTCCTACGACTCAGGCACTAGATAGATAGACTATTGTTATTATCAATATGTTATATAAATGTTATATTTATAATACAAACAATCTAACCCCCCCCCACCCTGGTCCGCGGTAAATTTGTCAAGCGTTGACCGGTCCGTAGTGATTAAAAGGTTGGGGACCCTACTGTATGGTACAAACTGGATTCCCAAAAAGTTGGGACACTACACAAATTGTGAATAAAAACTGAATGGAATGGCGTGGAAGTGTCAAATTTCAATAGTTTATTCCAAATGGAACATAGATGACAGGGTCAAAAGTTTAAACTGAGAAAATGTATCATTTTAAGGGAAAAATCTGTTGATTTTAAATTTTATAGTGAGGCTGGAAAAGTCAATTGCACTTATAACGAACAGCTGGAAGACCAATTACCACTAATGAGGTCCATTGGCAACATGGCTGAGTATAAAAAAGATTCTCAGAGTAGCAGTGTCTCTCAGAAGCGAAGATGGGTAAAGGATCAGCAATTCCCCGAATGTTGCACACAAAGATATTGGAGCAAAATCAGAAAGATGTTTCCCAGTGAAAAATTGCAGAAATGGTGAGAGAAGCAGGCTTCACTTAAAAATGGTTGTTTAATAGAGCACAGGTTAAAACTTCATACCCTGTTTGACCAAAGCTCCGATGTTGCATTCCAAGTATAGCTTAAAATACCATATTTGTATAATTTACACTGAATATTGCACCATTATGAACATTACACAATATTTCAAAGGTAAAAGAGGAAGGTTTTTGGGGGGGTCCTGTAAATGGCAGTTATTGTGAATCTTCTGCCTCCATGTTCATGGAAGTCATATTAATGATTCGCATGTTTGATTTGGCATAGGTTTTTACATCGGATGCCCTTCCTGACGCAACGCTTTTAGCAAAGGACAGAAACACGTTGATGGCTATGCAGCTACTCTTGTTGAAAGTCAGCAATGGTTCTTTTACATGAACCTCTCACCATAGACAGTGAGAGACATGGCCGGCCTTTGATAACCCAGTTAGCTGCACTGGGGGGGGGGGGGGGGGTTATTATGAATATAGGGATAAAGCAAAAGAATAGCCGCCAGATCTCCTAACCACCACCACACACACACACACACACGCACACATACACACACACACACACACCTTGTCATAAAGTTTTAGTTCTTCTTGTCAGTCTCTGAGATAAAAATCATTTAATCTGTATATTGCACATTTACTTATGCAGTAATGTTGAAAGTGCAGATATTGTTTTTTGTGGTAATTCAAAGGAACATAATTTTTCAAAAGGTAATGAGAGAGAGAGAGAGAGAGAGAGAGAGAGAAGAGAAGACTTGAAGAGATTTGGCATAATCTGATTTTTAATTAATTATATAATTCGGGAATGGGGCAGTGGTAGGGTACTGGCTTACTGATGTATAGGTCAGGGGTTTAAGCCTCACTATCACCAAGTCGTCACTGCTGTCCCCCCAGTGCGGCTAACTGGGTTATTAAAGACGAGCCATGTCCCTGATTGTCTGTGATGAGAGGCATGAAAAAGAACCATTGCTGTTGTTCGTCAAGAGTAGGTCACTGGGTTGCATTCAGCATATTTCTTTCCTGATATGGCCTGGACAGCTGTCCACTGTGTACTTTGGCCTCACCTTGAGTCGGTTGAAATGGGCAGCAGCCTCCCCCTAATTAAAATTAAGTGGTTAAAAAAATAAATTAATACAATTCAGGGTGTTGAAGCATTTCCAGCTCTAGGTTTTACAGTCCAGTCAGGTTATGTTTTCCTCTACATGTTCTTCTTGTATTTGTGAGAATTTTCTTTCGATTCATGGATTTCCTCCAGCTTTCAAAAAACATTTCAGTCCTGTATATGGACTTTCATGTAAGTTGTGAGTGGGTGGGTGAGTGGGTGGGTGAGTGGGTGAGTGGGTGGGTGAGTGGGTGGGTGGGTGATCCTTCCTCGTGCCCTTTGTTCAAAGGATAAGCACTAGATCCATGACCCTAACCCAGGGGCTGATACACACACCCTATTGGATATTTTTACTTACACATACTGTAGGCTCATTTTCTTGAATGCATCTGTGGTGTACTGAATTTTATTTTCTGTTTTTTCTTTCTATGAAGAAAGGTGATTACTAGAGCACATCATCATGTTTTCTCACAAGTTGGGAAATTACATGGCATTGCATTGGATATTTTCAAACGGAAAGACACCCCAGAGCGTACATCATCATGTTTTCTTACAGATAGACGTACCCTAGAAGCTACTTCATCACATTTGTTCATATTTCAAGGGCAGCCACTAGGGAACTTCCTTAAAGATATAGCACACATGGTTTATGGCCCACTGAGGAACGTCTTGAAAATGTAGGACAGCAGAGAATCCCAGTAAAACACGCACACACACAGAATTTTCCACTGAGCAGAAATCCACACACGCACAATGTGCTACTTTATTTTCATCGTGTTATACTCCGTTTATATTTGTATGAGTTTGGGTTGCAGTTTTAGGTCTTCTTTTTTCAGAAAAATAAGACAAGATCTGTCCATATCAACATTTATATCAGTGATGTGATGTGCAAGCTGAGTAATACCCCCCTTCCCATCCCTACAGTGTCTGAATACCCACCAATCACTGTATCATTTTCAAATGTCTAAATATTTTTTGATTGTTCATGTTGTCACTTGACACCGACCGAATGCTAAATAGTTAAGAGATTTTCAGGTAATGGTCACAATGAATTTCATTATGATTATTTGCTACTACTATTTATTATTATTATTATTATTATTATTATTATTATTATTTACATGAATTGTAACTTCAGTTTATGCAAAACTGCTATCACGTGTCCTTCGAGGTATCCGGTGACTAAACTGTGAAGGAAAAGTCTCTATACAGTGGTACCTCAATTTAAGACATTAATCCGTTCCAGAAGTGGTTTCGTAACCTGGATTTTCATAACTTGAACCGCATTTTACATGTAAAACGTGTGATTCGTTCCAAGGCCCCCAAACTACCCCATAAAACCTTTAAAAATGATAAAAGCATAGCATTTTAAGGCCTCCTTCTGCTTCATATTATTTATTGTATCGATGTTAGACTGGTTTGGCAGTATGGAAAGGAGCTGCATCATCCTTCCTAGCCAATGGGAGGCCAGTGGGGGGGGGTGTTGGGAGAGAGCCAATGGGAGGCCAGCGGGGCGGGATGTTGGGAGATAGTCAATGGGAGAGCAACTCGTGCATTGTTTGAATTTTTGAAATGGTGCTTTCGTAACGTGAAGTTGTTTCATATCCAGAGACAAAAATTTAAGGCCCCCTTGACCCCTAGCTGAAATATTTAATTTCCTCTATTTCTAAACCCGTTTCTTCTATTTTTTCTAAACTTCACTTGGATCCCTGTCTACATCAGGGAGGCACAATGTCATAGAGGTTAGCACATCTGCCACACAGCAAGAAGGTCCTGTGTTCAATTTTTTGAGTTTCTGTGTGCAGGTTGCATGTTCTTCTCATTATTACGTCAGCTTCTTTTGGGTATCTTAATCTTTGATTATGGGATGAAACCCACATAAGCACAGAAAGAGCACTCAAACGCAGGACCTTCTTGCTGTGAAGCCGACATACTAGCCAGTATGCCACTGTGCCACCTCAGAAAGATATTGTCATCCCATGAGTGGCATTGTTGGGAATGATCTCTGCGGAGCTTGAAAAGGATATAATCTTTATACACTACAGACTCAACAATACCCAAAAACAAAACACCCAAGCACAAGTGAGCGATGCTATATATGCTGTGCAATGCAGCAAATAGTGCTTGCACCTCACATAAGAGACCAAACGATCACTCCACAGGCACACAGTACAACAAAGCAAAGCCAGCTCATTACGCCATGACTCACTTGTACATCTGCACTTAAAATAAAGAACACTCTTTTGAGGATACTAATGTTTATATTTCAGACAGAAAAGACAGACGGTTTGAGAAAAGAGTAAAATAGCATCTATATCCAAATTGAATGAGTACTGTATCATGGAACAGAGGTGGTACCTTAAAACACCTATCATGCATACTTGAGATCCTTTCCCAGGACGTTTATCCCCCATTATCACCTTGACCCAGGTTACCCTAAGGACTTACATGACGGCAGAGACCTGTACATGATTTTTCTCCTTGGCTCATATGACCCTAACAACATATATTAAATCAGGAAGGGTTAATGACTGAAGAGCATCTCCAAGGTGTCAATCCAGCCCACTAGAGGGGAAATAGCTGGGACTACCTATTTTGTCTTAGAACTGAAGATGTTTGCATGAGGGGTGAAATACCGTGACCTGGATGATTGACAATCTACATAGATATACTGATTCAATTTGTACAGGGAAGAGGGTCTTTATTTCCAAAAAAAAAGATCTGCCTTAATAAACTACATATGTAGCTGCATCGGCTTGAATTTTATGGAGCAGAAGATTTAAAGTAGGAAGATAAGGTCTGTCTAAACCACATCTGATACCAAAACATTTTCCTTGGTATTCTTTATGAACAGTTGAGAAGGAATTAGCAAATTCTGTGGTATAAACATAGCAATTTCTCCCAGAATTTTAATAATAATCATTGATGAGACCCTTGCCCAAGGGTCTTGGCACGGTGGTTAGCCTAAAGGGGATTTGAATCCAGGACCTCTCAAGCATGAGCCCACTCTATCATCCGCTAATGGTAAAGAAAGGTGGCATAACCATTGCCAACGCCCTGAAGTGAATCACTCGATTTTGTGCTTCAGTTTCTGTGGCTTCAGTGCATCGTGGATTTTTCAAAAATATTAATTGAAAAATAAAAAAATAAGGAAATTAAGGAAAAAAGGGAAAAAGTTAAGGAAAATGCAGCAAAAACAAGGCCAGTTATACGACCCCCCCCCAAACAAACAAAAACAAAAAACAACCCAAAACCCCCCAACAAAACTCCTAACATTCTTATGTGAGGTACGCATCTGTGTGTTTGCGCATCTGTATATGTGTGTATTTATATTTTATTTACATCTTATGCATTATTTTTGAATGTTTAATTGTTGTTATAAGCATTTATAGTGTTGAATATGTATTTCTACTTGTTTAGTACTCAATCTTCACTTGCTCACTTGAAAGATCGGAAGTCCGGGTAAGCCACGCTTTGTCTCGCAAGCACCATACGTCACTTGCGACAAGCGTCTACATTCGTTGGAGTCTATCCTACTTCACGGAACTCGGCGGTCGTGGGGGGGGGGGGGGGGGGGGTGTTCCTTGGTCCCCATTAACCACGGAGAGTGATGGATCCCTGTATGTACAATACATCTTGACAGTTTCTGAGTAAGGTTTTTTGAAAACGTGGATAAAGCTTACGAGAGAGATGCTGGCAAACAAAAAAAGCCTCTGATCTCGATTTATAGTTAAAAGGTCAATGTTTCAAATCTTTTTGTGCTATATGAAAGAAATCAATATAGAAGAACTTAATATCCCTCTCCCCACCCTCTCATAGTTCCGCCCTGGAGTATCTTATAGTCAGACTTAAACAGAACATTTTGTCCTGGGAGGGGTCTAGCAGCAAAAGCAGCTGATTAAAGACTACAAGAAAAGTTCAGCTTCCTTTCAAATTTCACAAGATGTTTAATCAAATAAGTTCTGTTGTTTTTGCATTATTGTTATAAAGAGAGTGCCACTGTGTGTTCAACTTCATGGTTAGTTAATTCAGAATTAGCAATACTTTCTCGCAGGTTGTCTAATGTGATATAGCTTAATATTTTCATTTCTGCATATCTTACTGTAAATTAAAACATATACAGAGTATTCTGAAGTTAGCTCCTTGTTTTAGTTTGTTTGTGTAGTAACGTTCACGAGCTGTTTGTGGATGATAGGAGGCAATGTGTGAGATTCAGAATTAAACAGCAGGGTAGATCAACTCCCAAAATTGATTCGGTTCAGAAGTCAAATAAAATAATAGGTCTTTACAACTCCCATGGTGTGACAAGGTGAGCTGCCTGAGTGGAAGTGCTGTGATAAAGACAAAATACTGCTGTTTTTTTTTTTTTTTTTTTGATTCAATGATTCAAAACATTTCAGAATTTGGTCAAAACTGGGTTTTTGGGTACCTGGCTAACTTTCACATGGTGTGCATAAGAATTTACATATACAGTAAATGGGATAATACAATGATTGAAAATAAAATTTATGATGAGGTGCTTTTCTTGTTTGACAGACCAACATCCACCAGTGTCTGGGAGGCATCTTAGCCAGATGCATAAACCACCTCTGCTGGCTTCTTTTAAGGAGCAGCAGCTCTTCTTGATCCCATAACCAACTGTTCGTACACCTCATCCTGTGTCTAAGCCCAGACAAACTTTGGAATAACCTCATTTAAGTCTCATTTCAAATCTTGTTTAAATCAAAAGCATAGCCCCAATCTGGAGTGTGTGATCCATCCTTGGCTGACCAAGAACCCTGGCCTCAGAATTTTAAGTGCTAATTTATGTATGTGATGTAATGGGGCAGTGGCGGCCTGGTGGTAAAGATCACTGATCTTAAGGTTGGGGGTTGTCACTGCCCCCCCCCCCCCCCCCCCAGTACAGCTAACTGGGTTATCAAAGGATGACCATGTCTCTCACTGTCTATGTTGAGAGGTTCATGTAAAAGAACCATTGCTGACTTTCGTCAAGAGTAGCTGCATAGCTGTCAGCGTGTTTCTGTCCCTTGCTAAAGGGCTGTGTCAGGAAGGGCATCTGACATAAAAACCTCTGCCAAACCAAACATGCAAATCAGATGACTCGCTGTGGCAACCCCTGAAAAAGGGAACAATTCGAAAGGAAAAGAATAATTCATATATGTAGTGAACAAAACTGGTGACATCCCTGTTGGAAAATGACACCCACCAAGATGGAATAGGACTATTATATATGGCAAAATGAACCAAACTTTGGTTACACAGGGCACATAGCAGCATTTCGGTACACAATGCGCCTGAATACAGATTTTCAGCTATCAGATGGACACTCGTTTCCTACACCTTGGCATAGACCTTCCCAGGTAGGCTGAAGGGTCTTCTTCTTCTTTTCCTTTCGGTTGTTCCCTTCAGGGGTTGCCACAGCAAACCATCCGCCTCCATCTCACCCTATCCTCTGTATCTTCTACTCTTACTCCAACTACCTTCATGTCCTCCTTCACCACATCCATAAATCTTCTCTTTGGTCTTCCCCTAGGCCTTCTGCCTGGCAATTCTAACCTCAGCATCTTACTACTAATATATTCACTATCCCTCCTCTGTACATGTCCAAACCATCTCAATCTAACCTCTCTGACTTTGTCTCTAAAACCTCTAATATGTGCTGTCCCTCTGATGTACCCATTCCTGATCCTATCCATCCTTGTTACTCCCAAAGAGAACCTCAACATTTTCATCTCTGCTACCTCCAGCTCTGCCTCCTGTCTTTTCCTCAGGGCCACTGTTTCTAAACCATACAACATCGCTGGCTTCATCACCGTCTTGTACACTTTTCCTTTCATTCTTGCCGATACCTTCCTATCACACATCACACCAGACACTTTTCTCCAACCAGTCCAACCCGCCTGCACACGCTTCTTCACCTCTTTTCCAACACTCTCTATTGCTCTGGATTGTTGAGCCTAAGTACATAAAATCCTCCACCTTCTTTATCTCTGCTCCCTGTACCCTCACTGTTCCTCTTGGGTCCTTGTTGTTCACACACAAGTATTCTGTTTTACTGAGGCGAACCTTCATTCCCCTCCTTTCCAGGGCATGCCTCCACCTCTCTAGATTTTCCTGCACTTGTTCTCTGCTCGCACTACCGATCACAATGTCATCTGCAAACATCATAATTCATGGAGATTCTTGTCTAACCTCATCTGTCAGCCTGTCTATCACCATAACAAACAAGAAGGGGCTCAGAGCTGACCCTGGATGCAGTCCCACCTCCACTCTTCTATCACACCGACAGTACACCTCACAGCTGTCTTACATCTCTCATACATGTCCTGCACCACTCTAACATACTTCTCTGCCACTCCAGACTTCCTCATGTAATACCACAGTTCATCTCTCGGCACCCTGTCATATGCTTTCCCCAGATCCACAAAGGCACAATACAGCTCCTTCTGAGCTTCTCTGTACTTCTCTATTAACATCCTCAAAGCAAACACTGCATCTGTGGTGCTCTGTCTTGGCATGAAACCAAACTGTTGTTCACAAATGCTGACCTCTGCCCTTAGTCTTGCTTCCACTATTCTTTCCCATAACTTCATTGTATGGCTCATCAACGTTATCCCTCTGTAGTTGCCACAACTCTGCACATCTCCATTGTTCTTAAAAATGGGCACCAGCCCACTTCTCCTCCATTCCTCCGGCATCTGCTCACTCTCTAAGATCTTGTTGAATGTTCTTGTCAGGAAATCTACTGCTTCCTCTCCTAGACACTTCCATACCTCCACCGGTATGTCATCAGGACCAACTGCCTTTCCATTCTTCATCCTCTTCAATGCTCTCCTCACTTCACCCTGACTAATCTTTGCTACTTCCTGGTCCTCAACAGTCACCTCTTTTACTCTTTTTTTTTTCTCTCTCTCATTTTCCTCATTCATCAGCTCTTCAAAGTACTCTTTCCATCTTCCCAGCACACTTCTGTCATCAGTCAATACATTTCCCTCTCTGTCCTTTATCAATCTAACTTGCTGCACATCCTTCCCATCTCTATTTCTCTGCTGTGCCAACCTGTATAAATCATTTTCTCCCTCCTTACTGCCCAACCTAGCATACAAGTCATCATACGCCCTCTGTTTGGCCTTTGACACCGCTACCTTCGCCTTACGCTGTGTCTCCCTGTACTCCTGTTTACTCTCTTCTGTCCTCTCTATGTCCCATTTCTTCTTAGCGAACCTCTTTTTTTGTACACACTCCTGCACTTCCTCATTTCACCACCAAGTCTCCTTATCTACTGTTCTTCCAGAAGACACGCCAAGTACTCGCCTACCTGTCTCCCTGATCACATTAGCTGTTGTTGTCCAGTCATCTGGAAGCTCTTCCTGACCACCCAAAACCTGTTTCAACTCCTCCTTGAAGACAACACGCCTCAAATTACATCGCCTACACAGGATGTCGTCTACCTGTGTGCTCCTACCTCCACTTTTATAAGTCACCGTATGTTCCTGTCTCTTTTGGAAGAAAGTATTCACCACAGCCATTTCCATCCTTTTTGAAAAATCTATCAGGTAGCTTTGCTACCTTTCCACCTGGTCTCCTGAACACACAGTATGTCCACCTTCCTCCTCTGCATCATGTCAGACAGCTCTCTACCTTTTCCTGTCATAGTTCCAACATTCAAAGTCCCTACTCTCAGTCCTAAACTCATGCTTTTCCTCTTCTCTCTCTCTGCCTATGGACACGCCTCCCACCTCTCCTTCTTCAACCAATAGTAGTCCAATTTCCACCAGCACTCTGTTGGTTAACAGGAACTGATGGCGGTCGTTGTTAATCTGGGCCTCGACTGATCCGGTATGAAATTTGTCTTTATGGTTTGCATTTTGTATTCTGGCAAAAGTTTTATGCCGGATGCCCTTCCTGTCGCAATCCTCTGCATTTATCCGGGCTTGGAACCGGCGTGAGGGTGGGCACTTGTTTGTGCCCCCCGCCTCATCGCTGCATTCCCAGGTAGGCTGAAGGATGGAATCCCTAAATTTGGCACAAACGTTTTCATTCCCTTTCTTAAAACGTGACCCCAAAACTAGTAATGGGAGGGTATCCTCCAAGTCCCTGTCCTCTGATTTGTTGATGGAAAATATTCCAGTGGGATTCATAAAGTCCTCAAAATCTTCCTTTCACTGCATGACTATGGTCTCAATTCATGTCAGCAACACTCCATTCCTGCTGTTTACATAATGGAATCTGCTTCCTCCTCCTGGGTTGTATCGGGGTTTGCCAAAATTTCATCAAGGCTAACCTGAAGTCATGCTTAATGTATTCACTGACGTCTAAGCTCGAGCTGACTTGTAGGTCAACAACCCCCCCCCCCCATGTTAATGGTTAATGTGAACGGAATAATGCTGAAGCTCTTGATCTAACTAAGCATAAATTTGTGTTGCAGTACTGCCATGTAATTGGATGATTGGATAATTGGGTCATTTACTCACATTTAGTTTTTAGAAACATCATTTTGAGTCCAGATTTTTACTCCCTCCAAGCAGCTGCACTATAATCTGATTCTCCAAGTTCAATCTGTTATGTGATTTACAAACAGGTGTGTAACTGTTTGCAAGGCAGAAACCAAAGGCTATTCTCATTTCAATCTTTTCTTCCCATTGCACTGTGTACACTCATTTATTTAGGAGGCTGGGGAAGGTTCACAGAGAACTGGACTCCTTTGCTGGCAAAACCTAAAGTTTATGGCAGCATTAAATCACTGTTTTTCTCCCTGAGGAATACAAGCCTTGTTGATGTACTTAGAAAAGAAAGGTCTTGGCTGACAAGTTTGTTTTTCTTGAGATTTTATAGGTATTTCGTTTCAAAGTAAGAAAAAAAAATCCTACTTTTTTTTCTTTTCTTTTTTTGTGCCTTTTCAAGTGTCTCCCAAACTCATTCTGCCGACATGTAGGAAGCATGTGATTTGGTAAAGGTTAAGACTACAGCCCTCAAATCCCATTTCTTTTGAGAATTTTTCCTGCTGAGTCTCTCTCTCTCTCACACACACACACACACACACACACACACACACACACGCACACTTTGTGTGTGTGTGTGTGTGTCTGTGTTGTATCTGAATTTGTGATCGACTTCTTGTTTACTTTTAGTCATGTGTGTCTGTGAACATTTCTCAAGCTGTATATAGTGATGCACCTGTAGAATAAAAGGTCAATTATCAAGACAAAATAAGACATTGTCAAAAACGGAAGTGGTATGCCTCTTCTATTCATGAAGCAACAGTGATCCCTCGCTACTTCGGGCTTCAGTTTCTGCAGCTTCAGTGCATCGTGGGTCTTTCAAAAATATTAATCGAAAAATTAAACAAATAAGTAAATTTAAGGAAAAATAGGGAAAAGGTTAAGGAAAATGCCGCATCGCAAAGCAAGCCCAATTATGAAAAAAACAAAACCCCCCAACAAAACTTATATTTTTATGTGCGGTGTGCATCTGTATGTGTGTGTATTTATATTTTATTTACATCTTATTATAAGCATTTATAACATTGAATATGTATCTATTGATATTATATACACATACATGTACGTATACGTCAGTCAGATGGGGTCAATCCTACTTCGCAGAAATCGGCAGTCGCAGGGGGGGGGGGGGGGGGTCTCGGTCCTCATTAACCGTGGAAAGTGAGGAATCCCTGTACTGTACTGTTTGAAAATGAGAGAGAGAGAGAGAGAGAGAGAGAGAGAGAGAGAGATTTGTAAAATTGTGTGAACCAATACATATCTACAACATCTCAGCACTGTTCACGTGACAGACAAATAGAAATCTCATGTAATGTAATATCTCAGACATATATAGTGTTTAACTGTCACTGTCAAAGCAAGATGCCATCATTCACTATATGAAAATAATTCTCTATGTAAATTTCTTTATTAGGAACAGTTCTTCCAGACTTTGTCCTGGAGCAAAATCACGCAGTGTGATTGAGCCTCAAATCAAAGTCAGGTTAATCATAAAGAAGATGAGTCTCTAGTTTAAATCATAACTTATATAAATTAATATCTGAATTTGAACTGTGAAAAGGTTGATCCCCTAATTTACATTATAAAACACAAAGCTTGTGGGTATTTTAATCAACCAGTAACACTTTAAATTTAAAATCATATGTCAGTGGATCAGTGAATCTTGAATCTGAATCACAAAGCCATAGTGTGCCTCTGAATGTAAATAATATAGACAGTGAGCCTCTGAATCTATATCAGTGAGTCTGAATCATAGGGAGTTTGATGTTTGATATGATGAGGCTTGAATCTCCCTGTAATATAAATCTGACCATTGATTCATTTTTCTGAACTGCTTAATCCTAATTCGGGTCGCAGGGAGGCTGGTGCCCATCTCAACCAACTCTGGGCAAGGGCAGAGTACACCCTGGACTTCTCGCCAGGCCATTGCAGGGCAGAAACATGCTGACAGCCATGCAGCTTCTCTTGGTGAAAGTCAGCAATGGCTCTTTTACATGAACCTCTCACCATAGACCGTGAGAGACATGGCCGGCCTTTGGTAACACAGTTGGCTGCACTGGGGGCTGGGGGGAGCAGTGACAACCCATTGAGAGTGGGGCTTGAACTACCAACCTTGGTAGCAGTGGTCCAGCTCCTTACCACCAGGCCACAGCTGCCCCTAAGTCCAACCAATGAATCTTTAAAATATACCCGGTACACCATTGAATATGAAAGTGATTCATGCAGCCAAGAGGTTTGTGAATCCAGTCTTGGACTCAATATGTCTCCGTTTCTGAATTATACCATCAACGAGTCTGAATCAGTTTTTAGTCAACATGTCTCAGCCACAGAATCCAAAAGCCAACGAATGCCTAAACCAATTATTCTGCCAGCTGTAACGCTATGCCCTAATATACAATTAACAATACAGTGGTACCTCACCTTATGAAATTAATCCGTTCCAGAGGCAGCTTTGTAACTTGGATTTTTCGTAAGTAGAACAGCATTTTACATGTAAAACGCATGATTCGTTACAAGGCCCCCAATACTACCCCTAAACCCTTTAAAAATTATAAAAACATACCTTTTAAGGTACTTACTTCGTGTTGACCATGTCTTGTTCGCAGAGTTATAATCTTACAAATGTTTATGCAAGGTTAAAAGCCTGAGCCAAAAAATAAAGTTGCAATGAGCACACTTAAAAAACTCATGAAACAACAGTAACTCTGTCCTTTACACGGAAAGCATCATGGGTATTATGGAGGTACAGCTCCATAATAACCAATGGAAGGGAGCTGAGTCATCCCTCCGAGCCAATGGGAGGCCAGCGGGGCGGGATGTTGGGAGATAGTCAATGGGAGAGCAACTCCTTTTTCCCAATTCCATACATTGTTTGAATTTTTGAGATGGTGCTTTCGTAACATGAACTTGTTTCGTATCCAGAGACAAAAATTTTAGGAAAATGTTTTTCATAACCTGTATTTGTCATTTGTTGGGACTATCGTAAGGTGAGGTACCACTATATAAGATATGATATATAATATTATTTATATATATTATAATATTATATCTCGTATATCTGAGAAATTATCAGTACAAACACAGACACAGATTAAATTCAGTTAATGTGGTCTGAACTTTGCATGTGAGAATTAAGTCATTTTTTCTGAGGTTACTTTGAACATTTAAGCGTGTGCTGCATACATGCATCCGTGAAGATGATCTTATTATTTTTGCAAAATAATACAGTAATGATCTTTAGCGTATAGATTTCTGTCCTGTTAGTCCTGAATTCTGTATATGCTACAAGTGTGATGGGTTCAAAGGTCAGTGGGATATCACTCTCATAAAATATCGCCTGTAAAGTTTGTCATGAGCTCCACCCTGTAGCATGCCCTGACCTGCCGTCTCACTTCTGATTTTTTTTTTTTTTTTTTTTTTTTTTAATGACATTTTGAAGCATTATGGTCTATAAACAGAGAGAAGTGACCTTTTTCTTAGAATGACCTGAACTTTGAATTAAGGCTTTTTAAAAGGGCTTTCCTGTTGCATCTGGCTTTATTAGGCAAAAATGACCTTTTGAGTGATTACTGGATTGCACTGCTTTACTGTATTAGCTGTACTGCTATTCATAGAGCTTAATATAAACGGACAACTTTTGGAGGCAATCATAGCCTAATGGTTAGAGAAGCGGCTTTAGGACTGAAAGTTTGCTGGTTCGATTCCCAAAACAGCAGGAAAAATGTGTGGCAGTGGGGGAGTGGGCAGCACCTTCTCTTCCTTCATATAAATGACTGAAGTGCCCTTGAACAAATCACGTAATCCACAACTGCTCTCTGCGCCCCCAATTTGTGTGTGTGGCAGCCTATTGCTCCAACTGTGTGTGTGTGTGTGTGTGTGTGTGTGCGCTCACTTTGGATGGGTTATAAGGAAATAATTTCCAATACAGTATATCAAAATCATTGTCATCATGTATTAAGCTGAATACAATAAAAAGACAATACAGTTAATGTTCAAACTAATAAACGTTTTCTTACACACACATATCTGTGACTTAGATGTATACAACATGTTCAGGGTCTTGCTTTATATAATTTCATATCTCTTGCTGCACTGTATGTTTTTTGTCAGTTTTATATCTATATATACACAGTGGTACCTCACCTTACGAAAGACCCAACAAATGACAAATCCAAGTTACAAAACGCATTTACCTAAAATTTCTGTCTCTGGAGACAAAAAAAAAAAATCACGTTACGAAACGCGGCATCTCAAAAATTCAAACAATGTGCAAGTTGCTCTCCCATTGGCTATCTCCCAACACTTCGCCCTGCTGGCCTCCCATTGGCTAGGAGGGAGCTGCATCTCTATAATACCCATGATGCTTTCCGTGTGTCTTCGAGCCATTGTTTGTCACAGAGATGCAGCTCCCTCCCATTGGCTATTATGGAGCTGCATCTCCATAATACCCATGATGCTTTGACCCATGCATGTGTGCCTTTGACCCATTGTTCATCAAGGAGTTCTAACATGCGTAAAGGACAAAGTTCTTGTTGTTTCATGAGTTTTTCAAGTGTGCTCATTGCAACTTTATTTTTCGTCATTCATCATGGGCCCCGAGAAAGTGATTCCCGGTGTGAGTGAAAAGAAGAAGCGGGCTCGTGGCATGCGGTTGAGTGATATTGCAAAGGAATATGGCCGAAACCCGTCTATCATTGGTACGATATTGAAGAAGGAGGCCTTAAAAGGTATACTTTTATAATTTGTAAAGGATTTAGGGGGTAGTATTGGGGGCCTTGGAACCAATCAGGCCTTTTACATGTGAAATGCTCCTCAACTTACGAAAAAAATCAGGTCACGGAACCATTTCTGGAACGGATTAAATTTGTAAGGTGAGGTATGACTGTATGTATGTATATTTGGTAGACCAGTCTACTAATTGTTCATTCATTTTCTAAGCCACTTAATCCTAAGAAAGGTCACGGGGAGGCTTGCGCCCATCTCCGCCAACTCTGGAAGAATGCAGGGTACACTCTGGACATCTTTCCAGAGCATCGCAGGGCCAACACTCACACAACCATTCACACTCACACCTATGGGTGCCTTGGTACAGCCAATTAGCCTATTGCGCATGTTGTGTGAGGAAATTGGAGTACCCGAGGGAACCCACACAGGAATGGAGAGTACCTACAAACTCCACACAGAAACCCATGAGCTGGGAATTGAACCCAGACCTTCTTGTTGTGAGGTGGGCACTGCATGTCACCATCTAGTAATCACACTCTTTCAATACAATGAATCTGCTGTGGAGTTTACATGTATTTTTTGTGCCTGGGTTTTCATCACGTACATGGATTTCCTGCCACAGTCCAATTGCATCCATATTAGGCTAATTGGTTGTTCTAAATTGCCCGTTAGGTGGAGATGCGAGTGTGGATGGTTGTGTATATGTTGCCCTGTGACAAGCTAGTGAGAATTTCAGAGATTTCTTTGCCTTTACCCAGAGTTGACTGAGATAGGCACAATCCTCATTGCAACCCTAGTAGATTTAAATCATTTGGCAAATGAATGAGTGAGTGAACGCATTTCCTTTTTACTGTAAACATGGAAACAGTAGACCAAATTACCCAGTCACTTCCCCTGTCAATGCTCATTTTAAGGTGTACACCACCTTTGCAGGGTAGCGGGGCTCTCCCTTCGAGATAAGGTGAGGAGTTCGGCCATCCGAAAGGAGCTCGGAGTAGAACCGCTGCTCCTCTGTATTGGGAGGAGCCAGTTGAGGTGACTTGGACATCTGGTTAGAATGCCTCTCGAATGCCTCCCTGGTGTGGTGTTTTGGGCATGTTCAACAGGGAAAAGACCCCAAGGTAGACCTAGGACGCACTGGAGGGATTATGACGGCTGATCTGGGAATGCCTCGGTGTCCCCCCGAAGAGCTGGATTCAGTGGCTAGGGAGAGGGACATCTGGCCCTTATTGCTTAGGCTGCGGCTCCCTGTGACCCGACCCTGGATTAAGCAGTGGAGGAAGATAATGACCCTTTTTGCCTAGTGTCAGTTACCATAGTAAAATTAATAAATTCTGCAAATTAGTGAGAGTGTGAATAAGTGTCAAGATGAAAACAAAGCATTGTGTATTATTTATGTTTAAATAAACAATATTGTGTTGTATGGGGACGGCGGTGTAGTGCTTCAGGTGCTGCGCTAATGATCGGGAGGTTCTGTGTTCAAATCCCAGTTAGACCCCACCCCCACTGTGCTGAGACCCCTGGGCAAGGTCTTAACCACAAGTGTGCCTCTGTTCATCACGCAGTATGAATGGATACCAGTACAAATATACTGGGAAGGTAACCTGTGGTGGACTAGCGTCCCATTCAGGAGGATATTTCGTAAACATGTGCTCAAAATTCAAATTTCTGTTCATTCTTGAAGAGATCACGGAAAGACCCAAGCTTTTGTTAGTGTAGTATATCCATAATACGTTTAACTTTTTATTTAGTGATTTATTTTATTCATGCAATGCCCTGTTTTTCATGTCCTAATAATTCTATATTGCCGTGACCACGAGAGAATTTTAAGCAGGCTTTTAATGGTCTTTCAGCATAAAAAGAAAATAATCTCTAAAGCATGAAACTAATGAACCAAACTGCAAGCACGAGCCATAAAATGAGTTCATAACTAATGCTGACTGGTTTCGTTTTAGACCTGGTTTGAGAGAGAGAAATGGAGAGGATCCAGGAGAGAGTGCAGAGAAAGTGCAGAGAAAGTGAAATAGGGGGAGAGCGAGAGCGAGAGAGGGATGACGGATGATATGAATGATTAATTGTGTTTACTTTCTGTGAGGGACCAGATTAGCTGTTCACTCTGATAATGGCCTCATTACTTCGTATACACACACACACACACACACACACACACACACACACACACACACACACACACACACACACTTCTCAGATGGATACACCCAAAATCACATACTATCCTTATGCCAGCCAGAAAAGACAGCAGAATACATAATAAAGTAACTTTATACTGACAGTTTAGCTGTGCCGTTATAAAATGTTACCTATTTTGAGTGAATCACAGAGTGCTATAGGTGAACCTGGATAAATTATTTCAGAAAAACTAGAGCTGAAAATTAAAAACCAAGATTCGTTAAGATGGTGGCACGGTGGTGTAGTGGTTAGCATGTCCGCCTCACAGCAAGAAAGTCCTGGGTTCGATTCCCAGCTTGGGTGTTTCTGTGTGGAGTTTGCGTGTTCTCCCCGTGCTTGTGTGGGTTTCCTCCGGGTACTCCGGTTTCCTCCCACTGTCTAAAAACATGCACAGTTTGGTTAATTGGCTGTTCCAAATTGCCTGTAGGTGTGAGTGAGAGTATGAATGGTTGTGTGAGTGTTGGCCTTGTGTGGCCTGGCGAGGCGAGCTGTTCATGGTGGAGCTCGCCCTCGCCCAGAGTCTGCTGAGATGGGCGCCACCCTACCCGTGACCCTAATGGGGATTAATCGGTTCTGAAAATGAATGAATGAATCATTGAGATAAATAATTACAGGGATCCCTCGCTACTTTGTGATTCAATTAATGCGGCTCCAGTGCAACGCGGTTTTAAATTAAATAAATAAATAAATGTTCATCAAATTAAAAAAAAATAAGGAAATTAAGGAAGCATAGGGGAAAACGTTAAGGAAAATGCCACAAAAACAAGGCCAATGGTGCAAAAAAAAAAAACCCAAAAAACCCTAAACAAACAAAAAGCAACCCAAAATCTCCCATCAAAACCATCCGGAGATACGGACCGAGCTGTCAAGGTCAAAAGTGAAGGTGAAAATGAAATAAAATTGGAGAACAAATAGAAATGTAATAAAATATATAGAAAGATATATCATAAATATAAGTATTGAATATGATTAAACATTATCCTGAGGTACACTTAATACTAGGCTCCAGCAGAGGGGCGTGGCTGACACGTCCGTGAAGAGAAGCAGAACTATACATTTCTGAACTCCAAAAACTTTCAAAGAAGAAACAAATTGACTCCAGTATTATAATGAACTGGAAAAAAAGTGAAACTCTCTGTAAATTTGATCAGATCTGCTGTGCTGTGCTCGAGAGGAACCAGGATATATATATATATATATATATATATATATATATATATATATATATATATATATATAGAGAGAGAGAGAGAGAGAGAGTATATTAGTTTGTTTTGTTCATATTTTATTTTATTTAGAGAGAGCTTGTATACAGTACAAACTGGTATATGTTACGTATACAAGGTTTAAACATGCGTTCCCCTCTAAAGAATGTCCTGTAACGACTTACAAACAAATTCATCTAACCGGCCGGAACCGAACTCGTTTGTAAGCTGGGGAGCGTCTGTACTTATATTGTTGCATCTGTGTGTGCACGCGCATCTGCGCGCATGTGTGTGTATGTGTGTCGTCTTCTCATGCAGTTCCATCTGTATGTGTGTGTATTTATATTTTATTTACATCTTATATTATTTTTTAATGTTTAATTGCTATTATAAGCATTTATAGCATTGAATACGTATTTATTTATATTATATACACATATACATGTACATATACGTCGGGGATGGTTGAGCCTACGATCCTACGATCCTACTTTGTGGATTTCGATGGTCGCGTGGGGATCTCGGGCCCAATTAACCGCGGAAAGTGAGGAACCCCTGTACATTTAAAATATGATCACATATTTCAAAGCAGCATTATGGGATTTCTTATCATTCAGATTGCACACTCTCTGCTTTTTTATGCCTCTGTCCTCGTTTCCTGTATAGTTTTTCAGCATGTTATTGCGATATCTGCTCCTCACGCTGACATTCTCCAAGAAAGATGATTTCCTTTCAGCATCGTTTTTCAGCCAACAGAGCCTAAAGGATGGATCTGATAAAACACTGGCACTAAAGAGGAGTAAACATTGTACTCATTCACCTAATGCAGCTGACAGGATAGTATAAAATGGCACTGCTCATCTACACGGTTGGTCAGAGTTTCTCAGGTACTATCACTATTCTCTACAGATGGCTCTCGAGAAGAAATTGGCATCTCCTACTTGATCTTTGGACCAGACCGGCCAAGACCTCATCCTATTCCTTCTGTGCTAAAGATATCCATACCACATGCCTCTGCAGCTCACAACCAGCCAAATTACTGCCACGACTTAATCTAGGACACTCCTAAGCCCCATTCCAGACCATAGCCTGAGCTGGCCAGCACCAACTCAGAACCACTGCTGTTTCCATTCACATTCATCCACCTCTCTTTAGTTCTCTCCACACATTACTAAATAAAGTAAAAATTTTCATGATTTTCTGGGTTTGTGTCTGTTCAGGTGGTGATTCTGTGACACTGGTGGGGAATCCAGGCATGAACCCAGATGCTGCTATCTCCACTCCATATTACAGTTCCACATTAAATCCTATATCCATATTGGGTGGATATTACTCAAGATTGCACATTACACTCACCCTCCGGAGGCCATTAGCAGTACCAGGTTCTTTGGCCTCCAGTTTCTTGCCGCATACATTGACAATACTATTACAGTATACCAATAATATTGCCCATGATGCCCTTGTGAACCTCTACTCTTGATTTTTGCCTGGTTGTACTGATGATGACCATGACCATTGAAAATTTGCCAGTTTTCTGACTTATTCCTGTTTACAGACTCCGTTTCTTTGCTCTTCTAATATTGTACACCCTGAACAGCTCACAAGATCACCACAGGGTCAACACACACACACACACACAGAAACACAAACATTCAGATCAGAGTTAAGTGGCAACTTAGAACAGGCATACAGTACTAATATTATGCCTCTGCTTGGGTGATGGGAGATAACCAGAGTGAGAGATGACATTTTCTTTTGGCTTTTTCTCTTTATCAGGGGTTGCCACAGCGAAGGCTTCGCATGCTTGATTTGGCGTAGGTTTTTACGTTAAAATGTCCTTCCCGACACAACCCATTAGCAAGGGACAGAAACGCGCTAATGGCTATGTAGCTACTCCTGATGAAAGTCAGTAATGGTTCTTTTACATGAACCTCTCCCCATAGACAGTGAGAGACATGGCTGGCATTTGATAACCCAGTTAGCTGCACTGGGGGGACAGTGATAACCTTGTGGACATTGGAACTCGAACCCCCAACCTTAGGATCAGCGATCCAGCGCCCTATACTACAGGCCACGACTGCCCTTATGGGAGATAACCAGAGTACTTAGAGGAAACCCACACAAGCACACAGAGAAGATGCAAACTCAACACACAAATGCTGGAGCCCAGGACTTGAACCCAGGACTTTCTCGTCCTTTCACTGACAAAAATACTAAAATGTAAAATTACAATCGTGCAACAAATTCCACTTCTGGATGTCTAAACCAAACTTCAGTAGTGTACCTTAAGCTTGTTTTCTTTTTTTCATCTTTGATTAACACATGCTTGTTTGGAGTGGTGGTCTGGTGGTAAGGTGCTGGATTACTGATCCCAAGGTCGGTGTTCATGCACCCACTATCAATGGGTTGTCACTGCTGCTAACTGGGTTATCAAAGCCCGGCCATGTCATTCACTGTCTATGGTGTGAAGTTCATGTAAAAGAACCATTGCTGACTTTTCGGGAAGAGTAGCTGCATAGCCATCAGTGTGTTTTATGCCCTGCACTGGCCTGGTGAGCTGTCCAGGGTGTACTCTGCCCTCACCTAGAGTCAGCTGAGATGGACACCAGCCTCCCTGTGACCCTAAGTGGGATTTCGCGGTTCAGAAAATGAATGAATGAATTCTTGTTTGAGCCAATACATTTCCTCACAAGGTCAAAATAGTCAGATATATCGTTGCGTGTGGACACACACACAGACCATCAGACCATAGAGGTGATTTGTGCTCATTCCCTCCTCTACTGGTGCGAGAGACAGGTGTGTTTTTAGGATGGCCACACACTGAAAACCAACCTCGCTAGCATTAGACAGGCTTCCTCTCACTGCCACCAGTATTTTCTTTTACTTTTTTATTCAGCATTTGGTTCTCAGTTTTAATTTCCTTAACTGTAATGTGTTACTACTACTAACTTATTAAATGTACTAACTTACTAATTTGCATATGGGCCACATATAAATGTTTCTTCTCGTGACACGCACCTCTTTGGCGAGAAATTGAGGACAGATAATGAATATGATCTCCCCCTGTAAAACAATTATTCATGAACTAAACCATTCATGAGAGTGATGTCATGAATAAACAAGTACATGTTTTATATATATATATATATATATATATATATATATATATATATATATATATATATATATATATATATATATATGTGTGTGTGTGTATAATAAAAAATATTATCATGTTAATTAGCATATTTACTTTATTCTCTTATCACATTTAGGCACTTAAGCATGTTTTCAACAAGTAATTTCTTAATATTGGACAAATCGCTAATTTACATTCCCTAATATAAAAGGGATAATAAAATCTAAACAATACAAACTAATATACTCTCTCTCTCTCTCTCTCTCTCTCTCTCTCTCTCTCTCTTTCTTTCTCTCTCTGAGATTGGTTAGTGCTTTATGTTTTAATATTAGTTTATTGTTCCTCCAGGTTTTCTGCTTTCTTCCCACCTTTCAAAAACATTGCAGCATCTGGACTGGCTGAGCTAAATCACCCCAAGAGGTGCGTTTGTGTAAAGTTTGTTCTAAACAGTAAAATTACATGTTTTTTTATTTGTTTGTTTTTCGATGACCACATAGCAATAGTATAGTGGTTTGAACATCTGCCTTACAGCAGGAAAGTCCTAGGTTCGATTCCCTGGGCTTTGGTGCTCCTGTCTGATGTTCTCCCTTTTGCTTGTGTGGGTTTTCCTGGGGTACTTGGGTTTTCTCCCTAAGTTCAAAGGTATACACAATAGCCTAACTGGTAGTTTCAGAGTGTCCAAGTTGTGGATGTGACTGTGAATAGTGGTATGTGTGTGTGATGGTCCGGTGAGCTGTTCAGAGTGTACTCTGCCTTTGCTCAGTGTCTCAGCCCCCAACCCTTATTGGTTTACGTCAGTGGTCTCCAACCTTTTTTGCACCAGGGACCAGTTTTATGTATGAAAATGTTCCCGCGGACTGGTTAGAGTCTACTTCGTAGTCTTGTTTGGTGGCTGTCACTGCAGAAAACCACACCTCACAAAGATATGTGGTTGGAAACGGAAGAAGGGCTTTCAGTGTTTTTGTGGCAATGTTGAAAATAGTTGTTTTTCAAAATAAGATCCAGAAGCTCTGATAACAGAACTATAATTTGCACCATTAAAGACTTTGTTTGGGGACCGGTATCAAATGATCCACGGACTGGTACCGGTCCATGGACTCCTAGCTTACGTGGTTTGGCAAACAAATGAGTGAGTGAGCGTGAGATTGGCACATTAGTGCTATATTCTGAATATTACTTATTTTCACGTGTTACAGATTTGCGCAATATATTTATTTTATGTACATATTGACAAACTCCCTGATACCCAAAGGTAGGACTCACCATGACTATTTAAAAAAAATCTCATAACATAAAATGCATATACAACTGCACATTAACGAAAGATATATTTTGAAATACAGAACTGTACAACTATGTATAAATATAGGTAAGCCAACAAATAAGAAAACTAAAGATATATTATTATATGTAAAGCATAGTGTTTTGTTCTCCCCTACTTGAATTGCCACCTTGTCCTGGTGGAAAGGTTTGCGTGTCCTAATGATCCTCGAAGCTGTGTTGTCTGGGGCATTATGCACCTATTAGGGTCATCCTAGGCAAAAGGGTCCGAGGTGAGGGTCCAGACAAAATGCAGTTCAAAAGACCTGTATGGAGAAACACATAAGGACACGGCTTCCCTTGCCCGGACCCATAGTCCCCCTTGCCAGACCTAGGGAGAGGGGCCAGAAATTGAGCACCTGGTGGTTGAGCTTCTGCTATGAAGCCACCGTCCCTTAGACCCACCACCTGTGGGGTGGGGTGGGAGTGGGGGGGAGCTATAGAGGTCAGGTGCATTGTAGGTTGGGTTGCAGCCAATGGCATGGACTCTGTTGTAACGAATCTCGTGTCCTTGTGTGGACAGAATTTCCCAACTATGGCGTTGAGGGATTTTTGGTTGGGTGACCATGGGATCTCATCTCTGCTTTATGTGGTGGCTTAGGAATCTGGTTAGAATATCTCCCCATCGCCTCCCTGGTGTGATGTTTCAGGCATGTCCAACTGGGAAGAGACCTCAGGGTCAACCTAGAACATGCCGGATGTATTATGCCTCTCAGCTGGTATGGGAATGCCTCGGTGTCCTCCAAGAAGAGCTGTAGAAAGTGGTTGGGGAGAGTGACGTCTTTACCTCAATGCTTAGATTGCTGCCCCTGTGACCCGACTCCGGATTATGATCATAATGATCATTGATGATGATGTTTCGTGCTAACTGCTCTGGGGTTCAATATTGTTTCTGTGTGTATTACCTGGTATGAGATTGAAACAAACCTGATGAAATGGAATTAAAAGGGCAGAGAGTAAGCCAGAATCCCTTCTATCATCATATTAGGAACAGCCTGATCGACCTTCCGAGTCCTAAGACAACTCTTGGCGACCTGCCATGAAGGATAATGCCTTGATTATCATCTTCATAGAGGTTTTCTTGGCAAGGATAGTGCAGTGGTTTGCCATTGCCTTCTGCACGATGCGCACCTACGGGCAATTTTGAATGGCCAATTAGCCTACTGTGCATGTTTTTGGACTGTGGGAGGAAACTGTGGTACCCAGAGGAGTACCACGGGGAGAACATGCAAACTTGCACAGAAATGCCCAGGCCTGGAATCGAACCACAGCCTTCTTGCTGTGAGGCGAACGTGCTAACCACTACACCACCATGCCGCCCAGGAACAGCCTACATTTCACCAATTATCTTTCAGAGCTGAGTCTAAGATTCTAATTTACAATTCGCTGTAATGGCCTGTCTTTCTCCTGCCAAGATAGTATGTGCTGAACACTGAAAGTGCCAGTCAATCACCCTGCAGAATAAATTACTCTTAAAAGTTGGGCATTTTCACAGTCAAGGATGTGGCACTCAAATTTCTATTGACTTGCAAAGTGCCTCATTGCCAGTTGCATTTTGATAAATTTAATCTCTCAGAAAGCCTGCTGATGAGCATTCAAACATTAGATACTCATATATATATATATATATATATATATATATATATATGTGTGTATGTATGTATATGTGTGTGTGTGTGTGTGTGTATGTATGTGTGTATATATATATATATATATATATATATATATATATATATATTAATCAAATATATTAATCAAATATATTAAGGCTTTGCATTGATTCATTACTTAAACCACGTTGAAGAGAGTAAATAGAGATTGATCAGAAGTTTGTTCAATTCAAATTATCTTTGGTGAAAAAACATGGAATTGAACTTCAGACCTGATATACATATCATTTATTCATTTTCTGATATATTTTCATATATTGAGGGCCAGATTCTTACTCCATTTAAAAATTTCAAAATTGTAATCAAAGGTTTTAGAATTTTTAAATATTTCAAATAAAGAGGGATTTTAAATATGTCCATCACTGATTGTTCAGACAGCACCGTTAACAACTGGCTAGTGAACAGCACTATGATGATGACTAAATTATAGTTCTCCTATAGCATTTCATCATAACAGCAAGCAAACATATCAAATAATGACCACTTTGGCCATCATATCCTGATTAAAAAAAAAAAAAATGAGAGGAAAATATCATTGATAAAGGACTTAAAATAACAACATTTTATAAGCGATCATTAAGGAAAATAGCCGAAAATTAGCGTGACAGCAGGAAATAGACTAATGTTGCCTAATTGTATACCATTCATTCATTTATCCATTTTCTGAATCGCTTAATCCTAATTAGGGTTACGGGGAGACTGGCGTGTATCTCAGCAGACTCGCCAGGCCATCGCAAGGCCCCTAGGTGTATAAAGGTAAAGCCAGTTGGGCTTTTTACACCCGAGCCTAGCGGTTCATGAACTAAACCATAGGACAGTGCTTATTTCCAGTTTGCATAGCGTGAAGCAACTTGCAGTACAACTCCTCCTGGATGGGACGCTAGTCCATCGCAGGTTACTTTCCCAGTATTTTTTACTGGTACCCATTTACACTGCTGGGTGAACAGAGGCACACTTGTGGTTAAGACCTTGCCTGGAGGTCCAACTGGGATTTGAACACACAACCTCCCACTCATGAGCGCAGCACCCTAACCACTACACCCCCCAGGTGTATACTTAAGGTGAAATAGCCTAATGTTGAACATTTTGGGCTGACTGTAGGATAAAACCTAATAAGTTAATAACTTTTTCACCCTGTGTAATGTCCAACATTATGGTGATTCATCCCACCAAAGATCTGCATGGTATACGGCGGTGAATGTATTCCGACCCCTAAGGCCTTTCTTTCTTTTTCGTTTTTTTTTTTTTTTTGTAAATATTATGATAAAATATTATTTGAAATATGTCAATTTCATGAGGACTCATAAACTGTGAATAGAAATTCTTCATAAATCAAGCAAGAGCTCAGTTCTCAGCTTCCTCCTGCATTCTAATTATTCTGAGAATTTAACAACACACTGCGGTTTCCAAGTCAATACATTGCTCCTGAAGCTGTTTTACTTATTTACCTGAGGCAAAGCAGGATTTCATGAGATTAGAAACTCCATCGATGACAGCAACGGTCCTGTGAATGCCTATCTGCTCTTTGATGCCTTGCTCCCACAGCAAGATAATAACTTAATCCATATCCTCATGAAGATGCTGAAATTTAATTGAAGGTTTCAAATGAAGAGAATCAATATTTCATCATAAGTTGTGAAATATTCACTTCAGATGAGGTCTGATTTTTTTTATTTTTTTTTATTTGTATAGTCAGTGTTTATATTGACAACTTGTGAACTTTTTGCCACACTGGAAGGATTGGAAGGGTGGCACATCTGGATTCAAGTCCCAAGCTCAGTAGGTGAAATTCTGCATGGAACTTGCATATTTTCCTGGGTATGCCGGTTTCCTCCTATAATCCAAAGACATGCACATTAGGCTAATTGGCTGTTTCAAATTGCCTGCAGGTGTGAGTCTAAATAATTGAGTGCGTCTTGGCCCTGCAATGATCTGGTGAGCTGTTTGGGCTGTACCTTGCCTTTGCCCAGTGTCAACTGAGGGTCTTCATGACCCTAGTAGGATTAAGCAGCTCAATAGATGAATGAGTAAGTGCCAGAATGTTGAAAAATAAACTTCTGTCACCCCCAGTGCCGCTAACTGGGCTATCTTAGGCCTGCCATGTCTCTCACTGCCTGTGGTGAGAGGTATATAAAAGAATCATTGCTGACTTTTATCAAGAGTGCGCTGCATAGCCGTCAGCTAGTTTGTGCTCTGCGATGGCCTGGCGGGCTGTCCAGGGTTTAATCTGTCCTTACCTAGAGTTGGCTGAGATGGGCACCGGCCTGCCCCTGACCCCTAATTAGGATTGATCAGTTCATAAAATGAATGATGATGAAGAATTTTTGTCTTGGCAATGAACATGCTAGTTAAGTCTGCTTAAACTCAGTGTCGGGGCCCAAAGACCACTGAGTCAGTACCAGGCAGCAGGTGGAATCTGCATGGGCTGGAGGAGCTGTGTGGATGGGCAAGGATTAGGTTTAAGCCGGAGAAGTGGTCACTGATGCTGAAGAGGGGCAAAGTTGTGGACAGGTTCCGCTTCAGCATCGGCGGGGCACCAATCCCAACTGTCTCTGAAAAACCAGTGAAGAGTCTTGGCAAGGTGTTCAACAGCAGCCTCAAGGATTCTGTGTCCATTCAGGAAACCTGTCAGGTGCTGGAGAGCTGGTTGAGAGCAGTGGACCGGTCCGGGCTACCCGGGAAGTTCAAGGCCTGGATTTATTAACATGGCATCCTGCCCAGAGTGCTGTGGCCTCTACTCATCTACGAGGTTCCAATCTCGATCGTGGAGGGCCTAGAGAAGAAGGTTAGCAGTTTCCTCAGGAGGTGGCTCGGTCTGCCTAGGAGTCTTCGCAGCATTGCTCTCTATGGACGCAACACCAAGCTCCAACTGCCCCTGAGAGCACTAGAGGAGGAGTTTAAGGTGAAAAGGGCAAGAGAAGTGATGATGTACCGGGACTCCAGCAACCCCAAGGTGGCCCAGGCAGGGGTCAGAGTGAAAACCGGGAGAAAGTGGAGAGCCGATGAAGCTGTCACACAGACCGAATTGCGGATATGACACAGAGCCCTGGTCGGAGCAGGGACCCATGGTAGAACTGGTCTGGGAACATGTACAACGCCACAGTATGAGAAGGCCAAGGGGAAGGAGAGCTGGCGATTGGTGCAGGAGGAAGTGAGGGCAGAAGTGGAGGAGAGGAGGAGCAGCAGAGCGGTCAGCCTGAGGCAGCAGGGTGCCTGGACAAGGTGAGAACAGGCCATGGAACGAAAAGTCACACAGACAGAGATCTGGCAGGCAGAGCCGCACCGAATAAAGTTCCTTGTCCAGGCGGTCTATGACATTCTGCCCAGTCCATCAAACGTCTCCAGTTGGGGTAAAATAGAGTCTCCCAACTGCCTGCCGTGCCCAGACAGAGGCATGTTGGAGTACATTCTGAGCTGCTGTCCAGTAGCCCTTTGGCAGGGGCGGTACACCTGGCACCACAACCAGGTTCTGAAACCCATTGTGGAAGCCATCAGCATGGGAATCAGCAGCAACAGCAGACGGTCCTGCCCCACCACTCAGTTGATTACCTTCATGAAGGCGGGTGAGTGGGTGGGAAAAACCGCAGGAGCCAGGAACCCATCAGGGCTACTGGCAACCACAAATCACTGGCAGCTGTCTGTTGACCTGGAGAAACAACTCAAGTTCCCCCAGTGTATTGTCTCAACCACCCTGAGGCCAGACATCCTCCTGGTGTCAGAGGAGACAAAGAGCATCATCTTGATGGAGCTCACGGTGCCATGGGAGGACGGACTGGATGAGGCCCATGAGAGAAAGAAGACCAAATATGAAATTCTGGTCATAGGCTGCCGTAAGCGGGGCTGGAAGGCGCAGTGTATGCCCATCGAGGTTGGCTGAAGAGGGTTTGCAGGCCAATCACTCTATAAAACCTTGAGTGTGCTGGGCATTACGGGGATGGAGAGGAGAAGGGCCATCAAGCGGATCACGGAGGAAGCAGAGAAAGCCTCGAGATGGCTGTCGATTAGGAGAGGAGATCCATGGGGATAGCAAAAGCCACCTGAAGACAAGCCGGGTCTGATCAACCATGGCTGGGTCGCCTGGGCGAGGGTGTCTGATGTTGAAAGACCCGAAACACCCGAGGACCTCAGCTTACATCACTGATGATGTGTTCAGGAGCATCCTAGAGATGTAACATCATAAAAATTGTCAATTTAATGTTCATTTTTATTTTTTAATCATAATGATAAAAACTGATTCATTTTGTTTCATATGTGCAATAACCATGAAACCATACGAGTCATATAGTAATAAACGTATTATTGCAGATACATCACATTCAATATGCAAAAAAAAAAAAAAAAAGACATTTTTAGTACATTAGAATATGGCAATGCAAGATTGAATTGTTGCTAAAAATTAATCTTTTTCTATCTGGTTTTGTTCACTCGTGATTCTGTAATGCTTTATTTTCCCTATGGAATATTAAAAAGATATATAATATATATAATTTTTATAAAATGTTTGGGGATACCATATGATGCCTTTCTGCATGAGAAAATGGCCTGGTAGAGAGAACAGAGAGTGTTTTACACTTGAGACACGCCCTCTGTGTCAATCATCATTTTTTTTTTTTTTTTTTTGCCAAAAGATGATGTTTGTCAAAGAAAAAAAAATCCATACTGTATGATTAAAGATCACAGGCAGTAATTAAGTAATATTAAAAACATACATCATAATCAACTTTAATTAGGTGAAAATGTCAACTGATTTCTTCATCCAATCAATCAATCAATCAATCAATAAAATCTGACATTGTTGGCAGTGCTCAACCCTTCACAACTTCATAATCTGCAAAAAAGTCGAGCATCATTGTGTTTAATCTCCACCACAGACAGAAAGTGGAAATGTTTTCCAGGGAGAAAACTGTGCGCCGCTGAGTATACACTTGAATTCAAAGTGGCACTGTCGCAGTCGTTCACTCTTTAATCTCACTCATCACTTGTTCACTTAAAAGCTGCACATTACCATAAAATAGGAATGAGAAAAGAGTAAACAACACACTTTAATCACTATTCTCAACAGAATCTTGTCCAAATGGAAAGCTCCTGCTTAAAACAGCCCTGTGGTAACTCAAGGGAGCAGTTAAATGATTAATGTGGCATGTATACTTTTATTAGAGTCACAGAGCAACCAGAGAGGGGAGGTGGGTTTTGGGCTCCTGCATCACAGGAGACTGAGACTCTGTGAATCTGCTGTAATGACAAAAAAATGAAGTTATAGAAAGGATTGTTTTATCTTATTGGAAAGAGTAAGCAGAAAATCCAATCATTGTTCACTTTGATGGTGTACCGAGTCGAGAAAAACAGCTAAAAGACGAATGTGTGTGCATGAGAGAGAGAGAGAGAGAGAGAGAGAGAGAGAGAGCGGATAATCAGAGTTTAATGGTTTGTAATGTCACTGTTGATAATGGGACTCTTATCAAATGTGTCACACTTATGTATGAAATCGAAATGCATAAATGTGAGTTTGTCAAAAGCTCCCAGCACCTCACAGGAAATCGAACAACTGTGGCAGTTCAGGCCAAATGTGTATGTGATCAACATGTGAGCTCTGAACGTCACCACATTTTAAATTGAGAAAAACAATAATTGGTTATGCTTTGGACACAGGTCATTAGATGATACTCGTCTTTTTAAGTGACAAAGGACAGAAAAATGAATGAGTCGGTTTTCCAACAGAGTCAGACTGCATGTGCATTTTGTATTTTGTTCTTAAATGGGTCAGGGTAGGTTCAAAAAGACAGAAAAAGGTAAAAGTGCTTAACCTGGGTTTACACTGGAGCCACAATGTCCACAATCTCCATGATTTGAGATAATTGTTATGACTGTTTGGGGTTGCAAGCTCCAATCGTGAAGATCTTGAGGGAACTTGTTGGAATCGTGAAGATCTTGAGGGAACTTGTTGGAATCGTGAAGATCTTGAGGGAACTTGTTGGAGTCGTGAAGATCTTGAGGGAACTTGTTGGAATCGTGAAGATCTTGAGGGAACTTGTTGGAATCGTGAAGATCTTGAGGGAACTTGTTGGAATCGTGAAGATCTTGAGGGAACTTGTTGGAATCCTGATGATTGTGAAAAAATCTTTGACTGTCAAAAATCTTTCTACAATTATAACAATTTGGCGCCAATCGCGATGGAACATGGGAATCGTATTAGATCTTAACAGAACTTAACAGACCTTAATAAAGCATAATAGACCTTGATGCACCATCGGAGAGGATTCTCATTAATTTGGAAGCACAATTCCTTCAAATTCATCCCCAGGATGCCCCTGCCTTTTTTTTTATACCCGAATCGTGCTCAAAGCAAGTTAATAAATCGTAAAGCTCCATGATTTTTCCAATGGTGAAGAATGAATAATTTCTTGTAGACCCAACATAAATCCAGGTTTAACTAACATCCCTTCAATGACTCATGGATGTTAAGAACATTCTAATTATTAAAGAAATAGCCTGTGATACTTTCATATAGGATTGAAGTGGTGGTAAGGTGCTGGATTACCAATCCTAAGGTCGGGGTTTCAAGCCCCACTATCATCGGTTGTCACTGATACCCGGTGCAGATAACTGGGTTATCAAAGGTCGGCCATGTCTCTCACTGTCTATGGTGGGAGGCAGTAAATGAACCATTGCTGACTTTCAACAAGAGTAGCTGCATAGCCGTCAGCATGATTCTGCCCTGCGATGGCCTGGTGAGCTGTCCAGAGTGTACTATGCCCCCCCCCCCCCCCCCTCCAAGTCAACTGAGCTGGGCACCAGCCTAACCGCGATCCTGATTAGGATTAAGTGGTTCAAAAAATGAATGAATGCTTTGCTATGTATTACATACAGTATACTTATCGTACACATTCCTAGTACAGTGGTACCTCATTTTACAAAATTAATCCATTCCAGCGCCTTTTTCGTAACCTGCATTTTTTGTAAGTTGAACCGCATTTCACATGTAAAACGCGTGATTCGTGCCAAGGCTCCCAATACTACCCCCTAAACCCTTTAAAAATTATAAAAGTACACAAATTTTGTATGAAATATGTGTTAAAAGTAAAAGAAAATGATTTACCTTTTTTTTAATCTCTCGAACCACCCGTGCAACGCTTTAAAAGTCCGGGGGTTGCTAGTCTGAAGAACCCTCACCCTCCTTTACAAGGTCCTTAAATATGGTGATCGGTTTTTCCGAAATAATTGCCTTTGTCTCTGTATCTCCGCTTTTAAGGCCTCCTTCTGCTTCACTATCGCCCCGATTGTAGAGGGGTTTCGGCCATACTCCTTTGCGATTTCACTCAACCACATCCCACTTTCATATTTTTTATCATCTCCTGTTCTACTTTTGATAACGGAGCCCGCTTCTTCTTTTCAGTCTCACCGGGAATCACTTTCTTGGGGCTCATGATTAATAAGGAAAAATAACGCTCCAATGAAAACACTCAAAAAAACTCACGGAATTCATGAACCAACAGTACAACTCTCCTTCACGCGTGTGTTGAACAATGAGTCGAATGCACACGAAAAGCATTATGGATACAGTACTGTATTATGGAGATTTAGCACCCTCCTAGCCAATGGGAGGCCAGCGGGGGTGGGATGTTGGCAGACAACCAATGGGAAAGCAACTCACGCATTGTTTGAATGTTTGAATGGCACGTTTGAATTTTTAAGATGGCGCTTTCGTAACATGAACTTGTTTTGTATCCAGAGACAAAAAATTTAGGAAAATGTGTTTTGTAACCTGAATTTTTTGTTTGCCGAGACTTTCGTAAAGTGGGGTACCACTGTATTGGCTTTAATTGTTCAATTTTTTTTTTTTTTTTTTTTTTTTTTTTTTTTTACATGGCATGACCAACTGGGATGCAAGGAATGTCACTAAATTTTTTTCTCAGTGGTTTGATCTCTTGTCCATATATGTTGTCCTCAGACAAACACACAGAGTAAGGGATCCTGCAGTCTACTTCTACACTTGACTTGGACTCTGCCTGCAGGATCCAATATGCTGCTGCAAACTCTCATCAGAGGTAAACAGAAAGGAACAGAGAGAATAAACACACCGCTGCACATCCTATACTTGTGTTTTTTCCTGAAGGACTGAAGGATGCTGAAAGTAGGAAGCCAATTTCTCTCCAACAGTGCTTACATACCATCAGACACCTCACACACAAAACACTCCATCCATTCACAATACAGATATGAGACCTCTGTACATTACAAACAAAGTACTTAACAATAGATTTTATTTTGGGGAAATATATGTAACATGCAGTAATATGTGAAAGTTTTAGGCACATGAAAAGTGGTGGTCAGCAAAATCACTTTCAAAAACAATGACATAAGAAACTGCAGTACATTTTTATATATATATATATTGGGGCAGTGGTGGTCTAGTGGTATAGGGCGCTGGATCGCTGATCCAAAGGTTGGGGGTTCGAGTCCCACTCTCCACAAGGTTGTCACTGTCCCCCCAGTGCGGCTAACTGGGTTATCAAAGGCGGGCCATGTCTCTCACTGTCTATGGTGAGAGGCATGTAAAAGAACCATTGCTGACTTTCGTAAAGAGTAGGCTGCAAAGTTGTCAGCGTGTTTCTGTCCCTTGCTAAAAAAGGGTTGTGACAGGAAGGGCATCCGACGTAAAAATCTCTGCCAAATTAAACGTGCGAATCAAAATGATTCGCTGTGGCGACTCCCGAGTAAAAGGAAAAAAGCCGAAAGGAAGACAGAATATATATATATATATATATATATATATATATATATATATATATATATATATATATATATATATATTAAAAAAAAAAATCTAATACAGGGATCCCTCTACTTCGTGCTTTGATTAATGCGGCTTCAGTGCATCACGTTTTTTTT
This sequence comes from Plotosus lineatus, assembly GCA_024760905.1. Taxonomy (NCBI): domain Eukaryota; kingdom Metazoa; phylum Chordata; class Actinopteri; order Siluriformes; family Plotosidae; genus Plotosus; species Plotosus lineatus. The sequence continues at coordinate 33,507,917 of CM045742.1, read as the reverse complement.
TTTAATAAATAAATAAATATTCATCGAATTAAAAAACAAGGACATTAAGGAATAATAGGGGAGAAAGTTAAGGAAAATGTCACAAAAACCATCCAATTATGCAAAAAAAAAAAAGAAAAGAAACCCTAAACCAACTCAAAACAAAAACAACCCAAAATCTCCCATCAAAACCGGATACATTGTGGCGTCTGCGCAGCCACGCCCCCCTTTGCCATAGACTAGTATTCAGTGTACCTCAGGATAATGTTTAATCATATTTCAGACTTATATTTATGATCGATCTTTCTGTAGGTTTTATTCCATTTCTATTATTCAATTCAATTTCATTTCACTTTCGACCTTGGACAGCTTTGTTTGTATCTCCGGATGTTTGCAAAACGAATGTTGGTAAGTTGGAGAGCGTCTGTATTTATAGTTTATTTACATCTTACGTTATTTATGTCAATGTTTAATTGTTGTTATTATAGGCATGTATAGCATTGGATATGTATTTATTGATATTATATACACATATACATGTACGTATACGTCAGTCGGGGGTGGGGGGTGATCCTACTTCGAGGATTTCAATGGTCGCGTGGGGATCTCTGTCCCAATTAACCATGGAAAGTGAGGGATCCCTGTATATGGAGAAGTAAACGTTAATAGATTAAAAAAGTCAAAATTTGGTGTGGCTCAGTTCCCCCTTCACCACAAGGGTAAAGACAAAGCTGTCAATTTACCAGTCGATCTACATTTCGACCCTCACCTATGGTCAAGAGATTTGGGTAGTGACCAAAAGAACAAAATCGTGGCTACAACCGGCTGAAGTGAGCTTCCTTCGCCGGGTAGCAGGGCTCTCCTTTAGAGATAAGGTGAGCAGCTCTACTTTCACGGGAGAGCTCAGAGTAGAACCGCTGCTCTTCCGCATTGAGAGGGGCCAGTTGAGGTGGCTCAGGCATCTGGTCAGAAGACCTCCTGAACGCCTCCCTGGTGTGGTGTTTCGGGCATGTCCCTCCGGGAAGAGACCCCAGGGTCGACCTAGAATACGCTGGAGGGACAATGTCTCTCGACTTGTTTGGGAACGCCTCGGTATCCCCCGGAAGAGCTGGAGGACGTGGCTACGGAGAGGGACATCTGGACCTCATTGCTTAGGTTGCTGCCCCTGCAACCTGACCCCAGAAGAGGCGGAAGGAGATGATGATGATGAAAATTTGGTGAGATGATCATTTTCTTTAAATAAATATTTTAATAAATTAATGAATAAATAATAGCTTCAGGTACAATTTGTACATTTTATTTTTTAAGTCTGGAAAGTTTAACTGAGCATCTTGCAGAAAGAGCCACAGTTCTGGAAACTTCGGGTAGTTCTGGTCATTACACTTACCCAACAGAATTATTCATACTTTCATTCATTTTCTGAACCGCTTAATCCTAGTTACGGTCACAGAGAGGCTGGCGCTCATCTCAGCCGGCTCTGGGAGAGGGAAGAGTACACCCTAGACAGTTTGCCAGACCATCGCAGGGCGGAAACACGCTGACGACTATGCAGCTTACTCTTTACGCGAACCAGCCATGGGTTCACCATAGACAGTGATAACCCAGTTAGCGCCCAACAGCATTACTGTAATATTATTATTTTTTCCTCATAATATGCTGCTGCTTTCTTAGCCACATAAATTATTTTCTGGAACAGCAATTTACAAGATAATTTGTAATGTCTAGAAAACTAAAATGCCTGACTTGATAATTTTAAAAAAAGGTCCTGGGTTTGAGTCCTATTTCGGGTTTTCTGTGTAGAGTTTGTATGTGAATGGGTTTGTGTGCTGCCATATGATGGTCTCATCTTTGCTCAGTATTAGGTGAGATAAGCTACAATATGCCTGAGGGTTAAGCGGCTCAGGATATGAGTGAGAGAATTAAAGTTTGTACTGGCAAAATAGAAAATGTATCTGAATATAGTTTTGAGGAGCAGAGGCTCTTCTAGTTTGCAGCGTGTCGGCTGAGCGGTGAAACTGAACTGCACTGCAAGAAAATCTCTTGTGAGGCTAAAAACTGAATCTGTTTCCTGAGGTTGTTCCAGAAGTTTTTCATGTTCTTGATAGTGTGCAAAAGCAAAAGCAAAAGCAAAATTGTGTGATAGGAATAATAGCTGCTATTGTGGACCAACATTTTAAATGTTGATTGTAATCTGGAAGGAAACTGCACTGCAATACTGAAGCAAAAACACAAAGCTATAATTTACTGCTCCCTGTACCCTACGTGCTGTTTGTATTGCTAAGTTTGTGGTCTGCCATCATAAAAATGCATAATGCTTTAGGAGTATGTATATACTCTACAAAAAAAAAAGTTAAGGATATTTGGAAATTTTCTAGATATTTTTTTTTTGGTTTTGTGAATTGGCCTTAATTTCGGTTTTTTATTGACAAATATCCTTAACTTTTTTGTGTAGTGTATGTGTGTATGTGTGTGTGTGTGTGTGTGTGTGTGTATATATATATATATATATATAGACCCCTGTGTACAAAATCCCCGTGTTACGAAAAACATTTTCCCGAGTTTCCGTCCCCGGGATACGACACAACCCCCTCTTACGAAAACAAATTCAAAATCCAAATGCGCCAATCAAAATTTCACATGACGCACGAGTTGCTCGCTCATTGGCTGTCTCTCAACATCCTGCCCCGCTGGCCTCCCAGATAGAGACAGAAGGAAGCTTCACTCTTTAGTTTTTAGTTTAGTTTTTTAAGTTGTTTTAATTCAGTAAATGTTTAATAAATGTGGGCACATTTGAGCTCATCTGGAATTCCAATCCCTCAATGCGCTTTGAATTCACATCTTGTGGGCGTGGCCCGCAGCGCACGCGAGAGAGAGCGATAGAGAGATAGAGAGAGAGAGAGAGAAAAAAAGAGAGAGAGAGAGAGAGAGAGAGAGAGAG
>CM045742.1:33410000-33500000 GCA_024760905.1 Plotosus lineatus | reverse complement strand
GGTTTTGCAGTATGGATGAAGAAAAACAAAATTGGTACAAATATAGTCATAAATCACCTTATGAAAGACCCAACTAACGAAAAATCCAAGTTATGAAACACCTTTACGTAAAGTGTTCATCTCTGAATACGAAAGAAACTTCGAGTAACGAAAGGCATCCTGTATTTTATTTTGAAATTGGCGCGATGGAGTTGTTCTCCCATTGGCTATCGCCCAACACCCTGCTGGCCTCCCATTGGCTAGGAGGGAGCTGCCTCTCCATGATACCCATGATGCTTTTCATGGCCTTCGACCCTTGTTCTAACACTAAGATCTTGGGCATAGTTGCCCAACCCCAATGGTAAATGATTTGCATGTCTTATTCATTTTAATGGTTTAATACATATTTTTCTTTTACTTTTAACACATATTTCATACAAAATTGGTATACTTTTATAAATTTAAGTCTTTAGAGTAGTATTGGGGGGCCTTGGAACGAATCAGGCCTTTTACATGTAAAATGCAACTCTACTTATGAAAAAAATTACATTACGAAACCACTTCTGGAATTAATTAATTTCATAAGGTGAGGTATGACTGTAAAACCTCTACCGAATTCTGTTCATACACTCCAAAATGTAAATATATTTCTATAATTATTCACACTTCAGTGTGTGCGCGCGTGTGTGTGTGTGTGTGTGTGTGTGTGTGTGTGTGTGTGTTTGTATACGTTAAAGAATGTTAGTTTTCTCTGAGCTTTGAAATCATATATATATATATATATATATATATATATATATATATATATATATATATATATATATATATATATATACACACACACACAGTAGGACGCATTGAGTGACTTTGATAGAAAACTTGATGCTAAGGCATATAAATTATATAAAGATACAGATACAAATGTATAGCCTGAGTGTCTGACTCTCACAGTAATCTTGATAGCCTGAGAATAGTCAGTAGACATCTGTCTGCTTCTGGCTGTTTATTTTTTTGAAGCAAGAGACATTTTTGTTAACAGTAGAATAGAAGTAGAAATGAAAGCAAATTCAGATTTTTTTTTAATCTTAAAAAAACTCCGTAGTGGATAAGAACAATTGGGGGGGGGTAATGCAAAAAGTAGTCATAATATGTACAACAATAATAAATTTTATATATATATATATATATATATATATATATATATATATATATAGTGGTACCTCACCTTATGAAAGACCCAACAAATGAAAGATCCAAGTTACAAAATGTATTTACCTAAAATTTTCGTCTCTGGATACGAAACAAATTCACGTTACAAAACACGCCATCTCCCATTGGCTATCGTTATATATATGTAAGAACTCTCTCTGTAGAAGCTCTTATGTAAACCTGCACGATCTGGATTCCTGTATCTCAACGTCTTAGAGTACTCCGGGAACAGAAGACACTAAACCATACGAGTAAAATCAATCTGGTTTATTCATCAACTGCTCAGAGTGTGTTTCCGAGCACAAGCTTTTTATGCAGTTTCTTTGTGTTTGCAAGCAGATAATTCACAGAGTCATATGTCCTTGGTCAAAGTACATTCGTCATAGCATCGGGTGGGGGGGTGTGTGTGTGTGTGTATGTGTGTATGTGTGGGTGTATGTGTGTGTGTGGATGTGTGTGTGTGTGTGTGTGGATGTGTGTGTGGATGTATGTGTGTGTATGTGTGGGTGTGGATGTGTGTGTGGATGTGTGTGTGTGTATGTGTGTGTGTGTATGTGTGTGTGGATGTGTGGGTGTGGATGTGTGTGTGTGTATGTGTGTGTGTGTATGTGTGTGTGGATGTGTGTGTGTGTATGTGTGTGTGTGTATGTGTGTGTGGATGTGTGTGTGTGTATGTGTGGATGTGTGTGTGGATGTGTGTGTGTGTATGTGTGTATGTGGATAGCACCATATCATGTTATTTACGTAACTGTTTGCATTCGTACGTAAGTAGGTGAAGATAAAAGAGGACAGCCCTGAACATCCAGTTAAGTCTGGTTGATGTTTTACACAAAACTTAGGACATCGGGGTAAAACAAGATAAGAAGAACGTCTTGCTTCATGATTCAATAAACATGTACGTATTTAGGTCAGAGATATATTCTAACAATATATATATGTGTGCGTGCAATATATGAATGAATATTATTATTTATGAATTCACCAGTCACATAGAGTAGTTGTGTTATACAGTGTCAATAGGCAAATGAGTGACAACCTTTACTTGAATTGAGTTCTGAGGAGAGGTCTACATATTCATTTTTTCCCTCTGATTTTTCTCCCTAATTCTGCTGTTGGATGTGGCTTCCCCATCACACAGCTACCAGCTAAGGAGAGTAAAGGTCACCACCTGTTTCCTCCGAAGCAGCCAGCTGCTTTTTTTTGAACTGATGCTTGTCAGGGGTGGCATAACATACCTGGAAGAAAGCCCTATCTGCCCACCTTCATATGCATGCATAACTGTACAGAAGTCCCTGATTACCTGTGAATGAGAGGGAAGAGAGCACATGTCATCCCTCCCTTACTTACAGAGAGCTTGGACAGTTGTGCTTTTTTTGGTCACCTGGCAATTGCATCACAATGAAAGAGTAACACTTTTTAGTTGATTGTCTCCAGAGCCAGGTTCTCACATTCAAGGGCTGTCTACTGAAGGATAATTATGGGCAGGCTCCGGCTCAGATACACACACACACACACACACACGTTTGAGCTGAGCGACAGATCATATGTGATCTGCAGTTCTAAAAGGCCAAATCAGCCTTCTGTACCTTGGAAGGACCAGGCTTTTATCAAACATACAACCCCTCTAACAGGGAATATGAATGTGATATGAATTTCTCTAGCAGTTGGGTAAATCTAACCTCAGGCCACCCTTGTGGCATTTCAATCTGTTCTATCTGACATTGAGACAAAGGTAGAATCTGACGGGAAGTACGTGTTGGAGAAGAGGTCAGAAAGATTTCCTGCTACCTTCTTATCAGTTACTCAGCAGCTACATTATCTAGATATTTTACTGAAGGACGAAACAACTACGGATGCATGCATATGTGGAAAAGCTATATAATTTACTTATTTATCTTGACTTCATATCACTTGGGTATACTGTATGTACAGCTGTGGAAATGAAAATCTGAACTTCACATTATATTGTGATAACATTGAAATTCCTTCTCTGTGTAATTTACTTCGGTCTAAAGCAGTGCTTCTCAAATAGTGGGGCGTGCCCCCCTCAGGGGGGGATGATGCCGAGTGGAGCACGTATGACCCTGGGGAACATGCTTTTCTGGAATTGTGTACGAGAATTAAGTGTAATTACACCTCCGCTCCACTAGTTGGCACTGATGCTCTCATTGTCGCGCTATGCTGAAGCCATTTTTCGTACGAGCAAATCATATGAAGTGTCGTAAACAACCCCTCAAGAAACAACACGGAAAAATTTCTAACAGGAATGAAAAAAAAAGGTGGAGAGAGCCAGAGATATTAATACATACATAAGTAAGTTGAATGAGTTTAAATAAGGCAAATTAGTTTAAATTAGGATGTATAATGCAGCCATGAGGCGGGGTGGGGCACGAACCAGTGTCTCTCCCCCTTATGCCGGTCCCAAGCCCGGATAAATGCAGAGGGTTGCGACAGGAAGGGCATCCGGCGTAAAACTTCTGCCACATTTAAAAAATGCAAATGATCAATACAGAATTCATACCGGATCGGTCGAGGCCCGGGTTAACAACGACCGCCATCAGTGCTGTCAACCAACAGGGTGCTGATGGAAATTGGACTACTGTTGGTCGAAGACGTCGAAGAAGGAGAGGCGGGAGGCGTGTCCGTAGGCAGAGAGAGAAGAGGAAATGTGTGAGCCTAGGACTGAGAGTAGGGACTTTGAATGTTGGAACTATGCAAGGAAAAGATAGGGAGCTGGCTGACATGATGCAGAGGAGGAAGGTGGACATACTGTGTGTTCAGGAGACAAGGTGGAAAGGTAGAAAGGCTAGAAGCTTAGGAGCAGGGTTTAAACTGTTTTATCATGGTGTGGATGGGAAGAGAAATGGAGTAGGAGTCATCTTGAAGGAGGGGTTTGTCAGGAATGTTCTAGACGTGAAAAGAGTGTCAGACAGAGTGATGAGTCTCAAGTTAGAAATTGAAGGCGTGATGGTCAATGTTGTTAGTGCTTATGCCCCACAGGCAGGATGTAAGCTAGAAGAGAAGGAGAGATTCTGGAGTGATTTAGATGAAGTGATGCAGAATACCCCAGAGGTGAAAGAGTGGTCATTGGAGCAGACTTCAATGGACATGTTGGTGCAGGCAACAGAGGGGACGAGGAAGTGATGGGCAGGTTTGGTATCCAGGACAGGAACACAGAAGGACAGATGTTGATCGATTTTGCAAAAAGGATGGAAATGGCTGTGGTGAATACTTTCTTCAAGAAGAAACAGACGCATAGGGTGACTTATGAAAGTGGAGGTAAGAGCACACAGGTAGACTACATCTTGTGCAGGCGATGTAATTTGAAGGAAGTCAGTGACTGCAAAGTAGTAGTTGGTGAGAGTGTTGCGAAACAGCATAGGATGGTGGTGTGCAGGATGACACTGATGGTGAGAAAAGTGAAAAAGGCAAAGGCAGAGCAGAAGACAAAGTGGTGGAAGCTGAAAAAGGAAGAGTGTCGTGTTGTCTTCAAGGAGGAGTTGAAACAGGCTTTGGGTAGTCAGGAAGTGCTTCCAGAGGACTGGACAACCACAGCCAATGTGATCAGGGAGACCGGTAGGAGAGTACTTGGTGTGTCCTCTGGAAGGAAAGTAGATAAGGAAACTTGGTGGTGGAATGAGGAAGTGCAGGAGTGTGTACAAAAGAAGAGGTTAGCCAAGAAGAAGTGGGACATTGACAGGACCGAAGAGAGTAAACAGGAGTACAGGGAGACACAGCGTAAGGCGAAGGTAGCAGTGTCAAAGGCCAAACAGAGGGCGTATGATGACTTGTATGATAGGTTGAACAGTAAGGAGGAGAAAATGATCTATACAGGTTAGCACAGCAGAGAAATAGAGATGGGAAAGACATGCAGCAAGTTAGAGTGATAAAGGACAGAGAGGGAAATGTATTGACTGATGACAGAAGTGTGCTGGGAAGATGGAAAGAGTACTGTGAAGAGATGATGAATGAAGAAAATGAGAGAGAATAAAGAGTAGAAGGGGTGACCGTTGAGGAGCAGGAAGTAGCAAAGATTAGTAAGGGAGAAGTGAGGAGGGCATTGAAGAGGATGAAGAGTGGAAAGGCAGTTGGCCCTGATGACATACCAGTTGAGGTATGGAAGTGTCTAGGGGAGGTAGCAGTAGATTTTCTGACAAGAATATTCAACAAGGTCTTAGAAAGTGAGCAGATGCCAGAGGAATGGAGGAGAAGTGTGATTGTGCCCATTTTTAAGAACAAGGGAGATGTACAGAGTTGTGGCAACTACAGAGGGATAAAGTTGATGAGCCATACAATGAAGCTATGGGAAAGAATAGTGGAAGCAAGACTAAGGGCAGAGGTCAGCATTTGTGAACAACAGTTTGGTTTAATGCCAAGAAAGAGCACCACAGATGCAGTGTTTGCTTTGAGGATGTTAATAGAGAAGTACAGAGAAGGTCAGAGGGAGCTGCATTGTGCCTTTGTGGATCTGGAGAAAGCATATGACAGGGTGCCGAGAGAAGAACTGTGGTATTGTATGAGGAAGTCTGGAGTGACAGAGAAGTATGTTAGAGTGGTGCAGGACATGTATGAGAGATGTAAGACAGTGGTGAGGTGTGCTGTCGGTGTGACAGAAGAGTTCAAGGTGGAGGTGGGACTGCATCAAGGGTCAGCTCTCAGCCCCTTCTTGTTTGCTATGGTGATGGACAGGCTAACAGACGAGGTTAGACAAGAATCTCCATGGACTATGATGTTTGCAGATGACATCGTGATCTGAGAGCAGAGACCAAGTGGAGGAAAATCTAGAGAGGTGGAGGTATGCCCTGGAAAGGAGGGGATTGAAGGTTAGTCTTAGTAAGACAGAATACATGTGTGTGAATGACAAGGACCCAAGAGGAACTTTGAGGTTACAGGGGGCAGAGATAAAGAAGGTGGAGGATTTTAAGTACTTAGGCTCAACAATCCAGAGCAATGGAGAGTGTGGAAAAGAGGTGAAGAAGCGCGTGCAGGCAGGTTGAAATGGATGGAGAAAAGTGTCCGGTGTGATATGTGATAGGAGAGTATCGGCAAGAATGAAGGGAAAAGTGTACAAGACGGTGATGAGGCCAGCAATGTTGTATGGTTTAGAGACAGTGGCCCTGGGGAAAAGACAGGAGTCAGAGTTGGAGGTAGCAGAGATGAAAATGTTGAGGTTCTCTTTGGGAGTAACGAGGATGGATAGGATCAGAAATGAGTACATCAGAGGGACAGCACATGTTAGATGTTTTGGAGACAAAGTCAGAGAGGCTAGATTGAGATGGTTTGGACATGTACAGAGGAGGGATAGTGAGTATATTGGTCGTAGGATGCTGAGGTTGGAACTACCAGGCAAAAGGCCCAGAGGAAGACCAAAGAGAAGATTTATGGATGCGGTGAAGGCGGACATGAAGGTCGTTGGAGTAAGAGTAGAAGATGCAGAGGACAGGGAGAGATGGAGGCAGATCATTTGCTGTGGCAACCCCTGAAGGGAACAGCCAAAAGGAAAAGAAGGAAAAGAAGAAGTTTAAATTAGGATGTATATATTTTTAAATTTCAGGCACATTGGTGCACTTTAAATCTTTTCCATTACAGATTAAAAAAAAAGTTAATGAAGTTTTTCTTTATTGTAAGTTAAACTATATTTCTTTCTGTTTGTTTTTAATGTTAATAAAGATACAGTGTTATGCAGAGGTGTACTAATAACAATTTTATAGACAAATAATACTATTTATAGTTGCTCGGGGGGTGAGGGTGGTGGTCTAGTGGTATAGGGTGCTGGCTCATTGATCCTAAGGTTGGGGGTTCAAGTCCCACTCTCCACAAGGTTGTGACTGGCCCCCTCCGTGCAGCTAACTGGGTTATCAAAGGTCGCCCAGGTTCTCTCACTGTCTATGGTGAGAGGCATGTAAAACAACCTTTGCTGACTTTCGTAAAGAGTAGCCGCAAAGCCGTCAGCTTGTTTCTTGTGTCAGGAAGGGCATACGACATAAAAACCTATGCCAAATCAAATGTGCGAATCATTCGCTGTGGCGAACCCTGATAAAGGGAAAAAGCCAAAATTAATCTCATCTCGCTCATGGGGAGGGGGGGGTATTTTTTTTTTTTTCCTACGGGGGCAAAGAAAATAATTGAGAAGCATTGGTCTAAAGTTAATTTTAAGCTCTTTACAGATTGTTCGAACTTTATCTTAAATACTGAAACTGAGTTGTTGGGGCTGCTTTTTAACATCTAAAATTCATATAGTCCACCATTTGAAAATCTTTTTAGTTAATTTATTCAATGCAGTTTTATAATCAACAATGTTTATATTCAACTTATGGCACCTTATTCAACAGTAATTTTAAAAACAAGATAGTCTCAAGTGTTGCCTGTTCCTCATGCACAGTCTATTAATATAAGAAAAAATATGAAGTACGATTCATGAAATTTAATTAAAATACCCCCCCCCCCAAAAAAAAAAAAAAAAAAAAAAAAAACAACCTTTTAAACGCATCACGGAACATGAACCTGTTTTTTTCTGCACCGAGTGATCTTTGCAGTCGATGCATCCTTTTTGAGATGAATATGAAAGACAATCATTCAGTTTTAACAAAAAGAATTTATAGTGCTTTAAATGTAGGTTTTGAAAGATTACGGAGTCTGAAGTACCCGGGCCCGTCTGTGAAACAGCTACCAAGGGGGTGGTGAGTAATGAAAATGCATTTTGACACCTGAGTGGTCACAAAGTCCTCCATTTAGTCTTCCTTGTTCCACTGTACATCATGATAGTTTCATTACAGATAGTAGCTGATGACCATACTTTATTTGGAATGTGAATCACCCAAGTGTTGATGCTGCCATTTATTGAGGATGAGAATCACTCAGACTCCCCAAAGGGCACACTGGCTACAGTGATGCAACATTCAATCTGTGAAATCTAGCAAAGGCAGATGGTGAGCTCCACATCACTGCTTAGTTCTGCCCAGGGGGTAACCGTAGTCATGTCAAATTCCATTTATAATGAAAGAAGCTGGCTCTTGATATGCATTCAAGTGTGTGTGTGTGTGTGTGTGTGTGTGTGTGTGTGTGTGTGTACAATCACTTCCTTTACCCAAAATCCAAACCTGTCTATAGATAGCAGAGATTCTTCATGGTGCTTCAAAAAGAACACAAACATCTGATATACCAGCTTTTTCCACTTCCAAATAACATCAGCGTGACCTAAATAAAAATATATATTTAATGTACTGAAAACTTACAAAGGGACATCCATGGTATAACGGTTAGAGAATTGGGTTTGGGAAGGAAAGGTCACTTCTTCGATTCTTGAACCAGCAAGAAAATGTGGCGGTGAGAGGAGTGAGCAGCACCTCCTTCTTTTTCCACCTTCATATATGAAATGCCTAATCTTCAACTACGCTCCAGGCGCTGCAGTGCTGTCCACACTCTGTGTTTTGTGTGTGTGTGTGTGTGTGTGTGTGTGTGTGTGTGTGTGTGTGTGTGTGTGTTTCACTTTAATGAAGGCTTTATGTACAACATCATCTTGTTAGTAAAGGTAAGGGGAGGGCTTGTGCTTCCCTTTCTATGACTCACAGAGCGATTTGGCAGGGATGCCCAACATAGTTACCGAGCCACTATATACTAAAAAAAAATAAAAAAAAAAAAAAATTAACAGTTGACTGGTGGACACTCCTAGAGTGACGATGTTAAATTTACACTCTGCCCAAAAATTCCTATGTGAAGAATACATCACCTCAATTACATAACATATCTTATTTTTCTTCCCTTTCAGGGGTTGCTACAGCGAATCATCTGCGTCCATGTTCATGGAAGTCATATTAATGATTTGCATATTCAATTTGGCATAGGTGTTTATGTTGGATGCCCTTCCTGACACAACCCTTTAGCAAGGGACAGAAACACACTGACTGCTTTGCAGCTACTCTTGTCGAAAGTCAGAAATGGTTCTTTTACATGAAGGGCAATGGGGGGGGGCAAGCTTTTGGAGAGTGGGACTCGAACCCCTAACCCTAGGATCAACGATTCAGCACCTTTTACCACCAGGCCACCACTGCTCACTCAATTACATAACATGTATAAACATTTATTTTTAGAACCATGGCTTTGCAAATAATACATTTCAATCAGAAATGCTGGCACGACATCATTTTTTGAACACAGGCTATCATGGTATCCCAAACCCTCTGGTAGCTAAAAGCATCAGCGATTGTTATAAGCATTATAAATAACACATCATGCTTGATAAAGTTTAAAGTTGTGCAGTTGTTGGCTGCTTGAATTGATTCAAACAGGGATCACACATGGGGGTCTTGACATTTCAGAATACCCAGTCTAGCAGAGAAGCAACATGAATTGCTTCAGGCGATCAACCACAAGAACTGAGCACCAGATCACAGCAGAGATTGAGTGTAATTCCGGGCCACAATAATTCAGCCTAAAGTCAGTCCAGCTAAAATGAAGTGCAATAAACATGTTCTTTGCTTTGTACGATAATGCTGACAAGCATCCACAAATAGTTTCAGTGTGTATTCCAAGAAATTATTTTCATTCATGCCACTGTTTACATCCCAAATAGTTCCTACCAGTTTCTTGCGCTTTCTGCATTATGGTTCATCACGACCGTAAACAAATGGCATCATCTGTATTGATTCACGGAGTTTCACAGTTTCCACAGCCAGTCTCCACTCACTCATTTGTCAATCCAGTTAATCTTATTATACTGTGCGAAGGAGGGGGTGAAGCCTAAACATGTTGCCAGAACATCACAAGGCAAGACATACAACCATTTGCACTCGGGGCGATGTGGAGCAGGCATTTAGCCTAATGTGCATGTCTTTGGACTGTGCAAGGAAACCAGAGTATGTCTACGGAATCCACACAAACACGAGGAGAACATACAAACGACATACATTGAACCAAGTATTCCTGTGAGGCGGACATGCTAACCACTATGCCACGATACAGTACAGTGAACCCTCACTTTTCGTGGTTAATGCGAACCGAGACCCTCCGCGAACGCTGAATTTCCACGAAGTAGGATCGCTCCCCCCCTGACAAACGCATATGTACATGTATATGTGTATATAATATCCATAAATACATATTCAATGATATAAGCGTAGGCCTCCGTCAGTCCCGAAGGACTATGGCTGCGCTCTGGCCAGTATCCCGACTGGTGATACTCCCCAGTGCGCAGAGCCCGGGTAGGGAGTAATGAGGGACAGGCTGTTACCCAAGCAGCAAGTCCCCCCCCCGTCTCGGCGCCACCGGAAGGATCCAATGGAAAGGCAAGTGCCGATACGACTGGGTTCCAGTGCCGCTGCAGGAGAGAAACTACGGTCAATTTAGAACGGCCAATTAACCTACAGTGCACGTCTTTGGATTGCGGGGGAAACCGGAGCACCCGGAGGAAACCCGCACAAGCACGGGGAGAACATGCAAACTCCACACAGAAACGCCCAGGCCGGGAATCAATGATATAAATGCTTATAATAACAAACAGTCAAAAATAATGCACAAGTTGTAAATAAAATACACACACGTCCAGACGCGCGTGCATACACTCAGACACACACATCACAATAAAAATGTAAGTACTGTAGTTTTGTTGGGTTTTTTTTTTTTTTTTTTTTTGCATCATTGGCCTTGTTTTGTGGCATTTCCCTTAATTTTCCCCTATTTTTCTTTAATTTCCTGAATTTTTTATTTTTCGATGAATATTTTTGAAAAACCCGCGATGGACTGAAAGGCGAAGTAGCGAGGGATGTAACCAAAGTGCTTCAGAAAGTCATTAGGTTTAATTCAATTTTCCAAGAGTCCGTATTTCATGTTTATTTAATATATCTGGTAATGCCCCTTTAAGCAGATTATTTTGCCCAAGGTGGACACTGCTAGTCATGAACATTGTTAGCTACATTACGAAATACTAAAGGCCTGCGTCTATTAAGCACTTGATGAATACGTTAAATGCCGTAGCTTCAGGAACTGCATACAGAGCATGTGGCAAAGGTGAGGTAATTAGATATGCATTGGATATAATTGCTACGCTAGTATGGGAAAGTCTTGGAAACCTTTTCTCTAAGATATTTAGGATTTTAGGACAGGTATTGATAAAAAAAAGGTGTTTTGAAAATAATTTATCCGTCAGGTACAGCAAAGCAGGTGCTATTGGGGGGAGGGGTGCATACTAAAACAGATTGAGTAGGTATTTGGAAAGGTTTGATGGCTGCATGAACCCAGGTTGAATATGTATACCGGCAACTAATATGTTTAGAATATTATATGTACCATTAAAGTAGTGTTTTCATGAAGAGTGACTGGGAGATGTTTGTCTTCCTTTCGGCTTTTTCCCTTTTACTCAGGAGTCGCCACAGCGAATCATCTGATTCGCACATTTGATTTGGCAGAGGTTTTTTTTTTTTATGTCGGATGCCCTTCCTGTCACAACCCTTTTCAGCAAGGGACAGAAACACGCTGACGACTTTGCAGCTACTCTTTACGAAAGTCAGCAATGGTTCTTTTACATGCCTCTCACCATAGACAGTGAGAGACATGGCCCGCCTTTGATAACCCAGTTAGCCGTTTAATTGTGTAATTCCCTTAGTACAATCTTTAAAACCCGTTGTCTTTCAGACTGGATTTTAAATGTAAATATGAATTCTATTTCAAAAAATAAATAAGGGTAAAATCAAATGTACACGTTCTTCTTCTTTTTCTTTCGGCTGTTCCCTTTCAGGGGTTGCCACAACGAATCATCTGCCTCTATACTCATGGAAGTCATATTAATGATTCGCATATTCGATTTGGCATAGGTTTTTACGTCGGATGCCCTTCCTGATACAACCCTTAGCAAGGGGCGGAAACGCGCTGGCAGCTATGCATCTACATTTGACAAAACCCAGCAATGGTTCTTTTACATGAGTCTCTCTCGATGGGCAGTGAGAGACATGGTCGGCCTTTGTTAACCCAGTGAGCTGCACTAGAGGGACAGTGACCAGCTTGTGGAAAGTGGGAATCGAACCCCCAACCCCAGGATCAGCGATCCAGCACCTTTTACCATGTTAGGGGCATGTATATAAATGTGACTGTGTAAATGGTGTACATAATTAGATTCAGAGTGTGCTGTAACTAGTGTCACATGGTATGACTCAGCTGTAAGGGGGTCTGGAAACTTCGAGACGGACCTGGTTGTGCATGCACCCTGGTGGCAGGTCAGGTAATTCAGAAACCTCGAGAATGGAACTTTATGGAACTTTGGCGAGGTTATATTAAGGACCTGGTGCCGACTGGCTCTAGCCTCTACCCGTCTCGTGTGGCCTCTTCCAGTCTCTTTGAGGCTCTTCCAGTCTCTTCGGTGCGCAGATCCTCTAAGGAAACTCATCGCGGCGGCTCCTCTCATCCAAGGCGGATCATGGAAACTTCACCCAAGTTTCGTCGTTCAGGACTTCATCGCCAGAGTCCATCGTTCACGTTCACCCAAAAGCCAACGTAAGGATGTTCATTTGTTTCTGTCTAGCGTGGGATTACAAGCCTTTCCCTGCCAGCGTGCACGCCGCTTCTAAATTTACCATGCTGCAGGTGCTTGGTGACTATGGGACCCTTTGTTTAATTTTTATTTTGGTTGAGCTTTAAATTGTGAGTATTATTTTGCCTTGCCTTGTTTATATTATTAAATTGTATATACAGACGCTCCCCGACTTACGTTCATCCGTTTTACGTTTTTTTTTTTTTTTTTTTTTTCAAAAAAAGTCAAATTTTGAGTTTAGACTTACCTACGTAGTGTGATGACGTAATGACACTGTGTCCATTGTTTACAAACGACAGACTGAACGTGCCCCTCTTTCTTCCCAGTTCTGTTTATATATATATATATATATATATATATATATATATATATATATATACACACACACACACACACACACTCAGTTATATAGCGTGTTACCCTTTTATTCAGACGTCATCTCTGTGATCTTTGTGTTTACACTGTTTTGCGGACTTTTGTAACCCTAAGCAAATATGGTTGCTCAGAAGCGTAAGCCGACTAGCATGGGTGCAAGTCTCATACACAGAGATGAATTAACTATCTGCTCGGATTGGCGCAATGTACCATGCATACTCGGTTAAGCAAAAAGAGTTATGAATGAAAACCCGAATCCAGAAAAGAAAGAGAACTGTCCGCTCTGCTGGTGATTCACATCAGTGCAGGCTGAGTACTAAATGAGTTCAACGGTGCCCTTGCTCACTTGAAAGACTGGAAGTCCATATAACCCGTGCTTTGTCTCAAGCACAGCAAGTACACTACTTTCGGTTTTGAGCGCCTCACCTATTAATGTGACTCGGCTCAGCTTCATGTAAAGTGACCATCGAAACCATTTACAAGCAGAAAGATCACACCATAGAGAATGTTAAAGGTTATATTTGATACTGTATTTGATATTTGATGAGTGAATTTGATTAAAATTTATCTATTTGAAATTATTCTGGTTGAACTTAATTTATTTGAAATTAATGTTGATATTATTTGATATATTTGATATTATTTTACAATGTCATGTTTATAATAATTGATTTAGGGGTGTTTTATGAGATACCGTAATGGTATTTATGGATGTATAGTGCAGTATGGGTGGCATGGTGGCGTAGTGGTTAGCACGTCCGTCTCACAGTAAGAAGGCCTGGGTTCAATTCCCGGCCTGGGTGTTTCTGTGTGGAGTTTGCATGTTCTCGCTGTACTTGCGTGGATTTCCTCCGGGTGCTCCGGTTTCCTCCCACAATCTAAAGACATGCACAGTAGGTTAATTGGCCATTCTAAATTGCCCGCATGTAGTTAACGACCTGGAGAGGGATGGGGGCCGCCAGGCCAAATCAGCCCAAGCTTCGCCATGAAGGCGGCCCAACGACGACATCTGGATGTTAAGGCATAAGTGAAGTGAAGTGAAGTGCACTATGAGCGTCATACGTCACACATCTTACGTCGCTGTAACAACTTATGTTCGGCCATCCGGAACCAATTAAAAACGAAAGTCGGGGAGCGTCTGTAGTTTATGTCGTGGTCTGTCGTGCTTTACTGGTTTCATGGGGCAATTTTATTCTTCTAAATTCCATATGTAACAAAATTGGGGGCTTGTCCGATAGAATCCATTTAGCATACGTAACAACCACCCGGCCACCACTGCCCTGATCAAATGTATTAAGTTGAGTGCAGAAAAGGTCTTGTTACTGATGGAACTTTTTTTTTCAGTTGCTTGATTTCCGACCAGAATACTGTTGTGTTTTTGCAGCACTCTAACAAAACTTTATCTGATTGTACCCAGTGCTTGGACATGCTACTAGCGGAGTATGTATCAGATCAATCCCCGATTTCTACACTCACTAGCTTGGTTGAATGTGTCTGAGTACATGGGCAATCTATCAGCATGCCAGTATGCTGTATAGTTGATTCTGACTAAAGGCTGTTTCCTTGGAAACACACTCCAAACCAGGCAAGTGGAACAATACACATTCAGTGCAGAAAGCAGCCATGCACAGCCTACACAGGCAAGCTCGGATGCAATTCAATCACAAGTCGACATGGGGTTCTCAGAGAGTGTGTTTTGGTGTTTGGTTGTTAGATTAACTTACAAATATTTATATTTAATATGGACACGCAGTTGGATCATTATGCATTAATGTTTACTTGACAACGTGAAATTGTTTTTCCAGATCCAAAACACTAAGGCAGGCAATAGACCACAAAATAAAAAAAACATATCCAAACAGTAATACAAAGAATATCCTTTGAGACTTTATCAATTTATAGAACTTATCTTAATATTAGCGTGGCTTTTGTAAGACTTTGCAAAGGAACTGAACTCAGGGTCTATCCCAAAATCCTTATTTATCATTTCCTTGCTTGAACCAAAAGTACTTCTGGTCCGTCATCTTTGCTGGCCATCCCAATTCTCTTATGCATTGAGGGGTGATGAGCTGGGATGCACAAGAGCAGTCTTCCTGGAAGAGCTGCATTCCACCATACAGTCCATTTAAAAAGTAAATAGACACCATCACTTTTGAAAAGTTTTTACATAGATATACATATACACTGCAAGCCAAGTTGATGGAGATACTTCACAGCACTACTCTGACTCACTTGCTGTTTCTCTGCAACATAAATTGCCTTCCACCAGTGATTATTTTTAGCAGTTCGCGTGACAGTCCAAAGGCACCTCTCTGAGCACCCACGTCAACCTCAGTGAGCTGTGGTTGTTTCCTTGCCTTTACTGGTAAATTGTACAAAATTTAACAATCACTTTGTTGACTAAAGAAAGAGGAATCTCAAGGTTATATGCAGTCTGATGCTGGCTAATTCCACCCTCAGACTGACCCAAGTGCTCTCTTTGAATAACTATTTTGCTCTTGTATACAGCATAAAGTATATAAGTGCTACGAACAATATATAATGGTTTTAAAAGCATTCATACCCCTTGAACTTTTCCACATTTTGCCATGCTACAAGGGCAGTGGTGACAAGATGGTAAAGTGCTGGATTATTAATCGCAAGGTCAGGGGTTCAAGCCCCACTATCAACAGGCTATCAAAGGCCACCCATGTCTCTCAATGTCTATGGTGAAAGAACCATTGCTGACTTTCATCAAGAGTAGCTGCATAGCCATCAGGATGCTTATGGCCTGCCGAGCATATCCAGGCTGTACTTTGTCCTATATATATATACTAGTCCTTCTCAAAAAAATTGCATATTGTGATAAAGTTCATTTTTCTGTAATGTACAAATGAAACTTTCATATATTTTAGATTAATTGCACACCAACTGAAATATTTCGGGTCTTTTATTGTTTTAATACTGATGATTTTGGCATACAGCTCATGAAAACCCCAACTTCCTATCTCAAAAAATTAGCATATCATGTTCAGGTAGTCTAAACGAGCTATTAACCTAATCATCTGAATCAACCAATTAACTCTAAACACCTGCAAAAGATTCCAGAGGCTTTTAAAAACTCCCAGCCTGGTTCATTACTCAAAACCGCAATCATGGGAAAGACTGCCGACCTGACTGCTGTCCAGAAGGCCATCATTGACATCCTCAGGCAAGAAATGACACTGGACTTCAGGCGTTTTGGCATTTCCTTCTCCCCAGTCTTCCTCCAGACTCTGGCACCTTGATTTACGAATGACATGCAACATTTTCTTTCATCCGCAAAAAGTACTTTGGACCACTGAGCAACAGTCCAGTGCTGCTTCTATGTAGCCCAGGTCAGCCGCTTCTGCTGCTGTTTCTGGTTCAAAAGTGGCGGTGCTCTGGATGTTTCTACTCCAGATTCAGTCCACTGCTTCCACAGGTCCCCCACGGTCTGGAATCGGTCCTTCTCCACAATCTTCCTCAGGGTCCGGTCACCTCTTCTGGTTGTGCAGCGTTTTCTGCCACACTTTTTCCTTCCCACAGACGTCCCACTGAGGTGGCTTGATAGAGCACTCTGGGAACAGCCTATTCGCTCAGAGATTTCTTTCTGTGTCTTACCCTCTTGCTTGAGGATGTCAATGATGTCCTTCTGGACAGCAGTCAGGTCGGCAGTCTTACCCATGATTGCGGTTTTGAGTAATGAACCAGGCTGGGAGTTTTTAAAAGCCTCAGGAATCTTTTACAGGTCTGTCTTCCTTTCGGCTTTTTCCCTTTTACTCTGGAGTCGCCACAGCGAATCATCTGATTCGCACGTTTGATTTGGCAGAGGTTTTTACGTCGGATGCCCTTCCTGTCACAACCATTTTTAGCAAGGGACAGAAACACGCTGACGACTTTGCAGCTACTCTTTACGAAAGTCAGCAATGGTTCTTTTACATGTCTCTCACCATAGACAGTGAGAGACATGGCCCGCCTTTGATAGAGTTAATTGGTTGATTGAGATGATTAGGTTAATAGCTCGTTTAGAGTACCTTTTCATGATATGCTAATTTTTTTGAGATAGGAATTTTGGGTTTTCATGAGCTGTATGCCAAAATCATCAGTATTAAAACAATAAAAGATCTGAAATATTTCAGTTGGTGTGCAATTAATCTAAAATATATGAAAGTTTAATTTTTATCAGTACATTACAGTAAATAATGAACTTTATCACAATTTGCGAATTTTTTTGAGAAGGACTAGTGTATACATGTATGTAGTCCGGGGGGTCGATCCTACTTCGCGGAAATCGGCGGACGCAGGGGGTCTCGGTAGCCATTAACCGCAGAAAGTGAGGGATCCATGTATGTGTGTGTGGATGTGTGTGTGTATATATATATATATATATATATATATATATATATATATATATATATATATATATATATATATAAAGTATACAGGTGTTTCAGGAGCTTTGTGGTGGTGATTGTTACTGATGTGACAGACTTTGTCTTCCACTGTTGTTATACAGTCTGAGGTTAAAAAGACGAAAGCAAAAAAAAAAAAAAAAAACAGCGTGCCTGAAACGCTCAGGTTTGCACCTGGATGGGATGATGTATTGGCTTCCCATCTGCTACAGCTCATCATGGAGAGCGTGAGCGGGGTTTTCCAAGATGGACTTTATTTTATCCTTTCTTCTCTTCTCAGTGCTAAACTGTACTGATCCATGTAGTATGCGCAGCGGGATAACAGTCCCAGCACTTCTTTTCTACATTCTAAAAACCCTGTAAAAGGTACTAATCGAAAAATGACCCGTGAAATCTGACAGATCCAAAATCAGCAAAAAAAACAAACAAAACAAAAACAAAAAAACCCAGCAAAATGCTTATTATCATGAGTTTATACCAGAAGTGTTTTCTTGGTTGTGTGTGCATGATTCATTGTCCAGTGAAACAGTATGCTTTTTACTTTAAATTCTATTCTTGGTGCCATGTTTCTTATGTACAAAAACATTTTTATACTCGTCCTGCTCCGTTTTGCTCACAAGCCTTTTTAAATTTTTGTATCCTAGGTATTTATGCAGAACTATATTAAAATCACATACTTTTATAAAGTAAATTGTATCTAAATGATTAAACTTATGATCTACAATGACTTAGTTGTGTTGTTCCCTGAATATTTGCTTTGAAAACTGTTTTCCTGTACCCTAGTACCCATGGACTACATGTAAATGCTGTTCATGTTCCGTGTCACGTTTTTAAATGACTGGAGTTGTTGAGGTGTCCTCATAGTTTTGGAAAACAAATGTTGTGAGAATGTTAGGGAATATGTAACAGTTTTTAGGTTGTGATTTCTCAGTTCAGTTCATTTTCTGTAACCATTAATCCTAATTAGGGTCACGAGGAGGCTGTCGCCCATCCCAGCCAACACCGGGTGAGGGCAGAGTACACCCTGGACAGCTCGCCAGGCCATCACAGGGCGGAAACACGCTGGCGGCTTTGCAGCTACTCTTGTCAAAAGTCAGCATATTGTGAGTGGGACTCGAACCCCCAACCTTAGGATCAGTGATCCGGTGCTTTATACCACTAGGCCACCACTACCCCAATAATAATATTGATGATAATAATAATTAAATACCCCCAGTGCAGCTAACTGTGTTATCAAAGGCCGGCCATGTCCCTCACTGTCTATGGTGAGAGGCTGTAAAAGAACCATTGCTGACTTTCGTAAAGAGTAGGCTGCAAAGCCGTCAGCGTGTTTCCTCCCCGCGATGGCCTGGCGAGCTGTCCAGGGTGTACTCTGCCCTCGCCCGAAGTTGGCTGGGATGGGCACCAGACTCCCCGTGACCCAAATTAGGATTAAGCGGTTACAGAAAATGATGATGAAGAATAATTAAGTATTTATAATTAAATAATAATAAAAGGAGAAGGGTCTCTCCGTCGGGGAAGGGGGTAGTGACAACCTGTGGTGAATTGGGCTTGAACCCCCAACCTTAGGATCAGTGTGGCATATCAGCTTCTCAGCAAGAGCGACTTGTGATTGAGTTGGGCTCGGGTGTTTCAGTGTGGAATTTGCATGTTCTCCCTGTGTTGGTGTGGGTTTCCTCTAGGAACTCCAGGTTCCTCAAACAGCCCAAAGGCATTCGGTTAATTGGCTGTTCCATATTGCCCTTAGGTGTGAGTGTGAGTGGGTATGGTTGGTTGCTGAGTTGCTCTGCAATGGTCTCATGAGCTGTTCATGGTGTACCCCACCTTCACCCAACATCGGCCCAGAAGTAGGATTAAGTGGCTCAGTAAATGATGATGGTTTGTGTGTGTGTGTGTGTGTGTGTGTGTGTGTGTGTAAAACCAATAGCAAGAGACCCAGGTGCTTAATCTGGCATCTTCCTCTGGGCCATAGACATGATCCTCCATTAATCTCTTGCTGTCAGTATCTTTCTGTCTCACACTTTCCAACTTTGTTTTCCATCCTCCTTTTCTTTGAAGCATTTATCTCCCCTTCCTCTCTTGTGTTAAATTATTTCTTTTTTTTTGTTTCATTTCACATAATGAGATTACTGTTGCTCTTTTTGATGCACATAGTTAACCAGACATGATTATCATTTTATGTCCTTGCTCAGGTCTATGTTCAGGTGTACACATTCACTTTGTATTAGACATATAAGTGTAGTACAAGCCAGGTAATAAAAAAAAAAAAAATAGATGTAAAATGAAATAGAGGACGAAATAGCTTCTTAATGACCCACTGTAAGACATAACAGATAAAACCATCAGATGTGAAAAGGAACCGCATTAAAAAGATTGAAGGCTATAACAGTATACCTTTCATTACATTAATGTATTCATGTGCTTTGTGCCTTGATAGAAATAAATGTGGACGTTGGACATAAGCAGAGCATAAAACACAAATTGAGAGAGAACAAGTTGAACAGGCAAACAAATTGAACAAGTGAGACCCTGAAAGACAGACTGATCAAAAACACACCTGCAAACTGCTTCACTCACAACTGTTCTGCAGCTTCAAGCTCTAATGAACTTTCTATATCTGCTCCCAATAAACCACTGAAGGCTGGAATTGTAGAGACTTTGTCCTAGATTTGTCTTCCCCGAGAGGAACATGAGGTTGGTCTTGGAGATGCTGTCATGAGAACACAGAAATGCAGCAGCTCTGTATGTCAGCAACATCTAAAAATACAAACAGGAGAACAGTTCTGCAATAATCATGAAGTAGGCTAAGAACAACTATAAATATAACTGAGGGGAAGAGATTGATCTTTCAGGGGGAAAAAAAAATCAAAGACATTAAATAGGTAATAATGTGCCTGGTGGCGCAGTGGTTAGCATGTTCGCCTCACAGCAACGAGGCCTGTGTCGAATTCCTGGGCACGGGTGTTTCTGTGTGTTTTCATGTTCTTCCCGTGCTTGTGTGGGTGTCCTCCGGGTACTTCAGTTTCCTCCCACAGTCTAATAACATGCACACTCGGATAATTGGCTGTTCCAAATCTCCCGTGTGTGTGTGTGTGTGTGTGTGTGTGTGTGTGTGGGTGTGGGTGTGTGTTGGTGGTGGTGGTGATGGTACTGTGATGGCCTGGTGAGCTGTCCCGGTGTTTCCGGTATGAAAATGTTGTTATTGCTGTAATGTTAAAATGATTATGAGAAGAAGAAAAAAAGGCTGTTTAGCCAAACCATGTATTGGCAACAAGATTTTATTTGAGTATTTATTTGAAAGTACAGGGATTCCTCGCTACTTCGTGCTTCAATTAATGCGGCTTAACTGCATTAAAAATAAATAAGTAAATATTCATCTAATTAAAAACTAAGGAAATGAAGGAAGAATCGGTGGAAAAGTTATGGAAAATGTCACAGAAACAAGGCCAATTATGCAAAAAAACAAACAAAAAAAACCCCAAGAATCCTAAACCGTTAAAAAACAACCCAAAATCTCCCATCAAAACTGGATACATTGTTGCATCAGTGTGGTGCTTCTGCGCAGCCACGCCCCCCTCTTCCGAAGTCTAGTAAGTGTACCTCAGGATAAGGTTTAATCATATTTCATACTTATATTTATGATCTATCTTTCTGTAGATTTTATTCCATTTCTATTTCTACTTGTTCTTCAATTTCATTTCACGTTCACTTTCGACCTTGGACAGCTTTGTTGGTATCTCCGGATGTTTGCAAAACGAATGTTGGTAAGTTGGAGAGCGTCTGTATTTATATTTTATTTACATCTTATGTTATTTTTTCAATGTTTAATTGATATTATAAGCATTTATAGCATTGGATATGTTTTTATGGATATTATATACACATATACATGTACGTATACGCAAGTCAGGGGTGGGGGGTGATCCTACTTTGCGGATTCCGATGGTGGCGTGGGGATCTCGGTTCCAATTAACCGCGGAAAATGAGGGATCCCTGTATGTTACACAATAGTTACTGTATTTACACGCTCAGTCAATAACTCGGTACACTACATGTGGGCACTCGGGACAAAAAGATATTAATAGTCATCCTCATTATTATTATTATTATTATTATTGAGAAGGTAGGTAAAGTCCATTGGGCTTTTTACACCCGAGCCATAGTGGCTCATTGGACCAGTTCTTATCCCCGGTTTCCATAGCGTGAGGCGACTAGCAGTACAACTCCTCCTGGATGGGATGCTAGTCCATCGCAGGTTACCCTCCCAGTATATTTTACTGGTACCCATTTATACTGCTGGGGAAACAGAGGCACAGTTGTGGTTGAGACCTTGCCCAGGGGTCTTGGCACAGTGGGGGGTTTAACTGGGATTTGAACACACAACCTCTCGATTATGAGCGCAGCACCCTAACCACTATGCCACCGACTCCACTATTATTGAGAAGGTCCTGGGTTTAATTCCCAGGCTCGTTCGTTCCTGTATGGAGTTTGCATATTGTTCCCGTGTTGCATGTTTTATTTCCAGGTACTCTGGTTTTCTCCCACAGTCCCAAAACATGTACATTTAAGTGAATCGTTTGTTCCTAATTACCATTAAGTATAAATATGTGTGTGTGTTTTTTTTTATCCCTGCTTATGTTATTCTTACGATGTTTATCAGGACATGCCACATAAGAGAATAGAAAAAAAACCAGAAGTTAAAAAGCCCAAACAATTTGCTATGAATTTTTTTATAGGCATTAAACCTGTATATCCCGTTCCATATGTGTAGCCCCTAAACTATAATTAATAAATAATGACACGACCCAAGTCCACTTTCAGGTCCCCCACTACCTTTTATTATAGAAGCAGATGCTTTTAAAATTGATCTGGGCTTTGTATTCTCCCAACACCGCAGGCCAGCCTGTTATCTATGTTATTGTGTACTTTCAGAAATAAAGGTACCAGACTCTACTTTTCCAAAGCGTAGTTCCATCAAGGATCCATCCTTAGAACCTTCAGTATGTAGCGTGTATGTTCAAAGGTAGATGTTGTGTACCCTTAATTATCTTTCGTGGCAGTTCTGAGAGCAGCTGTGCTTTTCCTGCAAACTTATAACCAAGAAAAAAGATGTGGGACATAAGAAGATGTGAAATCATAAAATATCTTTTCATATAGTTGTCTGATTCACCATACAGGCTACACATACTCAAGTCTAGTGCTTAGAACGTGTAGAGAGTTCGATTAGGGTGTTGTTTTTTTTTTTTTTTTTCTTTCAACAAAAAAAACATGGACTTTTCCCACTGCTCTACTATTTCGCTGCCATCATTAATTTGCAACTCCGCCTATATCTGCGAATGGAGATTTACAAAACATGCACAGAATCGTCATACCCTGATGCCATTGTGCACTTTAAACTTTTTTATTTTTATTTTTGTGATTACGAATATCAAAATGGACTTTGTCATTATTTCAATTTCAATACAGTGGTACCTCACATTACGGAAGTAATGCGTTCCAGAGCCTTTTTCTTAACCTGTGTTTTTTTGTAAATTGAACCGCATTTTAATTTCTACTGTTAATATGACCCAACGGAAGTTTTATTATAAATAATAAACCCTGGAAGGTGCAGACGCTGCGGGGACTGATGCTGTGATTACAAATGTATGTAGGAAAAGTTACGTATATTCAGACACACATGACGTAGATGTGTGCCCTGTTTCTTCTTCTCACTTGCACGCGCGCGCGCGTGTGTGTGTGTGTGTGCGTGCGTGTGCATATGTGTTGACCATGTGTTCTTAGCAGAGTTATAATCTTACAAATGTTTATGGAAGGATAAAAGCCTGAGTCAAGAAATAAAGCATGAAACAACAGTAACTCTGTCCTTTACACAAAAGGCATAATGGTAGATGCAGCTCCATAATAGCCAATGGGAGGGAGCTGTGTCATCCCTCTTAGCCAATAGGAGGCCAGCGGGGCGGGATGTTGGGAGATAGCCAATAAGAGGGAGCTGCGTCATCTCTCCGCGGCAATGGGAGGCCAGCGGGGCGGAATGTTGGGAGATAGGCAATGGGAGGTAGCTGTGTCATCCCTCTTAGCCAATGGGAGGCCAGCGGGGCGGGATGTTTAAACGTCATTTGATGGGAGAGCAGTTTGTGCATTGTTTGAATGTTTGAATTGCGTGTTTTAATGTTTAAATGGCGTGTTTGAATTTTTAAGATGGCACTTTCATAATGTGAACTTGTTTCAAATCCAGAGACAAAAATTTTAAGAAAATGCGTTTTGTAACATGAATTTTTCATTTGGTAAGACTCTTGTACAGTGAGGTACCACTGTATTAAGACGTTTCAGTGCCACTGGAAATAAGCAGCCTTGGTGAAGTGGAGGACGATTGGAACACGTGAACTGAGGAAGACCTATGGCCTGCCACTCTGAAATGTCATAATGTCATATATTTGGTCCTCCATAAATCTTATGCAAATTACTCGACTTCCCTTTCACCTACCCAATGCAATTACTCATCATTAACAACATCAATGTGAAAATGAAAACAGAAATTACAACAGCTTTGGAAGGAGTGATCATATTTCTTAATTTAAAGGCATTTATAATCCTGAAATTGAAACTGTCCAGTGAAGTCATCTCTAATGAAATATATGTTCAAATTGTTAATGATTACACCTATAGAAGAGCAATTGCATCATTTATTGCACCATTTAATTGTATGATTTGCTGCACCATTATTGAATGATTTATGTGTCTTTTGTGCGAGTGAGTTCAAGATTATTTTATTTCAGCCATTTCACACTGTATGGATATTGCTTGACTGACCTTGAAATGAAAAAAAAAAAAAAAAAAAAAAGTCTGTCCTAAGCAATGGGTGGACATTCTTCAAATCCATGTTGAGACATGTTGGGTTGTTACGATGATGTCATTGTAGTCCAATCAAAGTGGAATGGGTACCATTCCAGAACTGTAGAACTGCCACTCCAGAACTGTAGAACTCTCAGAACACCTTCTTTTATGTATGTCTGAGATTTTTCTCTTGGAACAATTTCTTTTGTGTGATTGATCGTGTGCTTTTCTTTTCCTAAAGGCTAAATAAACACATGAAAAATGAGTTAGGGTCTCTTGAACTGGACATCGCTGTGACACAAATGTTCCCTGGAAGACTCACATCTAAGTTAATTTTTACGAGCTCTTTAGCCTGCCATGAATGCATTCCAGTTTTGACCTCGTCGGAACATTTAGCCGGTCACCACATGGGATTTATTCTGTCTAACTGGGATTGGTGAGGTTAAAATTAAGGTTAAAATAGTGGCATTTATTTAGCATTGATTAGTCGTGGTGATGTGTGTGTGTGTGTGTGTGTGTGTGTGTGTGTGTTGCCAGGTGAACATATTGCATGGTATAATGAGTGTATGGTTCACATGCTTACTCGGCAGCTCCTGCTCTGTTATCTGCTGCTGAATGCTGACTTGACTACACACACACACACACACACACACACACACACACACACACACACACACACACAACAGTTGGACAGTGGTTTAATAGGGCTACTGTTGCATTTTGGTGTTATGATGTAAACTATTTTGTAGTTGTTCAAACTTATTTTTAATTTTGTAATCCTTAAAACAATTTACTCTGTGTGTGTGTGTGTGTGTGTGTGTGTGTGTGTGTGTGTGTGTGAATGAATAATTAGGTCCAAACGTTTGACCGATATGGTCTGAATACGTATTCTAGCCTCATACACCGTTGTCTGACACTATTCCTCTAAAGACCCTTTCATAGTTCACTGGTTGTCCTTTCTTTGACAACTTTGGTAAACTTCATTCATTCATTTTCTGAACAGCTTAGTTCTAATTTTTGGTTATGGTGAGGCTGGCACCCATCTCAGCCGACTCTCGGGGGGAACTGAGTACACACTGGACAGCTTTTTTTTTTTTTTTTTTTTTTTAAACATAAAGTCAGCTAACAGTTCTTTTACATGCCTCTCACCATAGACATTGAGAGACACTGTTAGGGACTAGTCCCGTTGATCGTTGGGCATGAACTCCCCGACCTCGGGATCGGTAATCCATCAGTTTACCACCAGGCCACTTGATAAATTTCATTATCACTATTGCTAATCCTTGGCAATTTCATGTGAACTGGAGCCAATTCCATCCTATTCTCTGATATCTTTTCACAGTGCCTTGCCACCCATAGTTGATCATTTGCTGTTAGTTATACTTTCAAGCACTGGGATGCTCAAGAACTCTATGGTTCCCAACCTTGGTCCTGGAAGACCGTAATTCACATTTTTAATGGTTTTGGTTGTTTGTTTGTTTTTTGTTTTAATTGCACCAGCTTTTACTAATTAAATACTTAGCAGCTTTTCTTGACTTGCAGTGGGTATAACAAAGCAAGAATTCTCACAGAGCTGGGTCGAGGGCTACGAAACAGAATCATTTCAGTTGATAATGGAACTGTCTATCCATCCATCCATCTCTAAAATGTTGATATTTCTTATTGCTGGTACAGGTTACACTGAGTAAATAGTATAGTCCTGCCTCATGCCCATGCAGGCTAGAAATCTACTGAAATCTTAACCAGAATAAACCAAAAGTGATAGACTGTGTGAGATATTGTACAAAGAGTCAAGATATTTCTCAGAGTACCATGGTAGTCCAAGTATTCCCAAAAAGGACAAAAACCCATCTACAGAATAAAGAATTCTAATAAAAAAGGAGTTACAGTACCACAAGAGGAATGAATGAATGAACCAATAGTTTTGGTGGAGATTGTGGTTTCCTGATGTGCCTTTTTCAGATTGTCACTGTTGATTAATGTAGCGTTTTGTCACTCAGTCCGGTTCAACATTGTCCCATTCTATAACAATTTCTACAAATTTTAGCCATGTTCAAAGGGAGACCAGGCCCCCACTCCTGCAGTGTTTGGGACTCTCTCTTCTGAGTGGGTAACCTGTGAACCCTGGTGATCAGACACCCCAGTAGCACTTTAAATGCCTCTTAACTGGCATGATTGGGGCACATGACCTCCTTATTGCAGAGAAAGACAGCCTAACTGAGCGACAGGGAGCAAAGGAGCACTCACGTTTCCTCCAAAAACCTAAAAACAGTTATAAAACTACATTTAAAATGCCAATTAAAGATGAATATGGATTAAATAAAACAACCAGTGAAATATGTGATATTCGCCAAAACACCACCAGCAAAGCATACAGATTTTTAAAATCATATTTTATTATGTGGAGTCCTGGACTTGAAGGTACCATGTGTGCGTGTATGGACTTCCTCTGGGCACTCTGGTATCATTTTTAGGCCAAAGACATGAACATTAAGCTAAATGGTTGCTCCAAATTGCCCATAGGTGTGAGTGTGAATAGTGTGTATGTTTTGGCCCTGAAATGGACTGGCAAGCTGTTCAAGGTGTACCCTGCCTTCACCCAGAGTTGGCTCAGATAGGCTTCAGCCTCCCCGTGGCTTTAATAGGATTAACTGGTTTGGCAATTGAATTATAAATTTTAAAAGCAGTTTCTACTGTCAACACTTTATAACAGTCAACGATGAAGCTGTGCCTGTTTTTGTTTATTTATTTATTTTTTTTAAAAATTAATTAAAGGTTAAATGACTCCAGCTATCTATATATTTTCTCAACTTCCGCTTGCAGTGAACCCAGGAAATGCTTCATTTGAAGCCATTGCAGATGCAAGAGTTCATGCAAGAGTGCTCTTACTCTGCTGGTTCTAAGCCTCACTAACCCTGTAATACCAGCTCACGAGCACAGAACATGGTCTGACCATCATCAGTATAAAGCCCCAAAGAACTCAACATAAAGTAAAAGCCAAATATCTGGAACACCGTCAGTGTGAAACTACAAGTCAAGGGAATGTTATATCAGGCATTATACAGAGAAAATGTATTGGCTGAGGATCTCCTCACTGTCAGAGGTCCAAAGCAGAGATAGATAATGAGCAGGTACAGGCTCAGTGCCCACAGCCGTACCTTTGAAAAGGGCAGGAAGAGAAACAACTGACTGTCCAGAAAATCGAGGTTACGGTATGTGCTCACCGCACAGCTTGTAATGGTGCAACACAAAGTAATTCCTTCTCTATTTTGTAAAACGTTTAAAAACCATGACAAATTTTCACTGCAGATTCCAGACTTGATATGGAACTTTAATAACAAAAAAAGTTACAAAATACATTTTGGCCTGTTACTGCCTAAATCTGTGAGAAGTACATTTTATTTTTTCCAAGGTTCTGGCCCATTGCAGTTCAGTCTTGTGTCGTGATGCCATCACTACATGGCTATTTAAATTGCCAACAATTTAATCTTGGTGGCCCAATGCCTATTGTATAATTTCTTGGTGATCTGAATAATATTTCTGCTCTAACAAAGAACCCTTGGCTTTATTAAATAGATACTTATAGTTTAGTTGATAATCTATACAGGTCGTGTCCGACTTACGACCGCGTTTGGTTCTGACCAACAGGTCGTAAGACGGTTTCGACGTAAGTTGGGTCTGTACATGTATTACTGCTAGTATGTGTACTGTACCTTTCTACAAGTTCGTGCCAAAATTTTGTTCGCAATCTTTTTACCTCTTTTTAAGACATTAATGTATGGTGGAGGAGGAGGACTAGTGTTCATGTATTTCCAATCTAATGCACCTCATTACAATGGCCATGGGGGAAGAATTACTTCTTGTGAATCAGTTCATAGTTCAAAGAGTCAAGAGTCCATTACAGACCATCGGAGTCATTGTTTGGCTCAGACGATTAAATTCAGCCAATGGCTGTCCTCCTTCCTGCTGATTGGCTAAGATGATGTAACGCCCCTTTTTCCTCATTCGCGCACAAGTTGTCAATGAGCCGCTTTTTTGTGTTTTAATTACCAGTTAAGCTCTATGATGCCACTCAAACGCTGTGCGTCTCTGGCTAAGCGATAGAAAACGCTGGATGTCTCTTCTGAAGAAATAAGACTTTCTCCTGAAGAAATGACAGTTTCCTCTGAACTGTTGTATTAACGTCTTTTTCAATTATTATTCCAGTACAGTATCTAAGTTAATGTTTAGAATGTTTGTGCGTGAGATTTTATGTTCTGTAGAATGTTTAACAAGCAATACCAAAAGGATAAACTCGATTACGCTTCAAGTCCTTTTGCATTGAACGCGACGTCTCCAAGATAGCGCTGCCGAGAGAGCGGTATCATGGAGTTCTCAGAGTCAAATTGTTTCTTTGTTTGTTTTAATTTGTTGTTTTGTTTGTTCATGTTTTGCACTATGCTCATCTATGACCGGTCGACCCTACTACAGCTATGAGATCGGAGTCTTTGGGCAACTGAGAACGCTCAACTCCTGTCCTGAGCTAATATGCTATGGTAGCTCAATGCTAGCCGCATCTCGGCTAACAATAAGCCCAGGCGGAGTTCTCAGAGTCTCCGGCGCTTGGTTAGAAGTGGAAGGTTAGCACTTCCGGTCATACTGCTTGAAAATGTTCAGTCCCTGCGAAACAAGATGGACGAGCTTCATGCTCAGATTGCAGTGCAGAGAGATCTACAGAACTGCTCCATGCTGTGTTTCTGTGAAACATTTTTCGAGGGGAATACACCCGACGAGGCGATTGCACCAACCGGCTACACGGCCTTCATTCCCTGCGATCCCAAGCGCCAGAGTCATCGTTCGGCTCTTTCCCGCCATCGCAGGAGCAGAAACACACAGACAGCAACTCAGTAGCCTACTCTTTAAAAACAACAGCAAGGGTTCTTTTACATGCCTCTCACCACAGACCGAGACATGGCCGGCCTTTAATAACCCAGTTGGCTGCACAGCAATGACAACCGGTTGATAGTGGCATTTGAACCCTGACCTTGAGAAAAGTAATCTAGCACCCAACCACCGGGCCACCACTGCTCCCAAATGAGAAAAAGGTGAAATAAATAAATAAGAAAAACTGTTAAAATGCTGCTGAAAATGTAAGTCCCATGTCACATAGGTCACACCACGGGTATACAATAGGTGCATGAAAAAAAAAGAAAAGATAAATAGCAAATTTCCAGGACAGTTATGGGTGTGTCCAGCAAAACTCACCTGTTGTGCTACTGATAATTTTGTCACATACACTTGTGAATACGTCATTTTTTTTTTTTTTTACAGTCACCCAGATGATTCTCAATATCAAGCCATTCACTAGATCCGTTCTATTCGGACAGATATATACATTTTTTTTCGCCATCTGATGACCTTAGAATCGTTCTCTTACAAGAGGCGTAGGATTTCCCCGCACTGAAATTCCCTTACACAAACCTATGTCAGTCTCCTCTGTCTTAGATCCGCTAAATGTGTGCAACAAAATAAATAAATAAATGACCGGTGTAGTGAACACATGCAAGCAATGACCTTTTACATGGCAACAACTGGCATATATAATGTTAGATCCTTGTTGTTGGATAGTGGAGCCTAACGGTAGAATACGGAACATAACCTGAATGACGTGTTTACGCTAATATTACTACTGTTGTATATGACATTTAAAACTTTCCTCTTCTGAGTCACATGCATGCTCTGTTTATCTTGAAGACAAAATTAAACTTCTAATAGTTTGAATGAGATCCTGGAGTGACACCAATTGGAAAGTTCCAGTCTATGAAAATGTAATGACTATATTACTTTAATACAATTTCTATAAGCTCTCAAATTAATAGTAATAATAATAGGAGCAATATATAGCTCATACAAAAGGTCATATCCTACTACGACCAATCGTGCACTCATGGTCTGTAAAGAGATAAATACACATATAATTACTTGCAGAATGAAAAATACCGTGTCATAGTATCTTCCGTGTTGCACAGACGAAAAGTCAACGAAAAAAATGTCTTCCAATCTAAAATTTCCCATGTTGAAGCCTTAAAGGGTTAAAAACCGGTGTATCAAATGTGGAAAGACATGGAAATGATGTGAGAATCTTCATGCTATTTGCATGACTCAGACACCGTCTCCCAGTAATCTATTAATTTAATTATTTGCTAAAATCACTTAATCCTACTGGGGTCATGAAGGGCAAAGGAGGGGTACACCCTGAACAGCTCGCCAGACCACCACAAAGCAAAATACAGAAAAAAGCATTCATACCTCAGGGCAAGTAACTTAGATGTAGATATGTTTGGACTATTAGAGAAAACCGGCCTACCCGGAGGAAACCTATACAAGTACAAGGAGAACATGCAAACTCCAAATGAACACAACCCTCGCCAAGCCCGGGACTCAAACCCAGGACCTTTTTCGCTGTGAGGCAGATGTGCTAACCACTATAACACTATGCTGCACCTTTTGGTAATCTAGCAAATTTTAATTATTGCAGCTAGAACTTGGGGTGCGACACAGTGTCAAGATGGTGATGAAGTACGCCATCAGCCAAGCATTTATAATAACATTTAATATCACTTAAACACAAAGAAATAACCTGCCAACAACCAAAAAGGTCAAGCACAGCCATTTGATAGTGTGAAGCACAGAATCAGTCAACCAAATTATTACAGACTTATTATAATCAGCTTTCTAGTATTAAAAAAAAAAAAAAAAGAGAACACAGTGATGGATTAAAGTGGACTGCACCTCAGAAAAAAAAACAAACAAAAAAAAACATATGACTTTAGAAGGCATTGGAAATGTCATTTCCTGCGGGATTAACCAATGGCTCAGAAAAGCCATTAAGAATAACATTATTGGCGGTGCTGCTAATTGAAAATTTAACTGAATTAAATACCCTTGTCTTTCGCCTTAAGTCAACTTGGATCCGCTTCAATCTGCCATGACCCTAACAGATAAGCAGTATACATTGATCATAAAATTAAAACCACCTGACTGGTCTGCGACTAGGTGGCACAATCCATGCTAGTGCATGCTGCACTGCACTGTGTTCTGACGCCTTTCTATCTTGGCTAGCATTTGACAGACGCCCTCATCCAGACTGACTTACAAAAGTGCTTTCAAGTCACGACCAGTGAGAACTTTTTAACACTGGTTCACTAGGACTAGGACATCGGCTACCATCAGTCAAACCTTACTGGGTAGATATGTGTGTGTGTGTGTGTGTGTGTGTGTGTGTGTGTGTGAGAGAGATATACAGAGATATACTCACTTTCCGCGGTTAATTGGGACTGAGAGCCCCCCACGACCGCCGGATTCTGTGAAATAGGATCGAACCCCCCCCCGACTAATATATATGTACATGTATATGTCTATATAATATCAATAAATACATATTCAACACTATAAATGCTTATAATAACAATTAAATATTCAAAAGTAATGCATAATATGTAAATAAAATATAAATACACATATGCAGATGCACGGGCGTGTGCACACAAATGCGCGTGCACACACTCAGATGCGCACCTCACATAAAAATGTAATTAGTTTTGATGGGAGGTTTTGGGTTGTTTTTTGTTTTGTGTTTGTTTAGGTTTTTTTTTTTTGTTTGTTTTTTTTTTGTTTGTTTTTTTTGCATAATTAGCCTTGTTTTGCAGCATTTCCTGAACTTCCCCCCCTATTCTTTCTTAATTTCCTTATTTTTCAATTCGATTAATATTAAAAAAAAAAAAATGCACTGAAGCCGCATTTGAATTCGCATCTGAAGTGCGAAGTTGCGTGGGATCCCTATGTGTATCCCTATATGTATAGTATGTGTATAATTTGATAATTTCTGTAGCTGTTCTCTTGGATCAGATCAGACATAGTAGGCTTCACTCCCCCACTCACATCAGGGAGCCTTGGGCCCCCGTGACACCCTTGTCAGTTCACTGGCTGTTGTTCCTCGGATGATTTTTTTAATTGGTATTTACCATTGCATAACACAAAACACCCTCCGAGACTCGCTGTTATGGAGATAAACAGATCCGGTCGTTTAGCCATCACAGCATGGCTCTTGTAAAAGGCACTCGTATCCTTACGCCTGCTCATTTTTTTTCTGCTTCCAGCTCATCAACTTTGAGAAGTGACCACTTACTTTAAGACTAAAACATTCCTTCTCAGGCGCAACTGTCACAATGAGATTCACTTCACCTGTCATAGGTCATGATGGTTTTAATGCTACGGCTGTTCGATTTCAATAATGGATGGATGCGTTAATGGATGAATGAAGCAATATTTTTAAATTCGTACGTAAACAACGAAACCATCATTACTAATGTGAAGATACAGTTACCTTTAATACTTTATTACAAATATTCACTAAAACATTAACCTTCATTTTAAGCTTGTATAGGATGTACTGTTATAATGCTGCACTCACATCTGCTGGAAGTTTTTTCATGTTTCCTTTTATTTAAATGCAGTACTTTCTTAATTAAGTTTTTTTTTTCCTTCATCTCTTTCTGAAGTACAACTGTTGATAGATCAAGGAGTTACATGGCTCAATCCTGCCAACTCGAAATGAAGGAGAGTTTATGAGGATGGCTCAGTCCTACTTTCAATGCATGTTTTATGTTTTAAAACTACCAATGAATTTCATTTTGCTTTTACCTAAATGAACCTATAAGAGATTGGTGACCTATTTGCATACTAAAGTCTGCCGCCTGTGACCCAAGCCACTCAGCTACGAACCAAAATAAAAGCAAGAAATATTAAATAGGATAGATTTATTAGCTAATATGGCAATGAATGCTATCTCCCTATGTTCTAATGCTTTTAATGCTGTACATATACAGAGAGGAGGCATGGTGGCGTAGTGGTTAGCACGTCCGCCTCACAGCAAGAAGGCCTGGGTTCGATTCTCGGCCTGGGCGTTTCTGTGCGGAGTTTGCATGTTCTCCCCGTGCTCATGTGGGTTCCTCTGGGTACTCCAGTTTCCTCCCACGGTCCAAAAACATGCACAGTAAGCTAATTGGCTGTTCTAAATTTCCCGTAGGTTTGCATCTTGCAGAAGCCAATGGCAAACGACTGCACTATCCTTGCCAAGAAGATGATAATCAAGGCGTTATCCTTCATGGCAGGCCGCCAAGAGTTGTTCTACGACTCGGAAAGTACCAGACCAGACCATATACAGGGATCCCTCACTTTCCGCGGTTAATTGGGACTGAGCTCCGCCCGCAACCACCAAATTCCGCGAAGTAGGATCGTTCACACACCCCCACCCCCCGACTGACATGTACATGTGTATATAGTAAAAGTAAAAAGGGTTTTTACACACGAGCCTCATGGCTCATCACGCCGGTGCTTATCTCCGGTTTCCATAGCGTGAAGCGACCAGGAATTTAACTCTCCCTGGATGGGACGCTAGTCCATCACAGGTTACCTTCCCAGTATATTTTTACTGGTACCCATTTATACTGCTGGGTGAACAGAGGCAGACTTGTGGTTGAGACCTTGCCCAGGGGTCTTAGCACACTGGGGGGGTTTAACTGGGATTTGAACACACAACCTTTTTTTTTTTATTTGCATAATTAACATTGTTTTGTGGCATTGTCTTTTTTTTCGTCTATTGTTCCTTATTTTTTATTTCGATGACTATTTAAAAAAAAAAAAAAAAAAAAACTGTGATGCACTGAAGCCGCATAAATTGAAGCGCGGAGTAGCGAGGGATCCTGTAATATAGTCTGATTTATTATTTTATTGAGCTTTTTATGTCATACTTTGCCTTAACCAAGTACCGTATTTAACAAGGGTGGTGCGGTGGTGCAATGGTGAGCCTGTCCACCTCATGGCAAAAAGGTCCTGGGTTCAAGTCTTGTGCTTGGTGAGGGTGATTCTGTGTGGAGTTTATATGTACAGTACGTGTTATGACCCGATCTAGGTCGAGTCGTAACATTCAGATAAACAAAAGAAATACAACTGCTGTTCCATTGAGTTCTCTGTTTCTTTATTTAGGTTCTTTTTCGTGGCCATTCTTTCAGAACCCGGCCAGGCCAAAAAAATAAACAAAACCCAACTACTAATCCCTGCAAATGAGTAATCTGACTTCCCGATGGCAAGGAGAAACTAACAAACCAAAGTGCAATCTCTTCCCTCACTCCCTAACTAACCCAAAACCAGCAGAAAAGGTGGGCAAAATAAATGGCACCAGCTTCCTACTAACCACGGGGCTGTTAGCACATTTCATATATCTATATTTACACAAAGGTTTTAATACAATATATACAAAGGTAACAAGCAGATCAAGGTCCAAGTTCAAGGTCGTCCCCCATGTGATATGAACAGGATTCAGCGTCGTGAGCTGGACGTACAGATGAGGGGAAACAAATCAAATACAAAACAGGCATGTAACAATCCTCATGTCTTTTCATGGAGAACCCAGAGGAAACCCATGTGAGTATGAATGGTCATGAGGATATGTTGTTTGGGGTGTACCCCACCTTTGCCCATAGTTGGCTGAAATAGGCTCCAGCTTGCCTGCAACGCTAAGATAAGATAAGATAAGATACAGCTTTATTAATCTCACAATGGAGAAATTCACTGTTACAGGCTCTTGAGGTATCATCAGTAGGGGGTGCAAAAATATATACAAATACAAACATACACACATACATATATATTATATAAGTAAATAAATAAATAGATACATAAGTAGTATAAATTAATAAACAATAAAAGAAAAGAAGGGAACGACTTTATAGACTGGCCTATATTAAAGTGTAATTGTATCTGAGGGCAGAGTAGATGGGTTGATATGGTTCACAGTCAGTGGGGTAGATGTGGTTGATTAAAGTGCACGGGGTTTTTATTGCACATAACCGGTATTTTCACAGACAGTTACAAAGTGGCGTTGTACAGTCTGACAGCGGTGGGAATGAACGACCTGCGGTAGCGCTCCTTCCTGCACTGAGGATGTCTCAGTCGTCCACTGAAGGAGCTACTCAGCTTCTCTACAGTCTGGTGCAGTGGGTGAGAGCTGTTGAACAGGATGGATGTGAGCTTTGCTACCATCCTCCTCTCACTCACCTCCTCCACAGAGTCCAGTGGGCAGCCGAGGACAGAGCTGGCCCTCCTGACCAGCTTGTTCAGTCTCTTTCTGTCCCGCTCTGTGCTGCCCGGGGCCCAGCAGATGCCAGCTAGTATGATTAAATGGTTTGTCTAATGAAATAATGAATGAGTAAGCATAGCCTTAGTACTGCTT
The DNA here is from genome assembly GCA_024760905.1 of Plotosus lineatus. Taxonomy (NCBI): domain Eukaryota; kingdom Metazoa; phylum Chordata; class Actinopteri; order Siluriformes; family Plotosidae; genus Plotosus; species Plotosus lineatus. The sequence goes on along the minus strand of CM045742.1, from coordinate 33,464,398 downwards.
GCTTGCTTTCGGTATGCCTGTCTAAGTTCTTAGTCATGAAGGGCATGGTAAACTTGAGTGCTGAAGTCGAAGGCAACAGATTTATTATTTATTTTATTTTTTTTTTAATTCGAAAGACTGCTTCAGTTCTTAGGGCCAATGGTAGTCCAAGGTATTTAACATCTAAGTGGGATTGTCACTTTCATGGTGGACCTTGAAAATTCTAAAAAAAAGAAAAAAACAAATAAACAAACAAATAAATAAAGTCCAGTTGCCTTTAATTAAACCACCCAAGTTTGCCCTCTATATCATGGTCACATATCATATTCTCGTGGGCATCTGGTTTTTTTTTTTTTTTTTTTTTTTTTTTTTTTTTTTTTTTTCCCACCCGCTGAAAAAGAGTGCAGTGTTTAAATTTGATCGGATCTTAGCACTCTAGCCTGTGGGACTCATTAGTTATCTAATTGTAATTCAGTGCAAATCAAAAGTCTAGCACTTAGGGAGCGTGCTGTCTACTGCACTTGTCTACATTAGTATTAATATAGTCTTGGTTTACAGTTTATGGGGGGTGTTTGTGCATTTATATGCAAGGCCTGGTTGTGGACAGTTTCTTGTAATGTTGTTAGCTTACATTAATCAGACCCAAAATATGGCCAACCAACTGCGAACTCTCCGAAGCTTTCCTAGTACTACTCAAGCATTGATCTCCACTTATCTCCCTTTCAGGTCCACTCATTTTTGTTTATCTTAAATCACCTACATTCATGGCCATTTATCTTCTCTCTGTTCCACTTCCTTCATCTGCAGTCATCTTCATTCATCTTCACCCATCCCAATAATCTCCTTTAATCGCCACACATTTCCACTCATCTATATTTACTGCCATCTATACTTTCTAATCCCCATTAATCTCCACTCATTTCCAATTACTGCCATTCATCTCAACTCACCGTCATTAATCTCCACTCATTGTCATTGCTTATCTTTAATCACCAATCAAGCAAAAAGTGTTAGTTCCTGCAGGCCACAGAAGTCCACCCACTTAAAGCTATCAGCTGACTGTCAGCTGACATGCCATGGCAATCACAATTGTTGTGTGAATAGCGCTGTTCTGCTATCATTTAAACCAGTGGTCCCCAACCCCCGGGCCACGGACCGGTACCGGTCCATGGATCAATTGGTACCGGGCTGCACAAGAAATAATTATTTATTTCTGTTTTATTTCATATCTGATTCTGAACGATCTTTTATTTTTGAAAAAAAACTTTTATTTTGAAAAATGACTGGATTCTCTCAGTTACATGTCGTTCATTTGAGCGCTAAAATCTAACCTACAACGGGATGGCACATGAACAGAGGCGAGTTGGATATGTTTCAAACAATAGAGGGGATTTCGGGTGAGACTGAACCTGAGCCTTCATTCTCCCACCTTTTGGGTTTTTTTTTTTTTTTTTTTTTTTTTCCCCCTTTTAAGAAGAGCTCGATTAAACATACAACGCTTAATCCTGATTAGGGAGGCTAACGCACATCTCAGCAGTATTATATTTACAATATAAATAAGCTAAACCACCTCCCAACCCCACCCCGCACGTTCCCGGGCCGCAGTAAAATTGTCAAGCGTTGACCGGTCCGTGATGATAAAAAGGTTCGGGACTACTGATCTAAACCATTTTTGCCTACTGATGCCTGTTCCAGAACATCTGCCAGCACCTCTACTCCAGCTTGCTTGTGCTTAATTGTTCACCAACATCCTCTCCATATCAATTTTACTTGTTATACCAGTCTAGAGCTTTGCTTGTGTTTGGAATAATGGTTTTTATGTACCAGGTGCAGGAGTATCATACATACCTGCATATATGTAATTGTCTTATGTTTGTATATTTTGAGATGTCCCAAAAGGCTTTCAACAGGCTTAATATTCATAATTCACTGATCCCTGAACTATGCTCACAATTTGAGCCCAAATTTTATACTTGTGTGCCATAAAAACTATTTAATGGAATAACCTCATTCAGTGCATTCAGGTCATCAGCTTGCCATCTTGGTGTGACCAGCTAAAGCAACAATGTCAAAGCGATTCCATGGTGAATTCAAGGCCAAAGGTACTCCAACTAAATAATAGAGTGCTGCTGGCCTGGTTTGGCTAGAGTTGGTTGGTACACCAAGCCAAATCAAGCAAACTACCAAAAAAAAAAAAAAAAAAGCCATCTACTCTGTATGTTCTAGTTCCTTTTAATTGCTATAAATAACAGGGGTCCTGACTGAGCTCATTCAATTATTTTCAGAATGAATTTGCTTAATCCTCATTAGAGTCAGGGGAGGATGGCACCCATCTCAGCCAACTCTGGGCAAGGGCAGAATACACCCTGAAAAGCTCTCAGGGCAGAAACACGCTGATGGCAACCCAACAACATACTCTTTAAATGACAGTAATGGTTTTTTTGATGGCTCTCACTGGCGACAATGGGAGACATGGCTGGCGAGATATGGTGAGAGTGTTAGCTGTACTGGGGAGATAGCAGTGACAACACAGCCCAATGACTGAACTGTATATGTTCACTTACTCTGTGTCCTTTCAAGTCATCATAGTTTAATTCCAATAATCTCCATACATCTGAAATCATCTCATGTAATCTCACTTCAGCTCAAGTTATCACCACCCTAATCATATCAATTTTTTTCCACTAATCTCCACTGAGCTCTATTCCTCCTGCATCCATCCGGTCATTCCCCCATCCCAAGAAGAAAAAAAAAACAAAAAAAAAAAAAAACAACCACTTTTCCCCATTCATCTGCATTCACGTCCATTCAACTGTATTCCTCGCCACTGAGCCCCACTCACTTCCTTTAATCCCAGGGCTTACAATGATGAAATGCGAAAGTGATGTCAGTTGCATTAGAACTACGGAATCTTGCATAGTTAGATTTTCAAAAAAAAACAAAAAATGTTGCCCGATCTGTTGTTGTTCAATACAAGAGAATCATTGTCAGATCTACTTTTTCCACTAAAGGGACTATATTCATTCATTAAAAAAAAAAAAAAAAAAAAATTGCACTTCTGGGAGAGTGTAACAGGGTCATTCTTACAATGTGTATATAGACGTGTACCTCTGTTCTGTTTTTGGGATTAATGTGGAAACGTGTGAGTTGGTGTTTGGTGTTGAAGGTGATCAACCACAGTGCAGAAATGAGCATCTCTCTCTCTCTCTCTCTCTCTCTCTCCCCCTCTCTCCCAGTCCCAGAAAGCATTGACAACTAACCTTCAGAGATATCACCTCTATTTTACTTTACCTCCAAAGCCATATCCCTGTCCACCTCTCTAAAGCAGGTTTAATACGTTTTTGTCATTAATTATCCAAAAGCCCACACACACACACACATCTTTCATTTTTTTTTTTTTATTTTTTTTTTTTGTACTGACCTCGAATTTCCTTCTGTGACTGTTTTGGATTTCATCGCCCCTCAGTGAATCATTTTACCCCTAGCTTCTGCTAATGTGAAACTTTTGATTTCCCTGATGCATTCTGGGGGATGTAGTTCTGAAATTGAGCTGTAGTAGTGAAATGGAGCGTGATAGAATACAATACAGCTCGATTTATTGTAGCTATTCTGCCTCATTCATCACAAATTGATTTCCAGGGTCTTATATAAAATGTGCTGTTATGCTTGATAATAAAAGTGTACTAGAGCGTGTCATATGCTCTGTTATCTTTTAAAAGTGCCATTATGTACCAGTGCAAATGGTATTTAAATTAAAGTGGGAATATAGTTGATCTATAACAGCCTGGGTATCCCTTACCAGAAACCACATATCTTCCTCTTTTGTCCATATCTGCTAATTTCTCTCCAACAGAGGTGCATAATGGCAACACTAATTAACTGGTGTGTACTAATTGCTTTAATATCTGTTGTAGCCATCTTGAAGTCGTCATAGTAACTGGCTCCAGCATGCTTGCAGCATGTCTCCTTTAGAACCTGCACCAAGTACTCTTTGTTTCCAGACAACCCCCTACTCAGTTAATCCAATATCTCAACAGGGCATGTAGTAATCATCAATCAGGGCTTCGTTTTGGAATGATGTTCTGAACTATTCTTTTTACTTTAAACATCTTACACCGATATGTTGTTTTATTATTCTTCTGTTTAATGTTTAACAAATTTCCAATAACTCCTTTTGGTTTGTGCTAATAGTTGAGTAAATGGGATTTATGTTTCACTTCCTCTTTTGTCAAGAATGACGCAGGTTCCCTGCATGTGCCCAAGTCTTCTTCCACAGCTCAGATATACACAATAGGCTAATTGGCTGTGGAAGATTGCCTCTATGTGTAAACATCAGTGTGAGTGGTTGTTTGCATTGGCCCTGTGATGGACTGGTGACTTGTTCACGATGTATCCCACCATCATTTGTAGTTGGCTGAGATGGGCTTCAGCCACCATGTTAACCTAGGATAGAGTTTATAGTTCTCATTGTTTTTATATGCATCTTTCACTTTGTTTCTGAAATATAAGCAATTTCACTTTTACATTGGAATTGCAAATGTACAAAAAATGATGACCTTGCTCTGACATTGACTTTTAATGCAGGCATTACAGCATCCACTCAGCTCTTTGACTCAGGTTAGTGTATGCAGGAAGTTTGTTGAAAATGTGTGCACAAATGTAGTTTTGATTTTGTTCACAAAAAAACAAAAAAACAAAAACCACACACTTTGAGGGCAACCTCATGTGTCCTTTGAACTGAAAAGGTATTGAAAAACTTCTCATTTCATTTATTAATTTTCTGAACTGTTTAATCTCAACCGACTCTGGTAGTACAGAGTACACTTACAGCTCACCAGGCTATACAGGAGCAGAAACATGCTGTGGGCAACCCAATGACCTTCTCTTTACAAGCCAATGCAATGGTTCTTTTATATATCTCTCAACAGACAGTGAGAGACACGGCTGGCCTTTGATAACCCAGTTAGCTGAACTGGGTGGGCAGAAGTGACGATTTGGTGATAGTGGGATTTGAGCCCCCAATGTAACCATCAAGCCACCATTCTCCTAGGTTCATTTCATTTATTCAATTTTACCTTAAACCAAAATTTTCAACCATATGACTGTTGTCTCACTCTGAGATATTTGAACTACCGTATTCAACGTAATAAGTGCCCAGGGCACTTAAAAAATTGGAGTGAGGGTGTGCTTATTAAAATGTTTACCAGCGGAGTGGAACGGTAAGTGCTTATTACCATCAAGGTGGAAAACATGAATAATAACAGAACAATAAAAGAGTTTTACTGGTATTTTGTTATGGTCTATGCTGGCTGGCGGCATTAATTCCTTCCTCGGTCATTGCAGGCCCTGGCGAGGGGCGTGGCTGTTGCCGTTAGGCGAGTTCCAGAAGAGCGCACCTGGTCCCACTCTGCAATCATCAAACAGCCAGCTATAAATGGGAGCGGCGCGCTTCCCTCCGATGTCAGAAGATTGTCTTCCCCGTGATCCCGTTCCTCTGCTTTCTCTTTAACCCCTGGTATCTTGCTTCGTGCTCAACCAGTTCCATTGATTTAGTATTCCCATGATTTACAGCTCCTAGTGCAAAATAAAATTGCTGAACCTTCTTATGGTCTCCTGCAACTCTGGGTCCGACGCATACACTCCAGGCTTAACATATTTGTGTTATTCATTGTGTGGTATCAACCAAACTACTTACATGAAAGCTGAAAATAAACAGAAAACAGCATAATTTAAAAAAAAAAAAAAAAAAAAAAAAGACCCCTTACTTTTCCCTCCCGGTGCTGTCCCTTTAAACATTTTCCCAGAAGTAAAATCGAGCCAATCAACACGAATGTCATCTTTAGCACATGGCACGTTGAACCAATCAACACGAATATAAACAAAAACACATATCCAGGAACGTCTTTGAAATTTATGAAGTTAGTGAGCAGGAGAATCTGGTGAAAAATCCTCGTCATCACTTTCTGATAGGTCCATATCTGGATCATCACTCCATTCATTCAGAGCATCCCATGGTTTTGCTGTAGCAGTTTCTAATGGTTCATCTTGTTGGACATTTACTAAGAGAACACAGCAAAATATTTTCCTGGTTTTTTTTTTATCACGGCGGAACAATCAAGTGTGTTGTTACTAATGAACATTATAGACATTCCCCAGTGGCAGGGGGTCTTGAAATACCGTGTAAAGTAACTTTTGCAGACAGTGAACGCCTCATTTTAATGTTACAGAGACTGATCGAATAAAATTGGTTAGTTTGATCTACGATTTTGCTCCCAGTACAAATGGGCGATTATTAGACATAAAATAAAAAACACTGGGGGGGGGGGGGGTTGGAGCAGATTGGGGGCGCATATTACGTCAATGTATATATACACACATGCACACACACACACACACACACACACACACACTTTGCTCACACACATGAACAGGGTGAGGACACAGACCCACATGATTCATTACTTCTTTTTATTTGCTGGCTTCTCCTGGAACTACACAAGAAACACATAACTAGCCTGCTGCTAATTACACACAAGTGAGACAACATGTGTCACTAGCTGGTTCTTCCAAACTCTTTATGTGGAAACCTGATCATGCCTTCACTGACTCGTGAACTTTTTTGGGAGCGACATATTTTTTAACTTTGTTCTTGTCCCGAGGACTTGTTTCCCATTAATTGTGAACACGTCCCTTAAAATCCTATTACATCCTAGAGCTGAAACTGCTTTCTATCCAGATGCCACACAAAGGCATTTTATTTGCTTTATTCTTTAATGAAATGTGAAATAGTAATTATGCCGCACATAAAGAGGGCAGCGCTGTTCATGCTGTAAATCCTACATAATGATTAGGCTCCTGGCCCCCGTCCCCCCATTCTTCAATCTTTATCCCTACAGGTATGCAGGGGATGAGAGAACAGCTTGTTCATTATTATTACATCAAAGCGCCTTGACATTAACACCAATTATTTTTTTGTGTGTGTATGTGTGTGTGTGTGTGTGTGTGTGTGTGTGTGTGTGTGTGTGTTTGTGTGTGATTTTAAAGGAAGAGTTTAAAGGAGCTGGAGTGACAGAAAAACAAACAAAATGAGGAAGGTTGTGGAATTAAAAAAAACTTTCTAACTCCACTGACAGACTTTTGAAAGGAATTGTATGAAAAAAAAAAATTGAATAAATTGATTTTTGTGTGTGTGTGTGTGTGTGGGGGGTCCTCTGTGAGCATCCTACACCTTAATGCAAATACAGAGAAGAGTCCTGATGTGTACCCACCTTGTTTACTGGGGGATTAAAGTCATATTGTACTTGTGTCGTGTAAACAATGCGCTATGGGTTCAGCATTCAAGAGGACAACAGTGGACGAAGTGATAAGAGAGTATTTTGGGCCATTTGCAGCTGCATTCTGGATCAGTGCCAGGAGTTTGATGGTGCCCAGGGGAAGGCCTGCCAAGTTGTAACAGCTTCATCTCAAACTGACAAGGAATCTGAGCGGCCTCTGTTCAGTGAAATGACTGAAGAGTGCTGGTGTTTTAGAAGAGGAAGGGTGCGAGCAGTATGAGAAGAGAGCCACAGAGAGATTTCATGTGCGGTCAAATACGTGCTCACTATTCTCCAAGAAACTGACAATAATTTGATCAGAGGACATAAGTCTAGGAATATAGCTCGTACTTTCCAGAATTCTGTTTCAGATGAGTAGCAGGCAGAACTACTGATATATGAGCTGAAGCTTGCTGATGTGGAAAGGAGAGGATGAGTTACTTCCATATCATATCAACTCACTATAGCAGTGATATGAAACAGTGTAGTAAAAACACACACACACACACACACACACGTACTAGACTCAGAAATGAAGAAGAAAAAAAAAAAAAAAACAAGCACTGGGCCATCTGAAAAGACCTTAATATTGTTTTTTGTGAATACCCGGCACAGATCAGTTACCTTGACCAAGGAAGGACTTTAAATGACTACTCCCCCAGTTTAAAAGCAAATGTTTGGCCATTTTTTTCTAAATCTAATAAGAATGGAAACTCACACGCTTGTTGTCATGAGGATCAAGATGGAAAATGCAATACAGTGATCCCTCGCTACTTTGTGCTTCAATTCATGCGGCTTCAGTGCATCGCATTTTTTTTTTTTTAATATTCATCAATTTAAAAAATAAGGAAAATGTCACAAAACAAGGCTAATTATGCAAAAACCCCAAACGAACAAAACCAAAAAACAACCCAAAACCCCGAAACAAAACTACTTACATTTTTATGTGAGGTGCACATCTGTGTGTGTGCATGCGCGTGTCTGTATGTGTGTGTATTTATATTTTATTTACATCTTATGGATTATTTTTGAATGTTTGTTATTATAAGCATTTATAGCATTTAATATGTATTTATTGATATTATATACACATGCATGTACATATACGTCAGTTGGGTGGGGGGGTGATCCTATTTTGCGGAATTCGGTGGTCGCGGGGGGATCTCAGTCCCAATTAACCATGGAAAGTGAGGGATCCCTGAATTCATCAATCTAAAGTTTGTCAAAAACAAGCACACGGGAGCCACAACCCATAAAACCTGATTATCTCCTGGCAGCCTCACATAGATTGGACAGTTAAACTAGAATCGGTGTGTAAAGCTCTGCTGGTGGGACATCCATGGTGGTGACTCATTGTGATAGAACGAAAGACATAAAGTATGGCCCCCATTACAGCACGCATGATACGCCTCAACTGCATCCGATGAATGACATTCCCCCTCCAGGTCCCTGTGTCCAACATTGCTATCAAAAGTCCTTTCTCTTCTGGCAGTGGTGGCCTGGTGGTAGGAGGCTGACTGACTGATCCGAATGTCAGGGATTCAAGGCCCATTTTCATGGACTTATTACTGTTGCCCCCAGTGCAGCTAACTGGGTTACCAAATGCTGGCCATGTCTCTGACTGTCTGTGGTGAGAGGCATGTAAAAGGACCATTGAAGTTGTTTGTAAAGAGTAGGCCATTGGGTTGCCGTCAGCTCTGTCTCTGCCTGTGATGGCCTGCTGATCTGTCCAGGGTGTACTCTATCCTCGCTCAGAGCCATCCCTCCCCGAGACCTAATTAGGATCAATTGGTTCAGAAAACCCTGGGGCAGTGGTGGCCAAGTGGTATAGGGTGCTGTATCACTGATCCAAAGGTGTGGGGTTTGAGTGCCACTCTCCACAAGGTTGTCACTGTCCCTCCAGTGCAGCTAACTGGGTTACCAAATGCTGGCCATGTCTCTCACTGTCTATGGTGAGAGTTTCATGAAAAGAACCATTGCTGATTTTCGACAAGAGTAGCTGCAAAGCCCTCAGCGTGTTTCCGCCCTGCGATGACCTGGCAAGTTGTCCAGGGCGTACTCTGCCCTCTCCCAGAGTCGGTTGGGATGGGCGCCAGCTTCCCTGCGACCCCAATTATGATTAAGCTGTTACAGAAAATGAACTGATGAACAGTTCAGAAAAGAATAAAAATGTAGTTGTTTCTATTCTAATCCCGTCTCTTCCTCTAACACCTTCACAAACATTGTTTGGCCTCCCAACCTTTCTGATAGCATCAGGTTTCCATAACAACACATGGCAGCTCGGCTTGGCAAGTCGACACAGTAGCTCTGCTATTAGAAATTTATGATGAACTCAGACTACAGCTCACAGCTGAAGACTGTTCTGCTCAATCTCTACTTATAATAAATTCAATATTGACATATGTTCTGCGTCCATTTTTCAATGCTGCCATAAATTATATTAGAATGTTAACATCTTCACATAGGTCTTAACCATTCCATATTTTCCTGAGTTCAATACCATAAACTTTATCATAACTGTTGTTCAAATCAATGACAAAGAGACAATATTTTTGTCGATGTTTCCTGTGAACTGTTTTGGGTCCCAGGGTAACACTGCCTCGTGTATAATTGGTGTTTTAATGAGTGTTTTCTTTCTATCCATCTCATTGTTTCTTTTTGTGTCAGTGTGTATTTTTCTGCATATTTGTAAGTTTTCAGCACTACAGTCGGCCCTCTACTTACGAAATTAACCCGTTCCAGAGCCTTTTTCGTAATCAGGAGTTTTCGTAAGTAGAGGCGCATTTTGCATGTAAAAGGCGTGATTCGTTCCAAGGCTCCCAACACTACCCCATAAACCCTTTAGAAATGATAAAAGGACACCAATTTTGTATGAAATATTTGTTAAAAGTAAATTATTTACCTTTTTAAAAATCTCTCGAACCACCCATGCAACGCTTTAAAGTCCAGGGTTGCTGGTCTGAAGAACCCTCACCGCCACCCCCACCCTCCTTCGCGAGGTCACTAAATATGGCGGTTGCTTTGTCTGAAATTACGTATTGCCTGTGTCACTGTATCTCCAGCAATTTCTTTCTCCTTTATCCAAAGGAGTAACAGTCTCTCCATCTCGTCGTTCAGTGACGACCTCTTTTTCGTTATCGCAGAGAGACCTTTCGAAGAAGTCGTCGCTTTTAAGGACTCCTTCTGCTTCAGTATCATTCCGATGGCATCGGCCATACTCCTTTGCGATCTCGCTCAACCTAATCCAACTTTCATATTTTTTTATTATCTCTTGCTTCACTCTGATTGATAATGGAGCCCGCTTCTTCATTCTGGTGTCACCGGGAATCACTTTCTTGGGGCCCATGATGGATAACGAAATATAATGCTGCAATGATCACTCTCAAAAAAACTCACGAGCCAACAGTCCTGTTCAACTCGCCTTCACGCGTGTGACAAACAAGAAGTATGGGTACAGTAATGGGTACAGTTCAGCTCCCTTCTAGCCAATGAGAGGCCAGCGGGGCGGGATGCTGGGAGATAGCCAAAGGGAGGGAGCTGCGTCGTCCCTCCCAGCAAATGGGAGGCCAGCGGGACGAGATGTTAAGAGAGAGTCAATGGAGAGCAACTCGTGCATTGTTTGAATGGCGCGTTTAATGTTTGAATGGCGCGTTTGAATTTTTGAATGGCGTGTTTGCCGCTTTTCGTAAAGAGTTGTTTCATATACAGAGGACGAAAATTTAGGAAATGTTTTTTTCGTAACCTGGATTTTTCGTATTCGGAAGTTTTCGTAAGTAGAGGGCAGACTGTACTTTGTTTTGCTAGCTAGTTATGAGTAGCTTAACAGCTCGTCGTTAATGGAGTGTGCATTTTTTATGTTTTTTTCTGTGCATTTTACTTCAAAAATTTTAGGTGAGTAATTAAGAAGATATACATAAAGGTTCTGTAAATCTAATGGAACAACAATAACAGCAAATAATTTTGGGTTACATTTGATATTTTACCTTATGAAATTATATGCTAATATACCTATATGAGATAAAATTCCAGCCAGAAGACATGGGAGAATTCCAGGAGACTGCGTGTGTGTCCAGGGTGACGGTGCTTATCAGACACAGCAAGGATTAGCCTTTCCTGCTGCCAGCCTTATCGTGCTACACACAGACATAGTAACATGCTAGTGTTCGCTACTATAATGTATAATGATGACCTAAGAAAAGAAATAAGTTATTCCTTAAGCTGGACTATTTCCAAATTTATTATAAATTATAAATTAAGTCAACAGAGTTTTAAAGCACCTACACAGTCTTACACAGTTATATATGTCCATTATAAACAGCTTGGTGCATAGAGGCAGTGTTGGCCTGGTGGTAAAGGGTGCTGGATCACTGATCCTAAGGTTGGGGGTTCGAGTCCCACTCTCCACAAGGTTGTCACTGCCCCCTGTGCAGCTAATTGGGTTATCAAAGGCTGGCCATGTCTTTCACTGTCTATGGTGAGAGGTTCATGTAAAAGAACCATTGCTGACTTTTGTACATAGTAGCTGCATGGCCAGCAGTGTGTTTCTGCCCCTTGCTACGGGTTGTGTCAAGAAGAGCATCCGACCGATGTAAAAACCTATGCCAAATATGCGAATCATTAATATGTCTTCCGTGAAGATGGAGGCAGATGATTTGCTGTGGTGACCCCTGAAAGGGGACAGCCGAAAGGAAAAGAAGACCCCTTGATGCATATTTATCCTGACCTTCGTGAATTGCAGCAAGTCAGATGAATAATGAGTCTTTAAAATTTGGCAAGCAGATAGTCCAAAAGCACAATCAAAAGGCATACTCCAAAGCAGGCAGAGTTCAGACGACCAGGCAGGCAGAAGAAAACTAGTCATCAAAAACAAGAAGACAGGCAAAACTCAAAACAGTGAGAGCAATCGCAACGAACAGATGCTTGATATGGACTGGTAACAAATCACAAGAGCAATATTGCACCATGAGCATGTGTAAACAAAGTCCTTGAGTGCAATTAATTCACTTACTCATTTGTCAAACTACGTGATCCTGTCCTATACTTTGGGTTGCCTGGAGGTTGGAGCTTACTTCAGTCTACATTGGGTGAGGGAAGTGTACATTCTGGGCAGCTTGCCAGATTATTGCAGGCCAACACACACACGCACACGCAACCATTCACATTGACATCGAGGGCAAGTTTCCGGTTAGCTTAATGTGCGAGTAATTGGACTGTGGGAGGAAACTGGAATAACCCAGAGGAACCCATGCAAGCACTGGGAGAACATCCAGGACCGTTTTGTTGTAAGGCGAATGTGCTGGGTGCATTCCAAAACCCTTAAATTAAACTTCTGTTGGAATGAGAACTCCCAACAAAGAGCCATAAAGAGATGTGAGGAGGCAGTCTGAGCAGCGAAGAATCAAGGAAATATGTCTTAAAAGAAATTATATTTTGTGTCCTCTGAAGCGTCACATGGGGCGGAGGGGCAGGTTACTCATATGCTGGCGTAGAGGTCTTTAGGGAGGGATGCGCTCATGTACCGTCACTCATCTCTTTTCAATCTCCACTCCTCGATTCATAAATCTCACTCCTTGATACACAAACAAAAGAACAGGGATAGCTGGCAAAGAAGGCAGATCAGAAGAACTCGCAGATTAATTTAGGACTGAGGAGCAAAAAATAGACAAATAATGGTTTGGTGAAGCGCCGTTTTTATGGTACACTTAAATATTGGGATGAGAGTCAGGTGTACAGAGCAAGTTAATAGAGGTGTCAATGGTGAAGTGACTACGATTAGTGAGATGCATGCTGGGAACTGTAGTAGAAGTTCTGAGTATGCTGAAAGAAGACTTTAAAGATGAAGGGACTTTCATTGTAGACTTTATTGCTGCATTTTAATTAAATGTGAGGCACTCCACCGAATGTAGGCGCTTGTCGCCCGGACTACTTTCGAGAAAATGGCCAAAAAAGTAAAAATGGTCATGTTTTATCAAAATTCGGATTTTTGCATAAACCATTAAAACAAGTATTCAACTATCACTTGCTGAAGTGAACTCGCTTAAAACTCACTAAAAATGTCTTTTATTTCCATTTTTCTGATGAGTACCCTCATAAAACTAGATAAAAACAGTAGCAAACTTACCGGTTTTCTTTGCAATTATTCACCGAGTTCGGTAAAAGACACACTATAATCCATACACCAGAAGAACGGTCGTGAAGTCGTCTCTCTATTTTGGATACTGTTTTAATATTAAAATGCTATTTCAGTGAATAAAATAAAGGTTATAAAGACGATATGCACGTAAACAATGCAGGCTTGTTGCTAAGGAAGATCTGAAGCGAGCGCCCTGATTGGTGAGCTCGGGCTTGCACATGTGCGATGCCCATCACACGTTAACTTTCGGTTTACTTCCTGACTCTATTATACCGCATGTGGAACTTATCTCCGACTTTCTCTTCAATAACAGTAAGTAAGTTTATTTATAAGATTGTGAAAACATATAATTTCTGGAAAAGGAGAGTGAAATGTCATCTGTGATGTCTAGTGCATTAGTATAAATGTTAAATTTGACGCCGGATTTCGGCTTTGAAGAAGATTATTTTCTCTCTCTCTCTCTCTCTCTCTCTCTCTCTCTCTGTCACATGCACACACACACACACACACACACACACACACATGCTAATTTGATGCTGCTAATTTAACCGTTTGCACACTGTGTCTGAGTGTGTGTGTGTGTGTGTGTGTGTGTGTGTGTGTGGTACCTCAGGTCTGCTGAAATATGTTTTCTGCATGAAAGACATGATTCCATTGCAATTCAGTCAAAGAAAATCCCATATGCTCAGTATTATGTACTTTAGGAACTTAATATGAGTATTGTATGAGTATTGGTATTTTTCTCTGCATGCAAAATTCGATCATGGAATTTTTTTGATCATTTGATTTGTGTGTAATCTTGTCCGGACTGGACACGCTGGATCATGGGTTGTTTAGTTTTGTACGAAAATTGGTCAAGACCTGAAAAAATACGTAAATGTTTCATACCTTTTACATATAAACAAACTGATGATAATGATGCCAGCTGTGTTGATGAAGATTTTGATTTTGATGTTGATGAAGAAGAGGCATCTGTTAATAAAAATGTGATGACTGGTGTTTGTGAAGATGTGATTTTATCTGCTGAGCAGGATATAGATGAAGATGATGATGATGCTGATGGCAGAGTTGATGAAGCTTACTTGTATAAAGAGATCAGAGAGTTTTGTTATATGGTTACATTATATATAGTTTTCTTAATTTCAGTGTGATTGTTTGAGCCTGACATTGTTTTTTCCAATCAGTATCATTTGAAGGCATTTGAACCTTTATATAATGGTCAAAAAGATACATACTGATATTCCTGGAATAAACAGAAATGAAAAAATAAGTTGTTTTTTGTTAATTTTTGGCGCTTACCACAGTGACTGATGGGTTAAAAAAGGGCGTGTCAGATTAAAATGAGGATGATTTCTCTTATCATCTCTTCCTAAAACTCTTCCCAGACATGTTTTCTAAAAGTTTATATGGCTGAAGTGCATAAAAATGTTTGGTTGCTAAGGACTAATGATGTTGGAAGAAGTGAAATCTTTGTGTTTATTTTTCTCTAAAACATCTTTTGAATTTTTTGAGTTAAATGCTGACACAAGAAATGGCATAACTTGCTCAGTTTTCAAGGTATTGACAAACTTTTTGCTGCATTTTGCAGCTTTGGGCCTCCTCTATCTGTCCGTGTGAACATTTCATTTTTCATTTTTAGATCCAAAATCCTACTTTCGGTGTAGTGGCTCACAAATGTTACTAAATTCTTATATTTTTTTGAGTAGTCTTAAATCAGTTGACCCGAATGTAAACAGTGCTTTATACTTTATATTAGTTCCGCATGCGGCCCGCCTCCACATTTGGCCCGGCCCCCTGAACAATACCAGAGACGCATTGTGATTATTATTTTTTTTAGTCTGGCCACGTGATCAAGACTAATGCACACAGAACATAACATCCTACTCCATTCTTCTGCCGTCTGTGCCCCATCTGAACACCCCCTGCCTCCCGAAACAAAAATCATAGACTCTCTCCTGTCAAATAGAACGGAATAATGGTGACAAGGTTGTGGAAGAGAAAATTTGATTCAGTATGCAGGGTATTTAACTTGCAGTGGACAAACGATTATTTTTTTTTTGTTTAAAGAAAAAGTTGTTTGTATCATTTGTAAAGACACAGTGGCGGTATTCAAAGAATGCAATCTGCGCCGACACACCGAATCCCGTCACAAAGACGAGTTTGATCGCTTGCAAGGCCAAATGCGAGTAGACAAACTCTCAAAGCTAAAAAAGGACTGTTTGCTCAGTTGAATACATGTGGATGAGAGGCTTGGCTGAACCAGTCATCTGTTCGGGTAGCTTTTGGGTTGCTCAACTAATAGCAACCAGCGTTTTTTTTTTATTTTATTTATTTCCTGATTTTTTTTTTTTTTTTTTTTTTTCTTTCTGTGAAGGTCCCTGAAAGGTTTACTAATATCTGGGTATGCGTGGCTTACTGGAAAACAATAAATATTTACGTTTAGGCAGCCCTGCGATCGTCACACTTTTTCTGTTACAAACTGACCTCGGCCCCCTCCATCAGAGAAGGGAAAAGTTATGTGGCCCTCGCGGGACAATGTTTGGGGACCCCTGCTTTACATTCTGTATATAGAAGTGTGATGGGGCAGTAGTGGTCTAGTGGTATAGGGTGCTGGATTGCTGATCCTAGAGTTGGGGGTTCGAGTCCCACTCTCCACAAGGTTGTCACTGTCCCCCCCCCAGTGCAGCTAACTGGGTTATCAAAGGCGGGCCATGTCTCTCACTGTCTATGGTGAGAGGTTCATGTAAAAGAACCATTGCTGACTTTTGTAAAGAGTAGCTGCAAAAGTCGTCAGCGTGTTTCTGTCCCTTGTTCAAGGGTTGTGCCAGGAAGGGCATCCGACGTAAAAACCTACGCTAAATCAAACGTGTGAATCATTCGCTGTGGCGACGCCTGGAAAAGGGAAAAAGCTGAAAGGAAATCATCATCATTCTGTATATAGAAGTGTATCCTTTTCAGTTCATTTTCTGTAACCGCTTCATCCTAATTAGGGTCGCAGGGAGGCTGGTGCCCATCCCAGCCAACTCAGGGCGAGGGCAGAGTACACCCTGGACAGCTCGCCAGGCCATCGCAGGATGGAAACACGCTGACGGCTTTGCAGCTACTCTTGTTGAAAGTCAGCAATGGTTCTTTTACATGCCTCACACCATAGACAGTGAGAGACATGGCCGGCCTTTGATAACCCAGTTAGCTGCACTGGGGGGGCAGTGACAACCTTGTGGAGAGTGGGACTCGAACCCCCAACCTTTGGATCAGCGATCCGGCGCCTTATACCACTAGACCACCACTGCCCCTACGTGTATCCTTTTCATTAGAGATAATGGCACAGTCCAAAATACTGCCAAAACATGAATCAAGCCACTTAATCCAAATTAGGCTCACAGGGAGACGGGTGCCCATCTCAGCCAACTCTGGCGGAGACGGGGTTCACCCTGAACAGCTGACTGCATGGCCAGCAGACATCCAACCACTCTGACAAGTGTGCATGAGAACGAATCGCTTGCTTAGACAGAAGCTTCTTGATTACTCAAGCTTGCACCTGGAGGGCAAAACATCCTTTTCATCTTTCAAGATCACCATCATCATCATCACCGCTCACTCTCGCACAGACACACATACACACTCTATCTGTCTGCTTGTCTCTCACATGCTGTTTATCAACTGGAATCACTTGCATTCCTCAATTCTTTCATCATTTCATTGCTTTTTTTTCCCCTGATAAACACACAAGCACACACAGAGTGAAATAGTGTTTGAAAATGAATGATGTTTTTTCTCTTCATTTTTCTCTCTAATGGAAAAATAATCAAGCACTTCAGAGAACAAACAGCCCTTTGAGCAATACACACTTCACCAGGCAGGGAATGCATGCTCATGACTATAACGCTCTCTCTCGCTGTCTCTCTCTCTCTCTCTCTCTCTCTCTCTCTCTCTCTCTCTCTCTGTGTGTGTGTGTGTGTGTGTGTGTGTGTGTGTGTGTGTGTGTGTGTGTGTGTGTGTGTGTGTGTGTGTGTGCTTATATTCACTACCACTGAAACACATTTCTTGCATACTGATTGGCCTACAATGCATGTCAGTAATGATGGTTGCTTATCACCCTGCAGTTTTGCATCAGCGATGGCAGTTACTGATCACCCTGTGTGTCCTTAATGATGCTAACCTATCACCTTGAAGTTCGCGTCGGTAGTGCCACTTATTGATTACTCGTACAGTCTCAAAGCAGAACGAATGCGAAGTTTAAACCTGAGCCTGTCTACTGTGAGGTGACAGTACAAACAATTGTACTACACCGCCACGTCCACCTGCAAGTCATTAGCATCACATTAGCATCATATCAAGCCGGAGAGTCCGCTGGAGGAGCTTGTGATGTCCATATGAAGATATGGATGCTGATGTTCATGCACCAGCTCATTTTTCACATGTCTGGTTCCTGCATTAATGAAAGGAGGGGGTTTGAAAAAAGAACAACACACCTGATAGACACGATGTTTGAGTATTGAAATATGTTCGTTGAAGGGTCTTCAAGTTTTTTGATTTGGCCAGCTGATGATGAATACCCATAACGAAGACATTGCCAGTCTCAAAAACACAGTATAAGTAATGAAATGTGTTTATAAGGGCTGGTGAAGAGAAGAAAGGTAAAAGAGTAGAGCAGAAACCAGACGAAGTCAACTGCATATCTGTGTGAGTGTAGAATGTGAAAGAGGTCAAAATCTCTCTCTCTCTCTCTCTCTCTCTCTCTCTCTCTCTCTCTCTCTCTCTCTCTCTCTCTCTCTCTCTATGTGTGTGTGTGTGTGTGTGTGTGTGTGTGTGTAGAATGTGAAAGCGGTCAAAATCTCTCTCTCTCTCTCTATGTGTGTGTGTGTGTGTGTGTGTGTGTGTGTGTGTGTGTGTGTGTGTGTGTGTAGAATGTGAAAGCGGACAAAATCTCTCTCTCTCTCTCTCGCTCTCCCTCTCTCTATCTATCTCTCTCTCTCTATCTGTGTGTGTATAGAATGTGAAAGAGGTCAAAATATCTCTCTCTCTCTCTCTCTCTCTCTCTCTCTCTCTCTCTCTCTCTCTCTCTCTCTCTGTGTGTGTGTGTGTGTGTGTGTGATGAATCAGGACATTTCCGTATCAATCTCTGCATGTGTTAGTGTGTGTGTGTTGATGTGCGCGTCTGTCCGTGACTCTGTCCATTTCCATTTTGATCTCAGTGTGGGTTTAATGTGTGTGCATGGGAGAGATGAGTCAAGTTGTTCACCTGCATGCTGTTTTATGACCCAGTCCAGGCCACATCATACATAGGAATAGTTCTACTAAGATCAAGAATACTCTTGCTTTGTATTTTAGTCCCACTCTTTCTTTCTTTCGTTCTTTCTTTCTTTCTGTCTTTTACTGGTTAAAGCTACAGATATCAACCAGTATAAGCTATAAAATAAAAATTAATTTTACTTGAATGTATGCAAATTGAACTTCAAGTATCCCCGGAGCCTATCTCGGCCAAAACTGGGTGAAGGGGGGAGGTACACTCTGAACAGCTTGCCAGAATATTGCAGGGCCAACACAGACAACCATTTACACTCACACCTGGGGGAAATTTGGAACAGCCAATTAGCCTAATATTCCTGTCTTTGGACTGTGGAAAGAACCAGAGTACCTGAAGGAAACCCACACAGATGGAGAACACACAACCACCGTGCCATAAATATTGTCTGTGTGTGTTGGGTGTGTGTTTGTGTGTGTGTGTGTGTGTGTATGTGTGTGTAAAACTAATAATAATAATATATATATATATATATATATATATATATATATATATATATATATATATATATATATATATATATTGTGTGTGTGTGTGTGTGTGTGTGTGTGTGTATGTGTGTGTGTAAAACTAATAATATATATATATATATATATATATATATATATATATCGTGTGTGTGTGTGTAAAACTAATAATATATATATATATATATATATATATATATATATATATATATATATATATATATATATATATATATATATCGTGTGTGTGTGTGTAAAACTAATAATAATAATATATATATATATATATATATATATATAGTGTGTGTGTGTGTGTGATATGTGCCTGACTCACAGCGTGCACACACAGTCAGGACCTCCAATGACCACCCACCATCGACACATATTTTAAGTAAGTCTCTCTCTCTCTCTCTCTCTCTCTCTCTCTCTCTCTCTCTCTCTCTCTCTGTCTCTCTCTCTCACGCACTCACTCACTCTCTTGCTGTAATGATCTCTGGCTGCAAACCTCCCACAGATGTACAGAGCTGAAATGATATAAGCTGAGTTGTACTCTGCACTCTCCCCAACAGCTGACTCTCAGAATCTCCCATTAACGTGGAATCACCATCCGACTGCCATCTGTGCTGGAAAATGACTTTATAAACACGATAAAACCTCCTTCAAAACCAAACGAGCCAGTTCCACCTAATAGAGCACCAAAATTGGGCCTAATTATTTACTCTTTACTCATAACCCTGCATTCCCGGTAGCCATGTGATCAGGATTCTATCAGAGATCTTTATGATATCTGACCTCCGCACAGAATACGACTCCGCCTCTTCATCTTAAACCCATGCATTATTAAGATTCAACTCGCACTAATTTTATATCGGTCCTGTGAGATGACAGAGGAGTTCATTAGTTATAATTACTCACTCTCTCCTGATGCACAAACACACAGAGCCCGGTGAACTGCCAAATCCTGCGATAACATCACACTGAGGTGTGTGATAAACACAACAGCAATTTCCACTTCAGCATCATCGTCAGCACAACGTTAATGTGGCAAAGCAATTGACGTGAGATACAGTAAGAAACGTTAAGGTTCAGTGTCACACACAGCAAATCAGTGATGCAGTTTATATAGTTATTGTAGGTTGGCATGAGCCGGAAGTGTCAACAGCTGAAGCTGCAAAAAATAAACACTTCAGGTACAACAATACCAAAAGCAGACAGACATCAGCCGTTGCAGAGGACTTCCTGGATGAGGAAAGAATCATAATGAGTTTTGGCAGAAGCACAAGGCGCCGGTACGTATCTATACAAAGCCCTTAACCAGCTCTGCGAGACATCCATATTGTTTTCACTGTCCGAAAAACAAACAAAAAAAGGCACTTTTCGTGTGTTAGCGCCAGAGAAGTCGCAGTAAACAATAGCATTCACTCCTCGGGGCAAATTGGAGAAGCCAATGTGCATGTCTTTAGATGCTGGGAGAAAACCACACTACCCAGAGGAAACCCATGCAAGCACAGGGACAATTCCGGACAGAAAAATATGTCCCAGAGCCCTGCACTCGAACCAGGGACCTTTCTGCTTAGTGCAGTGCTTCTCAAATAGCGGGGAGGGGGATGCTGGGGTCAGTACGTATGAATGTTAATGAAGTTTTTCTTTATTGTAAGTTGAACTATGGGCAGTGGTGGTCTAGTGGTTAGGGCGCAGGATCGCTGATTCTAAGGTTGGGGGTTCGAGTCCCCGCAAGGTTGTCACTGCCCCCCCCCCCCCCCCCAGTGCAGCTAACAGGGTTATCAAAGGCGAGCCATGTCTCTCACTGTCTATGGTGAGAGGTTCGTGTAAAAAAGAACCATGGCTGACTTTTGTAAAGAGTAGCTGCAAAGCCGTCAGCGTGTTTCTACAACCTGGAGAGGGATGGGCTCCGCCAGGCCAAATCAGCCCAAGTCTCACCATGAAGGCGCCCCAACGACATCCTCAGATGTTAAGGGATAAGTGACGTGAAGTTGAACTCTATTTCTTTCGTTCTTTTTTTCATGTTAATGAAGATACAATGTTATGCAGAAGTGTATTCATAAATTTGTAGACATATACAGTGATCCCTCGCTACTCCGTGCTTCAGTTTGTGTGGCTTCAGTGTATCACGGGTTTTTCAAAAATATTCATTGGAAAAAAAAAAAAGGGAAATTGAAGAAAATGCCACAAAACAAGGCCACTTATGCAAACCCCCCCCCAAACTAACAAAAACAAAAAACAACCCAAACCCCCCAAACAAAACTACTTAGATTTTTATGTGAGGTGCACATATGTGTGTGTGTGTGTGTGTGTGTGTGTGCATGCGCGCATCTGATTGTGTGTGTATTTACATTTTATTTACATCTTATGCATTATTTGTGAATGTTTAATTGTTATTATAAGCATTTATAGCGTTGAATATGTATTTATTGATATTATATACACATATACATGTACGTATACATCAGTCAGGGGAGTCGGTTCCATTAACCACGGAAAGTGAGGATCCCTGTAATACTATTTATAGCTGCGCACGGGTCCATGAGGGGGGGCCATGAATTATATATTTTTTCAATTCGAGAGGAGACGTCACAGAAAATATTTGAGAAGCAGTGGCTGAGAGGAAGATGTGCTAACCGCTGAGCCATCGCACTGCCCTCATTTTAGTTAGTTATCATTTATTTAATTTGTGTGTCTTTTATGCGCCGGGTGACTGTGTTAATGAAAGCATGAGGTGGAATTCATATGACCATTGTGAATTTTGGATTTTCTTGTCACAGCATGTCTGGCAATATTTTATTCCCCCTGATCACCTGAAACACCTTGTTTGTTCAAGAATTTATGGGTTTACTCAAAAATGTTCTGGTTTCCTAGAACAATTTAAAAACATGCATAGTAGGCTGATTTGGCTCTTTCAAATCACCCACAGCTGTGAGTGTGAGCATGAACGGTTGTGTGTGTGTGTGTTGGCTTTGCAATGGCCCAGCGAGCTGTCCAAGGTGTACCCCGCCCTCACTCAGAGACGGCTGAGATGGGCAAAAGCCTCCTCACAACCTTAATTAGGATTAAGCAGCTTTGAATATGAATGAATTTCTAGAATTACAGTGACTAAGTTGTTGTTTTTTGTTCAATATGCTGCAAATTACGGTAAAATTTTATTGTTATAGTGCTTATGAATATTACTACAACATTGCTCTAAAATATATAGTAATAATTTTTATGATGATGAATTTATACGTTTTTCTGTAGGCTATTTCACTGTATGATATTCTTACAAAGACAAAGAAAATCTCGGTAAGATTACTTGCGGAAGAAATCTTGAGAGGAATCAGACTTAATCGGAAATTTTAGTAACATCAGTTCGTAATAACTATAGAAAACTTTATTTATAACTGTGTGTTATGCAGTCAAAAAGTAAATTGTGTAGAAAGTCTGGAATGAGACTTGTATAAGGGTATTAACAATAAATACTAGGTACAAGTTACTTCAATACAGTCGTCCCCCGACTTACGAAATTAATCCGTTCCAGCGTCTTTTTCATAAGGCGGGAGTTTCGTCAGTAGGGGTCGCATTTTACATGTTAAACGGCTGATTCGTTCCAAGACTCCCAAGACAACCCCATAAACCCTTTAAAAATGATAAAAGTAAACCAATTTTGTATGAAATATGTGTTAAAAGTAAAAGAAATTTATTTATTAAACCATTTATACATTTTATTGACATATTAAACCATTTTATTAACATATTTATTAATTAAACCATTATTAAACATTTTTATTGACACACACACAGACCTGTCTCTCTCTCTCTCTCTCTCTCTCTCTCTCTCTCACACACACACACACACACACACACACACACACACACACACACACACACACACACACAGAGACACACACATACGCATTAAATGCGTATTGTATACACATTAAATGTTTACTGTAGCGCTGCGGGCCACGCCCACAAGACGTGAAATTCAAAGCGCATTCCCTGCTTGACAGATTGTAGGTCCAAACTCAACTCTAACTTGATTCCTCGTGGGATCGGAATTCCAGATGAGCTCACATCCGCCGCATTTATTAAACATTTACAATTAAACAACTTAAAAAACTAAACTAAAAACTAAAGAGTTAAGCTTCCTTCTCTCTCTCTCTCGCTCTCTCTCTCTGTCTCTCTCTCTCTCTCTCTCTCTCTCTCGCTGTCTGTTTCTCTCTCTCCCTCTCTCTCTCTCTCTCTGTGTCTTTCTCTCACACACACACACACACACACACACACACACACACACACACACACACACACACACACACAAAATACAGTATGCATTAAATGTGTATTGTATACACATTAAATGTTTATTGTAGCGCTGCGGGCCACGCCCACAAGACATGGAATTCAAAGCGCATTCCCTGCTTGACAGATCAGAGGTACAAACTCAACTTTAACTTGCTTCCTTGAGGGATGGGAATTCCAGATGAGCTCACATGTGCCACATTTATTGAACATTTCCTGAATGAAACAAAACTAAACTAAAAACTAAAGAGTTAAGCTTCCTCCTGTCTCTCTCTCGCTCTCTCTCTCTCTCACTCTCTCTCTCTCTCACTCTCTCACTCTCTCTCTCTCTCTCTCTCTCTCTCTCTCTCACACACACACATGCGCACACACTTTATCTCTCTCTCTCTCTCTCTCTCTCGCTCTCTCTCTCTCTCTCTCGCACACACACACACACACACACACACACACACACACACACACACACACACACACACATGGATGGGATGTTTTATTTAAAGCGGAATTACAGTACCTGTTTGAAAGATCAGAGGTCCTCACTATATTTCCGCTTTAAGGTCTCCTGGTTCTGCGTCATCCCTCCTCGCCAATGGGAGGCCAGCAGGGCGGGCTGTTGAGAGACAGCCAATGAGAGAGCAACTCACGCATTGTGTGAAATTTTGACTGGTGCGTTTGAATTTTGAATAGCGCTTTTTGTAAGAGGAGGTTGTTTTCGTATCCCGGGGACGAAAACTTAGGAAAATGTTTTTTGTAACCCGGGATTTTTGTACCCAGGGGTTTTCGTAAGTCGGGGGCCGACTGTATAGGTTCTAATGAGGATGCATATAACACCTGTAACATTCCAACACATGTACTCAATATCTGAAATAGGAACTTTTCTTCTCAGTCTATGGAATGTACAAAAATTCAGAAATTTTGGAACGATGTACTGGACTGTTTGTCAGACATGATTAACCTTCAAACGACCGAGTAGGTGTCATATATGACCCCGGCATATATATTCAGGTGCCATTTTTTTTAATTTTAATCCAAAAAAGTTACCTACAAAGAATTTATCGATCTATTTGTCCTGTATTTGTTCATAGAATTTTGAAAGGATCGACCAATCCTTGTAGCAGTATAATCCAAACTTGTGCGAGGTCGCTTATGACCCCAGGAAGATCTATGAGATTTTTGACATTATAGCTTCAGATGGTATTGATGGTGCTTCGTTTTGTCAGTTACATGTTTCAGATAGTTCAGCCGTATAATTATTATTTCTATTACCATATCTAAATTATCCTACCACATTGTAATACATATTTTATGCAAAGTAACTTTACTTTTTATGATTTGTTTTCATTTTTGATTCAAAGAAAAAAATGCAAAGAAATAAAAGGTAACATGCATTGTGTGTTTTTGCAATTTTTGTAAAAATACATCAAATTCCATACCTTATTATATAAGATGATGGACAAATATATTAGAGAGTGAAATAAATATGAAGAATTTGAAAACAATCATTTATGACTCCATTCGGTCATATTACTCGCCGAAATAGCTTGGTCACTTGAGGGTTAATATAAAAACAGTTCAATAAATTAACTATCATGTTCACATCAAGTCTAGTTAAAGTTATTATCGAGTCATCGATGGAGACTTGAGTGTTCCTGACAGGTGAAATCCTCTAACCGTAGTTAGAAAAGTGCTTGCCACGATGTATATCGTTACAGTATGGATATGAGGTAATCATTAGCAGGAGAATGTAGTTTCGAAGTGGTGAAGAAGATTCAGTCTCAAGTGAAGATCTCATCATGAATTGCCCTGCCATTTTAAAATCCATACAGAAGTAACAGCCAATCATATTGCTTAGTGCTTAGTTCCAGGAATGGCTCAGTAGATGCTCTGGTGCTGCCTTCAATCCATGCCCAGATCATTATTTTCAGGTGGATGCGATATCAGTGGACTAAATTATACTTAAAAACAGCTTTTACACTTTACTTAACCCTTGTGCAAAAGTCTTTGCTTCTGTAAAACGCACACAGTCGTGCACAGCAGTTAATAACCTGATATTAGCACATTGATTAATCGGCGTACGCACATGCATACAGCATTTATAATTAGTTATTCAATTATATATTATATATTCAAATATATATATATGTTGCCAATGAACCTCATTAGTGGTAATTGGTCTTCCAGCTGTTTGTTATAAGTGCAATTGACTTTTTCCAGCCTCTTATTGCTACCTGTCCCAACTTTTTTGAGATTTGTGGACACCATAAAATTTAAAATCAACATATTTCCCCTTAAAATAATACACTTTCTCAGTTTAAACTTTTGACCCTGTCATCTATGTTCTATTCAGAATAAAATATTGAAATTTGGCACCTCCACATCATTGCATTCAGTTTTTATTCACAATTTGTATAGTGTCCCAACTTATGTGGAATACGGTTTGTGTATAACATAATATATATATATATAAATAATGCAGCCGTGAGGGAGGGGCACAAGCCAGTGTCTCTCCCTCACGCCGGTCCCAAGCCCAGATAAATGCAGAGGCTTGCGTCAGGAAGGGCATCTGGCGTAAAACAAATGGCAAATAAAACATGCGAGTCATATCAAGAAAATTCATACCGGATTGGTCGAGGCCCGGGTTAACAACGACCGCCATCAGTGCTGTTAACCAACAGGGTGCTGGTGGAAATTGGACTACTGTTGGTCGAAGATGTCGAAGAAGGAGAGGCGAGAGGCGTGTCCGCAGGCAAAGAGAGAAGAGGAAAGGCAGGAGTCTAGAACTAAAAGTAGGGACTTTGAATGTTGGAACTATGACAGGAAAAGGTTGAGAGCTGGCTGACATGATGCAGAGGAGGAAGGTGGACATACTGTGTGTTCAGGAGACCAGGTGGAAAGGTAGCAAGGCTAGAAGCTTAGGATCAGGGTTTAAGCTGTTTTTTTCATGGTGTGGATGGGAAGAGAAGTGGAGTAGGAGTCATCTTGAAGGAGGAGTTTGTCAGGAATGTTCTAGAAGTGAAAAGCGTGTCAGACAGAGTGATGAGTCTCAAGTTAGAAATTGAAGGCATGATGTTCAATGCTGTTAGTGCTCATGCCCCACAGGCAGGATGTGAGCTAGAAGAGAAGGAGAGATTCTGGAGGGAGTTAGATGAAGTGATGCAGAATACCCCCAAAGATGAAAGAGTGGTCATTGGGGCAGACTTCAATGGACATGTTGGTGCAGGAAACAGAGGGGACGAGGAAGTGAAGGGCAGGTTTGGTATCCAGGACAAGAACGCAGAGGGACAGATGTTGGTAGATTTTGCAAAAAGGATGGTAATGGCTGTGGTAAATACTTTCTTCCAGAAAAGAGAGGAGCATAGAGTGATTGGTTCAACATACTGTGTGCTAAAGTTGACATTCGTGTTGATTGGCTTGATTTTTACTTCTGGGAAAATATTTAAAGGAACAGAACCTGGAGGTAAGGGGTCCTTTCAAAAAAACAAACAAACAAAAAAAAAAACAATTATACTGTTTTCGGTTTATTTTCAGCTTTCATGTAAGTAGTTTGGTTGATACCATAAAATGAATACCATAAATACCAGTGAAACACTTTTATTGGTCTGTTATTATTCATGTTTTCCACCTCGATGGTAATAAGCACTTACGGTTCCACTCCACAGGTAACATTTTAATAAGCGCCTACCCACTCCAATTTTCTAAGCGCCCTGGGCACTTATTACATCGAATATGGTGTGTGTGTGTGTGTGTGTGTGTGTGTGTGTGTGTGTGTGTGTGTGTGTGTGTGTGTGTGTGTGTGTATATATATATATATATATGTATATATATATATATATATATATATATATTTATATATATGTATATATGTGTGTGTGTGTGTGTGTGTGTGTGTGTGTGTGTGTGTGTGTGTGTGTGATAATACACTTGATGGTTTTACTTCTCTCTTCAACTAATATCAGTTCTGCTCCCAACCACTGCCAGAGGATTTTCCATAGATCTTTACACACAAGTGTGCTCAAAACAGTCAAAGTAATACAGAGAGAGAGAGAGAGAGAGAGAGAGAGAGAGAGTGTAGAGTACGAGAAGTTTGGATAAAATCTATCCGTGAGTGTGGTCAGGACTTAGTTCCCAGAGAGATTAACTAAGCAAAAAAGTAATTGATAAAACTCCATTTTAAAATGTATCTCAATCACCAACAGCAAAAAGACCCCAACTGCCCAGCCTTTCTCTCTCTCTCTCTCTCTCTCTCTGTGTGTGTGTGTGTGTGTGTGTGTGTGTGTGTGTGTGTGTGTGTGTGTGTGTGTGTAAATCGTTCAGTCATTGGTGATGGATGATTGAGTAAATGAACTTTGTCTGTTGATGCTATTGGATTTCACTCCTTGCTGTTCTTTTTCCTGCTTTCTGACTCTCATAAGACTTGTTTAATCATTGTGTCTCTTCTGTTACCCTCTCCAGCACAGTTTTAAAATCAATCATGTTCAGTATATTTTGAATGGCATTCATATGATCTGTGTGTGTGTGTGTGTGTGTGTGTGTGTGTGTGTGTGTGTGTGTGTGTGTGTGTGAATCTTTTTGAATTAGCACAACTGATTTTTTTTTTAATTAGCTGATGGTATAAGTGGAGAAGAATGAATATGTCAGAAGGCAAATGAATTTGGTTTGACAGCCACTACTGTTCTTTTGGAGGCTTCTCATCGAGTCGTCAACAGTACAGACTCGCCACAGTCAAGATGGTGTCGGTTCCTGCTGCCAAACTGTATGACAACATACAGCTGCTGCAATAAAACCTGCAAACATGAGGTTCCTTTGTATAAAAAAACACATTCTGTTTTCCTCACCTAAAGTTATTAGACTTATACAGTGCTGTAAACATTTTACTGAGAGCAACACAAAATTCTGGAGGGCTTTTATCATCCTGTAAACAATCAGTTTTAGTTGAAACAATAGGGCTGTAGACAACAACAATTAGATTTCTTTTTTGTTCAAAATGGCTGATAGGATATAGAATATTCATGAGGGATATTAACACATCAGAGAATAAATAGTTTCACATATTAAACCTCATTTTATACAGTGGGTGGCAACACTACTTGAACCCTCCTCATATGTTTTCATGTTAGAACGACAAATGTAAAAGTAAAAGTCTTACCAGTTGGGACATCTAGAGACCGAAGGTTTGCCCATTCTTTTTTGCAAAATAACTCAAGTTTAATCAGATTGCACAGCATATGTGAGTCGCAATTTCTAACTCTTGCCAAAGATTCTCAATTGGATTGAAGCCTGGACTCTAACACATGAATTATGTTAAACCATTGCATTGTAGAACTGACTGTATGTTTGACAGTGGTTCTCAAATAGTGGGGTGCGCCCCGGCATCTCTTCCCCCAAGGGGTGACCCCAGGGAACATTTTTTTCTTCTTTTTTTTTTTTTGCCGTATTAGGGTAAAGTGTAATTCTGCATCCACTACAGCAGGTGGCAGTGGCTTCCTCGCTGTCAGAGTGTGCACAGAGAAAAAATAAGAAGTGAAGTTAATAAACCCACCATGGAAATTTTTAACAGTGATATATATATATATATATATATCACTATATATATATATATATATATATATATATATATATATATATATATATATATATATATATATCATGCTTCTGAGTTAATATATATATATATATATATATATATATATATATATATATATATATATATATATATATATATATCATGCTTCTGAGTTAATATTGCTGATCAATTTGAATTTATTATTATTTATTGATTTTATTTTATTTTATTTTCAGCATCAAATGGTTCAAATTGTTGGTCAAAAATGTTTGTAGTTTAAATAAGGATACTTTTTTTATTTCAGGCAAATTGATACACTTTAAATCTTTTTTGTTTAAAGACTAAAAAATTGTTAATAAATATAAATTAACAAATAACACTATTTATATGTTGGGGGGGGTCCTCTTCCTCGGGGGGACACGACAGAAAATAATTGAGAAGCACTGGATTAAGATCATTGTCCTGCTGGAAGTCGAACCTCCACCCCGGTAACAAGTCATTTACACACTTTTACATATTTTCTTCCAAGATATCACCGTATTTGGCTCCATCCATCCTCCATGTGTAGTGTTAGTTTTCCGCCAAACATAGTGTTTTGCATTTAAACCAAACAAACTAAATTTTAGTCTCATGTATTCAAACCATCTTGTGTATCTTTGTTGAAAGAAAGCCGTGTGAACTTACAGAGGCTGGACAAAATAATGGAAACACCTAACATTTTGGCATCATTATCTTTGAACATAATTTCAACAATCAAAACTTGGCACATGTTATTATTTTTTGTATAATAATTTTATTATTTGATATGTTGATGTAAAATAAATGGTTTCTTTTTCCTTTTTCAGATATTGAAAACATTTTTCAGATATTGAAAACATTAATCATACACCGCAATGGCAGACCACCAAAACTAAGATTTTAAAAGAGGCCAAATTGTTGGTGTTCGTATGGTCGGCGCTAGTGTAACAAAAACTGCCCAAATGTTCGGTGTTTCAAGAGCTACTGTCCCAAAAGTAATGACTGCCTTTGAAAGAGAGGGAAAAACGTCCTCAGCAAAGCACAAGTCCGCCACCGTCTCTAAAAGAGTTGAATGGTATTCTAACTGAAGAATGGCTTCAAATTCCTTTGGAAACAATTCACAAGTTGTATGAATCGATACATATGCCAAGTTTTGAATGTTTAAATTATGTTCAAAGATTATGATGCCAAAATTTTAGGTGTTTCCTTTTTGTCCACCCCCTGTACAGCTTTATTATTGCCACTATTCTATAACGAACGATATTTGTGCGAACACAACTAAAGGTCTGAGAATAAATTTTACCTCTGAGCTGTGGATCTCTTTCTTCCTCCAGAGTCACCATGGGCTTCTTGGTTATTTCTGGAGTGCTTTCATTGCCTGACCTGTTCGTCTAGGTGGTGTCTATTAGATCTGCAATTGTATCATACTCTTTGCACATTCGGATGATTAACCAGTGGTCTGTCAGAGTTTCAAAGCTTGTTTGTTTGTATATACAGGGATCCCTTGCTACTTCCTGCTTCAATTAATGCGACTTCAGTGCATCGCAGTTTTTTAGAAAAATATTCATGGAAATAAAAAAAAAGGAAATTAAGGAAGAATAGGGGAAAAAGTTAAGGAAAATGACACAAAAACAAGTCCAGTTATGCAAAAAAAAAATCCTAAACAAACACAACACACCCCAAAACCTCCGATCAGAACTACAGTACTTACATTTTTGTGAGGTGCATTTGTATGTGTATTTATATTTTATTTACATCCTATGAATTATTTTTGAATATTTAATTGTTATTATAAGCATTTATAGTGTTGAATATGTATTTATTGATATTATATACACATATTGTATGTGTATATACAGTCAGGGGGGTTGGGGGGGGGTGATCCTACTTCACAGAATTCGGTGGTCACAGGGCGATCTCGGTCCCAATTAACCGCGGAAAGTGAGGGATCCCTGTGTATATACAGGGATCCATCGCTACTTCACGCTTTAATTCATGCAGCTTCAGTGCATCACATTTTTTTTTTTTTTAAATATTCATCGAATTAAAAAATAAGGAAATTAAGGAAAAATAGGGTGAAAATGCTGCAAAAAAGCTAATTATGCAAAAAAAAAAAAAAATCCAAAACCTCCCATCAAAACATTTTTGTGAGGTGCGCATCTGTGTGTGTATTTATATTTTATTTACATCTTGTGCATTGTTTTTGAATGTTTAATTGTTATTATAAGCATTTATAGCATTGAATATGTATTTATTGATATTATATACACATATAAATGTACGCATATGTCAGTCGGGGGGGGGGGGGGGGTGTAGGGGCCCAATTAACTGCGGAAAGTGAGAGATCCCTGTATATACTGTACAGTGGTATATCGGTGCTCGAACGCTTTCGAGGTCAAACAAATCAGAATTTGAACAAAAAATCCGAGATTCAAGTCGAACAAAATTCGGAAGTCGAACTCGAAAAACACGTGAGAAAAAACGAGACTGAGAGTGAGTAAAAGTGCGCGACTTCCGGAAATTGGTCTCTATTTTTTTTTTTACTCTACTCGACCACTGTGTGCGTGTGGATGTGCTTGCTCCTGTTCTACAAAATACAGTATACAGTGTTTTTTTTTTTTGTCGATGTTGACTTGATTAGATCAGCTCATAAACATGTCTCCAAAGAAAGCTACTGAGAAAAGGTCAGATGTGCAGAAAACTTGTGTTTAAGAAAGAGCTGATAGCTAAGCATGAATCAGGTTACTGATCTTGCTAATGAATATGGCACGGCTAAATCAATGATATGCGCGATCCTGAAGAACAAGGAGAGTGTTAAAGCCAGTGATGTGGAAAGGCTGGACGGTTATCAGCAAACAAAAACTGCAAGTGCTGGAGGAGGTGGGAAAATTCCTGTTCCTATACATAAACGAGTAGCAGTTAGCAGGAGATGGTGTTAGCGAGGATGTGATCTGCTGCAAAGCTCATGAAATCTACGATGATTTGTTGAAAAAATACCCGAGCTCGAATCCTGAAGGGTTCCAATTTAAAGCAAGTCGAGGCTGGTTTAAAAATGTTAAATGGAGAAGTGGAATTCACAGCATGGTTCGTCAAGGGGAAGCAGCGAGTGCTAACAAAGATGGTGCTGAGAAGTTCAAGCAGGAATTTGCTGATTTTATCAAGGCTAAGAATTATCTTCCCAAAGTCTTTAATTGCGATGAGGCTGACTTATTCTGGAAGAAAATGCTATGGAGGACATACATCACGCGTGAGGAGAACTCACTGCCTGGACACAAACCAATGAAAGATAGGTTCACGCTCTTGTTGTGCAGTAATGCAAGTGGAGATTTAAAAATCAAGCCTCTGATGATTTATCATTCGGAGAATCCGAGGGCATTCAAAGCGAACAATGTGATAAAAAGTAAGTTGCCTGTTATGTGGCGATCCAATTCAAAAGCGTGGTTAACCAGGCAATTTTTCACCGAGTGGGTGCATGGGGTGTTTGCTCCGAGTGTGAAAAAAATATTTGCATGAGAAAGCCCTGCCATGCCGCGGCCTTCTTCTAATGGACAATGCCCCTGCTCACCCTCCAGGCTTGGAGGACGATTTAACTGAGGAGTCTGATTTCATTAAAATAAAATTCCTCCCACCTAACACAACCTCATTGATCCGGCCCATGGACCAGCGTGCAATTGCTAATTTCAAGCAAATGTACACAAAATTCCTCTTCCAAAGATGCTTCGAGATGACTAACGACACACAGTTAACACTTCGAGAGTTTTGTAGGAATCATTTTAACATCTATCACTGCATAACTATTGTTGATAGGGCCTGGAATCACGTCTCACACAGATCAATGAACTCTTCTTGGAGGAAACCGTGGTCTGAATGTGTTTCGAAGTTCGAAGGGTTTGGGGCTGTGGTGAGCGCCAGCACAGCAGCTCCTTTCGAGGAGGAACAGCAGGACGATAGTCAAATCATCCAGGACATTGTCATCATAGGCCAAAGTCTAGGTCTGGAAATGGACACTGATGATGTCGACTACCCGCTGGAGGAACATCATGCCGAACTCATGACGGAAGAACTCCTCCACCTTCAGGCAGAGCAGAAGAAGACGTTGGACGAGGAGATGTCTTCTGAAGAGGATGATGGAAGGAAGGATGCCACGATTTCACTTATTAATGACGTGCTCAGAATGGAACGAACTCTATAGCTTTGTTGAACTGTATCACGCTGATAAGGCTAAGGCTAGCAGAGCTATGCACACCTTTAATGAGAAGGTCATGGGCCACTTCCGTATGGTTCTGAAAAGAAGGCAGAAACAGGCAACACTAGAAATGTTCTATTCTTCAAGAGAAGAAAGGAACAGCCTGAAGAAGAGTTATCCCCTTCCACCCAATAATGTGATTTTTTTTTCTTTCTTTAATTCTTTATTTATTGTGTTTGCTTTTTTTTTTTTTTTACATTTCTTTGACATGTTTCATCACTGCATAATGTTTGTGCTGTACGCATTCCTTTACACAAATAATAAACATAAATAAACAAAAACAAACAAAAAAAGACAAAATAAATTAATCTATTAAGAATTTGGTGTTTGTTGTTTGTCTTGTTGTTTCACATTTAATGTACAATTTGATATATAAATGACATTATAAAATAACATTTATGTTTATAAAAGGTAGTTTTCTAGCGTCTTGGAATGGATTAAAACCGTTTACATTAAATGTAATGGGAAAAGTGGTTTTGGAATTCGAACAAATCGGAATTCGAACAGCCTTCTGGAATGGATTAAGTTCAAGAACCGAGGTACCACTGTGTGTGTGTGTGTGTATATATATATATATATATATATATATATAGAGAGAGAGAGAGAGAGAGAGAGAGGTATTGTCAATAGGTGTATGATTTTGGTTTGTTTTCCACCAAATATGTCCACTTCCGAGCCTTCACATGGTGCACCGGCTGTGAGGACATCATCCTCACATAGACAGAGGTAAGGCTGGTTCTTGGTCACATCTCCCAACATGCCCCAAGATGGTATGCACTGCTTAAGGCCACATGCGTGGGAGATTATCTAGATGTATAATTAGCACAATAACAGTGGCTCAGACCTGTTTCATCCTCGATTAGCTGTGAAGTAATTGACAGCTTTTTGCTTGCTAGTCTGTGTTCTCAGTGGTTCTGGGCTTGGTCATTGTTCCCATTGCAGCTTATTAAAGTGTCTTTTCGGTAATCTAAACTGCATCTGCATCCTAGTCTCTTCTCTCTGCTCTTTAGAAGGGCATAATTATTATTTAACGAGTTCATGCTCTGTCAATCTTTTTTAACGTCCACTCTATGCATATTTATTTACCTGCGAGTCTGTCTGCCTCTTTGAGTTAAATCGTGTGTTTTATTATTTTGTGCAAGTCTCAGTGATGAAGGTTGAGTCTTTAATTTTTGATTTTAGTATTTGATTGCGGCCCAAACCCATGCACATCAGTGATACAGTCAGCCAATCAGCATCAACTTTGCAACATGTTGAGCTTCTTGTGGTGGATACACACCGGGACATAGGACAGCCATATAAGCCATGTTTGTTATGTATTTAAATAGCATTTATCGTCTCATTTTCATAACTGCATTATCCTTTATTAGAATTATAGGGAAACGAGCCCACCCCAGCTAACTGCAGGGCAACACACACACACACACACACACACACACACACACACACACACACACACCATTCACATTTATGCCAAATGTCAATTTGGAATAGCTAGTTAGCGTAGGTTTCGTCCTGCTACTGGTAATATGTAAGCCAGTACAACCTGTTGCATGGTTGAGTGGTTGGCGACTAAACCGGCTCCCCCAACAGGCTCCAAATTTGGTGAGTGGGGTGGCTAGCAACCCAGTAGAAATAAAAACAAGACCTGTCAAAGGGCAGATGAACTCTTTAGACTCAACGACCAGCTAGCTAGAGATGGTGTCTCAATAAAAACACCCTGCAGAAAGAACTTTGGGTGTCTACTGCAGATTTTTTTGCCCTTTGTATACAGCCATGAAAAGCTGTTATGGCTGCCACCTTCACCAGAATTCAGGCACGGCACCCAGATTGACTGAGTTAGCCTAATGTGCATGTCTTTTGGTCTGTGGAAGGACCCCCCAGAGTACCCAGAGAAAAGCCACACAAAGCATCCGGAGAACATGCACGCTACAAACAGAAATGCCCAAGTGCGGGACATGAACCCTGGACCTTCTTGCTGTGAGGCGAATGTAATAACCACTAAACCACTGTACGACCACAATATTTTTCTTCCGTAGACAGATGCCCACAATGTTGTGGCCTATTAGAATACATTTTCTAGGTGTGATCCGAATTGAGTCTGTTAAATGCTACGTCAGGAGTTTGTTAATGTACAAAACTTCTGATGGAAGTAACAGAGACCCATTTATTTTTGAAGGTATGCATTTCATGCAGAGCTGCACAGTATATTTAATGTATAATAGAAGCAAGCACAGAAGTTGAGCAGTAGAAAAAAAAAATGTGCCAGGAAACAGCTGGCTCAGATTCAGTCAGGATCAAAAAGCAAACATACCACCTGAAGATCTCGCACAGACAGCATTTCAGATACACACGTCTCTTGAACACAAGTCTGCAGCTGTAGGCAAACTACTAGGTTTGTTCACTATTTTGCATACTGAGATGAAGCCAGAACCTCATAGTAAACAGACACTGTGGATCAACAGTAAAACAGAGTGAGAGGAACAAATATTCTGACACTTTTTTTTTTTTTTTTTTTTGTCAACTTCTGAGTTTTAATACCATTTTCAAACAAATATTAATTATGTTTTTCTTTCAGGACAGACTGTCTAAATAATGACGGTCTCATTCTTGTTCTTTCCCTGAATTTGAATTGTGTTCTGCATGGCTGGCTTATTAATTTTCTTCACTCTTTTATTCTTTGTGACTTGGCAGGCACACAATAGATAATAACCCGAAAGTTTATGTGACCGCAGCAACTTTTGCATAACGCAGAATATATTATTAAGTGCTGCAGTTTCATTATTGGAATTTGGAACTGCTGTACATTAAGGTTCTTTAGTATGAACATTATTTATTGCATTAATTAACACTGATCATTCAAGAGCTTCAGTAGGAATGAACCATGAGCAATGTTGACAGTAACATAGCAAGCGGTGATACTGTATTGCTTGTTTAAATATTAGGTAAAGTCTGTTGGGCATTTACACCCGAACCTAGTGGCTCATCAGACCGGTGCTTATCCCCGGTTTCCGTAGCGTGAAGCTACCAGGAGTACAACTTCTCCTAGATGGGACGCTCGTCCATCGCAGATTACCTTCCCAGTACGTATATTTTTACTGGTACCGGTTACATTTACACTGCTGGTTATACAGAGGCATGGTTGTAGTTAAGACCTTGCCCAGGGGTCTTAGCACAGTGGGGGTCTAACTGGGATTTGAACACACAACCTCCCAATCATGAGCACAGCACCCGAACCACTACACCACCGACTTCACTCTGTTTAAATATGAACTAAATACTATTTCATTGACTGTTGAATGTTTATTCAGTTCATGACCAAAGATCCAAATAAATTAGCACAAATTCAAATAAAGCATGTTCCTAAATGTTAAACATTGGTCAACAGATTTAAATGAAACTTTAAAGTTAGAAAAAAAAAATTCATTAAAGTAAAATGGCAGGCGAGCCTCCCAAACTCTCATGTTACACATGACCATATTCCATGTATTGTTCATCGATGATCGTTTATTAAATAATGAATGTGTGATATGCCCTGCAGGTTATAGATTCGGATGTAATTGTAGCTGATAAACAAAATGTTGGAATGTTGAAAGTGTAAAAATATTGTATGAAATCATGCTCAATTCAAAACATAAAAGTCATGTGATCTGTAAGTAAATTGGTATCATATTTGTAAGCAGTGGTGGCCTGGTGGTAAAGTTGCTGTGTCACTGATTGGAAGGTTGGGGGGGTTCAAGTCCCACTCTCAACTAGTTGTCATTGTCCCCCCAGTGCAGCTAACTGGGTTATCAAAGGCCAGCCATGTCTCTCATTGTCTATGGTGTGAGATTCATGTAAAAGAACCATTGCTGACTTTTGACAAGAGTAGCTGCAAAGCTGCCAGCGTGTTTCCGCCCTGCGATGGCCTGGCGAGCTGTCCAGGGTGTACTCTGCCCTTGCCCGGAGTCAGCTGGGATGGGTGCGTACAGTGGTTACAGACAATGAATGAATGTGTGTAAGCTGTGATTGTGTTGCAGGAACCAGATTCAAGTGCTGATGGAATCGTGAAAGGTGCTGAAGGTCCAAGGAAGGATAACCAGTGAACTGGCAGGAGTATAATGGGTGTCCAAGGCTCAGTAACGCACGTGAGACATGAATGCTAATACATCTGATATCATCCCACAAAATATTTAGTGTTGCACAAACCGCTGAAACTGTTAAAGCTCATTATGATAGAAATGAGTTAAAGCACAGTGAATTACAGTCTGTTGTCTAGACATTGACTAGACATAGAATATAATATTTTAAAATATATTTATTCGTTTTCAGTAACCGCTTAATCCTAATTAAGGTCACCATGGAGCAGAGTACACCTTGGACAAATCGCCAGGCCATTGAACGGCCGAAACACGGTGATGGCTATGTAGCTACTCTTGTCGAAAGACAACATTGGTTCTTTTACACCTCACACCATAGACTGTGAGAGACATGGCGGCCTTTGATAACCCAGCTAGCTGCACCGGGGGTGTGTGTGTGTATGTGTGTGTGTGTGTGTGTGGGGGGGGGGTGTCAGTGACAACCTGTTGAGAGTGAGCCCCCACCTTAGTATCAGGGACCCCAGGGACCACCACTGCCCGTCTAAAATATAATGAACACTTTTTGTCTACTGTGGGTGCCACGAGCTTGTCCTATAAAACCAAGCATGAGTGTGAAGTAAAAATATTACCCATAATCCTTTTCTATCTGACATCAATGAAAGATGAAGATCAAATCCAGAAAGAGCTTTTGAGAAAGTTTGAAGCACTGTGTCCCTACCTGTTCGGACATGAAGTGTCCGTATCTTACTGGTGATGCTGGGAAGATATTCAGCTAAAACTGTTCATATAGAACTTAAATTCCTCTGTAGCATGAAAGTCTGAAGTCTATCTCGCTCGGCTTGTGCCTGGCTGGAAGCTGAGTCATGGTTCAGAGCTACAATGCTGTTACTAAAGAGGACTGTGCTCTTCGAGGATGGTTCAAATATCCACTTGTCTTTTGCAGACTGTTGCTCAGAGATGTTATGTACAGCTCCTTCCTGTCCGCTTGTTTTTTATTCCTAATGGATAAATAGTATAGATTAAAATGGGAACATTTACGAAACTAAAACATTTATCCAATTTTTCTCTATTACCATAAAATGGGACACAAGATCAGCTTCAGAGCAAATAACAGAAATAATATATTTTTGATAAACAATACATTATTATGGAGGCCAGTTTCTTCTGCGAGAAGGTTCTGAGTTTGAGACATGGGCATGGGTGTGGAGTTTGCATGTTCTTCCTGTGCTTGTGTGGGTTTCCTCTGGGTTCTCCAGTTTCTTCTCACGGTCCAATGACATGCACATTAGGCTAACTGTCTGTCTTCCTTTCGGATTTTTCCCTTTTACTCGGGAGTCGCCACAGTGAATCATCTGATTCACACGTTTGATTTGGCAGAGGTTTTTACGTCGGATGCCCTTCCTGTCACAACCCTTTTTAAGCAAGGGACAGAAACATGCTGATGACTTTGCAGCCTACTCTTTACGAATGTCAGCAATGGTTCTTTTACATGCCACCATAGACAGTGAGAGACATGACCCGCCTTTGATAACCCAGTTAGCTGCACTGGGGGGACAGTGACAACCTTGTGGACAGTGGGACTCGAACCCCCAACCTTTGCATCAGCGATCCGGCGCCCTATACCACTAGACCACCACTACCCAGCACATTAGGCTAACTGGCTGGTCCAAATTGCCCCTATGTGCTGGTGTGAATAGTTGTGTATGATGGCCTTGTGACAGTCTAGTGAGCTGTTCGGAGTGTATTACGCCTTCACTCAGTGTCGGCTGAGCTAGGCTCAAGTCTCCCTCATGATCTTAATAGTTGGATTAAGTGGCTTGGCAGATGAGTAAGTGACTGTTCCAAACGTTTTTGTTTTTTTTGTCTTCCTTCTCATTTTGTTTATCAAACCGTCCAAATGTTCACTCTTAATGCAAATGTTTGCCTTTTCATTTTCCAAACTATGTGTAAGCATATGCAGCAGTGTGATATCATATTTACATTTTTTTTTTATTGAATTCCATTTAAAAAGACTCAGAATGCAGCATCCATGCAAAGTGTACATCTTAGCAGGTATGTATTCAGCAGCTATTTTTAAGTGTCCAATTCCAGCGCCCTGTGAGTTCAACTCCCAGTGCTGCCAATTTTTTGGTTTCCCAGCACAGCCTTAACTCCTGAGTCAACCCGAGCCTAGTTGTATAATCTGACTACCTGCATAGTGTGTTTTTTTTTTTTTTTTTCCCCCTCCAGCACATCACAGCACTCTCTGTAGAGTCCATTTTGCCATTTAAAAAAGAAATAAAGAAATGCAAGTGCAGCAAAGCACAATTATAAACACATTCATCTCTGGCATTACATCATTTTCTCTCTTTCTCCAATTGCTGTATATTTCTTCTTATTTCTGCAAAGTGAAATCAGACAATAACTTTCTATAGCAGTAAAACGGGAATAACAAATAAACAAGTGACCAGGTACAAGGATATATAAGGCCATGTATTTATTTTCTGAAAATGTCCTGAAGTTCTTTTGTGATGTCAGTTCAATTAAATCTATGAGCATGCTCTCCGCTTTTCAGCTTGTCTTTACTTTAAAAGCTAAAAAAAAAGCAATTGTGACCTGAGGGTTTTCCTGTGTCAGAAAACATGGCTCTTCTAAAGCAAAGCACAACTCATTTTAATGGTTTTCTCAAAGAGCTCACCAATTCTGGGGGCTGAGCTCAAACCCTTATGATCAGTGTGGCGCCATAATATCAATTACTGAACCAGCCACCAACCCTACGGATTCTCTTTGTTTTCTTTTTGTTTTGTTTTGTTTTTTTTGTTTTTTTTTAAATTATTGTTTGTTCAAACCAAACTAGACTGTAGTCTCTTTTTATTTTTATTCTGTACTTATATTCATTCAATCATTCATTTTCTGTAACCGCTTAATCCTAATTAGGGTCTTGGGGACGCTGGCGCCCATCCCAGTCGACTCCAGGTGAGGGCAAACTACACCCTGGATAGCTTGCCAGGCCATCGCAGGGCAGAAACACGTTGGCGGCTTTGCAGCTACTCTTATCGAAAGTCAGCAATGGTTCTTTTACATGAGCCTAACACCATAGACAGAGAGAGACATGGCCAGACTTTGATAACCCAGTTATCTGCACTTGGTGGTGGTGGTGGTGGGGGGGGCAGAGATAATCTGTTCAGAGTGAGGCTTGAACGCCCAACCTTAGGATCAGTGATCTAGCACCTTTACCACCAGGCCACCACTGCCCTCCTACACTTATATACTCAATCACATATGCATGGTTTTCTCCAGACCATTATTTCAGGTTCTTCTTCCGCATTAAAGAAGTATCTTCATTACCAGAATGTACTTTCTTCACCCAAAACCCATATTCTCCAAATTACAGTCGTCAGACTCAAAGTCTGTTGACCAAATCTGTCCTGGCATTTCATTTTATGTGACCAGGAAGAGCTATTAAAGTATATAATTATTGGACATTCTTTGCAGTTGGCACAGTGGCATAGTGGTTAGCATGCAACATTTCTGTATGTAGTTTGCCTGTTCTGTTTGTGCTTGTGTTGGTTCCATCCACGTACTCCAGTTTCCTCCCACCATCCAAAAACATGCACATTTATGCTAACTGGCTTTTCCAAATCGTGTTGATGGGAGTGCGAGTGTATATGTGTTGGTGATGTGATGGTCTGTCAAGATTCTCAGGGTGTACTCTACCTTTGCCTAGTGTCCAGAGGTAGGCTCCAGCCTTCCCTAATAGGATCGAGTGGTGAGGCAAAGTGAAAGAGTATATTGTAGAAAGCAGCAAAAAGTGTGTGTATACATCAGTGCTTCTCAAATAGTGGGGGCACGGTATGATGCCAGAGGGGGCGCGGTGTAATGCTGGGAGGAGCGCGTATGACCCTAGGGAACATGCTTTTCTGGAATTGTGTACGAGAATTAAGTGCAATTGCATCTCCACTCCACTAGGTGGCACTGGCGCTCTCATTGTCGCGCTACGGTGTAGTGGTTTATCGCACGAGCAAATGATATGGAGTGCAGTAAACAACCCCTCAAGAAACAACACAGAAAAATTCATAACAAGAATGAAAAAAAGGTGGAGCGAGCCGGAGATATTAAGACATAAATAAGTTGAATGAGTAAATAAGGATGTATTTTTTTTTATTATTATTTCAGGAACATTGGTGCACTTTAAATCTTTTCTATTACAGATTAAAAAACAATGTTAATGAAAGTTTTTCTTTATTGTAAGTTGAACTATATTTATTTCCTTTTTTTATAATGTTAATAAAGATACAATGTTATGGAGAGGTGTACTAATGACAATTTTATATTTATAGTTGCTCGCGGGGAGGGGGGGCGTGAATTTTTATTTTATTTTTTGCAAGGGGGGGTGCCACAGAAAATAATTGAGAAGCACTGGTATACATGCACAGCATCACTTACTTTTGTTTATTACTGAGATTAGAGTTTGTAGAATGGGCAGGATGTTGCATATTCAGAACTCCGAGCAATATGAAATGACAAAAAAAAACAAAAAAAAAAAAACAAACCTCAAACGCATTTGTAATGACTCTCTAAACAGATACTTTTATGTGAATGTTGGGATTCCGTTAAGTTTTAGATGAAAATATGTTTGTTTTCTCTAGTTAGCAGTGAAAATCGAGCCATTTCAGTATCTGTCATTAATCATGCATAGAGCAATCATGACTGAAATGCATGCAGTATGTCCTAAAAACATCGGATTTGTTTTTTGGCACAGAATAATTTAGAGATGGTTCTAGCATGAATGAAAAGTGTATGAATTTCATCTGTGTGTAGTTATGGCAGTGGGAGGCTTTGAATGCACTGCTGTTTATTGATGGGTGTTATATACTTAGGATAGGATAAAAAGAATATTCTTCAGAAACTAATGTTAGGAAAAGTTATGTGCAGATACAAGAATAATGTCTAAAGAAATTCACTTTAAAAAATTTACTTATGAATAAATGTATGAATGACACACACGCAGACAGATATTATAAAGAAGAAGAAGATATGTGTGTGTGTGTGTGTGTGTGTGTGTGTGTGTGTGTGTGTGTGTGTGTGTGTGGAGCTTGAATGTTCCCCCTGTGCTTGTGTGTTTCCTTCAGGTACTCAAGATTCCAGCCACAGCCCAAAAACATGTCCCTTAGACTAATCCGGTTTTCAAAATTGCACCTAGGTGTGACTGTGAATGGTGGGGTATGTTGGCCCTGCAATAGATTGGTAAGTTGTGCAGGATGTACCCTGCCTTTTGCCGTATTTGTATGAGATGGTATGGTATGGTATGGTATGGCTTCAGCCTTAATTGGATTAAACAATTTGGCAAGTGACTGAATGAATAATATATAATAAGTCCAATGGTATATGGTTAATTTCAACTTAGGTAACTTTTGTTTTAATTAAGCAATTTAAGCAAAGATAAATGGAGGGGGGGCGCTTTGGTTTACTCAAGGTCAACAAAGACCAGCAAACCCTTTAATGTTTTAGGTCCACTGTAGTAAAGAGTGCTCACAGTTGATTTATTCTGCTCTTGCTTTTCACATCCACTATAGCTCTTTTATTATTTCCTCTTTCAAGAAGCTGTATAGAGGCAACTTTCCCCTGAACTTTCAGAAAGAGTACTTTACATTTTAAAGTTTAAAAAATAAATAAAAAAGTCCAGGAAGTAAAGGGAGTGCTTTTCTCAATATTCATTTAAACAAAGGAAAAATATACAAAGTTCATACAAAGCTTCTGAAGTTCAGCTAATAGCCTCAGTATCACATATTAAGTGACAACTTCAAGATCTGGAGATGAAATCACAATTATCTGATAAGTGCTTGACAAGCTCCCTAGAAGGGCTAGAAGATTCTGTGACACCAGGAACATTCAGCCGGACTCAAAAATGCAGGACACAGAGTGTAATTAAAACAGATGAGCTTTATTGTTCACAGGGAAGGCACTAGAGCACGGGGACATCTTAGTCACTGTTAGAGATGTAAAGAAACACGGAAATCAAACTAAAGTGGGAACTGATGGATCACGGAAAGATGGACCAGAACAGCACCAGGAGGAGTGCTCTGCTTGTCTTTATAGCCCCTGATTAAGTGGAATCAGGTGTGTGTGTGTTTAGCGCTCCACCTGCGTGTGACAGCCACGCCCCTCTCCAATGCGCAGACAGAGAAAGTGTATGTGTGTGTGTGTGTGTGTGTGTGTGTGTGTGTGTGTGTGTTTGTGAGAGAGAGAGAGAAAGTGCCGCCAAAACCAGAGTCTCTCACAACACAGACCATAACTAACTAAAATAAAAACCACAGTGCAGTTAATGCATAAGAACAATAAATATAAGAATTTTAACCTTTGTGGTGGTGAGCAGTTGGCATACATAAATGTTGGAGAGGGAGAGAAGAGGAGAAGTCTTTTCCATAACAGCTTCAGGTAAATCATCCAAAGGTTTTTTTTTTCTTACTATTTGCTTTGTGGATGACTCTTCTTCAAGATGTCCTTTTCTTTTCTTGAAGAACATTTCAAACGTGGCTTGTTTCTGCCTTCTTTTCAAAACCTTACAGAAGTGGCTCATAACCTCATCATTAAAGGTGTTCACAGTGATACATAGTATCAACAACTTCCGGACTTCCCCAGAGCAGCATGAGCTTTATCAGAGCGATACATAGTATCAACAACTTCCGGACTTCTAGAAAAAGTGCATTTTCCCCTCCCTCTTGGTCTCGTTTTTTCTCGCGC
This sequence comes from Plotosus lineatus, assembly GCA_024760905.1. NCBI lineage: Eukaryota > Metazoa > Chordata > Actinopteri > Siluriformes > Plotosidae > Plotosus > Plotosus lineatus. The sequence continues at coordinate 33,420,279 of CM045742.1, read as the reverse complement.
TTTTTTAGCGTTTGACTTCTGGATTTTGGTTGACTTCTGGAACATAAAAAATCCCGGATTTTTTGGTCGAATTCCGATTTGTTAGACCTGTAAAGTGTTCGAGTACGAAGGCTCCATGTGTTACGACCACCTGTACTTACAACCACGTCTAGCAAATACCTATTATGAGTTTACTTTATATGTAGGGCACTGCAGTGTATAAGATAGTTGTGACAGCACAGCATCCCAGCATCTCACACTCACAGCATTCTACCACTGCACTCTAAATTATTCTAAATAAACTAAATATTCATTGAATTAAAAAATAAGAAAATGAAGGAAGAATAGGGGAAAAAGTTAAGGAAAATGCCACAAAAACAAGGCCAATTATGCAAAAAAACCCAAAAAACCCTAAACCAACACAAACCAAAAAACAACCCAAAATCTCCCATTGAAACGACGTACACTGTTGCATCTGTGTGTATACGCACATCTTTGTGTGTGCATATGTATATGTGTCGTCGTCTTCTCACGCAATACCATCTGTATGTGTGTGTATGTATAGTTTATTTGCATCTTATGTTATTTTTTAATTTTTAATTGTTATTATAAGCATTTATAGCATTGAATATATATTTATTGATATTATGCACACATATACATGCACGTATATATCAGACAGGGGAGGTTGGGGGAGTGGTACTACTTTGCAGATTTCGATGGTTGTGTGGGATCTCGGTCCCAATTAACCGCGTAAAGTGTGTGTGTGTGTGTGTGTGTGTGTGTGTGTGTGTGTGTATATATATATATATATATATATATATATATATATATATATATATATATATATATATATAGTATATAAAACACTGTACCTTTTACATCTTAAATTACTTTTGAGTACTTTCTTTACCTTCTGCTAGTGATTTCCAATCAAAAGTAATCAAAAATAGTAGTAATATAAATTCAAGTAATCTAAAGTTATGGAAGTAGTAGATGTAGATGTAAAAGATGTATTTCTACTAAATTTTTACTAGAAGTCATTCATTGATCGGTTCTCTTCCACACTCCATCGACTGAAGAACACTACTGAGCTCCTCCGAGGAAACTGGTCCCTCAAGTTCAAGTGCAGAATCCTTTGTAATTTTTAGGGGATTTAAAAAAAAAACCCACAAACGGCATCTTCTATATTTATTGATCGAGAGATGAGCCCAGAACTTATCATCTCGCCTGTATATCTCTGCTGGGTTTGATTTTCAAAGCACACACTTATACTAGTACAGCAAAACATGCTACACTGTCCCTGGTGATTTTGGTTTTTCAGACGAAAGTAGTTTTTGGAATTAGCATGTGTGCCATTCTCTGAAAGCATAACTTCACCAGATTCCATTGTGTTCTTACTCAGACAAAATCAATCGGTGTAACTATTTTACTATTAAGAGCCTCAATATGGTCAAACTTTTCTGAGGGTTCTGCAAATGCTGATGGTGGAGGTTTGTTCCTTCATGGCTTCTCATATTTCATATTTTGTGACAGTTCCTGCACTTTATACTACTAACATTGTCTAACAGGGGTCTTTTGACTCTTCCAGAAGAAAAAATATATATTCTATACTCTCAGTATTGGTATGTTGGCTAAAGGTATCTCTTTGACCCCTCTACACAATGGACAGAACAGTTCTCATTCAGTGTAACATGAAGAACTTGCCCTCTTCTTGGTCTTCATGTCAGGAATGGACAAATTATTCATTCACTTTCTGAACCACTCAGTCTTAATTCGGGTCACAAGCAGGCTGGTGCCCATCTCAGCCAACTTTGGATGAGGGCGGGGTATACCCTGGGCTAGGCCATCGCAGGGCCAACACTCACAACTATTCATACTCACACTTCACACCTACGGGCGATTTGAAACAGCCAATTAATCAACTGTGTATGCTTTTGGACTAGTAGGAGGAAACCGGAGTACCCGGGGGAAAGCCACACAAGCACAGAGAGAACACCACACAGAAATACCCCAAGGTGGGAATCAAACCCAGGTCCTTCTTGCTGTGAGGCAGACATGTTAACCACTACCCCAACGTGCCGCCCCGGATTAATTACGTTTATTAATATTAATTACTGTCAGGGTGGCATAGCAGTTCTTACATCTGCCTTGCAGCAAAGTGGTCCTGGCTTTGATTCCCAGCCTCAAGCATTTGTGTGTTGTCTACATGTTCTCCCAGTGCTTGTGTGGGATTCCTCCAAGTACTCTGGTTTTGTTCCACAGTCCAAATCCATGCACATTAGGCTAACTGTTGCTGTTCTAAATGACCCCTGGGTGTGGATGTGAGTGTGAATGACTGTATGTGTGTTGGACCTGCAATGGTCTGGGGAGCTGTTCAGGCTGTATCCTGTCCTCCTCACCCAGTGGCAAGAGTCCGCAAACTGTCTTCTTTTTTTCCCAATTAAATTCAGTTTCACATGCAAAATAATAATTCATTCAAACTGCAGACGCATGTATATTGATTTAAACACACACACACACACACACACACACACACACACACACACACACACACACACACACACACACACACACACACACACACACACACACACACACACACACACCCACAAATGCCTATGGTAAGGCATAACCCACATTACGACTCACATTACACAACAGGCTAAATGTCACAATATTCAAAAACAGTAAAACTTTTCAAATGTCAAGCTCAGCTTTAAGGAGCTCATATTTAAGAGGAGAAATACTTCCCCTGCACTCAAAACTCAACAACAATGGCCTTATATTAATAAAGTAATATATCAGCAGGGTAATAGTAGGCCGGTGGTAAGGTACTGGATTACCGATCCTAAAGTTGGCGGCTCAAGCCCCACAGGCAATGGTTGCCCCTGCTGGACCCCCATTCCAGCTAACTGGGTTATCAAAGGCCGGTCATGTCCCTCACTGTCCATGGTGAGAGGCTGTAAAAGACCCAATGCTGATTTTCGTTAAGAGTAGGCTGCATAGCTATCAGCGTGTTTCTGCCCTGTGATGACCTGGTGAGCTGTCCAGGGTGTACTCTGACCTCGCCAAAGTCAGCCGAGATGGGAACCAGCCTCCCCGTGACGCTTATTACTACTAAGTGGTTCTGGAAATGAGTAACGAATAATATATCAACACGTCATTAGTTGTGTTAGTGTAGAAGTGCACTTGTATGTTTATAATGATAAAGGAGAGAACATTTTCGAAATGGAATTGAAAATTGAAACTATTATATAAACCTCCCAGTGCCGCTACGTGGGTTATCAAAGGCCGGCCAAGTCTCTCACTGTCTCCGGTGGCATGTGAGGCATGGAAAAGAACCATTGCTGACTTTCGACAAGAGTAGCTGCATAGCCGTCAGCGTGTTTCCGCCCTGTGATGGCCTGGCAAGCTGTCCAGGATGTACTCTGTCCTCACCCGGAGTCGGCTGGGATGGGCGCCAGCCTCCCCGCAACCCTAATTAGGATTAAGCAGTTACAGAAATGAACTGATGATGATAATACTCATATAAACACTTGCAAATTTGCACCACAATTAAGCTTTGCTTCATTTTATTTGTTGAAAAATAACAAAAAACAGTCCAATTATAAAAGATTTATAAAAGCAAAAGTTAATGCTCACAGGGTTTCCAATAGCAGCACAGTAGCACTCACTCATTCATTTTCTGAACAGCTTAATCCTAATTAGAGTCACAAAAAGGCTGGTGCCCATCTCAGCTAACTCTGTGCAAGGGTGGGGTACACCCTGGACAGCTTTCCAGGCCATTGCAGGGCCAACACTCACACGACCATCCATTCTCACACCTAGGGGTGATTTGCAACAGCGCATTAATCGACCGTGCATGTTTTTGGACTGTGTGTGGGTTTCCTCCGAGTACTCTGGTTTCTTCTCAAGCACGGTGAGAACGTGCAAACTCTACACAGAAACGTCCAAGCTGGGAATTGAACCCAGGACCATCTTGCTGTGAGGCGGATGTACTAACCACTACGCCACCATGGTGCCAGCACTGTAGCATATTATATAATTATTACTGCAGGCTAAACCTACATTTACAGCTGCTGGCTGAGCAGTGGCGTTCTTTTTTGTTTTTGTTTTGTTTTTTCCCTACCTGGTATGTTGTGTAATTTTCTGGCACTTGATCATGTCTAATTGTTTCCCCTGCTCAACTCTATGAAGTAGTTGTAAAAGTCACTATATTATCAAAATATTGTGAGATAAAATGCTTCAAGCCACTTGACAAAGCACGCACTGAGTCATGGTCAGCCATGACATCCAGACTAATACATACACACTGGCATCATCTCCCTATTTTTATACATAGGGATCAGGGACAGGCATTATATACAACTATCCATTTAGAGAATCTGAGCAAACTGTAGCAGTCAATCCTCAAATGGTATGATCTTGGACAGTGGGACCAAGCTAATGAATCTTATGAAAAAATGATAATGAAAAAAGCCCAACACGACATCATAGAACATACACAGATGGCACAGAAGCTCAAGATTGCGCCGTGGCGCAATTACATTTGCAGGGAGGTTGGCACTCATATCAGCCGACTCTGAGTAAGGCCAGAGTACGCCCTGGGCAGTTTGCCAGACCATCGCAGAGCACCACACTATATATATATATATATATATAATTTATGATTTTAACTTTTATCAGAGATCAAACAGGAAAGTGTAAGATAAAGTATTAAAGTTTGAATGTCTGCAGTAAATTTCCTTTACAAACTGCTAACAACTAGAACAAACAAAAACCAACTCAACCACAACTTAGCTCGGTAGGACATGTCTCTCTCTCTCTCTGTGTGTGTGTGTGTGTGTGTGTGTGTGTGTGTGTGTGTGCTTGTGTGTGTGAGGGTGTGTGCTTGTGTGTGTGTGTGTGTGCGTGTGCGTGTGTGTGTGTGTGTGTGTGTGTGTGTGTGTGTGTGTGTGTGTGTGCTGCCTTGGCGTGTGTGTGTGTGTGTGTGTGTATGCGTGTGTGCTTGTGTGTGTATGCGTGTGTGCTTGTGTGTGTGTGTGTGTGTGTGTGTGTGTGTGTGTGTGTGTGTGTGTGTGTGTGTGTGTGTGTGTGTGTGTGTGTGTGTGTGTGTGTGTGTGTGCGTGTGTGTGTGTGTGTGTGCGTGTGCTTGTGTGTGTAAGCGAGTGTGCTTGTGTGTGTGAGTATGTGTGTGTGTGTGTGTGTGTGTGTGCGTGTGTGTGCGCGTGCGTGCGTGTGTGTGTGTGTGTGTGTGTGTGTGTGTGTGTGTGTGTGTGTGTGTAAAACTACTACAGTAACAAGAAAAAATGATGTGTCCTCAATAATTAATAAATATTTTTTTCCCCACTGGTTTTAAGTCTTTGTAATAATAAAGTATAATAAAGCTGCATCTCTGCAACGGTTGGACATTTTGCTCCGTAGATTTTAGGGCAATGGGGTGAGAAAAGAATCATTCATTCATTCATTTTCAGTAACCGTTTAATCCCAATTAGGGTTGCGGGGAGGTGGTGCCCATCCCAGCTGACTCCATGCGAGGGCAGAGTAAGAGGACAGAAACACGCTGACTGCTATGCAGCCTACTACTCTTGTGAAAAGAAGCATTTCTAACTACAATTATTTTGAGAAATAAAGTCTGAACTATAATAAAGTATAATAAATAATAAAGCATGAGGGGCAGTGGTGGCCTGGTGGTAAAGAGCGCTGGATCACTGATCCTGAGGTTGGAGGTTCGAGTCCCACTATCCACAAGGTTGTCACTGCCCCCCAGACAGCCCCCCGCCCAACCCTCCAGTGCAGCTAACTGGGTTATCAAAGGCGGGCCATGTCTCTCACTGTCTACGGTGAGAGGTTCATGTAAAAGAACCATTGCTGACTTTCGTAAAGAGGAGCTGCAGTGTATTTCTGCCTCTTGTTAAAGGGTTGTGTCAGGAAGGGCATCCGACGTAAAAAAACCTACGCCAAATCAAACATGCCAATCAGATGATTTGCTGTGGCGACTCCTGAAAAGGGAAAGCCGAAAGGAAATGAAGAAGAAGAAGAAATAAATCATGAAGTATAATAAAGATGTTAACACTGTATGGCGGCTGATGTAGCCTCAACACCGTGTACGTCTTACCTTTTCTTTGGTTATTATACGATTCGCGGATTTAAATGTGGTTTATAAGGTTTGTTTGGGGCATAGTTTGAGTTATGTAGTGGAGTTCCTCAGATTTTGCTGTACATACTGGTTAGCCTTGACTATAGACAGGAATGACATTTTGAATCTTGGTTGCTGGTTCAAGCCCCACTTCCACCCAGCTGCCACTGCTTGCTGGGCCCTTGATGAAGGCCCTTCACCCTCAACTGCAAAGTTTTAGAAATGCAAGAATGTCTGGTTGAAGGCATCTACCAATGTTGTAAATGTAAATTACTCAAATATATATTATCTTTCTGTGACATTTTCTTATCATTGCTCAAACACTGTTATTTCAAGGCAGGTCTATCACTCTTCTTCTTCTTCTTCTTCTTCTTCTTCTTCTCCTTTCGGTTTTTCCCTTCAGGGGTCGCCACAGCAAATCATCTACCTCCATCTCACCCTATCCTCTGCATCTTCTTCTCTTACACCAACTACCTTCATGTCCTCCTTCACCACATCCATGAATCGTCTCTTTTGTCTTCCTCTTGGCCTTCTGCCTGGTAGTTCCAACCTCAGCATCCTACTACCAATATACTCACTATCCCTCCTCTATACATGTCCAAACCATCTCAGTCTAGCATTCTTTCTTGTGATTCACATATATTATTTCGCATTTGTTTTACGCCGGATGCCCTTCCTGACGCAAACCTCAGAATCTATCCGGGCTCGGGACCAGCGTGAGGGAGAGACACTGGTTTGCCCCCCCCTCCCCCCCCCCCCCCTCCCGGCTGCATTAAGGCGGGTCTATCACTCTGTAGTGCTAAATGATTGTGGTACGTATCATTGATCCATCATTTTCTGTCTGAATGTACTTCATGTGAATGTACTTCATGCATGCAGTGTCTTCAGAATTGTACTTTTCTGTGAACGCCTGTTTGGAGTTAATTTAGTCCAATGAAACAGAAGGAAGTGGAAATTAGTGTTAATTTATGTTGATTTCATCCATATGAGTTCCCCCCTCTTTCAGTAGTGATTTGCTATTAGATGGAGCCGACTTTTCTCTCATTTGAAGACCTGAAAAGAACATCACATTGTTTACTGACAGATCTGAATTATTTATTTATTTATTTATTTTTTTTTGTCTTTATAATTATCCCACACACATTCATTCACACTGTAAATTGCTTGTATGCGTAAAAGTATAGTTTAGGCTTATGAAGACTAAATGCTGGCCAGACATGATAAAGTAACTGATGCTGCATGACTTTTCTCCTCAGAGCATTGACTCGCAACCTCATCTATCCAAGCATTACAATCTTTGAAAAACATTTTACCTTTCCCTGAATGCTTGGGTATCCTGGGCCTGCCCTCCAATTTATCATGGAATGGACATGTCTGAAGTGCAATAGGATCGGCGCTCACAAAGACAAAGTAGCTCCCTGTGAATGCAGACAGCTTTTTATTGTTTAAGGGAAAAACTACAAGGAAAACAGAAAATTGGATGTGGGTAACATGGTTTTTGAGACATGAAGGTATAGCAGTAGTCGGTGTCTCCTGAATAATAACAAACTTCTTACATTTATATCGGGTAATTCGGTGCAAATTTCCATAATGTTTTTGTGCAGTGGTTAGCACAGTGGAGGACAAACTATGGCCCGCGGGCCACATCCGGCGTGTTGATCTTTTTAATCCGGCCCGCCGAAGATTGATTGGTATAGAATTCATGTTTGAAGTGAATGATTGATCGATTGCATTCAATTGGTTTTGACTTGTGATGACAGCATTTCAATACCAGTGGCGCATTAGGTGCACTCAGTTGATTTTGCGGCGCTCGAGCCACTTCCGGTTATCACTCTTCTACTGCACAGAGCCCATCAGCAGCAATGTCAAAGAAAAACAAAGTCAGCAGTGAGTGCTGGGTGGTTTATAAGGAATGGACATCGAAATCCTTTTTTTTTTTTTTTTTTTTTTTTTTTTTTTTATCAAAGTCAGGTCAAACGCTGTATGTATTTGCCAACAAACCATTTTGGTTTTAAACGAACACATCAGCCGCCACTTTTCCACCAAGCATACTAATTACACCAACAAAGTGTCACCTCAAAAACGTCCGACTACCGCTGATAGGTTGGTCACGAGCTTGCAGGCTCAGCAAAACCCCATTATCTGATCAACTTCCATCCACGAATCAAGCACGAGGATATTCACCATAATTCACGTTGCAACTGAACCACGTAGTGAAGCTGGTTGTGAAACTCGTTAACTTTATTTGAGCGAGGGGACTTCACCATCGTCAGTTTATACATTTTCCTGGTTCCGAACAGTTTGAACTGGTTCTGAGCGGTTTGGACCAGTTCTAACTTGTGCCGACCGGTTTGAACTGGCTCCGGCCGGTTAACTTAGTTAACTTTGTTTGAGCGTGGGGATTTCAGAGAAAGGTATTTGTGGCAATATTTAGTGTCGGAGAGTCCATTGTGTTGTGATATTAACAATATGCAACTAATTTAAAATAAGCATCATTTCTTGTCTGGTACAATGAAGGCCAGTTAAAGGAGCATATTATAATACAAAGTCCATTGTATTATATGGGGTTGTTTTGCCCACTGGGAGGGGGGGGGGGGGTAATTGTAAAATATGCCTGACCTTGCTCTGTCTGCTCGAGTTTGTTTGGTGTGGGGCTTTTTGTTTGCTTTTATTTTATTTGTGTGATGCTTTTAACAATGAACATGCTTACCGATCAGCTTTACAAACTTACAGAATTCTGAATGTAAAGTTTAAATATATAATTGGATTTCTAATGAGTGAGTTGGAAACATTCCTTGATACAACTTGAATTAATCTCAAGATGATCCAGACTCAGAAGGGTTCAGTGTACACTTTCCAAACGGGTGACAAGGGGAAAGTGTGCTTCCGAATAATGTGCCTTCTGTAAATATATACAGTGGTACCTCACCTTACGAAAGACCCAACAAACGAAAAATCTAGCTTACGAAACGCATTTACCTAAAATTTCCATCTCTGGATACAAAAAAATTCATGTTACGAAACACGCCATCTCAAAAATTCAAACAATGCGCGAGTTGCTCTCTTATTGGCTATCTCCCAACATCCCGCCCCGCTGGCCTCCCATTGGCTATTATGGAGCTGTATCTCCATAATACCCATGATGCTTTAGGTGTGCCTTCGACCCATTGTTCGTCACGGAGTTCTAAAACAGGTAAAGGACAGAGTTACTGTTGTTTCATGAGTTTTTCGAGTGTGCTCATTGCAACTTTATTTTTTGGCTCAGGCTTTTAACCTTGCATAAAAATGTGTAAGATTATAACTCTGCTAAGAAGACATGGTCAACACACACCAGCGCACGCACACACACACACACACACACACACACACACACACACACACACACACACACACACACACACACACACACACACACACACACACGTGCGCATGTGATTCCCGGTGAAACTGATTCCCGGTGCGAGTGAAAAGGAGAAGCGGGCTTGTGGCATGCGGTTGAGTGATATCGCAAAGGAATATGGCCAAACCCGTCTACCACCGGTACGATCTTGAAGCAGAAGGAGGCCTTAAAAGGTATACTTTTATCATTTTTACAGGGTTTAGGGGTAGTATTGGGAGCCTTGGAATGAATCAGGCCTTTTACATGTAAAATGCGGCTCAACTTTTGAAAAAATCAGGTTACAAAACCACTTCTGGAACGGATTAATTTCGTAAGGTGAGGTATGACTGTATTTGATTCACTCATTGTATGGCGTACACCTTGCACTGGCAGCTAACTGAAATTTATGGCCATTTAGTAGTTGGTTGACCTTATCTACATGTCTTTGGTCTATAGCTATTCTCCTTTGTGCACTCAAGTCAATGCAAATTTTTGTCACTCTGATGGTTTTCAGGCACCAATAAACAACTAACATGTTGTAATGTCAGTCATGCTGGTGAGCAGCTTTGGTTGTGTAAGTGCGAGTTTTTTTTTTTTTTAAGAATTTGTATGTTCCTCTCCCTAGTCAATCTCTCTGGCAGGTAATGCAGGACACAGAATGGTTATTTTCCTTCAGCCCCATTGTTATCCCTTTTCTACTTTCATGTGTTGTTCACCAAAGAGGGTTTTTTTTTTTTTGTGAGCATACCACCTTCCAGCATTTCCATCCTATGCATTTT